>OY977949.1:19835937-21035937 GCA_963854355.1 Epinotia brunnichana
TTGTTATTTATGTTAACAAATGAATGATATTATACAATTTCAACCACGAATACATAAAACAGCGCGTTCTTTTTTTACCTAACAGGCTCTGAAACATTTTAATATCAAGCTGTAGTTTTAGTTCCTTCTTGCCTGGGGAGAGTAAGTCTTAAAAATATATATACAATGCCTCAAACTTTTGTTGTACCTAATAAATCGGTCCGTTAAACAATTTACTATAATAAATTAAGAAAAGTTTCTACAAGTCGACTCGCGGGGGTTAATCAGCTTTTATGACCTTAAAGAAAAAGCTAATAAGTAACAGAAAATGTTGTTAAAACATAAAGTAGCTCTCGAGGCGGTGGGTAACTCAGCAGAGTCGATGAAACTTAGGAGCGATTAAACCAGTGTCGTAAAAGGAAACCGAGTAATCTCATACGAACCGTAATAAAGTATTAACGCGAGGTCCTCGCCTTCAGCTCGCGCTTTAGGGACAGTATTTTGAAATAATACGTACTACAACCATATCAAGTATAGCCAAGTTTCAATTAAATCTTACTAATGTAAGTGTGAAAGTTGGATGTTTATTTTTTTTATATTCAATCACACATTTTTTTTTTTTTTTTTTTTTTTTTTATTGTTAAAGCGTTACGATTGTTGAAGAGCTATTTAAGACATTCGATTATTTCCTTTTAACTGGCTTAAATTATGCATGATTTATATTTGCGAATGATGTGTTCACCTGTAATTGGGGTGCATGTAAACCCAAATAAAAGCAAATATTTAAATTAAGATTCTGTAAACATGTAATCTGTTGGTGTCCCGTACAACTAAATAAAAAATTAAAAAAATAAAAAATAAACTGAACGGATTTTAATGAATTTTGATTAATAATCATATTTTTACTTGTCGTGACTGATTTGCTAATAATTAAATACACTGAGAACGAGATATGATTCCTATTTTTTTTTTATATCATTTATTTTGCTAATTTCTACTTCGTATGACATTACGTCGTGTGACATGTCATACATATATAATTAAAAGATTAACATAATATTTGACAAGTTTTAGCTTATTAATTAGCCGATCGGTGTCAGATAAAAACTTTTCTTTTACTTTGATTGTAGTCCGGAGTATTAAATATTACCTACGACATATTTTATTGCGTTCGCAATTTCCTTTAATTAAACTCACATTTAAGTACACTAGTATTTCGCCTACATTTTAGCTTGTGGTGCTATGAAAAGCAAAGAATTTATCACGTCGTAACGTAGTTTATATCTTATCTTATATAAACTTGGCTTTTACGTAGATTATAACTCACGCCAGCAGGTGAGAATGAATTAATGTAAATATTAATTAGGCGGTTAGACATCTGGCAGTGTTTAATAGGAAGGCACGCGGCGCGAGGTGTTTCATAAAGCGAGTCTTCTCGAGACTGACAGATTACCTGAATACCGCCCTTTACTGCTTATTAACTTCACTTTATGAACTCACTCGACTCTGTGCCACAGTTTCGGAGATGCATGCCAGCAATTTATAACCCCCGTGTTAGATATTTACATAGAATTAACGAGACACCGCGTCCCGAATTAAGCAAATACTCCGCGATTATTGGTCTCAAGAAATACGGAAAAATGCTCAGATAAAAGTTAACAATATCGTAAACATTCTTGCTGCTGTTACGGAAAACTTCAGCGATTTAAAAGTGAGCTACATTATTCGCTCGACTGAAGCTCCGGGTATTGGAGACCGATATTACGACTATACTTTCCGTTCAAATAATCAAAGTTTCGCTATGTTTTACAGAGAAAAGTTTTTTTAAGGGGAAAAATATTTCGTATAATCTTATGGCGTTATACGACGGCTGCTAATAGGTAAGCAGTTACGTTACCCCTGCAGTCGCTCAGATTTCGATTAACCAATAAAAAGTTTGATATCCCTTGGAGTTTTGGAAAAAAACTCTGATAGTCATTGTAATCCTTTTTTCCATTCATCTTCGCAGACACGGAAAGGCTTTCTCCGTAGCGCAGACTAATTCAGAATGCAACTCCAATCGTAAAATAAGTCGTAAAGAAGCGAGTCCACCCTCGAACCGATGCACGGGAATCAGGGGACAAACAGTTGATTTCTTATTGGTTTCCACCCAGACTCAAGATTGAAAATTCGCCATAAAGACATTGGGACACGCCTGGCCGGATTAAAGGGGAACTAATAAAGAAAAGTTTTGCGACACCGTATTTTTACCAAATGCGCTCTTAAAACTTTGGAGCCTTTATTAGTTTTGCGTTGGTAATAGTGGAAAATATACAAGTGTCGGGCGCATTTTCCTGAAACTCTGATGAAACAAAGTCTGAGTTTATGCAGTAAACCAGCTTCGGCGACTACATTTTGATACGGTTTTAAAATGGCCGAGCTCCTCTTGTTTCTTCTCATATATAAAGTCTCCGTTACTTATCCAAGTGGGAGTACGTTTTAATAACGTTGTTTATATTTGGGGAAGCGCACGTACATAAATATCAAATAGCTTTTAGCGTGTGATAAAATGTTAGCGAATCCGTCGCAGAGAGCGGAAAAAATTATGAAATACTGCGCGCTGGCGACACAGGCAAATAGTGACTTCAAAGATGAGATAATAAAGACAAAACACAACACTAAACATTCTCGAAAAACATGTCAGAGCGAGCGGGCTTTGAATAGGAGACGGGTAATGTGAATTTTATTTACATAAATTATCTCACGGCAGAATGATGTGTACCTACTCGAGGCGCGAGAGCCTTAAAGGGTTGTTTGTTTGCGCAACACTACGGCGATCGCCTATTGGGAATAATTTACCGGCGCCATTTGTAAACAAAAGGTTCTATAATTACTCCACACAATGAACCTGTCAACTGAAGTGCCAAATTTTATTCAAGTCCACAAAAACAAAAGAGAGCGTCCGTTTAGCGGCGCTTTAATTTCTGCAGCATCCCGAAGTACGTACATAATTTAACGCACGCATCGTTCGGCAAAATATTAAGGTATATAAAATTTTATTACGGACGTTACCCCCTTACCCTGGTCTCTATAAACATTTTCTGTGTCGCGCTCCCCTCGGCCGAGGCGTTCTTTCGCCTTTGCCTTATTTCCCTCCAATGCCACATTCGCGTCTTAATAACGAATGGTATTATGTTACAAACGCTCGCATTGTTTGATTTTCAATCTCTCGAGATTGCAGATTTCCCTCCGCTAATGGGCCGTGCCCGGAAAATTGAATTTTTGAAACACTATATCGAGAGACTGAGCTTTATTGCGTATTATTTAAACATCTTATTGATTATTTGAGCGGCACTCTCATCGCGATCTATTTATAATATTGCATCAATTTGAATGGGAAAATCATTGCATATTATTGACTTCAATGAGATGTTTGATCGTGCTCGGTGTGAGAGCAGACGAGTGGAATATGCATAAAATATGAGCTTTGTAATAAAAGAGTCTTTACTGTATATATACATTTATATGTTTTACTAATTGGGATGGTGCCATAAAACAGTACATTGTAAATAGAAAAATACCGCCTCAATAAGTCTCGTTAAGTACTTGAGCGTGACTGGTCATAACGGACACGAATCTTTCCACGCGGACGAATACTTCAGAATTAATTTATGTCCAAGCGTATGGTCTAGCTAGGTAGAAATCTGAATCTGATCTGGGAAAAAATAAATCTGAGGCTTCACATGTATAATAGGCCAATACATACCCAATTTTTGAACGTTAGCGAATACATCCTCCCACAGTGAGAAGTTAATTTTGTTCGTCATTTCGCATCGTATACGCTCGACGAGCTAAGATTGTAAGGACGAGCGTAAGAAACATATTGAAATGCTAAGGCGTTGCGAAGTTATCAACCTCCCAACACAGCGAAGAACTTTCAATTTGCGTGGTGAACAAGTGAGTTGCATCGAAATCAATCTGGATCGTAGTCTTTGTAATCGGTGACAATCTGCGCAAGGCATGTATCAGGGTTGCGGGCATAGCGAGTTTATTTTGAAGACTTTTATAAAGAGTGTAAGTATATTCGCCAACAAACTGTTATACTTAGACTACATTTATCGTTATTTTGTTGAGTAAGAAATAAATAAATAATTTCGTAACGCAACTAGAATAACAATATACAGAACAGGTTCTTTGAGAGTGGGCGAAGACAGTCAGCGAGTAGTGGGTATACGAAGTAAAAGTAGCGCTACAGTTCTGAACAGTGTGCGACGTGCGTCTATTCGTTTAGGCAGTTTTTGGCCTAGACTCCAAATACCTGGCTCCAGTCACATACGTATTTGATTTCTAGCTACTATTGCTTATAATCAGAATCATACTCAAATATGAACTAGGTCTGGTAACGGGAGCAGAAAATATTGTTCGTAAACTCTCAAGTGGTTGAAGTAGCATTTTTATTGCAACAAAATCCACATTAAAATTGGCTGGCACAGTGACTCATAGAAAGAGCTCTTAACGCAACGAAAACCTCTCAAATTGGGCGCAGTGATTAAGTGAGTTGCACCGATAGCAATCTGTGCGGTAATCGGCGACAATCTGCGCGAGGCACGCCTCAGGGCTGTCAATTGAGTCGCTTAACTTCAAACTCGGGTAAATCCAATTCTGACATTTTTTAAGATTTTGGTATGAAATAAAAGGGTAAAAAACTAGTTTTGTTATAATTTAATCGGTTTAGTATAATTTTGTCTGGTTTTTGAGAAAAATACGGTTTAAAATCATAATATTTTATCAAAATCAGATATATCCATATGACAATATTTTTTCAAATGTAGGTAAGTCCATCCAAGCCAATCAGCGAAAGAAGTTTGTTCAACATGGCTGACAATTTCTAATCGTATTTTTTTCAAATCTAGATAAATCCAGGTCTTTTAAATCAAAATTATACAAATCCACACTGAGTTTTTTCAAAGATAGATAAATTCCAATCGATTATATCAAATGAAGGTAAATCCAATCTAAATTTGATTTTTTGTAAAGAATGGATGGTTTTAATGCTGAATTTGCCGAACAGGATGGCTTTATTTAATGGTTTAACCATAATAAAAGAAATACTGCCTTTCACATCACCATATTAACGTTATTATCACTTTATTTCAATTACCTCGGAAGTGGTTAGAGTGGATTTATCTGAATTTGAAGTTAAGACGCTACATAGGCTGTGCATACTCATTTTAAACTTGAAATATCTCGTATAATATTTGAAATATAAGTCCAGCATTTCGACTGACGATTACTGATCTTTTGTTTAAGGTGTGACAAAGATGAAAACATGATTGAAGACAAAAACCTCGATAGAATTATTTTTTGAAGTCAGCCCTTTTTTGGCAAGTAAACCTATTTTAAAGCTCAATGAGAAGGAATATCAAATCGGAATTTGTACTAAAAGTAGCGTAATAGTCAATACTTTGGCTCACAAAGATGAAATTTCAGTTACTAGTTTGGTTAATTGGCAAAACTGTTTAATACGATTTGGCGCATACGTTTTTATGGTTGAGTTACTCCTACCTCGTTCTGTACTCTTTTCGCGCGCCCAGGAACGCTAATCGCTGTCTCAGAACTTACTACCAATTCAGTTGACGCCCATCTTTCGTGGGTGCAACCTGTGTCGCTCGTATCGGCGTTAGTGAATTGCAGAAAATGTGTAATTTTTGATATAGTATAGACTATTCATTGTGAAATAAATCCCTAAACTAATTTGTGCTTTATGTTATGTCTATGAATCGGAATTATTTACGTTAACTTCGGCGGCAGCGTTGATGTTGAATAGTATGGAGGCGGACTCAATTTAATTTTATCAACAATTTTTGTTGTTTCAAACAGATGTTAGGCGTTCAACCTCCAGTGTTGTCTATAAGCTCCTTGCACTCAACCGTAGTTATTTATTCATAGACAAACTGGAGTCGGGTCCTAACGGTCA
Source organism: Epinotia brunnichana (assembly GCA_963854355.1). Taxonomy (NCBI): domain Eukaryota; kingdom Metazoa; phylum Arthropoda; class Insecta; order Lepidoptera; family Tortricidae; genus Epinotia; species Epinotia brunnichana. The sequence continues at coordinate 19,841,873 of OY977949.1, forward strand.
TATCGTTCGATATCAACTAACGTGCGATATATTTGTACAGATTGTTTGAAATTGACATTTAATGTCAAATAAAACGTCATCTCGACTGATGGTAGAATAGAGGTTAAAGCAAATTGGTTTTTTTCAGAGATGTTCCAAATTTTTATTTATCCAAATATCATAAACCCTCCATGATGCGTTCAAGAACCGAAAAACAGTTTATTTTTATGGTGGTCATAATGTATGACCACCATAAAAATATACTGTTTTGTTAGAACAAATTTCTTATCTGTGAAAATGTTATTATTACTAAATAATAACATCGATTTCGATAATATTATTTCATTCAAAGGCTAAGCTAACAAGAGTGGCCCCCGCAAGGGATTTGGTTTTAATTTGAGGTGCAGTAGTGACAGGACCTAAGAACACTGTATGCGTAATATCAGCCTTCGATCTTCTTTTGTTTCAGACTTATTCACGAAAATGTCAAAAAATCAAGGTAATTTTTAAACTGCTATTTTAGCTAAACCTAGCAAGCTAGAGTAACCAAATAAATTCAGAATTAAGGAGCATAAAATGGGGTTCATAATGCATATTTTTACAGACATTCATATCCTTGAACTTCATTCAAAAAAATTGTTTTTTTTTTCGCTTAATTTTTTTGCTACTTCTCGCGGAAACACAACTAGGTATCAAAAAAATTACTTAATAAGCCACAGTTGTCAACTACGTATGCATTTAAAAATATTTTGAAAAATCATGGTGCGTCATGTCAAAAAAACATTTACGAACGTATGTTTACTATATCATATCATATCAATAGAGTAGTAGTGGCAAATCAGTCTGTAGTAGGTATAACATCCTCTTTCGTTCATTATGAAATAATTAATCCCACAAAAGACATTCCATGTAAAAAATAGGCCAAGTCTCGGAACTCTTCCACGGTAAAAAGTGGTGAGATATTACGTAGAGCCAAGTCAGGCATACTTATTAATTTTTATTTGCTTGCTAAATACGTACGAGCGTTATACCGCCAAGCAGATTGCTGCAGCGATAGCAGATATGACCAAAGGAAAGTCACCTGGCCACGACAGCCTCAGTGTTGAGCACTTACGATTTGATGGAATCCACCTGCCTAGAGTGTTGGCAATGTTTTTCAACCTTTGCATTGGTCACACTTATCTTCCTCAAGAGCTTATGAAAACCATCGTTGTACCAATACCGAAAAACAGGACCGGAGATAATGCTGATAAAAATAATTACCGTCCCATATCATTGGCAACCGTGGTGGCGAAGGTTTTGGACCGTCTGCTTGATCGTAATCTTTCTCATCATATATTGCTCAATGAGGCGCAGTTCGGTTTCAGGCCAGGGCTTTCTACCGAAACAGCGATTTTACGACTCAAGCATACGGTTCATTACTATACTTCGCGTAATACTCCGGTATACACCTGCTTTTTGGACCTATCGAAAGCCTTCGATCTTGTGTCGTACAATTTACCGTGGGAAAAGCTCTTGAGGGAGACAGCTACACCCAAAGAGCTGGTTTTTATTTTAAGATATTGGTACCATAACCAAATGAACAGTGTGAGATGGGCAGGCGCTTACTCGGAGGAGTACAGGTTGGAATGCGGTGTGAGACAAGGGGGGTTGACGTCTCCACGGCTTTTCAACCTGTACATAAATAACTTGATCGATGAGCTCAGCAGTGCCAGGGTTGGGTGCTCAGTTGGTGGCCAAATTATGAACAACGTTAGCTACGCTGACGATATGGCGCTGCTGGGCCCATCGATCGGGGCTCTCGAGATTTTGATTGGCATTTGTGAGAGGTACGTGGAGGCCCACGGTCTCAGATATAACTCTAAGAAAAGCGAGCTACTTGTATTCAAGGCAGGAAACAAAAAACCGAAATCTGTGCCACAGCTTAAACTTGGAGGAACGGAGTTGACTAAAGTCACAAAGTTCAAGTATCTGGGGCCTGGGTCACCGAGGACCTCTCAGATGATCTGGATGTGGAGCGGGAGCGTAGGGCATCTGCAGTGAGGAGCAACATGTTGGTCCGCAGGTTCGCACGTTGTACAAGGGATGTCAAAATAACCCTTTTTAAGGCATTTTGTCAGACTTTCTACACGTGTAGCTTGTGGACCAAGTGCACGCAGAGAGCTCTCAATGCCTTACGCGTCCAGTACAATAATGGTTTCAGGATGTTGTTGGGGCTGCCTCGCTTTTGCAGCGCATCAGGAATGTTTGCAGAGGCTAGAGTTGATAGTTTTCATGCTATAATTCGAAAACGAGTTGCCTCTCTGATGCGCCGAGTGCGAGGCAGATACAACGGCCTCCTGAACACCATTGTTGATAGGCTGGAATGCCCGATGGTGGAGCACTGGAACTTCTTACATGTTGTAGCTAATAATTGTATTGTCTTATTTTAATGTCTTATTTTATTTTTAATGTGTACCTACTTTATTTTAATGATTGTATATGAACTATATGTGGTTCGAAATAAACAAATTAAATAAATAAATAAAATTCTGCAACTTGGGAATCACACAACTTTACTGCATTTACAAATTGTTGCATACCTTAAACTATGTAAGTGTGATTGCCAAGTCACAAAACATCATTTAGCAAGCAAATAAATATCAATACGAATGCCTGACTTGGCTCTACGAAATATCTCACCATTTTTTACTGTGGAAGAGTTCCGAGACTTGGCCTATTTTTTACATGAAATGTTTTTATGGGATCTCATTTATCTTTGTAGGTTATCAACTTAGTATGGAAATGTTATTTTACCAACCGCAAATAACGTTTGTATAGTTTTGAGGGAAGCAATTGCAAAAGTAACTTTGTAATCGCATGTATTTGTATAGGATTACAAACTTACTTATGCAGTGTGTATATCTCTGAATCGTGACGGAAACTGCAATATTTTTAGGTTTTTTATGAATGAATAGGCTAAAAACTAATTATGTTAAAAGTTTGGAGATTGTAGGTCTGCTAAAAGTACCTTAGAATTACGATGATCATTATAAGTGAGTCAGTGAGTATGTCAGTGACAAAACTAAGAATTTTTGACGGGCAATTGTTCCTAAACTAAAATTTCAAATTAAATGTTATCTCCACTTATAATAAATCTCTAAATTAAAAAAAGAATCAGCCAGTTTGAAACTAAGCTTTCTGTGGTACGAATGTTCTCAGCATCCCATGGATGGAAAAATATGAAACATTTTATATAGGTACATTATTATTCCAGCTGCAACTTAGGATAGTTTTTATCCGACTGCGACAATTAATTAATTTTCCGTAATATACGACTTCATTTAATTTTTCATTTATTATTCTTAAAGAATATCGCCGCCACATCTGTCAGCTAAAAGAAACGTCAAAATCACAGACTAATAAGAAATACTACGGACAAAATGGCGGAATTGCTTTCCCTTTCTTTCGCCTATTAATAATTTTAATCCCGTCTATGATATACCTTGACGAGACACATAGGTATCAAAAGCAAATATAAAATTAATCGATTTTGATATGCGAACTTATATGCGCAAATGTCGAATAAAGGCGTAATTTCCACAAATGTAACGACAAATTCGAACAATATAAATTTGGTTTTTTTGAATGGCACGCGCGCGCTCTTTGCGTATTCAGCCAAACAGCGAAAACCGAAACTCGAAGTTCGTATATCTGCATTCCTGTTATTTGTTAGTGCGATAGAGATAGAAATACCCGAATATTTTCGAATTCCGAAGTTCGTGGTTTAAAAGAAAATACGGATGTCGGATAGATCTATATATTTGACTAGCTTTAAGTTTAATATTGTACGTCCGAAATGGGCAAGCTGTTGGACTTTATTTTACCCAAAACAACTAAATGTACACAGTTCTGACAATAAAGAATTCTTATTTTATCTTATCTTATCGAAAATAGGGATGTAGACACTAAACAAAATAATCATAATGTTGTATTATCTCGAAAAACAACGCAAGAGGTAATCACTAAGTTATAAGTGTATAAAGTTTTAAGAGAGGGTTTGTTGCGTCTCTTTTCCGCAAAACGCACCTTTATAATGAAACTATTGTTTTTTACTATGACGCTCGAGGATCGTGACGTCACGGTCCCTGATCGTTTTCTCACTCTAACAAGCGACATTAAAACGGTTGTAGCATCGTATTTTTTTGAGATATTTGAATGAGTTTTTCGTTTCTTCTTTCTTTTGAAGTGAGTCTACAGCTACACCTCTATTTGGAAGACAAGCGGAAAGAATCCATACTATCCATACTAATAATCCATACTTCCATACTAATATTATAAATGCGAAAGTGTGTCTGTCTGTCTGTCTGTTACCTCTTCACGCCTTAATCGCTGAACCGATTTAGATGAAATTTGGAATACAGATAGTTTGAGCCCCGGGGAAGGACAAAGGGTAGTTTTTATATCTGAGGGGCTGAAATTGGGGGTGGAAATTTGTATGGAGCTACTTAAACCGCTGCACCGATTTAGATGAAATTTGGTATATAAATAGTTTGAGTCCCGGGAAAGGACATATAATAGGTTTTATCCCGGAAATCATCCCCTAAGGGGGTGAAAAGGGGGGGGGGGTGAAAATTTGGATGTAATCTATTTTGATGAAATTTGGTGTAGATATAGGTTAAGTCCTGAGAAAGGACATGGGATAGTTTTTACCCCAGAAATCATCCCCTAAGGGGGTGAAATTAGGGGTGAAAATTCTGATGGAACCCATTTTAATACAATTTGGTATAGAGATAGCTTGAGTCCTGGGAAAGGACATAGGATAGTTTTGATTACGGAAATCACTCCCTAAGGGGGTGAAATGGGGGGTGAATATTTGGATGAATCCCGTTTAGATGAAATTTGGTATAAAGGTCGTTTGAGTCCCGAATAATGACATTAGATAGTTTTTATCCCGAAAATCATTCCCTAAGGGTATGAAATAGGGGGTGAAAGTTTGGATAAAATCCATGTACCTAGATGAAATTTGGTATAGAGATCATTTGAGACCCTTCGAAGGATAAAGAATAGTTTTTGCCTCGGAAATCATCCCTTAAGATGGTAGAAGTTCTACGCGGACGAAGTCGCGGGCAACAGCTAGTTGAGAATATATGTAAGCCATATTATGCCCTATATGTTACTGAAAATTCAGGGTTCTGGCTTTAGTCAGTACGAAATTACAGGATGTTGAAAATGGCCTGAATAGCTTCGAGAAAAGGATAGAACGGCCGTGCCTCTTTGTTTTACTCGACGATTGACATTGATCAATATGATAGTATTGATATGATATGATATAGTAAACATACGTTCGTAAATGTTTTATTTTTGACATGACGCATCATGATTTCTCAAAATGTTTTTAAATGTATACGTAGGTGACAATTGTGGCTCATTCAGTAATCATGCATCATGGAGGCTTATGATATGTGGATAGATAAAATAGTGTATGTAATTAAATGTAACTGTACATAATTAGCATTAAACCCACACTCGTGTTTAATGCTCTTCATTATGTACAGTCGCATAAACTACTATAATGTCACTATTATTCCTTATAAAAATAACAAGCCGATTCCATGCCTTTGCGCTCAGCGTCCGAAAAATAGATGGATTGCGGGAACTCGGCGTCCGCGCAACGTGTTGGAACGGGGAAAGCCCCCGCGCGTTGCTCCGCCCATATCTAGGTACATAGTTATGCACGGTATCACCTTAAGCGACACAATTATAACGTCTTTATTTTGGGATTTAAAAATCGCTCAGGTTTTACAATTAATACATCGAATAATGAGCTAGTCATTCGTAAAACTCGTGTTGTCGTGTTGAACTTTTGACTATAATTTTAAGCCCGGTGCAAATTTTGTTTACAAAGTAGGTAAGTAACTGAAGCAGTACAATTAGTGGAGAGAAGTTCATAGTTTTGATGGATGCGTTAACCCGTTGTAAGTCACCGGAAAATATAATAAAAGAGAAGGAAAGGATAATTGCCCATGTAGGTAGTTTACTGTTTAAAAAACTTTAGTCTAGGGAAACGACTGATTACCTGAGTTGAAGGACGCGACGGTTCGTCTAAAAGGCAGGTTATTTAAACAAAGGTACTCGACGCGAGGCAGCCCTATTCCCGCGGCGCGGGCTCAATCCCAGCAGTTGGTCGCTTCACGCTTATTGACGTCGCCGGTGCCGGCTATGGAACCCCGATATTGATACCGGTTTGTCTTACCACCGCCATATTGGCTAAGGTATCACCATATTGTTTTATTTTTCCCTATTGCTCGTGGATATAACTATTGGAGCCGCGATGTCGTTTGTGCCGGGGCTCAAAAAGCCGACTTGAATGGTTTTGTTTTTGTAGTTATGATAATTTCATCAGATTTTTATGTTAAGGAAGCGGAAGGTTTGCCTTTACCTAATTTACGATAAACTATGACCTAAGATATAAACTCGAAGACACAGTCAAAGTATAAATAAACATTGTACATGATAACTAATGCAATATTTGTTTGAATAGAAAAAGCATTTTTTTCAAATAAGAAAGTAAGAAAAGATTAAGTTAATTTACGAGCAGCGAACTTTCCTAAGACGTTTTTTGCATGTTACCCTAACTGGTTCAGTGATTTTGTAGCAATAAAGACTCGGCCGGATGGACACCCAAACTTCGCTAATAGGGTTTCCGGAATGTACCCACGAAACAACTTGATAAAGGAAAAACATATTTTTTTGTGAAATCAGAATACGCTGACACACATCTTTAGCTTTACTGCTGAAATATATTTTAAAAGAATGTTAGAATAAAGATGACAACACAAATTGTAACAGGCATATTTGGTTTATAAAAGAAAATTCATTATCGGAAACTGAGAGTTTAGTATGTACTAAATGGGTGGATTGCAAAAAAATTGTATATTTAAAATGTATGGGTAATTGCCGTTACACAATGGAAAAAAGTTAAAGCGTAAATTAGATTAAGGCGCTATAGTATCATGGTCTTCTCTCCCTCTCGCTGAGCATAAGCGTGAGCGAGATGGAAGTGCGTGTTTGGAAGCGCGGATATCATGTTTTTTAATTTTATTTTTTTGTGCGTTTAAATAAATAAAAAAGTAATCACTAAGTTCCCTCAAACATGATATTGCCGATTTTTAGAACCAATGTTAATATGTTTAGCTATTGTGCATAATTTGCTACGAATGTTTTAAGTGAATTTTAATATGTTTTAGACCTATGTTCGCGATTTTTTTCTATGGAGCGAAAATTGCTTAATCGTGTTTCGAATCACTGATTTCCCTGCAGAAAAACCTCAAGATTACTATTCGTATTTTTTTGAAACCATATTATTATAAACAGACGCATTATATTGTTTCAAAAACTATGTTCGCTTCACTTCGCTGAACCTATAGCACCTTAAGGCTCTTAATTATGTACATACAATTTTTTTGCAATCCACCCAAATATGTGGTAAAAATGTACAGTCAAATCAATCCACGTCGTTGTTCGTCTGGTGTGGTAAGTTTATCATAATAGTTAAATCGATAATTATCCAACGATCGATCAACGTCAATTGAGTGGGAGTGGTTAAACTTGAATCCCTAAACGACATACAAAAATAAATCCCAAATTCGAAACACAACCCCAACTATTGCCACCGCGCATCGACATGGATTGATAGTTTTTTTTTATTCAATGAACTCGAATTATTGGGATTACATTCGTTCGACCGTAGAAGAAAATCAGTGGCCGAATTTTCCCTCAGCATTTCACACCCTCGCACTAAAAGTTTATTGAAAAATAAATATTTTAATGCTAACCGATCGCCCTGAGGGTTCCAGGTAAATCTCCGCACCTTTTCTCCTCGCTAGATAGTGACACCGGCGGTTTGGAAGAAATATTCGGGACTATCCACCGCGCACAATCCTATTGCAGTTCATGCTCACTGAACTGGAAAAAGTATATGGGGAGGCTAAGGTCGGCGCCGATTCTTTTATTGCCAGCCGAATCAATAAGATGCGTGACGCGACAGTGTTCAAGGAGCGTAAGAAGCGTAATAATGCTTAGGAAAATCTTGGAGGCAGTACTTCCTGAGAACTATCATGGGAGGTTGGAAATATATGACGGGAGAGTTCATAGGTACTAAACAGTTGACGTCATCATGGGTCACAACCAAAAGATCAATTAGAAATCAGTTTTTCAAGATTCAAGTCAAGATTGACTCTTGCATACGCCCAGAGTTACATAATAAGGTACCCACCTACTTATAGGTACACCTTGAGGTTTACATAGCTAGTAAAAAAATAGATATGGTAAAGCGCATTTAATTATTTATGTATGACACATTAAAAGTTGGAGATACATTGCATTCCACGATATTTTATTACTTTTACAAAAGCGAACATGCAGCGCTCGGGGCATGAGCTGTAATCAATGTAGTGGCTTTAATAAGTCCCTGATCAACTCATCGAATAAATCAAAACTTATTGTTTATCTCCAGAGGGCAAATTCAATCGGACCGGCTGTCTGTGCTGCGAATAATTATTCAGAATACGTTATTGAGCCATCAGACTGGGCCGATACAGTGCAATAAGTTACGTTTCTCCCGGGACTCGAAGCCACTGCCACTCCTCCAGGAACATAATTGAAAATTGAAATTTGTTTAGGACCGCGTCGGCTCCTAATTCGATTTCGGCGACGGTTCGTGCAATCGGGAAGTAATAACAATAAATCGAGAGGTGAATCACTGTGCTTAATTTTACAATCGCTGCTTGTGGGAAAACATGTTGTTCGAGAAACATTGTAGTTCTAAAGGGTTCTTTGTGCCATCCCATTATTTAGAGGAGTGGCGGAGAGAATATGCTCGTGGCTCTCAATAATTTTTAGTTAATGTTTTTACTTAAGTAAAGTTGGATTTACACATGAGTTACTTTAAATGTAAAAATTCAGTTGATTGAATGAGTTTTACACTTGATTTAACGGCCTTCGACTTTTTGTACAGAAATAATAAGTTCAATTCAAGACTACAAAAATAAAATAAAACTATGTTTTATTGTCTTGTCAACGAACTTATAATATGAAAATGTATCATCGTTCATTACAAAAAAAAAATTTTTTTTTTCTTGAATCAAAAAATATTATTTTGAATGAAATAGTTATCGAACGTATTTGACAGCTTCTCGTTCGTTCAGCAACGTTTGTTTGTTTTGTTTGTTAGTAAACAAAATGAAGACGCAGATGTGTACAACTTTTAGGCTAGCAAATTACATACAGCGTTAATTTTTAATATTACCTCAAATTGTAACCAGACGTAGGTTAGTGTTGATATTGCAAGAAAATTATAATAATTATTTTTGAAACTTTATCGAGCAGCAATGCATTGCGTACACTCATTTGATACCATGGAAAGCGCAAAATACACATGCAAGAAATTGCATACAAGTTTAACTACATTGCGGGGTTTGATAGATCAATTGAACTCAGCATACCTCGGTAACCGGCAATGTAATGAAACTTGCATGAAATTTCTTGCATGTGTAAATCGCGCTGAAGAAGCTTGTGAGAGTTGTGACGTCACGTCAGTAAAGGCCTCCACACACCGGTCGCGTGCGCGGGTCGGGCGCGCGTCGGGCGCGGGCCCGCGCAAGTTGTAAAACATTGAAACTTCACTTCAAACACACAACGAACGCGGGCCCGCGCACGCGACCGGTGTGTGGAGGCCTTTGGACAAAGTGGTGATACATTGCGTGATGATTTAATTTATACGAAAAGAAAAGGATGGGTTAAGATTTTTTTTTACAATATCGGTCCATATCCCTAACCACCTACGTGTCGGGTTACAATTAGAGGTAACATTAAAAATACAGGCTATATAGAATGCGTCGTCTCTACACGTCTTTGTAATAGAAATTAGCTAAATAAATACCGCTAAGGTCGTGATACCTATTTCCTTATCTACCAAACGGTGATGATGCATGAACATTATGGTTTCAAAAAGTATGAAATAATTGTTTAATTTTTTTCTAATAAAAATAGAATTTTACTAATAAAATGATTTATTTTAATAATAAATATCTTATATACGTATATCTGTTAGAAATGTTAACGTAGCTTACAACCGCAATGTATACTCAACCAGTAAGTATTTAAATTATTAACTGCAGAGAGCCGATGCCGTAAACCCGGCCACTATTCCAATTTTATGGATTCTAAGCTACGGCTCGAGTGGGAATGTGTTTCTCGTAGATACGCATTATGAGGGACATCTCCCCTTTCCGTCTTGTCTCGGGAGCCATTCTTCCGTCGATCCCACAGGAGCACATAACTTGTGCAGTATCAAAGGTTACTGGGATATAAAGTGCAATAATGGTACCTGTCTCTCTAATGTGTTTTTGTTATGTAGTGATATTACATGTTACGGTGTATTTCTGTACGTTACAGAGCAAAAGTTATAAGATTTGGAAGCAATTTTTGCTGTTAAATTATTTCAAAAAGATAATTTCGGTATTGGTTTCCCAGGTGACATAATATGATGTGGTCGGTATATGATAGTATAGTATTTAAAATTGTTTATACCTTGACGGTGGTAAACAAGCTTATGACCTGCCTGACACTGTAGCCTACGGACACTTGGGACTCCAGGACAGACAAGTGCAGATCCTTTATTGATTTGAGGATTCAAAGTATCGACCGGTTAGGACAAATTCAGAAACTACAAACAATTAATTGTGTCCTTAATCAACTCATTACAAATTAGTCGACGCATGAACAATTCACGTCTTTCACAGATTTATCATCAATGCATGTCTCGCAAAAGCTAATAAAAGGAGAATAATATCAATAAAACCCACATTATCTTACCAGCCACGTGTGACAAGAGAAATGACAAAAACAAAAGCGTACGCACACGTGAACACCCTATATTGGCAATATAAGAAACGCCACCGATACAATGGAGAGAGACACGTACCGTTATTAGCTAGGGGGTTTCTTAGTTCCTGTGCCCCCTTGCTATCACTCACCTATCCGTATCAAGGCCCGTGCCCCCTACACTAATCACACAGGATGTGCCATAGACGCGCCATGCATATTTATCATTGCCTCCTCCGAATTCTCACCGTTCGATCCGAGCGGGACGTGGATGTTTTTCATTTGCTCGACTTATTTATTTAGTGGGGCTCCAGGTACACGTAGGGGCTTAATGTTTGATAAGCTCAGATTCGACCTCTTTAGTTTCTGCACGCATTCTGTTTTCATTCGACCCGTATAAGCGTCGCGTTGTTTGTTTCGGTGGGTAAATTTAATTCGATAAGGCTCGTTAGACGAAACACAACCGACGAGCGCTGTATGTGACTTTACGTACCTAGATAATGTTATGGAGTTATGGAAACAAAGGAATTAAATACATTGCGATAAATAATGTAGCCGTAACAAGCAAATTTATAAGTCCGGTAGAAAATGAGAGCGATATTAAATACGACCGCAACAAACAATTTGCGAGCGGCGCGGCGCGGGGCGCGCTCCTGTGGCCCGCACGCACCTCCCGCTCTGCAGTACGAGTAATTATAAAACTTCTCTAGCGAAAATAAAACCCAATAAAAATAATTACCTTCCCTTTCGTTAACAAACGGAGTCATGTGTGAGAGGAGGAATACCAATGCGAAAAAGTGTAAATAAATATTTTCCATTCCGTCCGAATTAAATTCCTGACGAAAGATAATGTTTAACCGGGGAATTCTTGTGCACTTAGATCGGGGGAGGTCGGGTTAATTAAATATGCCCGGGGTTCATTTTCATGGAATTATTTGATCTTGCGAGCCCAATTCGCAGCGTTTCATTTGCTAAGATCGGGACTTAGATTTTATTATTTTATTTTCGTACTCGTCTCTACTTCACTCCAAGTTTCACTGGCATTCCGCGCTTGGGTTAACTTTATTCACAAAGAAACTGCATAAGCGCGTAAAATCAGTTTACTAAGTACAGTTTTCTGTCCAAGCTTTTTAGTTGACTTTAATAGAGAGTGTCATTATACGAAATGCACCTTTTCACTAGCGGTTATCTGACTCGACCGCGTGCAACTGAACTTTTTGGCATGCTTTATATTAGTACCACCGTGAGACGTTATGAAACTGGTCAGGCACATTTCATACAATTTGCTGGATAAAATATTTTACCTATGTAAGTACGGTTTCGTGTTGAATTTATTTTCATTGAAACTGTTAATCTAGGTTTTCATGGCATCCGATATAGCAATGCAACACGAAAAGTGATAAAGGGTACAAAAAGCATTTAACAGGTTTTTGCGGCATCAGGCGGCTGAACCATGCTTCCTTACCGCTATAAATAATCATATAATTTGCATATCTCCGGATAACCATACCGTAATAACAGTTTCTTGTGCAATAACGGCCACTACGGCATTACGTAAAACAAACACAGAAGATTTATAATCACTGAGTGCATACGACAGGCTGCATAATTTAATAACATCACACCCTTGATTAAAATTTCGGAATAGCGCATTAGGGCCAAACAACTTAGATGCCGAAGGGCGCGCTAGGAAATTAAACGGGCCATAATAATTTTGTTACGCCAGAAGCATGATTAAAATCTTACAATTAATTAGGAAAACTTTTCAGCATAGGGGATGTTCCGCAGGGTCGTTAATCGCAGCTTTGCTGATCGCCGCCGACATCCAGATCGTTCGAAACTCCCGCTTAGCCACTACTCTCTCAACTGTATTCGTAAATGGTTTCGATTTTTAAATTTACATTTTAATTTCGCGTAAGGTCAAGTAACGAGTAACTGGGAACCACATGAAAGAGTACGGACTCATGAACGAAAAGACGACAAGACGAATTTGATGCCGTTCAACAAGAATGGCGATCGCAAACGAGAAGCCGTTGCCCTGCCCCCCTATTATGTAACTTGTTTTAAGCTCACCCCCAATATACCTTGACACCGCGATGCGTAATAATTAAGCGTAGGTAGAAGTCTAGTTTCGTAACAGGTGACTGGCGGGGTGAGCCGCATTAACGCGTAGCGAATAACACCCCTGTAGTTACGACCTTTTTGTTTACTAAATAAAACAAAGCTAACGAATCACTGTAACAGAACTAGAGAGTTTAAAAGTTTTTAGCCAAAGGAGAGACTGAAAATTGCTGATCTATATCCTGTAATTAAACAAGTGAAGTTTAAATGCGGGTGGCAGATTAAGGCGAGCATTGCAGGCATAACGTGCCGTGCCCTTCCGATGGTAATAGCTGGAAACCTTCATTCAGAGGTGGAAAACTTCCCCGACGATAATTGCTCGAGTGTGAAGGCGACGCCAATTTCACAGACCGAACCACCGTGGTCGTATGCCGAAGCTCAATTTAACAATTTATCAGCTTTCGCTGTGTTCGCAATCATACTATTCTAAGGTGTAATTACTTTAATCACAAGTCACAACTTACCGTTTTGCACCGAGACAATAGAAACAATCGATATAATGACACACGCAATGCATGTGTGCAAACATTATTTTTAGAAATCGCCTCTACAATTTACTTAGTTCTGCGTGGCTGTCCAGTCCAGGTCGTTAAAGTTTGGAAAGAAAAAACAGTCACATACGCAACAATGGACAAAGTCATAAAACATTCCCAGTGTCAATGCTTAAAGTGAGTCTATCCAGCGACTGAGACGGAGGGTCGTTAAACGTCAAACGGCTTAAAGTTTAAAAGGGAACAGGGTCTGAGTGCAACGTCGAAACAAAAACCTGTCGGAGGCCAAACAAGAATAGATCGCCTTAAGTTAGCGCTCGCCGTGGATACGGAGGGTACCTATTCCCGTTTCACGCGATTCAGGCGAGCTCTGAATTATAGATGCGCGGCCCACGCCGACGGTCGTGTGATTTTGAGACAATCTGATCTTGTGTTTTCCCCGTTTTGGCCTTTGAATGTTTTATTAGATCACTCCTCCAGATCGGGGTGCGTCTAATGGCTCTGCGGTTGTCTTATTATCCGCGCTTTGTTTACTCCGCGTAACGTGTGTACGCGTGCTGTCATTTACCGATCAATATGCACCGATTATATTGGCTCCATGCGGCGCTGAAGCTATTTATAGCTCTGCAAAACGCCATTAAAACTTCTTCAACGAATTAAAACATTCACAATCTCATTTAGCTATAACTGAAACAAATTTCGACGATAAAGGCGAGTTTAATTAGGGTCTCAAAATCGAAATCGCGCCATAACATTTCCCAGGAGTCGCGGACATTTATTGGCGTGGAGTGGGCGCGGATAAAACAATAAAGAACGGTTAACTGCGTTTTAATGTGAACAAGAACAGAACTGGACAATGGCCGTCGATTGGGGCAACGTGGTCAGTGTGAACTTGCCGTTACCCCTCTAGGGGCGCGCTGTGCTCGATATTTATCGTTATCGATGTTTTTAGAGCACTCATTATTTCACTTTTGCATTACCATTATTTACGTTTAATTTGGAATTATTTTTGTTCCGCTAACTGGCATATTCTTCTTTGTTCATTTATAGGCTTATTAAAAGTTATATTTTATGCAATATGTGAACAAGGTTCACGGCTGGACATTGCTGCGCTACGTGGTATTTTCAAGTCTGACTTAAAATTTATGTAATTACCTTGCCTTAAAAATTTGCACTAATGTTTATAGGCTGCGCTACTGAACTTATATAGCTGCCGACTAGAAATTACATTTTTAATTCTTTATTTATCGATAAGGGTATTATAATTGGCGGAGCGCCCTCGTAGGTAAGTAATAAACGTACCCGCATAAACCTTCGAATTGCTGACCACGTTACGATATCGAACCTGGACCCTTTGTCTGTGTCCAGCCGCAAATTGTTTAAGAAATAAAATAAAATCTAATTTATCGCCTTACTGCGTTTATAGGAAATGTTTTACGAGAGCTGCCGACTCAGTATTGTTCACTTTCAATACCTGCCCGCCCTTTATATGTTCCCGATGTAGTTGGAGTTCGTAATCCGTGTGATTCGTTGAAACCAAGAGCTTCGATTGAATCGACACTTTACTGTAAGTGAACCTATTTTGAATCGTGAACTAAATTCGTTTAAAATTCACTTATCGGTAATTGAGTTTGGCAAGCTGAACCTAAATTTAAAGCCATTTTTAAATAAATTGTACTGATTAAGAGATATATTGGATTGGAAATATTGGAGGACAATCTACCACAGTTCGTCTAGTCCTAAGTAGTCCCAAACTAAGAAAAGCTTGTACTAGACGACGATATCGTCTTGGTGGAGAACTTATAAGTACTTTTTCTACTCGTCGACTTTATTTGAATTAAGATTTCGTACACGAAACTAAGATCACATACTTTTTAATCCTGGAGCTCCACGAGCTCGTCACGAACTCGTATGGTTTCATAAGATAACCGCCAGCAGTCATCTTATGAATCCAGGAGCTGTATAAGATAACTGTGAAGACATCAACGCGCAAAATTACTAAGCTGCTGCGCTTCATTTCAGCAGGGCGATTTTCAATAGATACTTACCAAGTTTGTTTAATAAATTATTATTTCCGTTGACTCGTAGAAAAAGTATTGTATACAATAGTTATATAATTAGCTTTTTAAGTCTCGTACCTTAATTAGGCCACTCAGCAAGCTTCGTGGCCTAAACGTGGTACTCGACTTAAAAAGCATCCATTATATAACGATTGCATAAACTACTATTTTGCATTTAACGCAGTGGATTTGACGAAATTAGACTTTAACGTCATTATAATAGGCAGGTCCTAATAAAGTGGTATGCAAGAAGTATACTCATAAAGTAATACTTCAGTACATAGAAACATCCATGACTCAGGAACAAATATTCGTGTTCATCACACAAATAAATTCCTTACCGGGATTCGGGACCACCGGTTCGTAGGCAGGGCCACTACCACCTAGGGCAAAGTAAGTATTGTAATAATTAAAAGTGAAAATAGAATGAACGAATAAGTAAAAATAGAATAAATAACGTAAATTGAAAGCTAACATATTTTACAAGAGATCTTGCGGATACAAAATACGCACGGTTAATAATAAGTCGACAGATAACGGCCCATTCGTCCCCCGCTATGATTCGCAAAGTAAGATGTATAGCGAGACACTCGGCGGACTCTTGAACTTATATCTCTTATTTATGTACATTATATTCGTCCCGGACTGCACCACTCACATGCATTACGCTGGACAATAGAAATTGGCAACATATTTGCAGATAATGCAGTTACTGAGACTGGAGGAAGGGGATTGTCGTCATACGAACAGAAAAATAGCCCCAAGCAAGCTGCAAAATGTCCAAAAATACATTAGCCGCATTAGAGGCGCCATTAAGGGCTGGCCGGTAACAATTAGGGTGGTTCTGGGGACTTACGGAGAATTAACAACGCATAGCCAGTTAGCACTGGTTTCAAGAATTTAGGGCCGACCTATTGTAGGCCCCGGGATAGAATTGTTACGCCTAACTCTGATGAAAATCAACGATTTTATTTAATGAGAGTCCATTCAAAATATACAATTTTGCTTAATGCTACACTTAAAAAGTTAACTCAAGCCTAGAATAATACGAATAGAAAATAACATGATTATAAAATATTATGAAGTCATCAATGAGTTGTGAGATATCAACGTCTAGTAGAAAAAGGAAAACAAGTGCGAAAGATCTTATAAAATGCATAACTTGTTGAGAGAGTAATCAAAAGACTATATAAAGTGAGGAGAAGGACAAGGCGAAAGGCTAAAAATGTAAACCCTCTCTTAGATTTCCTTCAGCCAAGACTGGCGACCCTCGGGCGAAACTTGCTGTAAGATGGGAAAAATTACCGAGCCCCGACAAACTTTTTTCGATTTGAATTATGAATCCTTATTTTATGCTTCGTCCTTAGGAAGTTGGTTTTACATTGCCCGCTCATTCTTTGACGTAGCACGAATATTAATAACAATGGATAACACTTTGTGCCGTGCTAACCCTACCAAGATTTCATTGAGACCGATTTTTTCTCTAACTCTCTTCCAAATTAGGGTAGCTTAGTCACAGATAACTTTTGTTCGAAGTTATTTAATTGTTCTATTCATTTCCATTGCGTTATTTGACCGCCCGTAGCCAGTTAGAAAGTAAGTTGGCGATGAAAGACGCCTCGCCTGGGATATTAAAAGAGACTGTGACTTTCAAGTTTCAGGCAAGTTTCTTGAATAAATTTTCTATATTAGTTAGAGTTATACGACACAAACCTATTATTGCAACTCGAAAGTTTCTATGAGTTCAATGGCTTAGGAATAATATTTTTGCACGTATGTACGATACTGTTTAAATTGCTTTATCCAGTAGTATATTTGACACAAACTACATCAATAGCCAGATCAACCCTAAGGTAAAACCTTTGATCAGGATATACTTAATATGATTTTTCCGATGGCAAGCCAATGCATAGTCGGTTTTAAGCGGCTGATCCCGTAGGCGCGAGCTCTCCTTCTCACTGAGAAAATATGTAAACTTATAAATTGTATTTGCATTTCATACAAGCGGGAAACATTGGCTTCGTGCTCTCTTGCCTTCCACAAAGACTTCTGCTAGATAGGGGTACGGATCCGCGTGATTGTATTTTCACTTGAGGAAAGTCTTGTTCACATATACCTTATAGATATGTAGATTCGTCAATGGCATTTATTTCAATTAATCTTTGGGAAGTTATTTAAAAACATGCATCCAAAGTGAAACTTTGGCAGTTTCTGATTTTCCTGACTTAACATTCTTAAGCCTGTATTGAGGATTAGACAATTATAGTAATTTTTTAAAGCCCCATTCTCAACGTAATACCAACGTTACAAACAACTTTGAATCCGTTTAGCTTTCCGTTAAATGTTTATTAGGAAAGGGTTATATGAAATTTTAAACAAGCCTTCGGCACAGGTCATGCCTTGACCTTCTGCGCCCTTTCGGTGACCATAAACGTCAAGGAACAATAAACGACTAAGAGTGACCCTACCCGGCAAGTTCTTAGCCCGCGCCCTCGCCGTCCACCACCCCTGTCAAAGGCCAGCCAGCACAGCCCCTAGGGAAATTATTGTCGGGATTTAAAGGGCATTTCTTACGTGAAATAAAAAACATTGCACTTATAATCGAAGTTTTGTATTTTGTAAATAGATCGTATCGGATATCGGCCACGTGGCTTGGCGATCGATGGCTAACTGACGGCTAAATTGATATTGCATTCAACCCGAGCTGCTGTAAATCTACGGTTAAATTGACATAAAATCATTGCATTTTGATTTTTGCTGCAGTATACATGTACACATCAAAACTGTAGTAGGTCGCGTACTTTTTCTATCCCCTAAAACGTCAAAGAAACAAAAAACAACCAAATACTGATTGAAAACGCGACGAAGATTTTAAAATAATTTTACAGCAAATTGTCGGTGTTTACATACTTCCCCTGCTCGATCATCCCTACATCATAAGCTTATGCACTCACGGGTTTTTCAATAATTCGATTCACCCCACGTTGTCAAAAACGTTCGTGACGTCTTAGAAAAACTTTGGTTCAAAACTTTATTTACTTGGACGGGATAAATTCGTCAATCAGACTCAAACAGCTCAGCACACCCCACACTACAGGCTTGACGAAAATACGCACCCACACTCTTCTGACAAACTTTTTCAAAATCATTGTCAATGCCAATCAATAAAATAAAGCGAAATTAAATAAACATCCCTCGTCGAGATAAAAGCCAGGTCTACATAGACGCCGTCGACCAAGACCGCACTTTTGATGGTGTTGTATTTTAAAAAGTTGGGGGAAGTTGACACTTGGACGAATTTAACCTTCCATTGTATTAATTATTCAGGGCGATGCTTTCGTTTTAAGGTGCGCTGGCAGGGGCAGGAAAATTTGTTTTGTAGAAAAATCCGAGGAAAGAATTTGGGGAAGTTGCAGTCCCGCTTGCGAGCATTAGCCGGGGCGGGAGAAAGTTTAATTTTGTTAGGGAATGCATTCCGGCACGAGATAAGTTTTAGACGTATACCTATCTACTGATTCTCAAGTAATCAAGTAATTTATTAGCATTCATGTTGTTACATAAAGGTGGTAGGTGTTACAATATGGACGTATCAAACATGAACCCTGCAAGGGCATCGCAAAAGTAATAGTATTGAAATTAAATACTAACTTAAAAACTAACAAAGCTTAAAGTAATATAAAATTAGCTATAACAAATCTCTTTGAGCCGAATTGTATTTAATGTTTGTTTGTGTTAGGTTACTAGTAGTTATATAAGAACTTACTTTGTTAAAGTAATTTGTCTTTTAAGTATTCACTAATAGAATAATACGCTTTATTTAGAAGAATTTGTTTTACTTGGCTTATAAATTTATTTTCTTTACTTTCTTTTTAAATTTTTTCTGGTAGTTTATTATATAATTTTATGGGCATTATTAAAGGGCCGGATGAGTGGAGTTTTAATCGGGAGGGTGGTGCTATTAATCTGGTTTTATTTCTTAATGCATATGGTACAGGTGTGTCTTCTCGTTTGGTATAGAATTCTGAGTATTTGCGGACAAATTTACATATTTCTAAGATGTATAAGGATGGTCGAGTGAGTATTCTGTGTTTGATAAAGTGCGGCTTACAACTGTCTATTTGTTTTAGGTTCACTAGTATTCTTATAAGCTTTTTCTGCAGGGTGAATATGGTGGAAGCATCGGTGCTATTTCCCCAGAGGATAATTCCATAGCTGATCCAGGAATAGCTGTACGCGTAATATGTTGCCAGTGCGGTCTCAAAGTCGGTGGTTTTCTTTATTTCCCGTAGCGCGTTCGCAAATCTGGAAAGTTTGGTTTTAATACTTTTTAAGTGTGGTTTCCATGATAGGTGTTTGTCTATAACGATTCCTAAAATCGTAAATGTGGCGACTACCTCTAATGTTATAGAATTGTGGTTACAGTTAATTGTTACCGGGTCTTTCTGATATGGGTGAAATGTCATTAATTTTGTCTTTTGGTAGTTGATTTCCAGGTGGTGGTCGTGCATCCAATCTGTGATTTTATCTAAGATGGTATTTATTTTATTATTTATGTGTGATGTATTTTGACAGGATGTAAGTATAGAGATATCGTCAGCGAAAAGGATTGAAGTTTCTTGTATAATTTCAGGAAGATCATTGATGTAAATGAGAAAAAGAAGACAGCCGATTACATTTCCCTGTGGTATAGATGATGTGGTGGTTGTAATGTCGGACTGAACATTTTTAATTCTATTGATATTAAAGTCGTAATGTTCTATTTCTACATACTGGGTTCTATTCATTAGGTATGATGCAAGCCACTTATGTCCTAATCCTCGTATTCCGATGCCGTATAGTTTATTTAAAAGGATTGGATATTGTACTTTATCATACGCTTTAGTCATGTCTAGTAATATTCCTATTGCATATTGTTTCGAGTCTATTATATTGAGTGTTTCTTGGATGATGTATTTATAAACTGCTAAGGTAGTCGATCGTTTTTTCCGGAAACCGTTTTGTGATTCATCAAATATTTTATATTTTTCGCAGAAACTATATATTCGATTGCACATTGCTTTTTCAAATATTTTCGCAGCTGTCGGTAATAGCGCAATGGGGCGGTAATTATTTGGGTCAGTTTTTAAATTCTTTTTATGGATCGGCTTTACTATAGCTATTTTTAATAAGTCTGGAAAAGTGCCTTCTGCGAAGGATTGGTTTATTAGAACACAGAGAGGTGGAGTAAGTTCGTCTGCACATTGTCTTATTAAAGATGGCGGGAGCTCGTCTACTCCGTGGCTGTTCTTATTTTTTAGTGTTTTAATAATCGTATACACTTCTTCTGAGGAGACCAAGAAGCGTACACCAGTAAGCGAGAAAATAATATAGATTGATCAATTATTCAATGTTGAGGCGTCAATCGTCTTCGACTATTCTGATCTCAAATTAAATTTTGCTCCGAAACTTGAACCTGCCTAAAAAATTCGCCCTTCGGAATAAAAATCAGTCAGACATAATTAAGTCTCCAAGTGGTGCACGACATCGGGTGTGTACACAATGGAATATTCCTACACCAATCTCATTTGTAGATACTGGGGAGGCTTACCGTCCCACCCGGAATACTTTAACTTTTCAATTGTAACTTTTGATGGGTTTTCGAACGTAATAATAATCGCTGTATCGTCGCGATGGGGTGCGAGAATCAACGAATGCTACAAAAGAATGCCAATTTTTATGCGGAAAATTGAGTTACAACCCGACTGTATTCAGAGTTTGTCATCCGACTCCATTTCGTAGTTAAATACATATACTCTTTTAAATCGCGAATTTCTCAAAACAGAATAATCCTTTCACAGAAAGGTGGATGAAATAAGAAGTGAAATCGGGGACGAGTCAAAGGCGCCTGTCGTTAGTGATCGATACTCGTTACCATTCATTCCGGCGCAGACAACCCGGTAACATTCAATTTTTGAACACACATTTCATGGTAGATAAAACTCATGAATCAGAAGTCCATATGTGAAAGCGAAAGGAGGTGGGTTCGTTTCCTTAAAAAATCCACTCTCCGAGGCGGCACGCGAGTCGAATTTCCTGTCTGATATGAATCTTCCCTACTCGCTTTAAGGTGATGTATTTTCCTATTTCTACCCTCTCAGTTACTAACAGGTCTGTTTCTCCACGACGTCGCCCGTCTATTTCATAGAGGGCCCCTTCGTTAAATTGATTTTCAATTTGTTTGAAATGTGGTCCGCAGTACCTTGGGCAATAAGGAGGCGGAATAGCGGAAAATTATTTGACTGATGTTACCCTTGATGAGATTTCAACTGAATTAGGTGGTTTGCAGTGAGCACTCAAGTAGTTTCATTGTTATTTAATTGGAATGTTCATTTGTTCCTATACGAATACCTATCCTAATTGATAATTGAACAAAGGAAACTATCAAAGCCAAACCCAAGTAATTGATGAAATGGAACGTAAATAAATACCGTCGTTGAGGCAGAATACAAAGAGAAAATAAAATGGACTACCGAGTTGATTTAAAAAATTCATCAAAGTCTTCTTTTCCAAGACAATAACTTTCTATTAACTCTCGAGACGTCTTTCATTTTATTGTCAAGTGATAGGGATTATTTCGTCTGACTTATAACTGCCATATATCTGCTGTCCGTGGGGGCTGGGTAGGTAGTATAAAATAAAGCTTCCTTGCGATTATATTAATACGTCGGGGGGTTCAGTACAGAATGATCCGGGTAGACGCTGTAAGCCGTCTAAGTGGCGGGCTAGAGGTAAGTGAGCCTAACACATAACTCTCAAGCGCATGGTGGCAACACAGTTTCTCATGTGTCCATTTTCTATAAAATACGTGTGACCTTTTAATTTTTTCCTCAGGCTTTGAAAATCATGTGTTTTGAATGATTAACTAATAAAAAAAAGAGTCGCAAGCGAACAGAACATACATGAATGTAAATTGAGGACATTTTTTTGCTCGTTTTCGGTCGATATTGACAACGGCATCAGGCAGACGCTTGAAATAAACACAGAATATTTAGGTATATATTCACTTTAAAAATAAATAATTAAAATAAAATAAAACAAATGTCTAAGGGGGGCTCCCATACAACAAACGTGATTTGAGTGTTTTTCAAAAAAAGTGTACAAAACAACTTTTTTTTCAAAATTCATTTTTTTTTGGTTTTCTGACTCAGAATCTTTGATACTATCGATCCTCATACAAGAAAAAAAGTGTCCTAAATATTCCATTCCAGATCGTCACATTTTTGTATGCAGTCTTTTTTTATTTATATGGTCGTGACGCACTGGAAGAAAAAATTTACATAGTAAAATCTGGGACACTTTTTTTCTTGTATGATAGTAATACGATATTACTGTAATACGATAGTATCAACGATTCTGAGTAAGAAAAACCAAAAAATTTCGAATTCTGAAAAAAAAGAAGTTTTGTACCTACACTTTTTTTGAAAAACGCCCATTTTATTCCGTTTTTAGGGTTCCGTAGCCAAATGGCAAAAAACGGAACCCTTATAGATTCGTCATGTCCGTCCGTCTGTCTGTCTGTCCGTCCGTATGTCACAGCCACTTTTTTCCGAAACTATAAGAGCTATACTGTTGAAACTTGGTAAGTAGATGTATTCTGTGAACCGCATTCAGATTTTTACACAAAAATCGAACAAAAACAAGTTTTAGGGGTCCCCATACTCAGAACTGAAACTCAAAAATTTTTTTTTCGTCAAACCCAAACGTGTGGGGTATCTATGGATAGGTCTTCAAAAATGATATGGAGGTTTCTAACATCATTTTTTTCTAAACTGAATAGTTTGCGCGAGAGACACTTCCAAAGTGGTAAAATGTGTGTCCCCCCCCCCCTGTAACTTCTAAAATAAGAGAATGATAAAACTGAAAAAAATATATGATGTACATTACCATGCAAACTACCAACGAAAATTGGTTTGAACGAGATCTATGAAGTAGTTTTTTTTTATACGTCATATACGTAAAAAGCAATTTATGTAACGGAACCCTTCATGTGCGAGTCCGACTCGCACTTGGCCGCTTTTTATAGAAAATGGTACGGAACCCTCGTGCGCGAGTCTGACTCTTACTTGGCCGGTTTCTTTATACTTAAACTGCACTCCGCCATGTTTTAAGTAAATATCACGTTCGTGTACCAAAAACAAATCATTCTTGTCGGTGTAGACTACCTACTATCTCCAAATAATAGTTACAACATTCAATACCATCAAACATCTCGTAGGAAAACAATTGGGCCACCCTCGCGGTGGCGCAAGTCGTCGATACGGTACGGACTTGCTCTGATTAATTTCAAATGATATTTGATATGTTCATCCGAGGGTAGGGGAGGCCTGACAAATTGGCAGATTTTCGTGTCTACGACTCCGGGTCAGCGTTAAACGTCTTCGGTATTAAACGTATCGGATTCCGAGTATGAGGTCATATCGATGTAAAGTCATCTGAGAACTCGAAGAAAACCGATATTACTCTCCTAATAGAGAATGTAGAGAAGCAAAAGCTGTAGAAAATCGTGCCGTGGTTGTAAAACAAAATCCTTATTTAGTGCCAAAATGTTTATTACATCCAATATAATAGTTTAAATTCCGCCTAATTGCGCGACTTTTACCACTCCGCCGCTACGACATATACAAAGTTACCGAACTTTTAGGTAGAAATAAGTGGCATACTCCCTATTAACTTTGATCGTTATCAACAAAGATTGAATACAAATCGTTAAAATATTGACTTCTGAATCACGACTTGGTAACAATGGTAAAGAATCATGTTTACAAAAAATATACAAATCGCATGCATTTCAAATTCTTAAGCTGTATCAAACGAGGAGGCGGAAGATCTCGTTTAGGACGAAATATAAATGAAAGCGAAATTCAAAAAGCAGAAAGCGGGCTCATTCCTCTAAGCACATAATGTTTCACATTTTTTCCTTAACATGGCAGATGAGGCGCTACATGAAATTTTTAAAAGTCGTCGGATGGCGGCGTCTTTTGTACTCCTCGACGGTGCGATTATATAACAATAACGTGCCGAGTGATAAGCGGAGAGGCATTAGTACCTAGTCCTTATCCCAACGCAATAAGGTCTACAGAAAGTCATTCATGCATATTGGCTATAGCGGAGTACAAATTCAAAGGTATTCTATCTATTTACTTGTTATCTGGTATGGTGGGACCGTGGGATTAATTGACACATACATTTATAATATGTGAAATAGATATCCATTCCAAATCGTTTGTTTTGGATTTAAGGTAATAGAAAGAAAAAGAATATCTTTTCTCTATACTTAAAGGTAGGTTGTGAGTTTGTAGCTTCGGAAGTTTGTAAGCTAGTACCGCGTGGGCAGCTAGTGATTAATAAAGTAATTTAAAACAATACTTGGATAGCATCGACCATAAGATTTTTGTATAAATGTAAACATGAATAATTTACTTTAAAAACAAAGTTTGAACCGACTTAAATTCAGTACTTCGCCAAGCCACATAGGTACATGAACATCTCCACATTTCCTTTCCAATTTACCACATGCACTGCTTTCCGAGAGCAAATGCGTTGATTATTACAGAAAAGACCCAAGTCGCTAACTGTGGGCTGTTAATATTTGAGGAGTTCCGTCGATTCCTAAAGGATCGGAGAATTACCACTTCATGAGTTGCTACTTCAACGGAATCATGTCAGAATCTTTTACGAACTTTACATCTTTGAGGCGTTCCATAAGTCATCTGTGGTCTTCATTATCAGTTCCACTTCACCAAAATTGCGATTTCCGAACGTAAATACACGAATTATAACAGAAAATACCGAAATCACTACATGCGTGCCTATAGAATTTGAAGGTTGCCCTCAATTTCCCTGGGATCCCATCATCAGATTTGGTGACAATGGGACCACCTTGGAAGTATACTCTTTCGAATAAAAAAATAATTTTGGAATCGGTCCACAATTGACGGAGAAATCGGCGAACATACCTACATAAAAAAAATACATACAGCGGAACATATAACCTCCTCCTTTTTTGAAGTCGGTTAAAAAGCAACCGAGTCATGGATTAAATTAAAACATAAACATAACATAAAAACATAAAACATTTATTTATTTATCTTGTCCAATTCTGAGACAGGTTTACATAAAGACATTCTAGTTAAATAAAAATAAAAATCTATGTTATATTTAAACCAAATAACTTATACATCATTATAAGTCCTATACAATTTAGCATCCGAATGATCTTAAACGATATTTGAATTAAATATAATAGATCCTAATGTTCAAGTTTAAAGTGACTCAAATAATAACTAAGTAAGTAGCAACAATATCTCCATTTGTAATAATAAAAATAGAAATTCATAAGCTGGTTATTACCGTCGTAAACTGATAAAGTTCCTTTGATTGCGGCACTGGAGTGTTGTAGTCGTTCCGTTATTAGACAATGGATGCACCGCGGAGCGTCTCATTGTCCCCGTGGATCTCGAATCTTGTAATTCAACGTTTTACTTGGAACTTTGTCCATGCCGACTTCTTTTGTCGCTCGGAACATCTTTATGAATATCTTATTATGAACCTAAATTGAGGAGGAGCTTACCTAGTCGTTATTTGCGTTGTAGCAATTTTTGCCAGGATTTACCCAGCCATTCGCAAACAATTTTAATTGGGTTTTTCGTGCCTGTGTAAACTTTGTACTGTCCACGAAAATGAAATGAGTTTTTATATATTTCAGTAGCCTATTCACCTATCTAATTTATTTAGTAAATCTTTTTTCTATTTAGTTTTATCTCTAACGCGGTCAGCTTTATTCATGTTTAATTTAGTAACAGGACACAAATATTTATTTTAATATGTTTTGGAGTCGATTTAAAATTGGCCATTGACATTTAAATCATTGTTTAACAATATCATACGTGGAGATCATCCCATATCACCTCACCTCCCGTTGCCATAGCAACCAGTAATTACAGCTCCAGGAGGCACCATCAAAAGGCATCATTACACAATCCCGCGTATATTACGTCGTTACTCCAGCGCTCGAAACTCCTACAATCCGAGATGACACAGGACGCTAATGGAAAGAACGCGACTTTTGATAAATTCCTGTCGTTTCCCCTCGACTTTAAAGCGTGTGAGCACGTGGTGGATTGAGTGGAAATGAGCCGGTATGATAAGGGTGCTTTGTGGCTGCGCTGATGACGCCGATTGCTATCTTAGGTAACGCTCTGATAAGATTTGGCTGTTTCCAACCCCCTTTCAAAAAGGAGGAGGTTCTCTGTTCGACTGCATATATTTAGGGGTTGTCCGATATAAATTAAGCTTACACATATATAATTACTAAGTAGCTTCCGCCCGCGACTTCGTCTGCGTGAACCCGGGATAAAAACTATCCTATATACATATTAATCCAGGGTAGTTATATGCTATCTTCGTGCAAAATTCCATCCAAACTGGTCGAGCCGTTTAAGCGTGATTGAGTTACAAACATCTAAACATCCAAACATCCATACTTTCGCATTTATAATATTAGTAGGATATGTATGTATGTAAATACTTACCCCCACAAATAAGGTACGCCTACAGTAATAAAGATATTATAATATGGCTACTTTGGCTGCTACTAACTAGTTACCTATATACTATGATGCTGCCTGAATAAGAAAACTACACAAGTAGGCTTACATTTTTTTTACTAAATACTAACGTATTTAGTAAAAAAAATGTAAGCCTACTTGTTCATTCTCTCAGTACTTATTCATTAAAGTTCGAAAAGTTATAGTTAAAGCTATACAACAAAATAAACACAAAGTTAACACCGTAAGTAATATTAAACTGCTTAATTATTTAAACCAATTAAATAGTATCTAAAATTCTATTCCCAACTAAAACGCAATAAAAACACAGTAAAAAGTGAGTGCCCGCGGTTTGTTTACCGCGCGGCTGTGCACCGCGCGGCGCCATCCGCTGCAACATTTGGCCCCATGTATTCCTCAGGGCATTTCCGCCCCACTCATTATACCCGATAGTTATTACTGTCATTTTTCAACTCGTTATTTTCTCTGAGGAGAGCTGATAGCGCGACATTTGCTCGAGCCTAACTTCAAGATTAGGGTGAAGGATTTGCGGGTTAGAGGGGGCTTTTCGCGGACTTACACCAAAATTGAAAATGGACCTTTAAAGTTTATTTCCATCCCCCTGTTTACTTGCCGAGATCATTCCAGATAAGTCCTTGGACTAGGACTGTAATTTACCGAGAGGTATTTTAAATTGAATTCGAAATTAAACAGGTGAACGAGGGTAAGAGGTAGTCCTGTGAATGTCCGCTTTGATAATGACTGTCGGCGAAACAAACTTGCATAAATGTTAAATGAGAAAAGTTATATTTTTCAGTCCAGCTACAGAGCCTACCCCAAGAGACCGTTTCGTGGGAGGTTTATCAAAGTGTCACCGGAGATAACGACCGAAATGTCATCTTGATAACGAGGAATGAGAAAAGTTTTTCTAGTGCCTTTTTAAATTGTTGAACTGTATGATTTTACTTAAAAGTTGACGTGTACTTGATACACTTCTAGAGTGCTTAAAAAAAGCCCTTCGTCACTTGGTGGGGCGAAATTTACCTCTATTAGTTTGCTGATGTCTCCCAGATTTCCTAACTTGTTTGATACTTTCAGTAGGTTTAATTACTGCCCAGTATTATATTGGCGCGGATAATTATTTATTTATCTGTTTAGGATTGATAACTAAATTATAAACATGTTTAACATAGTTATATGAAAACTATATTGAATTTATATTCAGACGTGTCTTAGTGTCTATGCAGGTGCTGAGAAAACTCATTGTCGTACAATATCTACGTACATCGTACATATATAGTAAGATATTACAATTCAAATAAGCCACTGATATTATACCCGCGCCGCTCGACAGCGCACTCCTTTTAAATCACTCCGAAATTATCGATGGAGAATTAAAATTTACCCCTGACTTTCGAGTTGATGGCACATTAATTTATTCTTTAAAAGCTTCTCAAGTTACTTGAGGCGGTGACGTCACTTTGTCAAACATCAATTAAGATTTGACAATGATCAACGATGAAATGGACGAGCGCACAAAGCGGTCGACTCATCGCTCAATATTAACTGGTCTTAATTTAGGTGTAAGATCTTTCGGAAATAGCGACAACAGATTTAAAAGGATTTCCCCAAATTAAACCACCACGGTGAAAAAATACTTCTTTAAATTGAAACAAGCTTCAACTCATTTTTATATAATTTTGTTTTTATTATGTCGACATGTGATTTTTTTAAAATGGTTATGATATTGAATAACAAATGACGATCCTTTTTGGGAGATAGAATAATATATTGTTATTATTTTACATTTCAATTATATTGACGATCATGGTAGAAATTCTTGTAATTTTGACATTTATGCAAATTTATTTTGTAATTTTTATCGTGAAAAAAATGAAACTAAACTAAACTATTCTGTGACTTATTTTCTAACATGCAGTTATGTGCAAGTTCGTTCTGTCTGTTCATTCACGTAGAACCTGGTTAAATAATAAATAATTCCACTTTTATTCCAATGAGGGTTGGTACGTAAGTAGAAAGCAAACTAGAACCCTTCGGCGACCACACGTGCAACTGCATCTATCCACTAATAATTGATTTGTTCGTGACCGCAAATACGGGAAAACTTGAAGAAAACTAAGCGTGATCGACACTGTTATAAATACGTAACTATTACTCGGTAAGAGCTTATTAAACCTCGCCCTATGCAATATGATAGGGAGGGCATTTGTAAAAGGCACGTAATGGATTCGCGACCACTCGGAATTAGGTTTGTAAATATTTTATTTCATCTATTGTGGAGTGGTGGGTGATTGACGGCGGAGCGGTCCCCAGTGGCCGAAACGCATCGCCCGGCAAATGTCTGTAGATATGTGTCATTCGCGAACATGTTGCGAGATTTGATCGTATTACTGAACAAGAGGAGCAATTAAACCTGTATTGAATCTGACACATACGCAGGGAGATATTGGACCCCAATTCCATTTGAATCATTTGATAAGTTTTACAGATATTAACGGTTGTCAAATATGAACATAAGCTACGACGAATATCATGTATATTGTTGAGTTAACTTATATATGTCGGCGGCCGATCATAAAATCCGGCAGATCACGAAATTCCTAGGCATATCGTGAAACGCCGCCATTTCACGATTTGGCTAAACGTTGAGTAGGTCGATCACGTAACGCATTGTGCGAACGTTGTGTAGGTCTAAATGTCACTTTTTATATGGAAAATTTACCGTTAAATTGTACCGACGCGCGTTCGGAACGTTACGTGATTACCCCTCAGGCATACCAGGCAGCTTTGCTCCCGCTTTCGCCTTCGAGGTTATTTTTATTATAAAAGAGCGCAAAATTGTTTGCAAACCCTAGTTACGTATGCGAGTATTGAACGATATGGCGGTGTTTCATAATATGCCTAGGAATTTCATGATCTGCCTAAACGTCCTTGGTGGGTGTTACTTAGCCAGATCATGAAATGGCGGCCTTTCATGATATGCCCAGGAATTTCATGATCTGCCTACACGTCATTAGACAAATCGTTAAACGTTAAATTTTGAACGATATGGCGGATGTCATTTAGCCAAATCATGAAATGGCGGCGTTTCACGATATGCCTTGGAATTTCGTGATCTGCCGGATTCTACGATCGGCCGCCGACATAATTATATACCTACGATGACGTTGAAAAAGAGGCTGGTTATTAATGAATAATGAAAGAATGTATACAGTTATTTTAAATAAGCTTTGTTGTACATATATTTCTCTCAAATTTTATCTCTTTGAGCACAAGTCAAAGGTACTCGGCACAAAAACATAATAACAGTCAGTCAGAATTGAATTATTTTATACATTTCAGGGGATCAGTGAAGACAAACGCGTCAAGCCTGCCTCTGTGAAAATGAACTATATTTATTCAATATTATTTTGTTACACAAATAAAACAAACATTTCTAAAAAGCTTTTCTCGACATGAGATGCTAAATGTCTTTCATTTTCATTCTAAAGAGTATTTATTTATTTATCGTATGGCATACATTTTCTCTACTTAAATATTTTATGATATTAGATTTAAGGTAAGCAACTGCATCTAAAGAGTGTCTGCATTAAAAGCGAGCTATCAGTTAGTAATTTTGCATAGAGTGGTGTTAGCAACTCGAGTAATGAATATATGGCTCAGCGAGGGACCAACGGGCCGCTGTTAACTAGTTTGTAGTTTCAAAGTGGCTCTAAATTGAACACCTGAATGGGTTTCCCAGGCTTCAGACGCACCGCGGCCCTAAAATGCACGAAATTAATCAACATTTAATTCCATATCGCGGCGGACCTGCGCAAAGGCGTTGCACGTACGAGCGTCGAGGGACTCCTAGGAAATTAACCTACAGTATTAGCCCGTACGAAACTCGCCGTCGTTGCAAAATATGCAAATGAGAGGCGACTCATTTGACGAATTTTAATGGATATTTAACTGTGTTAATTATAAAGTTTCAACTTGACTTAATTCAGTGGAAACGTCCGGGATCTCGCCGCTAACACAAATGCATGTTTAAAGAGTTTTTCTGTATAGCCGCATTTCCGCGGAACACGTGTGATTTTCCGTACCATGTCCATATGATCATACCAAACTAGTCTCTATCGTGACCCCTGTTATTATTGATTGACCAGTATTTTTCACGTCAACGACATATTTTTTAAAATAATTTACGAGATGTATGACATTATAGTAGATTCAAATATTTTAGACAATAAACTCAATAAAGTTCACATTATCTGATACAAACATACCAACCAAATACGAAATCGCGGGTGTGTGACAGCTGTAATTTACCTGTAAATGAAAAAATATAATTAAGTGATATGGTACTTCTAATTAACACGCAAGTTGACTTAACATAAACTTGATCTAACAGATTATTATGCGAATCAATTACAGAGTCAAGGGATAAATTTATGCAATAAAGGCGAGAATAACAAATTTTAAAGCAATAATCAGATTTTGCCCTTAAAGAAGAGCTGTAGGCAACAACGGCGGGCAGACAAGCCGTGACAGATTTACGAGATAATATGTAAATATAGCGACCGTGTTGAAAAATTGTTCTAACACAATTTGGGTTAATTGAATTTTTGTTCGTTAAACTTAATGTGAAGCACACCTCTCACTTAATTACAGCGAGGGTCTGTTAATTTATAAAGCGCCGGACTTAGCGCACCTACTCGAAGGCCACGGGCCAACATCGGAACTCCCTTAAGATTAATTTGCAGAGTACCTACTCGGAAACTTTAACTCGTTTGCCTCTGACCGAATTCCCAGCAAGTTACCCTTGGAGTTTAGAATTAAATTTAATGAAATAAAGGGGAATCAGCAGTTGAAAGTTGTGTCTGGAGCCGATGCACGATGGGCAGTCGGAATAGTTCGGCTTGCGGCAGACAGTGGCCGCGGGCGGTGCTGTCTTTTGCGTTCTCGCCCGCGATAACGTTCGATTACGCGAATGGGAAGTAAACATGGACTAAAAACTCTTGTCAGTTAGCTTTGTTTGCCTTAAACTTCGTACCTACATAGACTCGGAGACGTTCACGGCAGTCTCTGCAATGAACGATCGCACGCAAACCGAGCTTACTATTTAAGGTTCAGAAACAGGGTGAAAACTATGGTAGAAAGTAGGTTGCAAGCAAAAATAATTCAGTGTTCAATCCCAAGATCATATTACACAAATACTGGACGTCCACAGACTTTATACGTTAAGTTTATTCTGAGATATATAAGTTTACTGAGGTAAAGATGCTGTGAAACTCCTCTAGACTACTTGATCGCCAATGCCAGCAAAGCTATCACGGGCGCAAGTCGAATGAGATGTGCTTTCAAGAATTCTCGTAAGGAGTGATTTCTAGAGAGCTAGACAACTTGTATGAAAGTTGCCCTATTTCCACCTGAAAATTCTGCAGAAGGTTTAATTTAGAATTATAAAAGGTTTTGTATACGGATAATTACATTAAAATAATACATATAATATCGTCGGTGCGAATTCAAAAATCGCTATGATTTTTTTGGATTTTTTGTTTATTTCATACTTTGATTGCTGAAAATTCTGCAGAAGGTTTAATTTAGAATTATAAAAGGTTTTGTATACGGATAATTACATTAAAATAATACATATAATATCGTCGGTGCGAATTCAAAAATCGCTATGATTTTTTTGGATTTTTTGTTTATTTCATATTTTGATTGCTTTTAATAGCATCCATTAACCTATGAAATCCTTTTTTTGATATTTTTATTGGTTTTGAAAATACAAAATCCGTTATGTGTACACCGAAGAAAATATGGAAGTAAAAAATCGCTATGTAATTTATATTATCACATGGCGTTTTTTTTCGTCCGTTTTGCATTAAATTCAACTAAAATTTGCTCCAGATGGCGAGTTTTGCTTAGTAAAACCCTCAGTGAGATTAAATATAAGTATACTAGTAATTCATTACTTAATATATAAAGTGTTAAAATTTCCTGCATTTTCGAAAACAAGTACGTATTTTACCTATCTGTTCTAGATATTCGATACTACTTACCTATGTGAATAAATGTAGGAAGGTAAAAATATAATATCCGCTGTCAGTAGGTTGCTACTAAAAATATGTACTACATATTTTTCAATTACGCTCAGTTTAAAGCGACTAGGTAACTAAACAAACCGGACAAGTGCGAGTCGGACTCGCCCACCGAGGGTTCCGTACAAAGTTACAAATGTTCAGTTTTCAGATTTTTCCCTGTAGGTTCTAGTAGTATAAGACAATATTACTTGCCAACTTTCAAAGTTCTAGGTCTACGGGAAATACCCTATAAAGTTTGATTCCCTTGAGAGTGTCAAAATATACGTTTTTTGCGGCATAAACAGCCGCATCTTTTTTTTACGTTAACTTCGAAGTTTGATTTTGTCACAACTTCAAGGGACTGTAGACTTGAGCATATGGTTTTAATTTCAACTCGATACCTCCACGCGTTCCCTCGATAAAGGGTCTTGAAAGACTGAAATACAGATGGACGACAAAGTTATCCTATAAAGGTTCCGTTTTCCGATTGCACTACAAAACAATCGTAAAATCTCGTCATGTATAGGAAAAACACATAGCGATTTAAAATGAACCAAATTTAAATCGCCATGTGGCTGGATTTTGGTTTTTCCTTGATATTGAAAAATATTACAAACGAAATCTTTTTTTTTCTACCACCATATCATGTAAAATCCTATTGTCTACAATAAAAAAAATACTTCTAATGTAAGAAAACTGCGCAGTTCCGATCTAAACAGTTTTTTTCGTCTCCTGAAAAGTAGGGTAAAAATACATAGCGATTTTTGAATTCGCTCCGTCGATATGTACAGTCAAAGAATTTAATTTCCTACCCATTTAGGACTATTTCAAAGTGACACTGTAAATAAAATCATAAGAAGTCTCTTACGTTTTGATTGATTACGTCACTTTGACAAAGTTTTGATTACGTCACTTTGACAATTCTTTGACTGTACTTGGTCGTATTGTGTGGGTGGTCAGCCTCGGTTGTTTAGTTGTAAGTAGGTATTATATTGTAGTGCTTTCAAGGTGTCCATTAAGTGCACGACTGCAGGTGCATTAACAAGCGAGTCAGATTTTTTTTTACCAATAAAATTATACCTAGTGAGATTCTGAGATCCATATTTCGTAGAAAAATCAGGGTGTAAGTTAGTTCTAAGAACCACCCCCGAATTAAAATTGTCCGCCATTTTGTCAGCGGTCTCTGAAGCCCCATAAGGACTTTTGGGCGCGTATTTAGCGGTAGACGGATGAAGCCTTATTAGTTGGATGGGGATAAAGACAATAAGTCTGCATTGATATTCGGTTGATCGGCTGGATCAAAAACTAAATAAGTAGCGCTAATTACAGCCATGTCAAGGATATTACGTACGTAGGTAATTTAATTAACTAACTTAACTTTTCATATAGTGTGTAAGCCAAGAAAAAACGGCAAACGTCAGATTGAAAGACTGAGCTTAAGCAAATGAACCCAGATTGCTATTAGCAGCGGTAGGTGAGTAGCGGTAGCAAAGATGAGTTACGAACTTAAGTGTCAATTCGGGGAGTGTTTGTCAAGTACCGCGGCGGTGTAAGAGGGAAATTAAAAATTGAAAAACTTGCCGCCATGATGGCAGTGGCGTTAATGGCTGTACATAATAATTAAAGCGGGCGGCCGTAGGCTTATGTGCGAGTCGAGTGGGGGGTGTGGCCCAGCCCCGCGAATGGGCTCTCTCAACGACATCTGAGACGCCCGGGCCCTTTGGAGAGCGCCTCACTCGCCTCGACCTGTTTTATATTGCCCGGCCTGCTGCCCTGAGAGCTGCTTGATTTAAGAGAAAAAGCCGTTTTGACGCTACACTCGGCGAAACCCTTTACAAGTTGATTTGAAAAGGGACGAAGAATGCCAAACGTCAATGCCACAGAAATGGAAAAGTGAAAGCGTTGCTTCAAATGAGATCGGAAAGTAGATAGAAGATTTTACTCTTATCTCGTCTTAGTTAAGAGTTGTTGATATCGTCTAATCATATAGGTACGATATAATTATACTAGCTTTGTCTCGCAACATCATTTTCGTAGAACCACATAAACTTCCACCCCCACATTGCGTTTTTAGTGATTGTTTTCGGGATAAGGAAGTATTTAAGTATCCTTGCAACTTTAAACTGTACCTTATTGTTATTACCATATTTCAGCAATGATCACATTGGCTGGTGGTTTCACGCTGGTGTAAAAAGGACGCAGATAGGCAGAGTTATCGTAACATTTATATTTTAAGTGTGGAATCAGTAAGTTATGAGCATTAAATATGTTGTTAAAGTCAAATTATAACAGCTATCAAGAAATTTACTTTATAATGGCCTAAAACTACTAACCCTTTTGCACGGGTCGGCCATGTTTTTTCTTGTTTCGCGCGTCAGACTGACTTCTGACAGGCCGCCATTTTGAAAAAACTCGAGTGCGGCTTCCTTCCGCATCGGTGGGCCGTCATGAGAACTATCGCGGTGACTCCCCCTGCGTTTTACATACATCGGATTCATTGTTTTAGGACCGCGTCGTACATGCGAGGAACTTTTGTTGTTCGTCGCGCCCCAGTATGAAACTCAACCGCCATGTCAGATTCGATACTCAAATTCACGTACGACATCAAAGACACGTCTCGTATCGTTGGCAAAAACTCCAGAGAGTTTGATCCGCTTTGGCAGGGGATTCTTTTTCGTAATATCTCCTTTGTAATTTGTGGAAAAATATATGCAAAATAAACGTGCGTCATATTTACGAGGGTTATTAAAAATTCACTGTGTACGTTCGTGAGCATACGTAATTTACCTAAGTATTTTCCCGGCATGTGGCGAGGCAGCGAAGCGAGAGTCGTCATCGCTTCCACTTAGTAGTTACTCCCTTCGCTCCCTAGTCCTTATTGTTTTAATTGTTGCCCCTGAGAGGTGGGAGGATCAGAGCTCTCAAAGTCTTTTATCTCAAGCGTAACTACGATGTACAACACACATTTTTATATAGAACTGGCATCCATTTTGAATTTGTAGTATGTAGGTATGCTATGCTATACCTACTTACATAACTTGTTAAGGATCAATTAAAAATGGAATTAAAAGTTTCTACATAATTATAGAAAATGAATATGTTAACAAAACTACTGAGACCATAAATAAGTCCCATATAGCCTCTACCCATTTAATTTTATTGTATACCTATACAATGAAGTAAGTACCTACTTACAATACAATCTTAAACCTGTAAAATTGGCATCTCAAGGGGCCAGCAATTTTGTGTCAATTAAAGAGGTATTTCGTTTAACCAGGTCGTACCAATTAACCAGGTTCAAAAAATTGTTCTCATTTATAGGGAGGTTCTCAATAACAGAGGTCGTGAGATACTGCAAATTTCTTTTATGGAGGTGCAAGTTCATAACAAAAACACGAATTTTATGCCTACATTTTTTTTAATGATATTGGTAAAACTACTACGTAAATGATTTTTGTTTGAATTCTCGTTTAAAAAATTCTCGTGTTGAAAATTTCATATTATATTTAAACTAACTGTTATACCTACTTGAATATCTGTAGGTTTGGGAAGGGTTGATTTCATGAAAATCGCTATAATAAATAATAACACAATTAAATACTGTAATCATATTTGTAGGTTAAAACGACCTTCCAAAAAATATCAGCCGTTCAATTAAGGCCAAAGGCCTTGAATGCCGCTTGTAAGAATTACAGAAGAATTACAGAATTACTTTTTCAATTACAGGCACGTTTGGTCCGGGTGTTAATTTTGTTGGATTTTTACTGATTCTTCGAAATAAAAGGCCAACATTGTAACAGAAAACCGTTGATGCTTTTATTTGATTGACATACTATTTTTGACACACATGTTCTTTTTCTAGTTGTCATCTAAGTAGGTACCTATCTATGGAGTTTGGACATGCCGCCCGCCAAGAACCACTGTTCTTATATGTGATAATTTGCTTACAAAGGTTATATAAAATTATAACAACTTAAACTTAGATGACATAATATGCATTTGAAATCAACACCCATTAGGTACAGTGTTGTGATAAATTATCTCACACAGATCATAAAATTAAACAGTTTCTTTAACTTTACAGAGAACTGAGTAAAACAATAAAGTTAAATAAATTTCACACTTTCGGTGATGGTTACTCTTGAGTGAAAAAAAAAACAAAACATTAACTTATTTGGCAAATTACTCCGCTAAAGGTAAGACACAAAGTTTTGACACTGGTCGTTTGATTAAAGAATTCTTGTAGGACACAACTCGCGTAACGTTGTCCACTACAGGATGGTTTTAAACAATCTGACCTACTAACCATCATGATGGAGGCAAATCAAGTTCTTTAACTATCACCACGTCTCCAACATTTGGTTCAGGTACAACCTATGTCCACTTGTGCCTTTGCATGAAATGATTAAGGTATTTCCTGCAATGAAATTTGACAATTGATTTAAGCCCAATGATGTAATACTTATCCCTTATGAAGTTCCTCATCAACTGTGGCGCTCCGTGAAGGGTAAACTTGTGAGCATTTCGTAAAATGAGAGTCGTCAACAGTGATTGCTTCGGTAACATTAGAGGATGCCTTTGATTCTTACCAATATCAGCGTTATGCAGCTGCCCACCAACTCGGTGTATACCGAACTCGTGTAACTGTGGACTCAGTGAGGTAAGTACTTTATTTACAGAGTTTCCTTGTTTAACATCCTTCAATTCCTCTAGGAATGTTTGGGTTTGACAGTTTTTCATTATTGTAAGTGCCTCATCAATTTCTTTCATTAAAACATACTTATGTTTTGGTTTCTCTGTTTTTAGTATTCTGCGGCAATAAGCTAACACTCGCAATAACTTCGTCAACGACGAGACTTTTGACCACACTTCTTCGCCATTGACATGATCATCCACCAAAGTAGCAAGGTGAGTTTGAATTTTCCTTTCTTCCAGATTTGTACTAACACCCTTAGGATTAGGATAGTGTATAATATCTTCACTCAACCATGAAGGTCCCCTTAGCCACAGTTCAAATCCTACCAATTCGGATGCTAGGATGCCGCGAGGTGCAATCCACCGGATTATGTTCAGATTTGACATGTGTCCACATGTTACGGTCTGTCACAGTTAAAATCTCTGAACATCTATTCCCAATGAATGTTTTCCAACGACTTGGATGACTGCTCAACCACGCAAGTACTATTTCAGAGTCAGTCCACGCATGAATATTAGATTTTGGTACGCCCAAAACTTCTGACACTTCAATAAGCAGCTTTGCCAATAATACGGCACCTGATAACTCCAACCTTTGAAGTCTAATCTGTTTGATTGGTGCTACTCTGGTTTTTGCTGTGAGCAAACTGGCGTGAACTTTCCCCTTTGCATCTATCACCCGTACATATATCACTGCTGCGTACGCAGAGTTAGACGCATCACTAAAACCGTGGAGTTCTACTAACTTCGCGTCACTTCTGAAGTGCGTCCAACGTTTCAACCGAAATTGTGTAAGGTCGATACTTAGCCCATTCTTCTCATATAGGTTGTGATAGTTCCTCGTACCAATTAATGCCTGCTAGCCATAATTTCTGTGGATCATATAACTTCCTTGTGGATCATATAACTTTCAAATATCCGAGATAACTTTCCTCTTTGTTACAGGTGCAGTCATCGGTGGCAACAGGACAGCATACACGAACTCGTCGGAACCGCGACTCCATGTAAGTCCAAGTATTTTGTTTATCGCATCTAGTTTGACGTCTATTTTCTTATCACTTTGCTTGTCTAAGTTCCTTTGCTGTATTTGATTTAACATAGCTTCGCTATTGCTAGACCATTTTTGTACTCTTAATCTTTCCCTATTTAACATTTCATTCATTTGCTTCTGGACTTCAATTGCTTCTCCGTCACTCTTTGCTTTGTTGTCATGAACTTCCGTCATGTGATCTAATTGTAAGTATTCATCAAATACATTTTTGTATTCCTGTTTCAGATGCTCGTCACTTTGAAACTTCTTCTCGAGATATTGAAACCTTTTCAATGCTATATCCCGTGAATGACCGTCCGCGCAGGCTGGTTCACTGTCTCGAAATGGTAGTTTCACCACATAGCGACCATCTTCGTCACGTGTGGTGGTCGCATGGAAGATATCTTCACATCGTTGCTCTTCGACTGACAGAATCTTCTGTTTGTTGGTTGGTTCTGCTTCAATTTCCCAGAAGGACTTTAGCAATTCTTCAACAGGCTCCATTTGTGTATGCATGGTGATGAATTTATTGATAGGTGTGACTTGTTTCACTTGCCCACTTAATATCCATCCCAGGGTGGTATATTGTGCAACTTAAGAACCTGAGGGATATTTGATGACACCATGATCAATAATCCTACTATAAACCTCCGCCCCTAATAAGATGTCTATCTTGTTCGGAGTCTGATATTCCGGGTCAGCTAGAGGCACGAGTTCTAGCTCCGGCCATGAGGTGATTGACACTGCAGTCGTAGGTAAGTACGCAGTTAGCTTGTCGAGCACATACGCTGAGACATGCATCACACAACCTGGATCGAGACGTGAACAGATTTTTAATTCTACCATGGACCTTGCGACAAGGTTCTGTTCACCTCCCAACCCTGATATAAATCCCTTGGTTGGTGTGGTTTTCAGTCCAAGTAATTGGACTACCGCTTTGGTGATAAAATAGGTCTGAGACCCCTGATCTAAGAGAGCTCGTAAGAGCTGATGATCTCCGCCATTTTGTGACTCAGCTTTCACTATTGCTGTGGCTAATAGCACTTGATGTGCCACCCCTTTCAAAAAATGGCTTGTGATGTTGTTAGACGTCGCTGGACGCTCTTCCTGTGATGTGACTTGATTATTAAGTGTATGATTAGCGACTGTTGCTTGTGCTTCGCCCTTTGAATGTAATAATGAATGATGTCTCCTGTTATAAATTTGGCATGACGTGGTGTTTCTGCAGTATTTGACTGAATGATTGTTTCCTAAGCAATTGAAACATAACCCGTGAGACTGGACAAAGTTACGCTTGTTGCCGAGATCGGTGTTTATGAACTCTTTGCAACTCCTAATGTGATGAACTTGTTTACAATAAACGCAAGTCTGAGTCTGAGCTACGTGAAACATGTGAAACGGGTTTGGCTTGCTATTTTGATTACTGTGAGCTTGAATAAAATTGCGCTGTTTCTGAACGAATGGAGTATTGGGTTTTGAATCTAAGAATTCCAACGAGTGGTATTTCGTTTCCAAAAACTCTTGAAATTGTGTAAATGTAGGCAATTTATCTAAACGACATACCAACTCGCTTACCTTAGATTCCCATTGCTTCCTACTCTCAGAATCTAATCTCTGGCTTACAATATAAATTATCATGACATCCCACGAACCAGTGTCTATTCCTAGGCCTTTTAATGCATTTAAAGTTTCTGTTGGACACCTCTAGCAATTGCTTGATTGCACTGCAGGACTCTGATGAAATGCTCCTTTGTCCGAGAAACCGTTGTAATATGCAATTAACCAGGTACTGTTTATTATTATACCGGCTTTTCAGAAGAGTCCAGCATTGCTCGTAACTAACATTGGTTATGGGTATATGCCGTAATAATTGTTCAGCTTCTCCTTTGAGATGACCCTTCAAGTAATGTAATTTCTGGACATCATCAAGTTCATCGTTTTCGTGAATGAGTGATACGAACAGGTCCCTGAAGCTCATCCACTCCGTATAAATCCCGGAAAATATAGGGATCGTGATCTTAGGTCATGATTCGTCTTTGATGCTTTGTGGATCGGTATAGGATGATTTAAACTACTTGGATTTGGATTCAATTTCTTGAGTGCATCTTTCAGTTCACATTTGTAATCCATGTAATTTTCTTCCGTAATGTCATATACCGCTTCTTTGCCATATACCGAATTTTCTATCTCTGCAGTTGTATAACTTCTAAACAAGCAGTCATGTCCAGCCGAGAACTTCTAATTGACTGTTCTAACCGAGTCTCCACGTATGACAAGGTCACTCTATCCTTTGGTGACTTTCTGAAGTTGGTGTGTGCCTTTGTTATTCTTACAGAAACGTCAATGAGACCGTTTATTTCAGCATCCATTTTGTCCAGAGATTGATGAAAATGTTGATGTCTAAGTCCGATATCAAATTACAAGTCCTAATTATATTAGTCCGTTTAAAATTTATTTCAATTAGAAAGTGTTACTTCACCGGGGAACAACTGCACCGAATTTCCCCTATT
Organism: Epinotia brunnichana; assembly: GCA_963854355.1. Taxonomy (NCBI): domain Eukaryota; kingdom Metazoa; phylum Arthropoda; class Insecta; order Lepidoptera; family Tortricidae; genus Epinotia; species Epinotia brunnichana. Next base: position 19,883,299 of record OY977949.1, read on the forward strand.
TCAATAAATTTCCCATTTTTCAATATTTTTAGTGGGTACAATCAGACTTGGTCTCCCCTTTCGAATAATTTCTGGAATAATTCTGTTTAATTTCTCAGGACTTCGTAATGGTTATAGGCCAAAATTGTAACAGAAAACCGTTGATGCTTTTATTTGATTGACATACTATTTTTGACACACATGTTATTTTTCTAGTTGTTATCTAAGTAGGTACCTATCTATGGAGTTTGGACACCGGGTGAGTATCGGAATGGGGGGTGAACTGGTGGTGAATGTTTAATATGGTTGACGAAACCTGTGTGGATTTATGATTTGTAGATGATTGACGAAACCTGTTGTGGATATATAATTTGTAAATGATTGACGAAGCGTGTTGCAGATATTTGCTGTTTTGATGTATTGACTAACCCCAAAACGTAAGTGAGTAAACTGTTTATATTTTCTAAAAATAATTGACGCAGCTGACATTACTGCAACTTTTTTCTGGTGCTAAGGAAGGTTATTCCTTCCACCAAAAAAAGAATCAGGCACTTCTAAAATTTTCATCCATTCCCCATTAAAGGCCTTTTTATAAAAAAAAACAACAAGTGATTTAACGGCTTTCGCATCTTCGACGCCTCATGTGTCATGAGATCATAATTAAGAAAAAAGTTTAAAGACTAAACGTCAATTATAGAGGTTCCGAAATTTCAATTGTAGAGGTATTTTGGTGTCCCTTTACGCTGGTCCCTAAGAACCTCAACGCGTTCTCGCGAAAAAAGATCTTGACAGACAGCCAGAAACGGAGTGACTCTATCTATAAAGGTAACTTTTTTCCTTTTGAGGTACTGAACCCTAAAAATGGACTACACTGTTATACATGTTCGTATAATCCGTCATATCTGATAAAACTGAAATCCAACAATAGAAACAATCGGCAAATCATATCACAAACAATTCGTTACTAGTAATTGTTTTCACAGGATAACTTCGCTAAAAATGTATTTCATTTAAAACTCCACGCAAAATGACCGGGCCACAATCACAACAGGGGTAAATAAAAATTGGTTGATCAATAGTAGAAACAAAACAAAACGGAGTGAAACAGTTTATATCAGCACAATTCAGAGCGACTGTCCGACGGATACACAAGTACTTGTAAATCGAAAGTAATTACACCAGGACGGCGTGTAACAAAATAGAACAAGCGGGTATAAAAATATTAGGGTGCTTGCAAAAACAGCAGGTCAAGACGACCCCGCAAAAAGGATACAGCCCTCGGTAAACAATATGTCGGTTAATTATATTCCGTTTTAGGGGATTTTCCTACTTAATTTGTGTGAATCAGAAGCAATTGTCTTCACGAGACCCAATTATCTCGTGACAGCCGAGTTAGTGTTGCTACTGTTTAAATTATTTAATTGGAGACCTCGTTTCATACAAATTAATATTGTAGCTGGATTTCAAGATAGCTTAAATTTTGACTGCCTAAGTATAGTACAGTGTTGTGATTATAAAGTGCTTTACTGTGCTCAAACATGAACATTACAAGATTCTCAGCAACCGTTGGATAATATCCATTATTTGGCTGGCCAATATATGGCTTTAGTTGGATATGGGCTCGTGCGGCGATTCATCCCCTTGATTATATTTTAGCCGACACGGCGACCGCGACCGCAGCGGCATCAACATGTCTGGCCTACCCACAAAGCGCAAGCCTGTATTGAAATAGTTTCCATTATGCAAACCAAACTTACTATCTTCTGACTATAAAGGCACCAACATGTTTCAATGTGGTATTAGTTGATTGAGCACCAATTTAATCTAAAACTTTATAGCCTTAGCAACAATAAAAATATAAAAAGAAAGCAACAGCAAAAGTGCCAATAAAAGTAGGTGACGTGCTATTTTCCTCGACAAAATTCCTTATTTTCTCTGTAACACTAACTTAACACGTAAAGTCAACACCACCGTCGCAGAAGGTGACACTCCAAAGGGACTTTAGAAAAATACTAGTGACAAATAAATTGGATACATCTTTGTTGTCTATGTTTCGTTTGTTTTGTGTATTGACAAGGAATTTGTTTTCTAAAAGAGTGTACACAGGCCCAGGCGTCGTGATTGCTCCAAGGCCACGGATGCTTGGATAATCCTCCACGTTCGCCGTTGATTAGCTCCTTTAGGTTCCACTGATGAAAAGCTTACTATACAGAAAAGAGTGTTATTTACTCTGTTCCTCCAAGAGAATATGGAAAATGTTTCGAAATTACCGTCTTAACGTTGTTGTAGACATTTTTCTATAAAAACGCTGCTTCATCTTGGATAGTACGTTACATACCTAACTTCTAACTTTTGAAATCTTTGTTTACAATTTTTTTTCTACGCTTGGCGTGTGATAGATACTACTAGGTAATGGTTTTTAAAGCTCCCTATAAATTGTGCGTTAAATCTACTGTCAACCAGTTGGTAAACTGTCAAGTGTTAGGCACAGACACATTACACGCGGGGAGATATTTACGAGCAGGCCGAATAGTTTATACCTCTGGTGAGCAACAACTGCAAACAAAAAAAGGTGGGCGGCCACTGCACCGCGCAAGTTTTAGCTCAAAAGTTAACTCGCCGGGCCATAAATAAACCTTCGGTTTTGCCGGGACCCTCGCCGATTGCAAATTTCCACTGGAACCGTAAAGTCGCATAAATTACAGTTTCAGACGGTCGCAAAGAGAAAAACAATCGGAAAGTAGCACTTAGCAGCTTGACTAATCGCCGGGCGGCGATGACAGCCGCGCGATGTGGGTTTAGGCACGGGCACGGCACCGCAAGCCAAGTCGCCCGCACCGCAGCCGTAATGCGTTTGCTGTTACTGAATTCTGTGACAAACTGCTTTTGAATAGCCAATCGGCGGCAGGATGTTTGGCCAAGCCATCCTGCTTGCTTCCTTGAGTTAAATTGGTAAGAGAAGATTTATTTGAACGGTTCGCTTGTCAAAGCACAAAAGGTAAATAACAAATCTGAGTAGGTACCTACGACAGATTACCCGTTTGCATACTCTAAGAAAATACGAAAATACGGTCACGTATAATATGTGATGCAATTTGCACAATTCCAAACAAACAGATACGAGTTAGAGTGCTAGTAAATAGTCTCGGTAAATCATAGAGTTAGTTTGAGCTTTTTGTTCAGAAACGTCTCTGCAGATAATTTAAGAGAAGTCAGCTCTTATGCGCTGGGATGTAGATTTATTCAAGCCCGACAGGTGTATGGAGGGTGCAATGAGCGCTGTAACAATTAACATACGCCATTAAGAGACCGGCCTCCGCCATTAGAGAGGCGTCTTTGTGAGGATCATTCAAAGTTGTACAATTAACCTCACACCTCAGGTACCTCTTTACGTCTAATCAGCTGAAATTCAACCTTAGAACAGCTTTAAAATTCGTCCAAATTGTGTATGCACATAGTTGAAGTTGTGGCTCTCCAATGGCTTATGATTTAATAGGATAGGTACTTACTGTTTTTATATTGTGTTAAGATATTTATTTGTTTATTGTATATACAGCGTGTCTCTGACTTTGGGGCTTTAAATTCAAATGTCGATTATGCTCCTGAAACGGAACTACTTTTGTTCTACAACTTTTCAAAAATACGGTTTTTTTGTATTTTCATTATTCCATACAAATTAAATAAAATTTTAAATGTACATCATCCATTAGTTAGTTTTCATACTTGTCAGTGTCATGGATGTCAAATAATGAGGCCGTGTTTGCAATACATTGATGGTATAGTTAAAGTTCAAACACTACCAAATTATGCTCCTGAAAAGGAACTACTTTTGTTCTACAACTTTTCAAAAATACGTTATTTTTGTATTTTCTTTATTCCATACAAATTAAATAAAATTTTCAATGTACATCAGCTTTCGTGAATCGACCTGTACCTAACGATACGTTAGTTTGTCGATCTTTTTGTTCCTGATCTCCACTCAATTGCTCAAAAATTAACTGTAACTACTGGAAGAGATCCTTTATAGGGTAGGATAAGTTCGCCTTAGTACTTACCGATTTAACCTATTTTTGTCTGTATTTTTACCTGTGTCTTGTGTACAAAATTTACATACATACATAGTTAGTGAGGAAAATAATGCTGGATAGTTCCGCAACGGAAAAAACCCGAAGGGTATAGGCCTGACAAGCGTCGGAGCGACTGTGTGGAAAAATAACTAAAGACGACAGGGAAAGTAATATTCTGAATGGAAGAATGACACCAAGGACCAGACGAAGATTGCGTAGAAAGTGAATTCCCACAAATCATACAGCATATGAATGTCGGCGTGATATATCCAATAGCGTGCATGATATGTTCAGTAGAGATATGGCTAAGCAGTTTAAGTTGAAAAGACGAAGAAGTAGCGATTATTTATTTATTTATTTATCGTATGGCGGTAACACACTGGTACATATATGTATTCGTATCGATGTCGCTGATAGAGTTCCAGAGTGGCAGAGTAGCAATTCAAAAAGCCTTTATCCAACGTATCTATATTTTGTTCCTCACTACACTAAACGACTAACCCATAGAAAAACAAACCCCAACCGGACGGGTTTAAAAATGTATCAGTGCACACCTTGGCCGCAGAACTATTAAACTCACATTATCAAACGGGGCGAGTTGGCGTTGGCGCGGGACCTTTGTACAGCATAAGCTGCTGGCATAATGTTTTCCTTGACGAAACTCACACAAAACAATTCCGCGGACGCTGCTCTGTCCATTCGCATCCGAGCAAGTTTAACTACAAACAATGGAGTTCGCCTACAAAGAACTTGGGGCTGCGGCTAGATCGTATGCAAGCGGCCAAAGTGACCCGACGCTCGGTCGGGGATAAGTGCATAGATCCAACTATATGTACAGTCGCCATCACATACATCGGAGCAAACAAGCAACTCACAAACATCGGAACACAACTCTATTTTCAAGGCATTAGGGTGCATGTTCCGATATTTTTGAACACCCTGTTGTGTACCGATGTATGTGATGGCGACTTTACAAGCCACATTTGGACTAGAATTATTTAAGAACAATAATTATAAAAAAACTTAAAAATCATGCATATAAATATATAGACTGTCTACATACTCATTTATTCATAATATTATATAAATATTACATGTCACACAATACACAATATTAACACAACAATTATTATATTGTCATATACAATATTTAACCATTCTTTGTACACATTTTTATAGAATTATGTAGGGTAGTTAAATGTTGTGTACTGATATCTCCGTTGGCAACTTGCTGAGTCGTCAATCATCTGAGGCCACGATCGGTGCAACCCATGCCGAAACGTCAGAAATAAAGTGAAACGTCAGACATATCACGGTAAACATCGAAATCTATAATATCTGTTACAATCTGCACCATCTATCGGAAGCAGTACAAAATCTTAAAACAAAGAGAATAAATTTTAGTAGGCTATATCCTCACGTCTATTTGATGGTCTATCCCAGCAGATTTTCATTTGAAGTATTGGTTACTAATGTTACTATACTACACTTACTACCAAATAGGTACACACCAGGAAGTTACTTTCACAGTTGAGCAGACCGCGTGAAATATGCAAATGCGGCAGTCTGTCATTATAGTTATTAGCGTCACTGTCATGTCACTCCCGACCCTCACGAGAATTCTAATATAAATTGATACCTACTCTGATTCTAATAGACTCATAACTATTATACACCACTACACAAACTAATTTCCCTACGAAGTCTTACAGGTTTGTACAACCCGCGCCGTACGTGCGAACTGATTTATTTGCGGGTATGAGGCGTGACGTGAAGCAAACGAACCGCTCGCCGAGACGTACGACCCTACCTCGCAGTAACTCCCGTGCCCCTGGATCACCAAATCAAGATTTGTAGAAGATGTGGAAACTAACGCAGGACGTATTTCCGGGTAGTTCCGGCGGAGTTGCAAAGTAATCAAGCTTTTGCAGGTAAGATCGTAAAGATCTCAATTAGTTAGCACATACATGTAGGCAACTATAAAACGTAAGAGCAGTTTCGTTGACTAGTTAATTCTTTTCTTGGCTACTTTAGTGGATGGTTTGTATATTATGAAGTTTTAATATAAAGATTATCATGCAATTAAAACTTCTAAACATTCATAAAACACCATTTTCGTTCACCATCTGAGCCCGGAAGAAATTCAAATTTAAATACATTTTAAAGAATGAGTTCTTAAATTGAGGATCTCGAAGTATTGTTTTATGCAAATAACCGTGATGACTAAGCTGCAAGAATAACTTCGGCAAGGAGTATTGAAAGTCGAACCTAAGTCGGCCCATAAAAATGTTTTGTTTGTCCTAATTGCTCCAAGTGGCTGGTAAGCTGACTTTCCGACAAGTCATTGTTTTCGACGTGCCGGTGCCGTAATAGGAATATTTTCGGGAAAGACCCTCCCGAGAAATTCGTGACTTTCAAAATTATTTGTAGTGGTAACAAGTAGGATAGTTAACTGTAGCCTGTTTGCCTTTTCGGTAGCCTCGTGAGATTGGCACTGTGCTCCCGCTACCTCAGAAATCCTTTATGAAACAAAAGAAGAAATAAAAATAAAGTTCTATTGTATCGGACAACTTAGTATTGATATATTGGGAGCCTGAAACTTCGTACTTTATCCGAAAAGTAAAGGTTTGTTCTGGAAGATTGAAAGTCGTGTGCCTCTTACAATTCTCTCAATTAATAATAATTAATTGTTCAAAGCGGACCGCGATCTGTATAGCCAGTACAGAAACAATCACTCAAAATAGGCTGTTCAAATTGAATATTAATCGCCATTTTCACTGAAGAATGGGAATAATCTGAAAGGCGAGTCCAGAGACTGGAGGAAATAAATTTGTAATGCAAAGTTAGAAATTCCATTCCTGTGTTACCGATAAGTAAACGCTTTTAGGAAGAGTGCAGCACAAAGGTAAGAAAGAATAAGTTTAGCATTTTGGCTCGCGATTGTGACAGTTACAAGGAGTCGCGGGAACCAGTGCCGGTGGAAAATAATCCAGTGCGGGACGAACGATTAAACCCTGAGCCAATAAGGTATTCCGCAATTTATTAGCCTTGCAAATTCGATGCCGCCGCTCCCCTCTATGAAATATTGCAGTAGCCGCAACAGCCTTCTCGGCCATACCGACTTCGCAACGTTACACCCCTATTTTAGCTCTAATTAAAAAGCCATCAAAGAGTTTTCAGTCATTAATCATGAAACTGTTAACGGTGAATGCTGACTTCCCTTGGAGTTGGAGCCGAGGAAAAAACGAGGATTAGGATATTAACAAAATGCCTAAAATATTCAGGGTTAGTGAAGTGGCAAGCCGTTTGTAAAAAATACGGCTCGCTGAAACTGATTTCGCAGGTTTAATACGGATGAGTCTTAAGTTGTTTCCAGCGGTTTAAAGGATTGAGAATCCTTCTTTTTAAATACTGCTAAAAATACCGACGATATTTTTAAGCTCCGTAATTAACCGCGGTTATACTTTTGTGTTTTTCTTTCTTTACACTTAAATGGTTAGACCGAAGAAATTATATTTACCTTTAAAAGGAATATTGGATTGAAATAGCTATTTTGAAGGAGTTGGTTGTTAGCCTTTATAAGGACCTACTATAACGAATTGATTATAATGTTGTTCGTAGTTGCAAATCTCCTCACCACTGCTACCAGTTTTGAACTAGTTAGGCGCTTAATTGAATTCTAAACAATTTAAGCAAATAATGATAACCTTATTGGGTCAAGAAGCTCTCAAGTTAAGTACCTATTGCAGAAAAATTTCTGAAATTGATCTAAAATTCTTTCAGAGATTTTCAAGACAAGTCAAAGATGTCTTCACGACCATTTTAATTATTACCCGAATGGAATACACTATCCTTCGCATATTCGTAGCGACTTTCGAGCGCAAAAATATTTTTTTTCAATTGATCTTGTAATCAATGCGCACCCATACGTGCTAAATTACTGTAATAAAATTCTCATTTTAGTTCCTAGTTAGCACATTTAATTAATTTAATTATACATTTCCTGGTTCGCTGCCGTTGATCCAAGATGTTATCCGTACTTGCAATTGAATCACGTCAACTCTGCTACAAGTTGTAAGTTCTAAGCAAGTTAGGCACCTAATTGTGAACACGGTCACAAGGCGCTTTAATCGCACAGCGATGATTCGTCGGATCTGTCGGTCGCATTCGGAATCGCAGTAATTCCATTCCGGCTAACTCCGGTTATCTAAACAATCGACGCATTGATTCCGAACACCGCTGATGAACCACCCTGTTCGCTGAATATTTGGCTACATTTGCAATTGTTACTCCGTTTATAGCATTATGTGAACAATTTGTGTTTTAAAGCAATGATTGGAGGCTGTTGCTTTGTTTGAATTAGACCAGCCTTCCCAATATTTTTTATGTTTACTGATTTGGTATCGTATTGAAATTATAGTAATTTCCAATTTAAATCGATTTCAGCTTTTGTCTGTCGACATGAATAAAGTTTAAACATAGTGATGGTACAATACTACATGGACAGTCTAGCTTGAATCGATCCAGCTTTAAAAAAAATGGAAGTTAATAGAAATGTTATCCGGAAACAAATAATTGCTTTTGTACTGACTGTTTCAAAATGTATGGAGTTTGTATTGTTGGAAGGTATATTTAAAGCTAAACAATATCACAGAAAAATACCATATAAATTACAATAAAATAGGTGAGTTAGTTTATATTTTTGGGGATGAGACTCATGAGACCAAATCTACATTACCAACTATTCAGTGATTTTTCTCTGAATTAGCCATTACCAATAAATCCTGTAAGATTGCTATGCAACTGAATTTGTAGCTTAATTTTATTGGTAAAAGCGCATACCGGCAAAACAGATGGCTATTTAAATATGGATATTTAAAACCTGCCAGGTCGAAAAAAGAAATCAGTTTGTTTGATTTGTTTCACTAATAAAAAAATAGTGTAGTAAGCCCAGTTTAAATAAACCATTCGAAAATCGTTGCAATAAAACATTAAGACTACGTAGGTCAAAATTTTAACGAATTTTCGTAGATAAGTAGGAAGGTAATCCTGAAATCTCCAAAAAATCCAGAAATAGTCAATTTAACGGTGCCGCTCTGATTAGAAGTGGGGTTTTCAATTATCCAATCAACCGCAGGTAGCAAGTTAGGAGTGCCTCGCACGTATTCCGCTCCGACCTACCTACGTCAAGCCGTCCATTACAAAGAAACAATTAATTTTTAATTAGCATAAAAGTGGGATAGTTCATGGACATTAGACGTCAAGGATAATGTATACGAAGTAAGGTGCAAATGTGTAAGTAAACACATATGTACCTACACTGTGTCACGTTGTCTGTGCACTAAAATTGATTTAAAGATTACTAGTTTAAATAATCAATAGCGTTTATGATTATTATATGAAAAATCATTTTGAGAACATGCGAGACGGTTACAAACTCGCCATTTAAATTTCAAACGAAAATCAATTGCAACCTTTTTTATGTGAATGACATAAAAATAGTCCACTCTCGGTGTATGACCAAGTCCGTATGTACGATATGCCTCCATTTTGTAACTAAAGTCTCATGTGAATAACTTTTCAATTCCACCACAATATCAGTGCGTCTTGCTCTAACGTACTTGGCTATGCCCTAACACAAAAAGAAGCACAAGCACCAAGAGGACTCACATATCGTTTGAATAAGTCAAAAACGCGTTCTGAAATTTGGTCCCTACACGGAATACGGAATACGCCCGTGGACGCATTCAAGTGCTCTTCAGGCACTCCATAACCGAATCGGAATCACGACTGATATCGATTATGGCCGATGATCCCCGAAACAATAGGCTCTTTATCACGATTGTGTCGGCGAAATTCACGCTGGATTATAACAGGATTATATTATAAGTATTGTGCGCTTATATACTATATGAAAGATTACACGGCGCACTGACATATGATAAGTTTTAATATTTTAATATTGTGTTGGATTTATTTCAGTTGCGTGCACTCTAGTTGGAGGCCAAGGCACACATTCGGGTCGTCTCGCGCCACTGGAACAGTAGTAGTTGGATTTGTTACCTACGCAACCTAGAATGCTTCAACTTGAAGATTCGGTACGCTAATAAATATGGAAAAACATACAATAATAGAGAAAACAAATAACTAGATACCTACATCTAAATGTTGGCAAAAACAAAGTCTGCGCAAAGATAACTTTTGTAGTAGTTAATAAATAAATAAAATGTAAAAGTTCCAGTAGCTACAGTTTGGTGTAAAAGCTTATTTGTGGGTTATTCCTAAACTATATTACGTAAATGACGTTGAAATATTATGAGTCGGTTATAATCCCAAAATACGCGACCGCGATACGTAATAATCCAAAGAACCGATAATGAGCGAGATACTGAAATCAAATACCGGTATTTTTGTATAAAAAGGAAAAACAAATTTCAAATAAAAAGACACCTATAATAAAAAGATAAATCAAGTTTTTCGTTTCCCGTATTTGGAGTTGTCAAATGTAATGATTATCAATAGCGGGCAATAACGTTTTTACGATAAATCAATAGAAAAGGTCACCGACGCGAAATCGCTATTAAACCTTATAAAAACAGTCCAATAGTACAGTTTATCGTTATAGTAGCGTGATCCCAAGCCAATTTACGTTAGTTTGGGGGAACAAAGTATAAAAGAATAACAATAAAGTAATACAATTTAGGGCCAGCGGCAGCCGACGTCGTTACCTATTTGTACGGGGGCGTAATTTAATGAAGGAGTAGGATTCATTCCCATCGTTATACGATACAGGGACGACATTAGCCATTAACGTTATAAAAACGAATTCTGAATGCGAATATAGTTCTCAGTACACCGTTTAAAACCGCTACCTGAGGCGAAATACCTGATGAAGGCATTCCGTAATAAATTTTCTGACAAACTTCCGAAATTTAAGACTGAAGTGGCATCTGCATTTGACGTTCGGTAAGCATGACGTTTAACGTTGTGTTTGTGTGTACAATATTTATTATTCAAATTTCGTTAATAATATAATCAAAATTGATCGTATATCTCTGTCTCTCACAGGTCATCAAGAAAAGTGCTAAAATTGGACTCAAACTCTTGGACATGTCTGTGTAGGCTATGCTTTTTTACAAGCTTCTATTATCTTGCAATGTATGTGTAACTGTGTAACAGTGGCGGCGCGTGAAAATGTTCGACGGGAACCCGGAACAGAAATAGTTTTGAAAGAGTTTAGTATGTATATAAATATCAGGCGCAAAAGAATCGGATCACTGCTAAGGCGTGTGCGCGGCAGCAGCAATGGCCTCCTAAGGGTGTTGGCCGAGCGCCTCAACTGTCCCCTCACCAAATATTGGATGGAGGTGACTATTGGCAGGGCCAAGTAGAGATAATGTTCGCTCTGTTTGGTACTGCCAATAGCTTGCCAAAACCATGTCTGTAATTTAATGCCCCCGATTCTTAGTTTGTAATTCTAACATAGTTTTTAAGTCTCGCTAATCTAATCACATATGGATCAATGGTCTGAAATAAAATATTTTTATTTATTTATTATAACTAGAGGCTTGCTTAAAAAGATATTTTAGGCAAGCCGGTGGGAATCGGCTTTTGCTATGTTTGTTCGGGTGAAATCTTGCAACCCAATTTTGAAGCAGATAATATATCTTCAACCGATCGAGCTAAATTTTTGAGTAAAGGTATACTTTGGATGACAATTCAATATTATGGTACCATTAAGCTGATCTGATGATGGAGACAGAAGGTGGCATTGGGAATTCGGTACTTAATAACCGACGTAACCCCGGCTTCGTTGAGTTTGGGCTCGTTAGAATCGTCTCAATGTGTAGTTGATGACGGTATACAGAAAAGTACTGTCGGCAATAAAAGCTTGTACAAAAAATGATTTTTTGACAGGAACTTATTAATTCACATCACATCACACTTTGTCTCACACATTTTGTCGATCTTTTATACCCACATTTATGCTAAAAGTGGCACTGGAACACAAGTTTCATGTGCTCTGCCTACCCCTTTTAGGGATAAAGGCGTGATGCCGTGCGTGTTGTTAAAATTGATAACGTCGTGTTGCGAAATGGATAGTAAACCATCAAATGATTGTAATAAAGTATAAATTACAAAATCTAATTAAAATCATCAAAAGATATGAACCTTGAAAGTTTAGAAAAATAAGTTTTTTTATTTTTTGTCCAAGAGTAAATTTAAAGGTACCAATAGAATGCTTACGCTTTTATAGAAATAAATTTGTATGACAACTATGGACCTAAACGCAGTATTTCGCGACCGAAACAGCAATTTACTTCATTTTCCATGCAACGATTAGTACAAATTGCACGGTGTGACGTCATACTTTAAAGCCAATCAGTATGAAGCGTTTCGGCTGCTGTCAGCGAGGTCCGTCTTTAACTCGATTTTTCGGGTATTAATGTCCTTTAAATGTAGTTGGTTCCATACAAACATTTCTTCATCTACAAAAACTGGTTCGAATGGCATCGTAAACAAATTTAAGGTCACAAGCCCATTAGGTAAGTCACCGACGTGAAGGACGTGCATTAGAATAAGAGGGAGGTTGAGCGTCTCCCTTCAACATATTGCTGCGTTCCGCTAAGTTACTACATCAGAAAGGTGTAAAGACCGCTCTAGATTTAAAACTTGGAGCAATATATGATTCATTGGATGCACTCATTTGACTGAGGACTATATATATGCTTTATATTATGCAACTAACCATTGTCAGGCGTTCATCGTCAGGCGTCTACTCATTAAAGTGTCCATTCTGCCAAACAAGAATAGAGTTTATTCCCCGATTAGTCCACAAAATGTTCGACCTCTTTAGCCTAGTTGGTATTGGTTAGTGACCCTGTCTACGAAGCTGGAGGTACCGGGTTCGAATCCCGATAAGGGCATTTATTTGTGTGATGAGCACGATTATTTGTTCCTGAGTCGTGGATGTTTTCTATGTATTTAAGTCTTTATTTATCTGTATAAGTATGTAAATCTTCGTCTAATACCCAAGTACAAGCTTATTATAGAACCGGTTAGGAGGGAGCCCGGGAGCGGCCCGCGATGTACGGCCAACCAATTCGATTCCTAGGCCGCCGTAGAACCCTGTCATTTTAACTGCTACATAGCGACGCAATCATCCTAGTAACCCGTATTGACATAGCATTTACAACGGCAACGTTCTATGATGGCCTAGGAATCAAATTGGTTGACTGTGCCTACGACATTCTTCTCCAAAATCGTCCGGTTATGAAACCCGAATAAGTTGTTCGATAATATAGCTGTTCAAAATGGTCTACGTGAATTTTAATTGCTTTGCTTAGTTTGGGACTAGGTCGATTTGACTAAGATTGTCCTCAAAAAATTTATTTATTATATTAATTTTAACGTTTTATCTCAGATTATCCCCGTTATTTCGGTTTGGTCGTATCCGGGCTAAATATATACGACCAACTTTTTTTCTTAACCCCCGACAAAAACGAGGGGTGTTATAAGATTAACACAGGTGCACCTGTCTGTCTTGTGGCGTCGTTGCGCCCAAAACGGATGGACCGATTTGAATGAAGTTTTATTTATCAAACGTCATATCTGTCGAGATGCTTTTAGCTAGGTGTGTTGTGTCACAGGGATGTTCCATTTTTTACTGATGTAGGTTATAATTCATAATTCATTTATTGGTTGCTTTGTAGGTTTACAAAAGGTCTTAAATATAGGTACATGTCCACCACAAACCGTGTTCACCAGCGTCATTATGGTAGGTACTAAGACTATAAGTATTTCATTACTTGTGCATTATTATTTCACTCCAATTATAATATTAGTTATTATTACCGTGGTCCATGACACTTATTCTTTACTTAAAGTAAGTTAAAATATCAAGTACGGCATTCGAACTCAATTGCCAAATTGCCAAATAAATAAAATTGTTACTCTGAAAGTCCTGAAAAAAATCTTAGTAATTTGTCTCATCACATGATGAATCTCTTAGTACACTAAACCCGCGACGTTAACCTTACATTTACAACGTCATTAGGGAAATTGGAGTCGTTAATTTATAAAGGCCTTGCTATCGACGTATTTAAATCGGTAATCCTGCGGTTTGTTTTACGACATGATATCGGGCAATTTATCGGCGGTCGTATAACGTACGTTTAATGCAGAGATCGATGTTTAATAACCGAATTGAATGAAAACGATCAGTTTTACGATTGCGTTTTGGTTTGCTTGAGGTAAGCATTGTTTTATTAAATGCAATCGAATTGAAATATTTGAGCCTGTATGCGTAGCTTAAGGTTATGTATGTGAACCCCACGCTGCGTCTACGTTGTAATAAATTAAATAAGTCTTCTAAAAAAATCGTTTTATTCACCACATTATAAGCATACCTGTGCTAACTCGGGGCACCTATACTAAAGTGATGTAGCAAAATATTTTATCGACAAAAAAATATATCGATGTTACTGTCAACATCTGTATTGTATTTATTAATTTTATTTATTTTTAATTTATTTTATTTAGGAGAACCAACAGCTATATACACACAATAATCATTGACAGTAGATACAAAGAGCCAATTATAGGAACTCATAGGTAGTCACATTGTATTTTAAATTAGGTTCTAGCTATATAATGCTACACACTAGCGCAACCGCACAAGAACGAGAAATAAACAAATGAAAATTATGACAACACGAGAACGAACAACAATCAAAATTAAAATTCTAACAAATTGTAAGGCTAAATTTTAGCCTACGGTTAGTATTAACAGTAAGTTAAAAGAAAAAAAGAAAAGTAATAGTGAATAAAACAAAAAATGGCAGCACGCTCACTTAATAAAATACCTCTCGACCAGATTACGCCTCACGTTAGGAATTTTACAATTGAATATATCTATATCCAGTTCATTTGACAACCTGTTTAGTCACAACTGGCGCGTCTCAAAAAACTATTTTGCCTATATTTGGAAGATGCATTTCTGATTGCTATAGGGGGATGGTATATCTTAGACCGAGTTGGAGTATTGAAATATAGTTTGCTCAGCAACTCAGGACAATCCGTTACGCCACTAGTGATGTTTAGTAGATAGGTAATGTCAGCTGTTTCACGGCGTTTATACAATGGGACAAGATGATGCTTCTTGCATGTGTTAATGTAGTTGGAAGAACTGTATGGAGATTTTAATTTGAAACAAAGATACCTGATAATTTTTTGCTGAACACGTTCTATTCTGTCAATGTATGTACTATATCAAGGGTTCCAAACTTGCGAAGCATATTCGAGCTTACTTCTAACGAAGGAGCAATAGAGCACTTTAGGGGTTTTAGCTTGACTGAAGTGGGTGGAGGTACGCATTATGAAACCTAGTGACTTAAGTGCGCTACTTATAATATAATGCTGTTGATGTGATCATCAAAAATTAATTTTGAATCGTGGATAACACCTAAATCTCTTATAAATGGTACCTTCTGAAGGAGCTGGCCCTTTAATGTATAAGTAGAAGGTATTAATTTACGTTGTCGTGAAAAAGTCGTGAAAAAACATTTAGAGTGGTTCAGATCCAAATTGTTTACTTCACAGTACTCATCAAGACGTGCGAGGTCAGATTGCAGTAAGTGTTGGAGATGATGGTTAGTGCATTATTGACATGTACAAGAGCGCTATTTTTTCTATCGATTTTAAATATCAGAGACGTATCATCGGCGAATAGAACGATGTCTGCTAGGACTTTGACCATGTAAGGCAAATCGTTGATGTATACCAAAAATAAAAAGGGACCCAGGATCAATCCCTGAGGAACTCCCATTTTTACCAGAGCACTAAGAGATGAAATACCATTTATATATACTTTCTGTTGCCTATCAATCAAGTATGATTCTACCAAGTTCAGGGCATTTCCATGAACTCCGTAGAACTCCAGCTTGTGCAGTAGTGTGCGATGATCCACACAGTCGAATGCTTTGGAGAGATCACAAAACACACCAATAGCATCCTGTGAGCCCTCTAAAGCCTCGAGGATAACAGTCATCAGGTGACAGCCCGCATCAGCTGTCGTTCTACTTTTAGTGAAACCATACTGATTTTGATGTAGTATTTTGTTTTTATTAAAATGAGACAGCAGTTAGCTTAACATCAATTTCTCAAAGATTTTACTTAATACAGGAAGAACAGAGATTGGTCTGTAGTTGGAGGGGTCTGTTTTATGTCCTGATTAAAAAATTGGAGTGATTTTACTAAATTTCATTAGGTCTGGGAAAGTGCCCTTATCTATACATAAGTTGAATAAATCCGATAAGTAAGGAGCAATGGTATTAATTAAAGACCCTGTTGCATTCAACGGTATATTAGTGAAGAAATCTACAAAAATATTAGCAATTTCTTCAGTGTTTGAAATGTATTGATTATTTATAAGTAATGTTCTGAATCTCTAGATATATTTCTACCAGTCTCTACATTAATTGCTTTCCAAACGGCTTTAATTGTATTGTTAGCTTTGCGTATCTTTTCCCTGAAATTTATAGATTTTGCTTGGATGCAGACTGCTTTATATATTTTCGAATATGACCTAACATGTTCATGAAACGCTTTTGAGTCAGTGTGGGATTTATTATTATACAGTTGATACATATTATCTCTACTTTTCCTTATTCCTTCGGTTGCCCAGTCACTAAATGCTAATTTATTTATGGGAGAAATTACACTGAACTCCTTACTAACTACAGAAATAATGGTTTCATAGTTAGTATTAGGGTCATCTTCAGTAAGGTCAAGATCCATAAGTTTTAGTTCTACACTATTAGTAAGCTTTACTAGTCTTTCCTTTGTCAGAGGTCTATGGTCAATTATATATTTCTCTTCCATTTTCTTTAATTCAAATTCAAGCGAAATACCCATGTGATCGGACCTAACTCCACCTGTTATTGACAAACTCTTACTCTCTAAATGTTATTCAACATAAATACATATTATTTATTTTCTCTTCATTTTAAAATAAAAATAATAAACAGATTAAAACGTGTATTTATTTGTTTATTTTAAAATAGTAATAGTATATATTATAGTATACAATTTATATTTTTTCTCTACTCGTCGGTAATAAAGATTGCCGTCTAGATGAAAATATCCACATTAAATTAATATACGTTCTCTGAAGGTCCACAGTGGTCAATGGGGCATTTTATCTTATCTTAAAATATGTCTATTGACTTTTGAGTCAAAATAAAACAGATATGATATGTGTTCAGATATGATATCGAAGCTTTTTATAGTAATCGAGAAATTTCAATGAGCACATGTGTTAATATATATCGACATCTTTTTTATCGATATCAAATCCCTAAAAAGTGCCCCGTGTTAGCACATGTATGATTACAAGCATGCTTATTTTTACTCGTCAAGCTCATCATTCACACTGCGTCAGCCTTCAACTCATTCTCCATTGCAAAACAATTCAAACCACAAAGATCGTTCATTTAATATTTAATTAACTTAATTTATAGTAGTACAAATTTTTGGTTCACTCATAAAAAGCACTGAATAAATCAATAGCATTTTCAAATTTTCAGTAACAACTAAAAACGTCTAAATTATTTACTAATCATTTCAGATTTATCCTCAAAATTTAATGTTTGGTATCTTGATGATGGTTCTCTTGGAGGAGATGCGGATTCTGTCTTGAACGACCTTAGTTTAATGAAATCTAAATTTGATTCGATCGGACTGCAGTTGAATTTTGACAAAAGCAAGGTTTTTCTAGATGGTAACTTCAACTCTTTATTGGTAAAGCAAGCATTTGAGTCTGCAAGCCCAGGTATCAATTTTTTTACCAAAAAAAACGCTTCACGTTCTTGGTGTCCCCATTTTTGACGAAGGAATTCCTAGTTTTGTAGAGAATAAAATAAGGAAGTTTGAAGAATCCGCAGACCGCCTATTAGAAATTCATGCTCACATGGCTGTTTTCATACTACGTTCCTGCCTCTTTGTACCTAAGTTCACGTATGCCATGAGATGCTGCCCGTTTTGGAAATTTAAAATACTGTGTGAAAACATTGACAACATGATCCACTCTCATTTAGAAAAAATCATAAACATAAAAGTCGACGATCGTCAATTTTTACAGGCTACATTGCCTGTAAGGTTCGGTGGTCTCGGCGTTAGGCAAATCTCAGGTGTCGCTCTTCCAGCGTTTTTGTCCTCGGCACATGGCTCGCTACCTCTTATCGGTAAAATATTATCTCCATTACTATCCGATTTTGAAGTGGCCTGGATGTCCGAGGCCAAGGACGCTTGGAGGCTGACCTGCCCGGGAACAGACTTTCCCTCAAGTTCGGAGAGCCAAAAACTGTGGGATTTGCCGATCAGTTTAAGAGTACACACCCACCTTACCGACACCTGTCCTACCCCGAGAGACAAGGCCAGGCTATTAGCGGTTTCTGAGCGTGAATCCGGATACTGGCTTCACGCACTCCCTTCAGTTAATTACGGGACGTTATTAGACGATAATTCTTTCAGGGTGGCTGTTGGCCTTCGTCTAGGCCTGGACATCGTCGTACCACACCAATGTCGCTGCGGATCACAGGTAGATTGTTTAGGTCACCACGGCCTGAGCTGCCCCAAAAGCGCCGGTAGACTCTCCCGCCACGCTTGTCTTAACGCCATAATACGTCGGGCTCTTGTCAGCGTCCACGTGCCTGCGGTACTCGAACCAAATAGCCTCGCACGGGACGACGGCAAGAGACCCGACGGTATGACGTTGGTACCGTGGCGGTTGGGGCGGCCCTTAGTGTGGGACTCCACCTGTGTGGACACTCTGGGAATGTCACATGTTGCAACAACGTGCCAAAAACCAGGTGGGGCGGCCGCAAACGCGGAGACGGCTAAGCGTCGAAAATATTTGTGTTTAGGCGATAATTATATTTTCGTCCCGTTTGCGGTCGAGACGCTAGGCCCTTGGGGACCAGAGGCTCACCAATTGTTTAGCCTAATAAAAAAAAGCTTATTCGTATCTCCTGTGATCCCAGAGCTGGCGCGTTTCTCGGCCAAAGAATTAGCATTGCTGTGCAGCGTGGAAACGCCGCCAGCATCTTTTCCACCAATGCGCGACCTTGGGGACGCGAGTGTCTAGCATTTACTTTTATTTTTATGTTTTTTTTTTTTTAGTTTTATTGATTTACTTATTTTTATTTATAGATTAAGTTAGTTTTAGTCATTTTAGTTCAAAGTTTCATGTACATATTTGTCTGATATTAAATAATTACAAACATTAATAGTTAAAAACATGTCAAAGAAAGAAATAAAATAAAATTAAATTTACTATACAGAACTAGGTTGTTATAAATTTGTTTTCTGCGTAAACCTTAACTCAAATATAGCTTAAGCAACCACAATCGGTTTAGGATAGTCCACATTAACCTTAATAAATGATGAAATTGGGTTAAACCCCTTAAAATCAGCGAACCGTTATTAAAACAAACACGAAATCCCGATCATGAACTCAGAAATCCTTTTAATTCACCGTGTTTTGATGGGAAGTGTCGATAGTGGCGCGAACAGCGTGTAGAGTTACCGACCAAACACGAGGCGCAGTGTTTAAGTGCGAAAACAAAACAGAAAGAACCCAATATGGATCAAATTACCTTTAAGCGGACTGCATTCGGATAAAAGAACGTATTGATCGTGCAGGCGTCGGCTGTTAGTTTTTTATTCGCTCGCGTATTTGACAGATGCTTGTTATGTTTGTTTTTTCACGAATCCGGGATTAAGTAATAAAAGTGCTTAATCTGCTGTGACTGACGCGTTCAGCTATGGAACCATATGGTAGGGTTAAAGTGTTTGCACTAATAAAATTAATTTAATACTTTTTTTGGATGATGGATGTATGACACTTGATTGCGGAGGTTGGCTGTGTTAAGCAAACGTAACCCTATGACTGCCTCTACACTACATATGATTCTACGAAACTAATAAACGGCCTTACTCCCACACTAAAACATCAGACAATCAAATAAATTTCAAAATAATGAATACCGGTCCAACATAGTCCATCCTGATCAATTGTAAAATGCGACTGTGTATTATATACATTAGAGGGTGGAGAGTGATTAAATAGACGTTTTTCAGTTATTAAAGTTTTTTTTTTTTTTTTAATTTTAATCATAATAATAATAATATTTGCGGACAATCTTACACAAATCGACCTAGTCCCAAACTAAGCAAAGCTTGTACAATCGAGTTCTCCAATATCTATACAGACAGCCTTTCAAAAATAACTACACATGAATCTTATGTCAGTAACAATAAAGACTGTGTATAGATATTTTTGAACGGTTGTCTGTTTTGATATTGGAGAACTCGACTGTACTACGGGTACAAGACGACGATAAAAATACTTATATAGAGAAATAAATACTTAAAATAGGTACATAGATAAAATCCATGACTCAGGAACAAATACTCGTACTCATTACACAAATAAATGCCCTTACCGGGATTCGAACCCGGGACCTCTAGCTTCGTAGACAGGGTCACTACCAACTAGGCAACTAGGTTATTTTAACCATTAATATCCTCGTCTAGTACCAGCCTAAGCTAGCCCTGCTTAGTTTATAACATTTTGGGTTTATCGCGAGATACATATTTACTAAGTATCTCGCAATAAACGCAAGCATCAAATTATTCTACGCTCATCTTATCTACGTGTTCATTAATTTGCAAGACTGTACTGTTATTTAATATTGTATTTTCTTAACTCTAAAAAAATGTATTTATCCTTGTTTCATGTTTTTCGGAATCCATCGCGTGTATGGCATGACTTGCGCGGCCAGCTGGCATAAACCGGCCCGGAATAATATGTGGTCGATAATTTTCTTCATTAAACGTAAAACGGTGAACACGAATACTCAGGAATTGTTTCAGATATAGCTAATTAAATGGTTAAAATGAGAATGTAAAAAATAATCCCGCCGTATTCAGTAATTGCTTTGGAATTTTATGTAAATACACTATTAATTTTAAAGTTTAAGCTGACCACTTAACGCAGGCATGACCATTTAATTTTTGGTACTTATTTTGGAATTAACTCTATTCCTGTATAGTCTAATTGATTCTTAATTGCGTCTTTTCTTTATGTTAAAACCAACCTTATTCTCATGGTCATTACTCATGGCGACAGAAGCGAGAAAACTACACTACTTTGGCTACTAGGTAACATAGTAGTAAGTTATTGTACTAACACATATATATATATATATATGTTACCGTATGATTATGAACACCGTCAGTTTATAATCTTACTCGCGATATTATAAACTGTCGATAAAATGTGAACTGTTAACGCATTATTTTTCGTTAGTTTATAAACTATCAATAACAAATAGTCAAAATGTGAACTCAATCAAATTGGTATGATTTACTTGTATTTATTTATTCATTAAGCAATTATATTGTGTTTGAATGTCATGCCTTAAACCTAAGAATATATCGTCGACCGTAGGTTCAATTAAGGTAAGGGACACAACACCATTTTTCAGGAGAGGCATACAAAGTTTTTTTCCGGACTAAATCGCGCATAATTTTTGTTGTAATTCAGCTTTTTTGGATCTGATATCACACATAATCTTATATTTTGGTGCTCTATCTACCTGTTCAACATTTATTTAAATAATTATGCTATTTTAGAAAATAGATGTCCCTTACACCAACGTTACGGTTTGGTTACTAATGTCCCTTACAAGTATTTTGTAGTCTCGTCCCTTACGCTAAATTGACCTCTACGCTGAATCCAATATATTGATGATAAATTAACGTAAAGGACTTGTTGCAAAATGTATGTTAAGGTAAAATAGTGTAAATCAATTACTGCTTAAAAAAAAGTTCACAAATTTGACGTAAGGTTATCTTAAAATTGCAAAACGTTTGAATGTCAAGATTCCGGCATCCTGCTCGCTCTGGCTTTCATAGGAGTCGCAATGCTTGATGAAGTCTTTGAGCAGAACTAGGATTATACAATACATGGCACAGTCAAGATTTTCAATCTCTTAAAGTGATATCTGCAAGATTCTCTTTGCGGAACGCGTGCTATAGTTCTAATAGCCCGTTTTTGCAATCTAAAAGCGGCTTCAATATTGTATTTACATATAACTATTAACCCAAAGTTTTATGCTATATCGCAGCATTGCTTCAATTAAAGCATAATTAACCATCACTAGGTGTTATGTTTGGACTTCATCTCGTAGACTGCGGAGTGCGTAACAGGCTGAGCTGATCGAGGTAGGTACTTAGTTCTTGTATTTCATGCTTCCAATTGAGTTGAGAGTGAATGCCCAGAAATTTAATCATGTTTGTTTGAATGATTCGGAGTCCGTTTAAATTGACATCCAAGGCATCCGATCCGACCTGTTTGAAGTTGCTGATAATAACATTACACTCGTTTTATGAGTTATTAACTTCAAACCATTTACTAAAGGCTATTAAAGCCGCGTTAACTGTTTCGTTGAGAAGCGTCATGTTTTCGGCAGCTATTACTGCATTTGTGTCATCAGCAAAAACTACGGTCTTTGCGTGAGGCACTATTTTATTCATGTAAGACATAAGGTCGTTCAAAAAAAGTATAAAATACAGTGGGTTCAAGATGGGTCCCTGGGGCACGCTACGCCTTATTCTTTTCTAAAGATTTTCTGTTCCATTTTCAATTGCTTTAAGCTCGACAAACTGTTACATATTTGATAGATAGGTACGCAACGCACCATGTGCGCTGATTGGTTGAACAAATTATTCATCCTGCATCAGCTTCTACTTATGTCAGAACATGATTGTTTTTTTTTCATCCAGACATTTTATAATATTATGTCGTCATCCAGCAATGTCGACGGAGCCCCGCCCAGCGGGGCTCCGTCAACATTGTTATTTTTGGGCGGTTTGAACTCGGTTTGAACCGCAACTGAAGCATCCGAACTAACCTAACCTACCTAGTCTTTGTGTATGCGTTCCGTAGCATGTCGATTTGATCTCAGTTGACAATTTGACGATTGGACATAGTTAGTTCATAAACGAACGAAAAATAATGCGTTAAATTGTGAACGGTTTTGACAGTTCACAATTTTTCGACAGTTTATAATATCGCGAGTTAGATTATAAACTGACGGTTTTCAAAATCTAACGGTGACAAAACATCTCTATAATTCTCAGATTTTGGGTTCAAGCAATACACCCGTAACTCACACTAGGCCAAGCCAAGGTGTATCTACAGAACATGGTGTCCGGAAATATTTTGGTAGCTGTCGGGACGGGAATCGTTTTGTAGACAGAAGCCCCGAAGCAAAGAGCAACGGACATTATGCCTGAGACCAAATCTTAATTAAGTCTAGGGCACCTCTTCAACGGGAACTAATTAAACTTATTCCATTATTTCTGCTAACTAAATTCTAAGGACAACCGGGTGCCGGTAGGATTTGTTGTTATTACGTTGACTTCTTGCAGTGGCTTAGTTGTTTGACGTAGATTTAGCGTAAATTAACGAAATTACTTTAAATGATAAAATTGTCAGAATATATATTTTTTATAAAAAATCCTACTAATACTATTTAATCCTGGTTAACTTCTAGCGATAGGTATAACTCTAAAGCATCCAACATTTTCTTGGTCCAAGCAAAATTATCTTCAGAGTAGGTTTCTTTAAATACCTTCTTGGAATCTGTAGCTCAAAATTCTAACTTTTAAATGCAGAGCGGAGTTCTAGCGACAACTTTCATGCTGCATTGCATACAACTCAATATTTATTTCTAAATTATCTACTTGTAACATTATGATTAAAAATAACATTGAATTTGATTTTTTTTTCTTTGAAGCGTTGTTTTTTTGTTCGTCGGCGCCATTTTATAATGCGTCGCTGGCATTTCGAATTCTTTTCAGCCGGGATGCAGAGCTAAATGTTAATCCTTGCGTCGATTGCTCATCGTTTTCGTAATTTTCGACATTTTCGATGATCACACGACGAACTCTAAAGCCCGGTTTACACGAGTAGAGAGAGTGGAGTAGTATGGAGTAGTAGTATGAGTGACCAAACATTTATTTGGAATGTAATAAGTAATGTAAAAGACGTATGTGCTTCGCCATAGAGCGTATGCCTCGATATTTGGCCAGAATCTGAATCATTTCAGTAAGCTCTAACATTTTTTTCACCCAAATCTCAAAACTGACATCTGTCACTGTCTTTACTGCTACGTTATGTACTTTCCTATTCAAATAAATATAACTTGCAGACCATGCTCGTCCATTTACTCGACTCGTGTACACCAGGCTTATTTGCAATTTGGAAAAGTATTGATGATTCGAGCACAAAGCGGGCGCTTGGAACAGAGATTAAGTAACTTGTGCGGCTTCAATTGTTCGAACGGTTCCACAAAGGCACAATATTCGAGACGGTTGAATTTTGAAGCTTTTCGTAGTAATTTCGCATCACCGAAGAGTCCCTATAATGAGCTCGCTGCCTTAGGTTAGGACCCTGTCATTGTTTTAATATGAAATAAAATGGAAATGACTGTGATAATGATGTATTATTGTTTATTAAATAACGTTAATACACAATAGTAAATAAAATCTGCTTAAATATTCAATTAAATATAATCTCTATCTAAGGTCTTTCAAGATTTATGTTTGCTATTGGTTTACGTAGGAACACTAAAACAATTTAAAAATGCAAGAATAATAACTGTAGTAGTGTACATTTTAATATAAGTCAATAATTCATAATGTTGATAACTTCAGTCTGTATTAACAATGCTAGTATTATATTAGCATAAATAGCAGATGAATCACAATAAATATAACACTTTTGTAATTGAACGTACAATGGCAATTGAAGCCGCCAGAAAAAAACAATAAAAAATGTCAATCTTGAAATTGCCGCTGTAACAAAGTGTAGACATTTTATAAATACAAATTGGCAGACAAAAGCTTATTATAAAACAGATCTACAACAATTTCACGCAGACATTACTAATGTCAGTTTTGGTCAGCTCAGCACTGTTAAATATTCATTAAGCTTTCAAAATACGCATTATTTTCCCGCCCGGCGCGTTATCACCGACGCTCCATCAACAAATATTCCCCAACAGCCCGTTCGCATTCAGCAAAAAGTGAAAAATACCTGCACCTATTGCATGTTTGCAAATAACATTCAATATTTTTTTAAAGTTGACAATCTATAAAAGAGTGGATGGAAATAAGGCCGCGATTAAATCTGATATCAAGGGCACGAATATGTATTCAGTCAAAGTTTCATACATATGTATACTACAACTTTATTGTTGCAGAAATAAGGTTTGTGTACATATTTTTGAGAGTTTGTGGTGTATACCACCCCTGTGCTGTGTGTGTTGGAGCCCATGACTGTACCCGTGAAATATTTTCTATTGTTGATATTCCATTACCGGGGTTGAGGAAAACAAATAAATACATATAGAACAAAAAAATCTTTTAGTGGCATTGCCGTATGAAAGCCGTGGTCATTTCACCCGAGTCCACTGCAGTGTTTAAGTAAAAGGAATACACTTCTACTTTGAATGCGAGTATTATGCGAGTAAATGGAAAGGAAAAAAGAATACAGGCAGCAACTAAAAACTGCTTAGGAGCTTGCCGGTTCTCGTTTTATCTTTGAGCACCCTGCATTGTGCAATCAGCAGTGTATTGAACGTGGCTTTTGGCTTAAAATAACACTTAAGAAAAATCTCTCTCTTCTTCCTAATATCAATTTCCTTTAAGTTGTACTTTCTAAACAATTAAAAAAATATCAGGGAAATTAAGTTTACCTATTAGTACAGATTTAATACCTGAAGGATTTTTTTATGTCACACTTATAATAAATAATAATAAATAAATAAATATTATGGGACAATCTTACACAAATCAACCTAGGCCCACAGTAAGCTCAGTAAGGCTTGTGTTGTGGGTACTAGGCGATGATATATATAATAGATAAATACATATAGATACTTATATACATATATAACATCCATAACTCAGGAACAAATATTCGTGATAAACACACAAATAAATGCCCTGACCGGGATTCGAACCCGGGACCTCCAGCTTCGTAGGCAGAGTCACTTACCCACTGGGCTACGGAGGCCCAGCTTCATACTGATTGGCTTTAAAGTATGACGTCACACCGTGCAATTTGTATTAACCGTTGCATGGAAAATTAAGTAAATTGCTGTTTCGGTCGCGAAATACTGCGTTTAGGTCCATACTTGTCATACACATTTGTTTCTATAAAAGCGTAAGGATTCTATTGGTACCATTAAATTTACTCTTGGACAATAAATAAAAAAACTTTTTTTTCTAAACTTTCAAGGTTCATATCTTTTTATGATTTGAATTATATTTTGTAATTTATACTTTATTACAATCATTTGATGGTTTACTATCCATTTACCAACACGACGTTATCAATTTTAACACCACGCAACAAGCCTATTGCTCATTGATTCATTAGAAAACAACCATTAAAATGTTTGCAAGGAATAAAGTAACATACAATTTGACTTCGAATGATAGTCAAAATACATTTCTGTGTGAAGCTTCAGCGACCACATCCAAAACAAGTTTCCCAGACGATCGCTTAAATTCAACCGAGCGAAAGTACAACACGAGATACGCACTGATCAGCCTCGAATACCTAAGCGTTCGGCTCCGAAAAGTGGTTTGACGAAGGTAACCATCCTAGTCCTTAACCCTTTGTCTCGCAGGAATACAATGGACAGTCGCGATGGTTCTGAGATGCGATATGGGACACCCTCGCCTCACATCTACGTGACCAAATTTTGAGCGAAATGTTTTGCACTACCTACGGCTGAAATAAGTAATGTCATCCCCCTCGGGGCTTCGCGAAGCGTCTTCTAACGGGTTAGGGGTTCGATATTAATACCTGTAATTCCAGTAAGCTGTCTATGTATTTTACCAGGAAAATTCTAACGAGATATACTCGTATATACCGTTTATTGCGGCATTATTTTTAATGAAACACTAATTAAAAGTAAGCAGTCTACCGTGATGCATAATCTCAGCACAACACATGTGTAGCCGTTTTTAAGCATAGGATATAGAGATAATGGAACTGTATTAGAACGAGCTTTTCTCGCTTGGTCCAACTTTAACTCTTAAATAGAATACTCAACATAATCTTTATTCAGGTTGGTCTAGTAACAAGCACTTTAAGAAATACAACAATGTGATACAGACAATCTGCTACCGAATATAATTTTAATTACTAACATTTTACTCAGTATTTGGCTACGCTAGGAAATCAAGTCTCATCGCAAAATTTTGCACACATTAGGGCATTTGTTAGTATTACTGCAATTAACCATTTTAATAAATTGTTATTCTCATCAGTTCAGAACAAGTAAACGGAAAATAATAAAAAATAAAGATGTAAGTTGACTACTATAGTTATCCTATCCTATTACATATTATAAAAGTTTTTGTAGGTAAACATATAAACTAAACAAACCCAGTATGTTAGGCGTACACAATATTATGGATGTAGTGATGCAAATATGATCCAGGACCACTAATATCCGTTAGCTGGCCCATTTCAAGCGCCTGGTCAGCCGGTCAAAGGATTCGTTGGAAGTTTTGGCTAGACCGGAAGCCGGTCTCGGAGCTCCTTCACTTATTGTGTGCTCTTTTTTCCTTTTTCACTTTATTCCCGGCCCAAGTGTGCTTATTCTTTGAATTCTGTATATTTTGTTTGGACATTTGCGTCTGATCCCATCGGCACTCAACGTGGTTAAGTTTGGTAATTTTAGTTCGTGTTTTGCTGAATTTGTTTCATGTTTCAATTCAGAAAAATGCTTTGCTGTTTCTATTTGTGCTAGTTGGATATAATATCAGTTTCTAGTAATGCTTACACAACGATCATTGCTCATTGAACCACTCGGAATTCCCGTCGTAGAGATACCCGTTTTGAAAGACTTAATGGGGCTGCGTAAAGTGTCTTCATGTAGACAACATACCGTTTAAATTGAACATTCGTGTAGTTCATCAAACCCTTTCATCAGGCGCGGCTATATCGTGGAGTTCGCAACACTGCCCTACTAATGACAGGCTGGCCCGGCGGCGTTTGTCCGTCCTCGTTTGCTCTGCCAAAGAATCATCCCAAACTTATTTGGCCCTTTCAACCCGTCCTGCTTAACCCTCTGTAATTAGCTACATACTAGTTTTATTGCTGGTTCAATTGTCGGCTACATTAGAAGATTAATGAGAAAAAAGGGTGCTAAAAATATTGTGAGTATTATAATACAAACAGTGCCGTCTTAAGCGACAGACAGTTTAGGTATGCATCAGTATATTAACATAATTAGTTAAACAGTGATAACCTAATACGTAGGAACTAGGGCTTTCAAATACCGGACCTTTCGCAAAGCCGGTATTGATATCGAAACTGTCCTCATAAACCCGGGATCCCGGAATTGGATACAAAAAAAAGTTTCGTTCAAAATTTCGTTTTAAAACAAGCCTTTTAGGGTTTTTGCACATTTTGACAATCTATTCATCAAAACGATTATGACAGGATGTTTATGAACTGAGTGATGTCGTTGTATCCAAATTAGACAAACTAATTTGACAAATGAAAATGTATGCAAGTTTTTTTTCTCTGCATTTCCATGAGTCCCTAGTCCCTAATATGTGCGTTTTCTGCCCAATCAGTGAAGAATGCTTCCAGACCGTCATCGACATCTTTGTCTAGGACGGCCCGTCTGCGTCGCCCGTTATACCCACATGGTAGCTATATTAGCCCACTTGTCTTGATGCATCCGACAGACCTGGCTGGCCCAGTCCCGCGTGAGCCTGGCAGGTTTTGCATCCACGTCAGCTATGCGTGTTTTGGAGTCCAGCGTAGTACTTTGGACCCAAACCGATCCGTTCTTTTCAAACCTAAAATACTGCGCTCCATGCGCGTTGGCAAACATTTAATTTGGACTTCTGACTCTCTGTGAGCGACCATGTTTGCGCATCGTAGGTTAGGACAGGCAAAATACACATGTCGACGAGTTTCCGCTTCAGTGACACAGGAAGGTTGCCCTTCATTAGCTCCTTCATGGACCAGTAGCTTTTCCAGGCGTTCTCGACTCGGCGCTCAACTGCCTTGTCTTGCCTGTTAATAGTGTAGCTGAAAGAGACTAGCTGGCCCAAGTAAATATACTCGTCGATATAATGTAAGATATGCCCGTCTACCTGGACCCCCACGTTTTGTGCTGTTGGTTAGTCATCACTTGAGTTTGCAAGAATACGAAAAAACATTGGTATTTATATGGCAAAGGCAAATACAGCAACATTAACAAAAAGTTGTATTACAGATCTGTGTCGATAACTGTGTTTCATCGTATGTACTAAAAAAGAAATGAATGACATTACAAAAACAGTGCCGTAATAAGGGTTATCGAAATCGATGTTATTCGACGACTCGTTTATTGTTGAAAAAAAAAAATTCTTTATTTATTACAGGTGAACCATTACTAAACTGGTTCTTACACTGCCAGTGGTTTCAGTTTGGTACCATTTTTTGCAAATCAACTGTAGAGCTTCAAATTAAAAATTCAATTACTCCATGGGCTCTTTTACATGTCATACTTTATAAGTATCAAATGTTACACCTTATTATGTAGTTGAGATTATAAAATATCTAAAACATTAAGAATTTTATCATTTAAAATTTAACTCAATAAGCACATTATGCAGCCAAAATTTGCCATTTTGATAGAATGATATTAAGGCGCTGTCAACACCAAAAATGCGCACACTGTCTATTTGTATCGGAGTAAACGAGAGCGAGTGTTACTTGAGCAGCCAGGTTTTAGACGAAAATAATGAATAAATATAAAAATAAAAAAAAGTGTGGATTATTTGCGAAATATGGCTCGTCAGCGGTTTAGGTATGAATATGTGTACTTCATGTTGTTAATTGCAGACCCATACCTCAAAAAAATAAGGACATAGAACCGTTTAAGATGATAATATAATGATATGATAATCTTTGCAATTATTTTCTATCGAGCCGATTTCATCCAATTATGTTTCGAGTCCGTTTACGGTCTTGAAAATATGATGAATATTAACTCATATTTTTTTTGATGTGCTAGAACAAATAGTTTTTCTTATACAACTGCTTAAATAGCAGCTGCATAATATAGATACCAAAACATAATTATAAAGAGTGTATATTCGCCAACAAACTGTTATGCAGTTTGGCGAAAATTTAGATTAAGTTTATCGTAATTTTTGTTGAGTAAGAAATAAATAAAAAAAAATAATATCAATTTCAACAAATTTGGTCTTGTCAGCCTCTTAAGCTTATTTAGCATATTTCGCTACTTTATAAGAATACCGGGATCCCGGTATTGTAGTTGTAAATAAATAAATAAAAAAGCTTTATTAAATTCCATTACAGCATTAATGATTTAAAAAAACATTCAAATAAATTAAAAAGATTGCTGAATCGACCCCTCGCGGGTCGGTCTGTCTCGTGCGGTTTTTAACCAATTTTTTTCCAGGTTACTGAGATCCGTCTAGATATTTCTTCTATGTTCCTCTTTTTGTCAAATGTCAGTCGCTTCCCTAGGTAGATGTATTCCTGCACGTAATCCAGGGTGTTGGCGTCTAGTAGGATGGGTGTCTCTTTGTCGTTGGTCATGATTTTTGTCTTTTCTAGGTTCATTTCTAGTCCAATACGTGTACTTACTATATGGAATTGGTTTATCATGGTGTTCAGTTTTACAGGACTTTCCGATAAAAGGACGATATCGTCTGCAAACCGCAGGTGGCTTAAAAATTTACCATCAATATTGATACCTTGCGTTGACCACAGTAGATCTTTCATAATATTCTGTAAAACCGCTATGAAAATTTTGGATTTGTAACTACCGGTATTGAAAAACGGCCCAAAAAAGGCGGGATCCCGGGATTGGAAGCCATAGTAGGAACTAAGCAATCGTCAAACTTTAAAATCTGGTGGTAATTTGAGTCCAATGTTTTAGTTTGTAAGGCTCAACATTTGTACACCTTTTAGGTAGGTCTCAGGCTCACAGCGTACTGTAAAACGAGTAAGACAGTCCATGTTGCGGGTCCAGCAGTTTTCAATAAGTTACCAGAATCCATAGCTACAGCTGTGAGCCTTCCAGCATATAAAATTAAATAAAAAAAAACCGGCCAAGTGCGAATCGGACTCGCGCACGAAGGGTTCCGTACCATTACCTATAAAAACGGCAAAAAAATCACGTTTGTTGTATGGGAGCCTCCTGTAGCCTAGTTGCTAGTGACCCTGCCTACGAAGCCGGAGGTCCCGGGTTCGAATCCTGGTAAAGGCATTTATTTGTGTGATGAGCACAAATATTTGTTTCTGAGTCATGGATGTTTTCTATGTATTTAAGTATTTATTTATCTATATAAGTATGTTTATCGTCGTCTAGTGCCCATAGTACAAGTACAAATACAAATCGTTTATTTGTTCAACATAGGTGCATGACGGTACATGAGGGTCTTATAATTTAATTTTTGTATCACTATGCTGGGCCATTTGGCATACAAATTTGTGAGTAATGAATGGAGAGGCTCCATCAATTACAGTCTGACAAAAAGTCACTTATTTTGTAGTACGCTTTTTCTACTAAAATGTTAAATAACTTCTTCTTAAACTCGACCATACTTTCTATACTAACAATATCGTTAGGAATTTTGTTATAGATTTTTGGCGCCATTCCGAGTATACTTTTTTGAAATAAAGCTGTTTTTGAGGACATTCCGTTTATTTTATTCCTAAGTCGTTTACTCTTAAAACTATTAAACAGGTAACGATTCGATTTAGTAAAAATTGCATTTTCAAATATATACAAGCATGGCAGTGTTAATATTCTTAATTTCTGAAAATATGGTTTACAGGAGTCGAGTTGACGTATGCCACATAACGAGCGAATGCATCTCTTCTGCGCTTTAAACGCTATTTCTCTGTCAACTGAGTTTGCCCAGAATATGATGCCGTACCTTAGAGTACAAGCTTTGCTTAGTTTGGGACTTAGTTTCAACTTGTACATGAACAGCTTGATGGATGAGCTCAGCAATGCCATGGTCGGATGCTCAATAGACGGAAAATGGTCAATAATATAAGCTATGCAGACGACATGGCATTGCTGGCCCCATCCGTCAGTGCGTTGGACACACTGCTGCGTATCTGTGAAAGGTACGTGGAGACCCATGGCTTAAGGTACAACGTCGCGAAAAGCGAGTTGCTCCTTTTTAAGTCTGGAAAGAAAACGTACACAATACCACCTGTCAAATTAAATGGCATCCCGCTAAACGGGTTTCAAAATTTAAGTACCTTGGCCATTGGGTCTCCGAGTCCCTCTGTGATGACTTGGACATAGAACGGCAAAGGAGAGCGCTGGCAGTCCGGTGCAACACGGTGGCCCGCAGGTTTGCAAGGTGTTCAGAGCAAGTTAAGTTAACGCTTTTTAAAGCTTTTTGCCAGACTTTCTACACCTGCAGCCTGTGGGTTAACTACACGCAGAAGGCTATCAGTGCTCTAAGAGTACAGTACAACAATGGTTTCAGGATACTGTTGGGGCTGCCTCATGCGCATGTTGACGGGTTTGCCGCTATTATGCGCAAAAGGGTAGCATCCGTGGTGCGCAGAATTCGGCGGGGCAGCCAAAACACTCTACTGAGTTGGTACTCAGTAGAGTGTTTTGGCTGCCCTTTGTTGACAGATTTGAAGGCCGTATCCAGAAACACTGGAACGATATTCATTGTTTGGTTTAATACCTAATGTTTATATTTCATGTAACCACTAACACTAGAATTAAGTTTTTCATATGTTTTTGCTTTTACTAATAACTATGTACAATGTTCTGAAATAAATAATTTTGAAATAAAATTAAAATTGAATTTGAAGTAAATAAAAAAATATTAATGAATTCTGTTTTTTTAGTATTTGTTGTTATAGCGGCAACAGAAATACATCATCTGTGAAAATCTCTACTGTCTTACTAACACGGTTGTTGAGATACAGCCTGGTGAGAGACGGACGGACAGACAGACCGACAGACAGACAGACGGACAGCGCGCGGAGTCTTAGTAATAGGGTCCCATTTTACTCTTTGAGTACGGCTTATCCAGCAGTGTTTTTACAGCTTTAAAGAATTTATGCATTAAGCCAAATTGTACATCAACCCAGTGATGTTATTTTAAATTCTTATATAATAATCTAATTATGCAATTATTTATAGTGATTCATGTATGAAATATTTTGACCTGTAATGTGTTACCAATAAATTATGTCTATGTCTATGTCTATGTATTTTCTATTCTATTGTCACCTATTATGTAACCTGTGTATCACTAATAAATATTTACTTACTTACTTACTAACTTACTATGACTATTGTAGGAAAAGAAATACCTAAAATAGCCGAACTACAGCTGTAGCTTATTATGACATCATAGAATCAGTCAGCGCGTCTGTCCGTTACATGCCCATCCCTAAAATTTAGAACTCGAACATGTTTTCAAAAGCACAAAAAAGAGGGCCACGCAAATTCGAATTTAATAAGAACTCCAACAAAAAACCTTAGCACAACTACAGGGCGTGCAGGCGCTTCGTGCAGCTGACGCCAAAAATATGGCATATTATGATGTCCCTAATCTACTTCACGCTCCGATGGGCGCCTGTCGATAACAATAACCGACTTAATACGCCCGATAATCGGTTTTGCTATTCGAAAACATCCGTGATTGACACTTTTGATGACGTCTGAGTTGAACCAAACGTAAGTTGGGCGGGGGATTTATTTTGTTCTTGGAAGGGAGTTCTGAATAAAATACATCGCAGGTGGCGAAACGTGATTGTGCTGAAAATTATAGTTCTGAAAGTTTCAAAGATTGCTAGCTTTACTTAATTACACAGCTCTACACATATTAGTGTAGGAATCAACATATCTGGCGGAGACAAAAATTGGAGTAAAACATTTAAATTTTCAAATATTTCACAAATAACAAATTCTGGAGCAGCTCTTCATTATACGAGTAGTTAAGCTGAATTTAAATCAGATATCGTGTTGCATTCAAATATAGGCGATTAAATCTCTAATTAATAAAACCACAAACAGGATTAGTTAATGTACTATCTAAATAATCAACCATCCGAATGATAATCGAATTGAAACAAGTGCAGTATGGTGCGGATATCCATTAAGTGCGGCCATGTTTAATGATACAAGTTCCCGCATTCATTTAGCCCTGAGCAAACTGTTTAAGCCCGCAATGTTTAATGGATGGTAAATTGCACATTAATATTGCGCTATCCTAACCGCGTCTCCTCACTAGGCCAGCAAAGCCTATAACTGTAATAACAATTACAAATTGCCGCAACTACGCAAAATTATTGTTTGCCGATATATATTACCAATAATCCGGTGAACTTCCGTATAAACTTAATTGATGTTCATGTTTGTTGAGTTGAGACTTCGTCTGTTGTTTATTTATATTTATTGTCAAACCAAGAACACGCTTTTGTGTTTATTATTCTGTGTAAAAAAAAAACTTTCCTTATTTGCTGCGAAAATTGTAAATATTAGTAATTGTAATAATATACGGCCATATTCTATGGAATCCTCCTATTGTTTCTTTGGAATCCTCCTATTCGCAAATTTTTCATCAGTCGCTTACTTTGACACATGCATACCTAAAATGAAAACATGATTTTATGAGAACGCATTTGACAACGTCGTGATATGCTCGAATTCGTCAGAATAGTAAAACGAGTTATCTACTACACTACACTTCAAAGGGCAACGCCTATACGTACATTTATATCACAAACTTATGGAGTGTGTAAAGGCAAAATACTAACTGCTCGTTCTACAACTGTATTAAAATTCTCACTCTCGACATCATTGTCGGGAGGGGCAATGAAACAAAAGGATAATTCTATCTCACTTCCACGCCCTGATATTAATATTTCCCTCTCGCAATACGCCGTGGACCCTTGAAAGCGTCTCACTTATGAATGTGTTAGTGGTAGTAGCGTTTAGATTACATGGCCGTGTGTGTACCTTGACGTGAACACACTGGTTTACAAATGCATCTTAGCGGAATTCACAAAGACTCCGAGGTCCGAGTTCTTATTCAAATGGTGCGGCGTCGGAAGACGTTCCAGCGAACGAAAAAGATGTATTTTAAAAACTTGAGTCAAACTTACCTTTTCTGTGTCTGACGTGATATTTGCTTTTGGGATTCGTTGGAGTGCAGCAAGCTTGTTCGTAGTAGAAATTGTATGAGCTCTCAACTTCGGAAGTTTGTTGCACTGCCTGGGATCGAACCTGCCACCCGACTCCGAGGAGCAGGAGTAGGAGCCACCGCACGACCGGAGCGAAGCCCCCCATAGTCCGGGAATTTGTGTACATTGTAAAAATCACTGGCACTAACACTAAAAGTCAAAGTTTATAAATGTCTAAGGGCTTAGCAACGGTTGGTATTCTGTAAAATATAAATAATTTACCTTAAGACGCTATTATACATTATCCACTGCTATTTTGTTAGTATTGTACAAGTAACAATTAATCATAACGTAGTAAAATAAATTTGAAACTACTGATTTTATTTAATAAAATTACTGAAGTAGATAATTTTAAACGAGCAAAGTGAATGCAGTTTACAATATCATTTCAATTTAATAATAGTACGAGAATTAGGTGTACTGAAATAAAATTAATGACAAAAGCAACATGGATATTTTTTTTTGTAACTTCTACATAACAAACAAAAATGTAGATAATATATCTCGTTCGTGCCAGGGCATAATTACAATAATTGTTCTGGAAGGCATTTATATCAATCCCTGATACTTCGGTCCGGCACATTTCGTTATTTTCTTTTTTTTTATTATAATATATTATTAAGGAGCTGCCCCGCCTTCCGATGGTAAACGATAAGTATGGCCATGACCAGTGTGACAAGCACTGGTTATTATTTTAATTCGACGTATAATTGTAGTGTTTAACGGCTTTCTTTTTAAAACGATCCTTTTAGTTGAAAACACGGAAGGTATGGCTGAATACATTTCAGTTTTAAGCGTAGGTTTTATGTTTAGTTTGATATATTAGCTACAGCTACTTACTAACTCTAGGTGTCGATAATCTGCTGTCGTTATTAAAAAAAACGTTTGTAAGGTAGGCCCGTACCGTACATGTTCCTAAAGAGGTAACTTGTTTCCTAAAGAGGTAACTTGTTTCCTAAAGAGGTAACTTGTTTCCTAAAGAGGTAACTTGTTATGTTTTTAGAATATAATTCCCTAGTTACCGGATGTGGCTTGTAACAGGAGCTAATAATTAAAAGGACAACTCCTTAGAAATTCAAGAATACCTACTGGTATCTACCTACCACCAATAATACCTACTTACCACCAATAATACCTACTATAGAATACCTACCGGTCAGAATGTTTATTTAAAAATAATCGGAAAAATTGCCAATTAAAGTTACGTAATAAATGTCAATCATTAATAGTACATTACTTACCTAGGGCGGTTAAACAAAGAATGTCTCAGATCGCAGGTATTTGACGCCCGAGCCGAAGGCAAGGGCGATAAATATGCGCTCTGAGGCTTTCTTTATTACCGCCCGTGGTGAGTACAAAATTTTACGTCTCTATCGGGCCAGGAAGTGGCGTTTTCCGCACGCATAGCGTCCGGTAATTCCTACTTTATGGCCAGGTATGACGTAAAATATCTTTGTAGAACACCAGTTGTTACATCATGCTATACATGATTGTCTCTTTGTTTTTAGCATTTATTCTTGTTCAATTTTTCGATTTTTAAAAAGCTAAATGTATGCATGACTCCAGTTACGTTAAATAAAATAATAGGTATAGGTACCCAAGCGGGTATCTAATTTTTAAAAAGCTAAATGTATGCATGACTCCAGTTACGTTAAATAAAATAATAGGTATAGGTACCCAAGCGGGTATCTAATTTTTAAAAAGCTAAATGTATGCATGACTCCAGTTACGTTAAATAAAATATAAGGTATAGGTACCCAAGCGGGTATCTAATTTTTAAAAAGCTAAATGTATGCATGACTCCAGTTACATTAAATAAAATAATAGGTATAGGGACCCAAGCGGGTATTTAATTTTTCTTTTCTTTTATTTACCACCTACCGTTTACATTATCATCTTATTTTTTACAT
Source organism: Epinotia brunnichana (assembly GCA_963854355.1). Taxonomy (NCBI): domain Eukaryota; kingdom Metazoa; phylum Arthropoda; class Insecta; order Lepidoptera; family Tortricidae; genus Epinotia; species Epinotia brunnichana. The sequence goes on from OY977949.1 coordinate 19,920,603, forward strand.
ACCTAAAGAAACATTAAAATGTTCTCAATAAAGATTGTTTTGCATTATTATAAGATGAAGTCTTTTTCAAATCTTAATAAAAAGTGAGTACATTTGAACTGAAAGACATTATTATAATATTTTACGTATTTACTACCTAGTTATCTTAACTACATATCCTGAATTATTCAAGGAATTCAGCAAGTTCGTAAATAATATTGATTATTCACACGCCGCCGCGCTGTGTAGGCACAGGCTCGTAGGCCTAATTCACCGCGTGTTGCGGCGGAACCTAATCTAGATATACAGTATTTAAAGGGACCCAATGTTATTTTAATCTCCACAAACTTTTTAACTCAAATGAAGATCATGCCTAGAAAGTTTTTCTCAAATTCAGTGTAAATATTTTATTTCATATAAATTTGAAGGTTGCTGATTGAACAGATGTAAAGTTATTGTAAAATAGAGCCAACGTACGAAAACCGTTGGTAAGAAAATAATTTATACCAAACAAATCAAAAACCCACTCAATAATTGCTAAGGTTACACGCCATTTGCCGTTGACATTAAATAATAAATCCAATAAAGAGACCAAAAAACAGCAACATCCAACATGCCCATTTTCACAATAAGAATGACAATTTTGCTTGTTGATTTTACATTAAAAAAGTCTGTGGTTGTGGGGTTGTTTAATGGGTGTATGGGCCATTAGGACCCACCAGCTAAGCACACCTCTGTAATGGAAACCGCACGGATATGCAACAGGGGATGGCGACATTACATAGCGGCCCTTTATTTTAACCTATTATAGGAGATGTTAGCCGGATTTAATGGCCGCATTCGAAATAAAGTCCAAATAAAATTAGCTTTAGGAACCGTTAGGAACGGTAACGGATTCAACCTTCGACCGAACAAAGAAAGGGTACCGTTATGTCCGATATAACACAACGACAACACCCTTATGTATACTGGGTATATTAAAACAAGCCAATAATACCTTGGTACGAGTATCATTCAATTAAAATTATATGGTGCATAATTCATGTCAACTAGAAGTTTGCCTAAAAGTTAAAGAGGACTACTTAGGTAAGTATTTACGGATGAACCAGTGCTTGGAACTAGTCAGTATACATATTATATCAGTATACGTAGTCAGTGTACGTATATTAGTAATAGTTTATCAAAATCGAGTCCCTAACATCTCTTCCAAATACACTGATAGTTAATTCTCTATTGGAATAGTGATTACGGTATCATGTTTAAATAAACATGGCGCCTAACTTTACGCTTAAACATTTCCAACAAATGATTATAAAATTCATGAATAACTTTGTAAGAGCGGAGATTACACGGGATAGGTATCAGTGAATAAGTAAATATCATCCAGTAAATTTAACTCAAAGTATGGGACGGGCCCTCGTCACGTGACCGATATCCCAGTGAATGCTATCAGGGATCGCCTGGTGAAAGAGTTCAGTTCAGCGATGAATTAAGTAAACGAGGACTAAAAAGGATAGAGATGTTTACCCTTCAAGATGTTTTATGTGATAAACTCCCGAAACCAGATAACGTTTCTTATTTCATATTGACGCCCGCAAAAAGGAAAACGGGTTACGTATTGTATTGCTAGAGAAAAATAGCGAACACTGCCGACAAAGCCACAGTTCAAAATGTCTAATCAAATTTGAGTGCTGTCTTTCTAAAGTAAGATGAATTTAGGGGTAAACATGTAACTTTTTGAACGAGCGTAAGGACGATTCAACTGTCATTTTCCTGTACAAAAATTGACACTTAGATCCACCCGACGTACGTACAATGCGTTACGTAATCGAAACTAAGGATTAAGCAAATCAACGCCGAAACTAAATTGCCAATATTTCATATGAAAATAAAGTTTGGCGTTACAATAATTAATGCTGTAGGACTCACTGTAGTTGAGAAAAAGTGCCTAGTCACAATATTATACGCGATGCGAATAATAGTACATTGCTTTTCACACATGAATAATATAAGCGTAGTCATAAAAAGTGCGAGAGTCAAGCTATCAGGGAAAGGGTCCTCTAAATTTTAGTTGAAATGATTAATGATATCGGGTTACCGCATGAATGAATTTTGTTCAATTGACAGTAGATCTTTCTAAGTAAACATTTCCAATCTCCCCCATTTTCAAATAATACTTAAAGAGTATCAACATTAAACTCGTTTCGTATTTTGTTTGTATCCTTTGGGATCAAGGAGACGCGCTGTGAAATATGATTTGGCGAAAGAAATGAAAAAAATACATTAAAAATCATTCATCATTTTTAGTCAATATCTGACTGGAGGTTTGAAATTGATCATCATCTTTATATCTTTTGCGTGGCATTTGAAAATAATCTTATTTTTTTTACCCCGGGGTCCTATTTTCGTTATTTAGGTCAGAGAAAATGCCATTGGTGCGATTTTTATGAGGTTTTATTGATATTACCTACAGTTTCACTGAAGTTGAGACGTTTGAGTGCGTAAGATATTAGTGACATATTTTTTTTAACCTAAAAATGTTTAAACACTTCGTTGATGACCAAGACTCGTTAGATCGTCTTGTCAATTTGACCAAACAGGAATATAATTTATTTCAAGATTAGTCCGTACCGTACAATAAAGACGTTTTAACCCTGATTAAGTACTTTTTCTGCTTCGGTCCAATTGAGCCTCAATGTAAGAAATCATATTTTAATTGGATCTTTCTCTTTTAATTTGAAAAACTACATTAATTTCCTAGACTTAATGTCTACCGTCTTCTATGCCATAATTACGACAAGAAACGTCAATTTCAATTCACGTAGACCATTTTGAATAGCTATATTATCCAAAAAATTTATTCGGGTACCATAACCGGACCCCACGATTTCGGAGAAAAAAGTTGTATGTACATCGCGGGCCGCTCTCGGTCATCCTAACCGGTTCTATAATGATGTCTTCATCTTCATTACCGGTGATTCACTGCGAGACCACTTATTTCCCTTGGCAATGAAAGCGGAGGATGTTGTTATCGGACTTGTGTGAATATTTTTTGTATGCTTTACACCTAGCAGCTGTCTTATTGTATTATAGCATACGCTTGTAGTTTATTATTATTTTGTAGCAGATTGATTTTAATGATTATTGTAAGTAAAAAGCTATTTTTAGATTATCGCTAAGTGGTAGAATTATTCAACGATTTATATTATTATTTACTGCTATTGGTGTTTATTTTGTCAGCACACATATTTTCTCTTGAAAATTTAGCAGTTCAGCATTAGAATTCCATATTTAATGAAAACCAATTTTATCTAAAATGATAACGCTTTTGGAGAATCATTAATGTGACAAGGACTCATTAAGCAGATTTTAATCTATTTTAATATCAGCCGATCTCATTTCGCAATACAATTATACCGTTACTGCCCATTTCACGACAGGCTTCGCTCATTATGAGCGAAGAATGTTAAGAAATTTCATCCGACAACCCATTGAGGCAACCCTCCCAATTGTACGAAGGTGTTCCAATTGAATGGTAGGTGGAATGGGGGTACGAGTATAATGAAATTTCGCCTCGATAAAGACTACTGAGCCCGTAATACAATACTTGATGTTTCCTCCACAGCCCGTATCCATATCATACCCATTAAACTGCATAAATATATCTACGGTATACATCTTCGTTAACCAAATTAACACTTGCCTGCATTTAATACAGAACATGATACAGGGGCTGAGTCATAATGTAAAAAAGTATTAGTAATTGTTTGACAGTCGGATATCTTTGGTACATTCTACTGAATCTGCTTTCTAGTTTTGAACTTATTTTAATGTATTCACACATTACGAATGCTTTGTCAAGCAAAAGTGTTTAATTTGGAATTGGGATATTCATTCTTTCTTCGCTTACCTATATGGGTCGTAGTTCGTCGTTTAGTATATTAAATCGTGAATATGTGATTAATAAGCAAATTGTCCTCGAGAAGGGTGCGTGTATCGTAATCAATAATTGCGTAAATGAGAAGTAGGTAATCCAGGCGAACAAATGGGCTGCCCAGAAGAGATACGGTACGGTCCCTGGAAATTGGCTCTGAATTATTAATTAATACAATACTGTAACGGCAGCGAATTGTAAGCTTCTTAACAAGGGAACTGAATAAATATCAGTGAGCCGATAGTGGAACGAATGATTTATATAGAAGTTACAAATTATAATGTAGGCCAAAACATTGGCTTCAGAGTGGTATTAAAAACATTATTGAAGCCCTTGGAAGACTAAATGTTGTAATGCTATTTGAAAATATTTGTTATCTAAAAAAAACCATTGATAATGAATATGCAGACAATTGAACAGAAAACATAAGTATTATCGACAACACAGCTAACTGACCATGCGTGCACTCTTTATGGGAATTGTAATAAGGTTAAATACAGAATGGTCGGTTAACTGTCTTGGCGTTTGTAACTAAGGTTGCCAAAAAATTCTGAATTTCTATCAGCGGAGATGAATATCTGTCTTACTTCATCATCATCCTCCTAGCCTTTCCCCAGTTACACATAATATTGCAAAACTGGAATCTTTTAAGATACATTTAAAACTCTGTTCTATTTTAAATAGAAGCTTTCTAATTACTTCAAAATTCAAAAAAAAAAAAATTGAAGGGCTGTAGAGCGGTATCCATTATAATTTTATAAATCTTAATCAATATATAAAAGCGATACTTGTTTAAGCGATATAATAACGTAATATGCTACCCTTTTCTCGCATTCAGTTTCGCCTACTCGTGCTATGTATCGAATTTTTAAACGATATTATAACGTTATTCGACCGTATTTTATATAATATCATGATATTCATTGTGTTACGATACGATATCTATATCGTTATGGAGAATAAGTAGGTACTGCTTTTGTTATAACGATATTTTTCGACAAAACGAAATATATCGTTATGATATCGCTATTTTTTATAACGTTTTAAAGCCCTGCTGCAACGTAGGTATGTACCTAACAATGTAACTATGTTTGTTCGGTTGCAATCTTGCAACTCAATTTTGAAGCAGACATCTTCAACCGATTGAGACGACCGCTTTAGCCTAGTTGGTAGTGACCCTGCCTACGAAGCAAGAGGTCCTGGGTTCGAATCCCGGTAAGGGCATTTATTTGTGTGATGAGCACGAATATTTGTTCCTGAGTCATGGATGTTTTCTATCTATTTAAGTATGTAATTTCTCTATATAAGTATGTATATCGTCGTCTAGTACCCATAGTACAAGCTTTGCTTAGTTTGGGACTAGGTTGATCTGTGTAAGATTGTCCGCAAATATTTATTATTTATTATTATTATTTATTGAGCTGAAATTTTGGGTAAAAGTATAGTTTGGATGACAATTCAATATTATGGTACCATCGAGCTGATCTGATGATGGAGACAGAAGTGAAATTCCCATAGCCACGGGAATTCAGTACTTAACCCCGTTGAGTTTGGGTTTGGGCTCGTTAGAATCGTCTCAATAATGAGTAGTTGATGACAGTGTACAGAAAAGTACAGTCGGCAATAAAAGCTTGTACCAAAAATGAAATTTTGGACACATACTTATTAGCAATCATTTTAGTTACTGTAGAGATAAAAAATTATAACGAAAATTGTTATTGTATGCTGATCAAATTCATATGAATAATTAATAATCAAAGTAGATTATGTCTTCTCTGCAAACACAGCTTAGAATATTAATGATTACCTTAATCAATATCAAGGGCATATCGCTGAGATTGTGTTACGACTAACACACAACAAGTTAGTTAGTTATTAATACAAGTCGGTTACATAAACCTCAAGTCTAATTAGATTCTGGGGTACCAAATCCATTAAATGCGACTAACGGTACAATCGCTCGTTGCCACAATCTCAAGAACTTGTTTCAGGGTTCGCATAACGAAAGTAAATTATTAGCCACATGCATAATTTATCATTTTGTATTTCTTGTTACGAAGATATAATTAACGACGTCATTTTTAACGATTTTAACATTTAGTTTAAAGACTATATATACCATCATCATCACCATCATCATCATAAGGTTATATACATCCTACTGCTTGGTAAATATGAACTATCTATATATTTTGACAAAAATAATTTAATCACTCCAGCTCCTGGCTGCTTCAGGTCTCAATAAAATTGCTATTCAGCGAGGATTTTTTGGAACCTTTAGACGGGGCATATCGCAAAGTGGGGTACTTGTTTTAATTTTAGGTTGGTTACTAAAACTGGATAGACATATGCTAATTAATACAAACTAACCTTAGGACTCTAGTAGTTAAGTATGAGCATTTTTTATTAAATTTTGTTTCTTTTTTTGAGCTGTATTTCCTGTTTTAAAATGTATTTAATACTAGCTGTTGCCCGCGACTTCGTCCGCGTAGAACTTGTTATCGTCTTAGAAAATGATTTCTCTCAATACAAACTTTGAACCCTCTTTTAGGGGATAAATAAAAAAAAACGTTGATGTTCATTTTCTAGTTTGTGAACAAACAGTCTAAAACCGAAGTAAAAAATCTCATATTTTACAAATGTCTTGAAACACACATACTTTAAACCCCCTTTTAACACTCTTAGGGGATGAATTTGGAAAACTCTAAAATTAGTTTTGTAGACGTTCAGAATAAGACCAAAGTTACAAATAGGTACTCATACTTTAAAATTTTCTTGCTATCCATATAAATTTTGAACCCCCTTTTAACCCCCTTCGGGGTTGAATTTTTCAAATCGCTGAAAGTACTTATTTCGTGTTGTAATAAGTAATCTTACAACTAACATTTAAGTCTAGCTCAAAAAAAGTGTTGCTCATACAAAGCTTAATTTTGTATAAAGCAGTTACGCCTGCTAACGATATTTATAAATTTCAAATTAAGTTTTCAAAACACTGAAAGTTCTTTTATAGTATTCTAATAAGTAATCTTTTTGCAAATTTTTAAGTCTCTAGCTCCAAAAAAGTGTTGCCCATCATGAAAAGCTTGCTCCCCTTTTTAACCCCATTAGGGGTGGGTTCTATAAAGTTTGAAGTCTCTAACTCAAAATCATAAATTTTCCCTCATACTAACTTTGCACCCCTTTTTATCCCCTTTAGGAATGGGCTTTTCCAAAACGCTGAAAGTACTTTTTTTGTATTTTTATAAGTAGGTTTTCTACAAAGTTTCAAGCTCAGAAAAAGTATTCCCCATACTAACCTTGCACCCCTTTTTAACCCCCTTAGGAAATGATTTATGTACGCTGAATGTTATTTTTTCATGTTCTAATAAGTAATCTTTCTACAACGTTTTAAGTATCTATTTCAAAAAAAGTAGTTTTTTCCATACAAACTTTGCACCCTATTTTACCCCCTTAGGGGTGAAATTTTTCAAAACGCTTAAAGTACTTCTTTTGTATTCTAATAAATAATCTTTCTACAAAGTTTTAGGTCTCTAGCTCAAAAATAAAGTTTCCCACATACAAACTTTCCAAAACGCTGAAATTAGCTTTAGTCTGTACCTATTTTTAAAGATAATCTTGGTTTGTTTTTACGATCAGCATTAATTCTGGTTTAGTTTAACCTAAAATTATAAACAGATATTTCCTTCGTTTCCTCCATTTATAATAAATAATAGAAGAATCTACTATATTGTCAACAATAATAAATAATTTATATTTAATACTATTTGAGTTTTTATCTTATTTGGGATTGTAATGAAGACTTTATATTATGTCTATGTGTATATGTATACTTGCCATTGGTATGATTAAATTTGAGTAATTCTAAAATTAGTTACACAATAATCCACCTACTATAGAAAATATGTTGTTCAACAATAAAAACGTAAAGTGGGATAAGCAGTACTTAGAACATTTCATTATTGTTAATCTGTAAATTGAATCATTTGATCAAATCACCCATATTGTGAGTTACTCACAAGAAATATTTGATACCTGCTTCCCCTACAAAGGCTCCGTATGAATTTGGGGAAGAATCGCTTCAATGGATTCTGGCCACGTACTGGTGCACGTAAATATCGGACTCTTGTATTATTGATACAAATAGAGATATCAATTGTTTTGGACAAAAACCTTCTGACAATAGCGGAAATCCCACCATAGATGGGAATGTTTGAATAAAATTGGACGTAGGGGAAGAAATGCGGGACGTTCAGATACCAAAGTTTATATTTACATTGTTTTGAGACCTAGCGTATTTATAAAATATTGACACATTAAATAGTATACCGAAAACAAAATTAGTCTACATTTTGTTAAAGCATGACACCAGGTCGATTCATTCAGTAAGAACTATACATCTTACCTACTTCAATGCCTTAATTAATTTTGTCTGGACTGGAATCATTGATTTTTATTCAGAATTTCAGGTTTAGCGAACGTAGTTAAGTAAGCGGATTCTACTTGAACCTAGAGTTTCGGTAAAATTCTGCTTTGTCCAGGTACGTAGGTACCTGGACAAAGCAGCAACGGTAAATTTTCTAAGAAGTATGTTTACGGCAGATTTCTCTGTGCAAGCGGCTTGATGTGCATCTGTATTCAGCGTCTATTTATACTTTTAGGTTGATGAACTCTACGGAGCTGCAGATAGATGAGGTTTTAGAAAATTTGTGCCGGATAATGATGTTGGTTTAGTCGATCGATAACTAGTAATAGTTCAAACAAATGTTCTTTGGTACATCATTCTCCCATTTAAATTGTAACGAGTAAGTAACTGTATAGACTCAACTTAATTTAGTCTAGGTTGTGAACATGAATAACACTTGAGTTCTCTTTCGAAAACTCTTGTTGTTTATTCGTCATTGTAAACTTTAAAGTCAGCACATCGTGTTGAAATGACATATTTCACTCTCATTTCTTCTGTTTGTATACTTTGTGCATTACTTAACAATGTAAAATTTTGAATATTTGTTTTACTTTCATAAGTAATTTCACATTTGTTTCATTGGCCATCAAAATGTTCCATATTCATTTGCAGGTTATCATTTATGAGTTTGTACAAGTTTAGTCTCGATAGCTCCATATTTCGATTTAAACTATAACGAAATACGCCGGATTAATATTAAATGAATAGGTACACAACAATACTGTAGCTGTGCCCAGAACACGAGAATGGTACGCCGACCAACCTCATCCGTAATCCGTTGAACCAAACACGTTGCAGTTTCACAGAAAACAAAGAACACACAGATAACCGAAGCACTTTATTTACAAGTACATAAAGTCACTTATAAAAATATCAATTTACTAGTTAAAACGAAACATTGTTTCAGGAAACAAGTTTTTGTACTCGTCGTATTACGAAGAAGTTTAACGCGGAGGTCTCGCACACGTCCATCGCGCGTGCTGGCCGGCGCAGAACTAACTGGCTGGTCCCATCATTCCATACAAAACTTTTAAGTCACGGAGACGGCAAAGCTATGTCGCGCCTCTACAATTCACGCATACAGACATGGGCAATACCCTATGCACGAACACGAAAGCAAGCTCCCAAGTTCACTAAATAAACGAACACCAACACAAACAAGCGCCAACACCGTCTACCCCCTGTGCACGAGACTCGAGAGCGGGACGCGAATATAAACAATTCGCTTCGGAGCTCGAGTGCGAGCGAGAAAAGGATACCGCAGCAGATGTATATTATTTCACTCAGGTAAGTATTGGAAATGTTAGAGTGTGCGAAGGAGATCGCGCAAGTATTTAGCTTATGAGAGACCGGCTGTGTTTGAGAGAGACGGAAACTGTTAAAGTCACCCACTACAGTACATTCCTTACTGATACCGGCGCACCGTTGTCGTACCTTTCGATCGTTCAAGTGGCAGATGAAGCTTTTAGGGCTGTCACCTGATGCAAAGTACGTTAGTTTAAAGACTTTAAAGTTGAGAAAGTAACGTAACTGTTGTTTATTACCTTTATCTACATCACAATAAGTCTAATTCAGATGCTCGGTAACATTGAGCTACATGTAGCGATGAAAATCATTTATTTAAGTATACCGAACAGTAATTTGGTAACCAATATTACGATTTTTTTTTTAATATAATTATGCATGAATCAGTTAAAAATATTGTTTTACTTGTAATGGTAAAGTTTCAGATTGTTGTCAGTTATGGATGTAGGTCGGCCTAGAATTGAATACTACCAAAACTAAAGTCATGACGAACCACCATAGTATACCCTTAAAAGCCAACAACAATACATTGGAATATGTTCAAAGCTATGTATACTTAGGACAACAGGTATCTTTCGCTACGACGAGACTCGAGGACGAAGTCAAAAGAAGAGTTAATATGACTTGGAATAAATTCTGGAGTAATAAAGAAACCCTCAAATCAAAACTCCCCGTAAAGCTCAAGAAAAAAGTTATGGATTCATATTTACTACCTTGTCTTACATACGGCTCCCAAACATGGATATATAATAATAAAATTAAAAATAGAATACAAGTATGTCAGAGAGCGATGGAAAGAAGTATACTAAACATAAACATAACACACAGAAAAAGAAACACAGAAATAAGAAACACAACAAAAATAATAGATGCTTTGGAACACTCTCAAAAACAAAAATGGAAATGGGCAGGGCATATCGCACGCATGGATAAAGAAAGATGGACACAGAGAGTAACTACGTGGCGAGGACCAATAAACAAAAGGAAAAGAGGAAGACCGAAAGAAAGATGGGTTGATGAAATAATCAGAAAAGCTGGTGAAAACTGGATCAAAAAAGCGAAGGAAAGACAAACGTGGAGCAAAATGGAGGAGGCCTTAACCCGTTGAGGGGTCCATATCGATTACCAATTGATTATGCATGTATTTTTTTACAAAAATAGCTATTACCTATTTAAATTTACTTGTATAAAAAAATACATATATATATATATATATCTAAAATAAATAAAATAAAATAAACGATAGAAAAGAGAACTACTGAAAAATGTCGTGAATTTAATATTTTTATTATGTACCTACAGCTAGTTGCAAATCAGAATTTTTTAATGTAATATTCCTAATAATTAAGTTGTGCATGCTAAAAGAAAAAAAATATAATAATATATATATAATTTGATATGTTTTATACGCCATTCGTTATGGAAATAAAGGGGCTATAATAATAATAATAATAATGGATGTAGGTACTTATTACAGTCGTTACTTTATTTTTAAACAATGGGACACATTTATGTTAACTACCATGATAAATAAAATTGTGTGTACTTACACTCTGTTATTTTTATAAAAAAACCTTGCAATAAAGAAGATATTTATGATCCAGTTAAAGTATTAATTTTTCGATATTAATTGACTAATACAACATTTGAAATAACCGAATGTACAAGCAGCATCCCTATATCAAGATGTTACAAAGTAGCAGGTAGCGGTGCAAGGTCCTCCCTGCGTCGAGCGTCGCGAAATTTTGGACGCATGTTTTTTTTGCATACTCCACGGTCCTTTGTTCAAACTAGCAGCACGTATGCGATGATGGCTTTATTACATGTGAATTTTTACCAGGTTTATAGCGATCATATTTTTGCTAATATGTGGTCTTAGCTTGGTGTAGAAGACTAAAAACATAACCCTCCTCTCCTTCGGCAGTCGGATAAAATGAAAGGAAGTTCTGCCTGGAAAGAAATTGAATTCATCATCATCATCAACATCTCTTTTATTGGGTGAGAGAGAATGGACGGTGGAGGATTGTACTGTATTTATTTCAAAATTCGATATTCGGATTTGTTTTTGGAACAGTTATTGTTGTATTTTTAAGAAACTTCTCTAATCATTTTGATAATGTTTGTGTATTATTATTACTAGTTTAACAAACCAACACGATTTCATATAACTAATAAACATACTGAACAATAAATCCTTTCAAAAACGTGTTCAAGGTTTTCAATTCTAGTTTTATTTTTGAAATCAATAGCACTTTTTTCCTCTCTTCGCGGCAAAAAGCGAATATAAGTAATTGGCGGCAGTGTTCAGCGAGACGCTTCTGCGAAACCGGAGCCTGCGACCGGCGTGCGCGACGCTAATACGAAGCGACACCGGATCACAACACTAAAAGTTTCCAGAGAACACACAAATTAGTATAGCATCATGTTTTCCCATTATTTTTACACCCTTTTCATGCCTCACGCAAAACGACAGCTCTCGAAAAAACTCTCGGAATCAACCACGCGCTATCCATTTTCATAAAGTCTAAACGGAATCGACATAGCGGACGCTTAAAAAACACAAAATGCGTGAAATATGATGTGTTTCTGACAGTTTGACAAGGGTAAAGTGTTCGCGGTACACTTCATTAACTCGCCGAGACCCAGATATTTCGAACATCGAGGAGATCCTCAGAAATACCAGCGAATCATGTTCTGTGTCAGATTTTAGTAACCAAGGTTAGGGATTTATTTGAAGTTGGATATGGATTTAGTATTTCTCCGTCACTTCAAAGAACAACATGCTTCACATATTTCTTCTAAATAAAATACTCCTTTAAATTATGAAGCTTAAGCAATAATTTGTTTTGACTTAACTCACCACACAAGGAGTATAAAGTGAAAAGAGGGCCAGCTCCATAAGCGCGAAATAATGACGACGTGTTGTGGCTTCTTAGGATCAAGTAAGTCGCTATTATATTTCTTCGGAGGAGCCCGACAATGGCGTACCAAGGCTTTGCTGTCAGCGATACAATAAGCAGCTGCTCTGGGTTTATTTTGTACGAGCTGCTGAGTAAAGCGTGCGGCAGATGACGTAACGTTACCTGTCTTTAAGACTGCCTGAGAGAAATACGCCGACGTCCTCCCTTAAGTTGGAACTTATCGCTTTGTGTCCGCCACCATTGTGTTCGTTCTGCATGAGACTATTGGCATTTATAAACAACAGTAAGGATTTGAAAAAGGATTTTGTTAACATTGAGCAAGACAATGAGCACCATTTAATAGGTTTTTATCGTGGAATGTTTATGAATCGTAGTTACATTCGTCGCCATCACATACATGGGAGCAAACAAGCAGCTCACAAACATCGGAACACACCTCTATTTTCAAAGCATTAGGGTGCATGTGCCGATATTTTTGATGGCGACTGCGAAGATTTCATGTTTGTGATGGCGACTGTACAACCACAAGGGCCCTAGGTGCCCTAGTTGTTTTTAACGTAGTGTTCCGTTCCACCGTGATCAAAACGTTTTCAACAAGCGGATGCGCGACCACCGTGCAGAATACTATAGCAGCAATAACAAAAGTCCAGATAACCTTTGATTTAGATTTTGTGTTAGACGACCAAAAAACGAATGGCTTTATGCGGTATCTGCAAAAGTCTGACCACTGCATGGCGCTCGAAATGCACGCTCGCTATGAAAACTGAATGGAATTACGTATTTTGGGGCGACAGGTGAATACTAAAAGACATTCCATTGTTGCGAAGGCAAATCTACGCGCATTGTTGCTTCGGCAGTTTTGTTGCAGACCACTGGAATAATCAATGAGTTATATGTTCAGGGATTAAAATCCTTTGACGATCTAAGTAGATCTAATCCTTTCTCGTATTTATATGGCATGGTATTCAATAAACTATATTTCATTCAAGTAAGCTGAACAAATGTTTCGAAATATTTATGCCTCGACGATCTGTCTCTCTTAAAAATATAAACGCACATATGTTTGTAGTCTCCTATGAAGTTACTCAGTCGGCTATTTACGAGAGCAAAAGTCACTCGCAAAACGCTGTAGTAAGAGTTGAACTTTACAGAGCGGTTAGTCGGCTCTTTCGTATTTCCTACTTAATAAATGTCCAAACGGCGAGTGGCGGGGCAGGCCAAGCCCCGACACTAACCCGACGGGAGCCTGACGGGGCTGCACACAGAGCTAAAAATGATCGAGTTCCTTCACTTGCTACACTTGACGTTTTACTGAGTTAGCAGACCAAGCACTGGGAAACTGGGATAGAACTGTTAATATTAGAAAAATCTCCGCGTATTGGACAGATGGCGAACGAGAACTGATATTGCGGTGACATCATCTAAATAAGAAACCTAAATCCTGCGCTGCACGCCAATATTCAAAAATACAGAAATCTTGATGAGGAAGAGTTTTAATTATCAAAGAAGCTATAGGTTAAATTGATGGTGTAGCTAATAAATGTCTAGGGAGGGCTCACTTTTTGATTTCCTTAATGTTCGGGCCTATTGTGTTGTGTATTACATGCATTTTCGGATTCTCATGAAGAATCGATCAGGTGTAACGGGAATTGAATTAAGTCGGTGGTTCGCTGCGATCAATCAGGCGTCAGTGTTATTGTTGTGATTTGTTGCGGCAAGCTCGGCCCAATCGCGCGCCTGGCCCTCCAGCGGCCATTAGTTTGATTAGCTCGTCCGACCCACGCACGCTGATTGTGCGAACGTTTGGCTTTGATTGATTCCTCAAATGGCACCGTTTCGGGACTCGCTTTATTTCCATCGATACGTTGTTGCCGGTTGCGATACGGCCTCCTTCGTTACGCCACTTTATAAACCTCTGACGTGGAAGTATGAAATTATTTAGCAGAAGGGTAAACGCGCTCGAGGATGTTTACTCTATTGCTTAAAACCATTTCAGTGTCAATGCGAAGTAAATGTGTTTGGACGAAACGACATTCCCAACTAAATGTAGGCGAGGGTAAAGATGGGGAAGACTGACAAAAAGTCTCCGAATAAAGGAGGTCGTGACGACGGACCAGAGGTCGCTTAAGGTGCCCGCTTGAATGACGATATAATGTTTATTTAGCTTAAAAAGGGAGACACACTCTTACCTTTGCTCTATAGAGGTATGTCACTGTGAAAGGCGTATAACATTGAAAAGGAATTCTAGTATATACCTACATGTTTTAAAAGATAACGCGGGATGGATTGGGTAAACTGTCTTACATTGAACGAGCTTTGTTCGCTTTATCTTGCTTATGTCTGTTCTTGAGATATATTATTTGCAAAACGAATCCAGAAAAAATGTACATATTATGACACGATTTATTCAACATTTCTGAGAAAATAAAAAAGAAAAGGTACGGATTGAAGTTATTCTTGGTAAAAGTACTCTGCGGCAAATTAGTTTTCGTTCATTCCTAAATACGTGACCGGATTATATAATTACATTATCTCCGGAGATGCGTATCGTATCGATTGAAGGAGTTTCGGTAAATCGAAGCCACCTACAACTCACGAAGTGGACCATCAAACTGCAGGAAAAGGACAAAACAAAATGTATAAAGGAAATTGCTTCCACAAATCCACTCGTATCTTGAACAATAAACGTGGACCCGGTCGGCCGCCCTAATAGCAATGAAATCACGAAACCAAAACTGTCTCCCATGTCGGATTCAGTTCGATATCGATTACTCACTTTAGCAACCTCTTATACACTGAGCTCCTTGTTTTGCAATGTGAACTTTATTTTGCAGAGAACTGTGTCTCTTTTTCGATAGCGATCGAATAAGATACGTTGTTGCAAAATTATTAAGCTCGACATGACCGCGGCTTAAGAATTTCATAGACGACCTATCTGTAATGTGCTCGTAAAATGATCCTTTGGAAATTGTTACTGTCTGATATTTTGTTAGTATATCAGAATATGGAGACCTTCTAAAGTACTACACATGTGTGACCAAGAGTTATATCATCAGCGTATATTTCTTTAAATTTAAACTTATGCTTTGCTCATAATAATTTGTTTTGTTTCAAAACCAAATTGCGTCAATTTTATAAATACTTGGTGCCAACATTTGGTTGTTTCACCTTAAGTTTATATTATTATAATTTTGAAATTATAATATACTTAACATTTAATGACCAACAACTATTTAATTTATTTAAAACTTTATTATATTTATTAGGTTATTTTAATAATATACATCTACCTACTTGTTCCAAAATAGAAAGTTAAGTACCTATTACAAATATTTTTATTGCAGTTCTCTTAAATTATTACTTAAAAATATGACTAGGGTTGTCTTTTTGGACAGCAACCCAAACCTAATATCCATTTTTTTATAAACTAAACGTAAAGCCAACATGACTTTTTTTTCCCAAACATTAACTGTTTATTGACTTCCCAAGTCTATGTTTATTGTCGTGGAATGTCGGTGTCAGTGTAATCGCTGACCAGTGTAGGTTCAGAAAAGATACGTGTCCAATACATGGCCGTTATTTTGCACGGCACTGCATAGACAATTGGACAACGGAACGTGACCGAGTGAAGTGAACCGACGTGTACTTTTTTCTTTATCTTCTATTGAATCCTGTTTTCAGTATTATTTTCGGCTATATAGTAGGTACTGGATATTAAAAATGTCTATATTATCGACAAAATTGTAACTGTGGCGAAAGTTACTTTAATGAAAGCTTTTACAACTATCACACCTCTGTCAACGACTAGGTATAGGTTTTGTGTTTTTCATTCAAACAAGAATTTAGAGAATTTAAATAAGTACTGGTTTTTTTGTCGAGGGCAACACGTGTTTTTGGAAGAATAAAGTACAATTTACGTGTTTGATCTCGATCCAATTTGAATACCAACATAACTTAAAGCACCAGTAAATTAAATATTGTTCTTAAAAATATACATACAACTAAGAACTCTTAAAATATTAATATGGCACGAAAGAATACTGTAGAAAATTGCCTGTCAGGAGCACTACGCCTGTGGTCAAAGAGTAAAGAAAGCTTTATTTTAGTTTTAAAGAAAAAATGCAAAAGTGTTTCTGCACATTTAACTTCATATACGGGAATGAGTAAAATATCAAAGGCAAGATCAAACTACGGTGCTGCTAAATGCTTTTTAAATGATAAATATTTTTTTCTACAAACTATGCGTAACAGCACGGTCGAGTCATGTAGTCGACTCTCCATACAAACGTAGTTTTGATCTCCTTTTAAAACCGCATAGGTACTGGAATAACATGAAACTTTTTATAGGTACCTACCTGTACAATGAAATCTGCCATATCTAGGTCGGAAAATAGTTTCTGATGCTATGAATTATAACAGAAATATAATAGAAAAATTTAAGCGATTAGAGACATTGTATGAATTACGTTCTACTCGCTCTATTTTTATCTGTTTTTATTTCTAGCAGAAACCAGTTTCAGGTTTTCATACTTCGCTTCCCATTCTGACTGCAACAACCCCTCACTCCTGTCCTGTACTTAGGCTTGTCCATATATTACGTCCCCCCCCCCCCGTCCCCCCCCCCCTATCATCATCCTGTAATTTAATGGAATAAAAGTATGTATGTGTGTCAGTTAAATAGTATTTTGTACTCGGTTTTGGGTAGGTACCTACAGATATTTTAATATAAGTATCTGGTTAATTCTTTGTTGTATTTATTTAAACTTTATTGCACGAAGCTACAAATGGCGGACTTAATGCCATTCTCTACCAGTCTACCACTGCCCTAAAAAGAAACGCTTGTTTGGTGCAGGATAAGGTAGTGAGAACAAGAAAATGGTAAATCACTTAATAAATACAAACTAATTAAATAATAAACTGACTGAAATAATAATATTATGTACATACAAAACTGCGACATTTATAAACAAGGCATTAGGTGAGTAGGTATAAAGCAAACTCAGTAAAATCAGCGCGCAGTAAAATACTGAATTTAACAGCAGGTACATTGTGCCACGAGGTTAGTAAGAGTTTGTAAAAAATCTTACTGGCCGTGTCGCAAACAATGTTTTTCAACACATTTGCGAGGAAAAAAAAAATATGCTAATTGCAATAAAATACAAAATGACAATCGTCCATTTAGTTGAATTTGTCCCGAGGCGCGCAAGGCAAAGACCCTTCGGCATACAGCCACGATTTAAAATCACTGTTAAAAATATTTTACACAGACACTAAATAAATATATTTTATATATATAAATATTTTTTTAAATATTTTTGTTTTAAACATGTTTCATTTGTGTTTATGCGTCTAGATTTATTTATTAATACGTGTTAAAATGTCGTATTTGAGTTAAACACTCCTTGCTTTATAACTAACGCATGAGTGGCGGAGACAATTTAAGAAAAAAACCATTACGCCCCTGAGCGTACTAAACGCTATTGTACTGTATGCCTGCGTGTTATGAAGCCCTTTACGAGCAAGTGTGATGAAAAAACATTTGCCATTTCATTAATCGTCTTTTCGACATGGGCGACAAGGAAAGTAAAGAGAGAAAAATATATTATGCAATGTGTTCATACGCATTCCGCGCTCATTTTTACTTTAATCCTCTGAGGAATGTCTGAGGTAAGTATCATGCGAGACTACTGAATTATTCCTGGCTTCGGATTTCATTTTCAATTTTGTTCAGTGCATTGATAGAGCTCTGTTTTTAGGTCATTATAAAAATAATCCAGTAACTTTGTCGCCTGAATTTACGGGGTAGTTTGCGTCACATCCGGTAGTTCTGATTTTTCGCAGACTTGTTTATGATGTTGGCCCAATTAATAATCCAAGTTTGTGACCTCGAGCGCTGAACGCAACTTTGTCAAAAATCGCAAATACCCCGAAATCCCTAAAGGACTCATTTGTGATACAACCTTTTAGGGGCGTTTAAAGTAGACTAAATGTGCTACAATACGAGACTATAATTGTCTCTGTAGACCCAATAGTTTCCGGGATAAAGCTTTTCAACGGTCATATTTTTTTCGTACTTCGCACTTTTTTGCAATATTTTAGACATCACTCGAATAACTCTAGCGGGATGAAGTTCCAAACTACCCCCGAAATAGTTTGCTAGTGTTGCGAAGTCCGAAAAATCATAAACTTTGAAAGGTTTTATCTCGGAAACTACTGACGACTAACTGTAGATCCAATAGTTTCCGAGATAAAACTATTAGATTTGCTAAAATATAAGACTAGAATTTTCTCGGTAGACTCTACAGAGACAATTCTAGCCTTATATTGTAGCAAATCTAGTCTACATTAAAAACGTCTTGAGAAGGTACACTCAAAAACGAGTCCTTCAGGGTTATAATAAAAACTTTCGCGATATTTTCGATTATTGACAAAGTTGCGTTCGGCGCTCGAGGTCACAAACTTGGATTATTCATTGGGCCAACATCATAAACAAGTCTGCAAAAAATCATAACTACCGGATTTGACGCAAGCTCTGGATATATAAAGTGACTGGATTAAAAACTACTAAAAACATATTTATTAAAGAACGGTCAATAAAGACTATGTATTATATAAGACTGACGTAAGTTACGTTATTTTGTACCGGGATACCAAACAAGCATATTAGGACGTAATCCCACTCCCATTCACAATACACCTACGTCTCATGACAGCACGATAAATGCATGGCAGCATGTCGAGAAAGCAGGTCAAAGTTGTCCACCTTTGGCACCAAGTACTTCCGCCCATTTCAGGACTGACAGACTTAGGTTTACTCTCTATAGTACTCTATACGATTAAAACGGCTAATTGTAGCCACATGTCTCGTACTGTTGTCACATGACGTAAATATAAATATGTATACCCTTTAAATGTTGACCGGAAGTGAAGGATTTTTCAAACTTTCGGTCAATTTTAGGTGCGATAATCTTCTGATTCTTGCTCAGCACAACTATCTCGACCTGCTGCCATGCATATTATCGTGATGTCATGATAAGTAGGTGTATTGGGAGTGGGCTTACGGACTATATGGAATCCATAAACTATGGCAGCTTGCAGGTCTAGAGGAGTCCATGGTCGTTGCTGAATCTTTACTGATTTGAGGTTTTGCTGTGGTGACAGAGACCATGCTGGTCTCTGACTCTAAAAACTGTGTATTCTTGGAGGCTCTGCTGACATTATTATCCACCACCAAGAACACAACTACCATTGAACATCTCTCAAGATGAGCCTCTCAAGTTCCGGATAGTGATCAAATTACAGTTGAATGGCTAAATTCTTAGCAACCAGCGAAACATAGTACTAAGTATGTATCAGCGTTCCGATTACAGTACAGTCAGCATCATATAGTTAGTAGCAGCGAAAGTAACCAAATATATATTTGGTGCACGTCTTTATTACTGTAAGAGTAAGGATGTGTTACGATATATTTGGCAACTTTGTCTGCTATTACTGACTGTACAAGTGCCTATTCGAAACATCACCTACAGCTGCATGTATTCGCATCGATATTAACTTGCTATTCAATTCAAAGGATCCAAAGGACTTATTTAGACTTAGTTACACTTCTGGAAATTGTTGTTAGTTTCGAGTGTAGGTACCATCTTCTACGTTGAGCTGAAGTTCATGATTACTTGCGTCTTGGAAAACTTGGAATACGTATGATGAGTTCAAGTTTTAGAGGCTAAGTAAAGGCTCTACACGTTATTTATTGGTAACTATGAATATGTTTACGAACATTGTTATTGAGAACTACCTAGCATGATCGCATTTATGTCGAACATAAAACAATACGAATAGGAAGGAAGTGTGTGACGAGTTGACGGGTGATAGAGAGGTATGGAAGAAAAAAACATGCTGCGCCGACCCCAAGTAAATTGAATAAGGAAGAGCGAATGATGATAAAGCGAATAATGATGTCCCCTGCTAGCAAGTACGCAAGTGCGAGAGGGACGAATGCTTTATATCTGAGTATAGACATATTCATTCAATAGCTATTATTGGTGGATATAGAATAATTTAAGCCTACCGTTATTCAAAAGAATGAACCAACAAAAAATCCTCGAAAAGATTTTACCAACAGAGCACGGTAACCGTAAAACGGCTATAAAAACGTGAATACAAGAAATATTTTAAAACAAAAGCTGTCATTTATGTAGTCGGGGCGCGAAGTGTCAAAGTTAAATTGAATATTAGAGGAATGATCCCGGTTCAGCTGAAGTTTAGCCAGTTCCCGCTGAGTAGTTAATCCGATGCCACAATTTACTTCAACTGGAATGTTCTAGACTTGAACAATTCACTGTTAGCCACATTGTTTATTCATTGCGGACTATGTGTTTTTATTACGAACTGACTTACTTTCTAGTCTTAGGAAGCATACCTATATTCCTTTTGCTCCTAGTTTTCGTGCCAGTGAGTTCTAATGCACACATAACGATAGCCCGAAAAATTCCTGTTGCTATCTTTGTAAAATTACTTACCTTTACAGCGTTCTACCAAGGCAGCTCACATATACATAGCAGAATTACAATACTTATGCTAAACGGGAAACACGAATAATTAAATTACGACGGCTACTCAACATTTCGGACATATTGCAAAAAAAACTTTTGAATTCGGGTATGTATACATACATTTGCTAGCTGTATGGTGTTTTTGAACCACCTGCTGTTATCAAACCCCTCCCGGAAATAGGCGTGATTATATGTATATATGTAAAGTACAAAATACGACATACCCGCAAGTGGCCTAAACAGTGACATGAAGCTAAACACCCACGCGGTAACGATACATCGACGAGGCCTAAACAGTGACATGAAGCTAAACACCCACGCGGTAACGATACATCGACGAGGCCTAAACAGTGACATGAAGCTAAACACCCACGCGGTAACGATACATCGACGAGGCCTAAACAGTGACATGAAGCTAAACACCCACGCGGTAACGATACATCGACGAGGCCTAAACAGTGACATGAAGCTAAACACCCACGCGGTAACGATACATCGACGAGGCCTAAACAGTGACATGAAGCTAAACACCCACGCGGTAACGATACATCGACGAGGCCTAAACAGTGACATGAAGCTAAACACCCACGCGGTAACGATACATCGACGAGGCCTAAACAGTGACATGAAGCTAAACACCCACGCGGTAACGATACATCGACGAGGCCTAAACAGTGACATGAAGCTAAACACCCACGCGGTAACGATACATCGACGAGGCCTAAACAGTGACATGAAGCTAAACACCCACGCGGTAACGATACATCGACGAGGCCTAAACAGTGACATGAAGCTAAACACCCACGCGGTAACGATACATCGACGAGGCCTAAACAGTGACATGAAGCTAAACACCCACGCGGTAACGATACATCGACGAGGCCTAAACAGTGACATGAAGCTAAACACCCACGCGGTAACGATACATCGACGAGGCCTAAACAGTGACATGAAGCTAAACACCCACGCGGTAACGATACATCGACGAGGCCTAAACAGTGACATGAAGCTAAACACCCACGCGGTAACGATACATCGACGAGGCCTAAACAGTGACATGAAGCTAAACACCCACGCGGTAACGATACATCGACGAGGCCTAAACAGTGACATGAAGCTAAACACCCACGCGGTAACGATACATCGACGAGGCCTAAACAGTGACATGAAGCTAAACACCCACGCGGTAACGATACATCGACGAACATGACGCCAATAGATTGCAGCAGCCACGGAGGTCGATTAACCCAATAGCCTAGATGGTAGATTAGGCTACTGGATGCTGCCGGCCAAGATGGGAATTACGGTGATCACGTTCTATTTATTTACGTCATGATGTCGATGTTTTAAAGATTCGCCAGATATTACGAATTATGGAAAAAGAGGGGGCCCTTGCCCAGCAGTGGGGACATAAAGGGCTTGACACCTATCTTAATATCTACTGTATGGACAATGAACATGATCGCAATAAATGAATATGAATATGACATAATGATATTCTATCTTGGTCGACTATACTGTGCAGTTGATTACATTGCTGATCATGCTGTGTGAACTTGCTTTGGATGTCATGCTAGTCTATATACAGAGTGTGGCCTGTAATAGGAGCAAATATTCAACTGGACGCTTCTTTTTTTTTTTTTTTTTTTTTTTTTTTTTTTTTTTCCCCGTTTGGCCTGCAGTGCGTCCAGCAAAAGATATGATACGGTATATCCTCTCTGAGGGCCTTAAGGGCCTCTCAGAGGGAGAATACGGTATATCCTCTCAAAGGGACGCTTCGTCAGCGGATTTGACATATCTGTGGCTGAACGCAAAATGCAGCGCGAATTTGATACATTATGCAGGTGGTCACATGATATGGGCCTATCCATTAACTACCAAAAAACTAAAGTATTGCACATACATTCATCACATAATAAAACTAATATAGTGCCCAAAATAGTTGCCCATAAACACCCCTGCATGCATGACTCAAGTCCGTGCTGCAACTGTGAGCCCCTAGACCTAGTAAAACAGCATACATATCTTGGTTTATTAGTAGATAACAAATTAAACTGGAGCCCACACATTGACCATGTATGTAAAAAATAAAGAGCAATACTCAGTCAGCTAAACATACTTAAAAATAAAATGCCATATAGCACACTTCGTCTAATATACTTGGCCATGGCTGATTCAGTGATAAATTATGCCATATCTAGCTATGGAAGAACATATAAAACATACCTACAGCGTATATACAAGTTACAATTAAGGCTGATAAAGACAATTGTACCACTTAAAGTAAAATATAAGCACAAAAACAACTATGATAAATTATTTAAATATTGTAGAATCCTTAATGTATATGATAAAGTTAAAATGGCAGTAATTCTACAATATAGGCAATGCCTAGGAGGACTGAATAGGTATAGCAGACCACAGAACCTCCGGACACTAACAAGTAATAAAACCTTTACGGTACCAAACAGCAAAAACTTTTATGGACAAAGGGTCTGGTCCAGTTATGTGCCTGTTATCTTAAACAGCTTCCCTACAAATATATTGGAAAATGTAATGGATTGTATAAGGGATAAACCGCATAAAGCCAAATATGTAATTAAGAAAGCCATACTGAGTGTAAAAAATTATGTTAATTAACTTAACTAACAATAACTAACAAATACTTACTAACAATAATTTAAATTAAAATGTCAACTATATGATATATAACTAACTAAACTTAGCTAATAATCTTTAAAATTTAAGATTGGGTTAAGTTGTACCTGAATAATTTGTTCTCTATCAATTGAAATAAACAGTTCAATTTTTTTTTTTTTTTTTTATTTGTAGTAACCCCTAGTGTCCCACGCATTTTATTTATTTTTGGATTCGGATATATTTTGATCTAAAGTTATGACCTCCAAGTAATGTATCTTGGCACCACGACATCATAGCACAGCAGTCAATGCGGATTTTGAGGTAACATCATGTAACGAGTCCTAATAGTTTTTGCATTTTTGTTTTCAAAAGATATTTTTGTGATTTTTTTTTAAATAAATAAATAAATAAATAAATATTATGGGACAATCTTACACAAATCAACAATAAACAATCAAATTATTTGATTTTTTTTAGTGTCTTTAAAATAAAAAGTTACTTATTAATTAACTACTTATTTTACGAAAAAAAATAAAAAAAAATTTGGAAATAATTGTTCACAAGCTTATTTAATAATCTACCGTTGAATTTTTGCTCCTATTACAGGCCACACCCTGTATTTAAGCTATTGATAAATAACCAATTTTATCTCATAATATATGATGTTTGTAAAGTATACCTAAAAAATAAAGAAATAAATATTACAATAATAATGTCGATGTTTAATCATCCTGGGGGTTTAGATTTACAACCCGACCGAGCTAAGTTTGCACCTCGCGTCGAATAAATTACAGTGAGCGAGGCGCATACTTAGCTTGGTCGGGATATAATTTTGCAACCATCTTATCAATCATTGACAATCGTTTTGACATTTGGATCATTGAAAATGGCGGGCATGACAGAAGCAGGCAATTTGGCAGGCAATATCTCATGCTCTCTCTCTCTCTCTCTCTTGAAATCAGATGTCAAGAAGCAATTGAGCTTAGAAAAATTGACTTGCCGATTGAAGCTGCATCAATTGCACTGCTATCAGTAACGTACCACATCGACAATAGCAATTGATCGTCGCTTAATTAAGTCTCATGTTACCCAAATAAGAGCGGCCCGGCTCTTAAAAAAAACATAATGACGGACTTTATCTATAGATATAAGCAACGTCTTATACGGTAGATGTCCTAGTCATCGACTTTGCACTAGTGTATGACATGGGCACTTTATGTTAATGCAATATGAGTTAATTTCGAACAAAGAAGATTTTTCTTCAATCGAATACGAGTAAGCCATGCCATATAAAGTACTAGTTTTACTTATTTGGTGCTTTATAAACATAATATAACTAAGAGACGTGAACGGGGACAATTGATTGAGTCTTTTAAAATCTTAAATGACTATTATGAATGTCCAGAACTGAACGACCTGATCACTCGACATACAAACACACGCACGAGAGGACACCACTTTAAATTGACAGCAAATAAATGTAAAACAAACATCGGCAAAAACTTAATCACAAATCGAATAGTTAATGCATGGAACAAATTACCCTCAGAAGTAGTGAACTCGAAAAGTGTTAATCAGTTTAAAAACAGACTTGACAAACTATCTATAGCAGTGAGAACCTGTGCTAAGTGAACTATGATTTAGACGTATCAGCGTCAGCTGCCTGTCTAATAATAAAATAATAATAATAATAATAAGCATTACATTACATTAAACTTCGTCTCCAAAGGGTCTCTACGTGTTGGATCTATATCCCCACGCACGCCTTCCAAAGGACCGGGCTTTGTCCCGTGAATTTAAACAGGAGATACATAATAATAATAAGTACCTACCTTTCCTTAAAACTACTGTAAATCTTGTTTATTCACACTCGCAGACTGCCAAGATACAGGCTTAAGCCTAGTTTGGAGTCTGATGGACATAACGCATATCATGTAACAAGTGTTTTGTGAAATAAATTATTTATTTCACATATTATTATTATATTATTATTATAAAAATACATTTATTTTTGCGTTCCAAAATGGTATTCCTTGAAATCGCATGACGATAGCGCACTATTTTTCTTATCTTATATGGAATATCATGAACTATCACGTAACACTGTCACTCCCTTTAAAAAAGGTAACAGGCGTCCGATACCGACGTAAGCATTTCAGTAAGGTCACGTAAGACGTTGTATTAAAGATTAAATACATCGGCTGATTCTGGAGGCAGGCCACGTCCAATTAGGGCGGGTGCCCAAGGGACAGGGATCATGCCCGTCTGACCACTGTTTAGTGTCCGACGTAACTACGGATAGTTGTATTTTTTTAATCTGGCAAATGATTGGATACGTGTATTGGTTGTAACTGCGTGTCTGGCATGTATTAGTGTTGTGTGAAATTGAGCTTATGTTTGCTTATTTTATATGAGATAAATATTTTTGTTAACTAATAAGCAGACGAGAGCCCAAGATATACTCGAATGGAGGATGCTGCAACGACAGAGGAACAGGCCCTCTTAATATTGATGATGATGAATAAGTATTAGACAGTTCGTTATTGAGATTATAACCGTTTGTGCCAACCTTATACCGGTATTCATACCGGCAAATAAAGCTATCGATATTTTTCGGTTATGCAGTCCAGATATCACTACTGTACGACAAACAAAATGTACCTAACACGTCTTGTAATAAGAAAATTAAGACTTATTTGATTAGGCATATACATACGGTGGTCTTTAAAATTCAATGCAAAACACATAAATATTTTACTAAATTCGAAAACCCAATCAGGGCGTAATGGTGCCTACTTTTCCAACATTTCTCCCTGAAAAACCCTCTCAACGTTCTTATTAAATTGGTCTATTGGAACGATTTTGGGATCCCTTGGTGTCTGTCCGTCTGTCCCAGGCACATTTACATTAGGTAATTTCTTTGTTTTGAAAGTTTCCCTTGGATCCATACTAATATTATAAATGCGAAAGTGTGTCTGTCTGTCTGTCTGTCTGTCTGTCTGTCTGTCTGTCTGTTACCTCTTCACGCCTAAACCGCTGAACCGATTTAGATGAAATTTGGTATAGAGATAGTTTGAGTCCCGGGAAAGGACATAGGGTAGTTTTTATCCCGGAAATCGACCCCTAAGGGGATGAAATGGGGGGTGAAAATTTGTATGGAGCTACTAAAACCGCTGCACCGATTTGGATGAAATTTGGTATATAAATACTTTAAGTCCTGTGAAACGACATTGAATAGGTTTAATCCCGTAAATCATCCCCTAAGGGGGTGAAATGAGGGGGTGAAAATTTGGATGTAACCAATTTTGATGAAATTTGGTTTGGAGATAGTTTAAATCCTAGAAAAGGACATAGGATAGTTTTTATCCTGGAAATCATCCCCTAAGGGGGTGAAATAAGGGGTGAAAATTCGGATGGAACCCATTTGAATACAATTTGGTTTAGAGATAGTTTGAGTCCTGGGAAAGGACATAGGGTAGTTTTTATCCCGGAAATCCACCCCTAAGGGGATGAAATTGGGGGTGAAAATTTGTATGGAGCTACTTAAACCGCTGCACCGATTTGGATGAAATTTGGCATTTAAATAGTTTGAGTCCCGGGGAAGGACAAAGGATAGGTTTGTACCCGTAAATCATCCCCTAAGGGGGTGAAATGAGGGGGTGAAAATTTGGAGGTAACCAATTTTGATGAAATTTGGTTTGGAGATAGTTTAAATCCTAGGAAAGGACATAGGATAGTATTTATTTCGGAAGCCATCCCCTAAGGGGGTGAAATAAGGGGTGAAAATTCGGATGGAACCCATTTGAATACAATTTGGTTTAGATATAGTTTGAGTCCTGGAAAAGGACATAGAGGGTAGTTTTTATCCCGGAAATCCACCCCTAAGGGGATGAAACTGGGGTTGAAAATTTGTATGGTGCTACTTAACCGCTGCACCGATTTGGATGAAACATAGGACTGTTTTAATTCCGGAAATCACCCCTAAGGAGGTGAAATGGGAGGTTGAACTTTGGATGGAACCCGTTTAGATGAAATTTGGTATAGAGATAGTTTGATTCCCGGAGAATGACATTAGATAGTTTTGAAAATTTGGATAAATCCCATGGAGATGAAATTTGGTATAGTAGGAGTCCCAGGGAAGCACAATGCATAGTTTTTATCCCGAAAATCTGCTCCTGAGGGGGTGACATAAGGCGTGAAAATGTTGATAGTTAGAGTCCTAGGGAAGGAAATAGAATATTTTTTATTTCGGAAATCATCCCCTAAGCGGGTGAAATGGGGGTGAAAATTTGGATGAACTCATTTAGATGAAATTTAGTTTAGAGATAGTTTAAGTCCTGGGAAAGGGCATAGGATAGTTTCAATTCCGGAAATCACCCCCTAAGGGAGTGAAATGGAGGATGAAACTTTTGATGGAACCCCTTTAAATGAAATTTGGTATAGAGATAGTTTAAGTCTCGGAGAATGAAAGCGGATAGTTTTTATCCCGAAAATAGTTCCCAAGGTAATGAAATAGGGGGTGAAAATTTGGATTAAACCCATTTAGATGAAATTTGGTATAGAGATAGTAAGAGTCCCAGGGAAGATGCATAGTTTTTATCCCGAAAATCATCTCCTGAGGGGGTTCTTAAAACTTTGTAGAAACATTACTTATTTGAGTACAAACAAAGTGCTTTCAGTGTTTTGGAAAATTCCACCCCTAAGAGGGTTCAAAAGGGCTGCAAAGTTTATATGGGGAAACTCTTTTTGGGATAGGAGCTTAAAAGTTTGTAGGACGATTAGTTATTGAAAAACAAAAAAAAAGGATATTCAGCGTTTTAGTAAATTCCACTCCTAAGGGGGTTAAAAGTGGGTGCAACATTTGTGTGGAGGAAACATTTTTTTAGCCGATTTCTAATTTTGTAGAATGCTTACTAATTAAAAATAAAATTAAATACTTTCAGCATTTTAGAAACTTCGATCTTTAGGGGTTTATAAGAACGTTTGAATGAAGAAAATATTTTTTTAGCGAGGGACTTAAAACTTTGTTGAAAGATTACTTATTACAATAAAAATCAAGTACTTTTAGCGTTTTGGAAAATTCGACCCCTAATGAGAATAAAAAGGGGTGCAAGGTTCGTATGGGAAACCCATTTTTTGAGCTAGAGACTTGATATTTTGTAGAAAAAATACTTATTACAATAAAAAAACTTATTGTTTTCTTTTCAATTTTTCCCCGAAAAGCGTTAATTCAAAGGTTCAAAGTTCAGAGCAAGAAAATTTTTAAGTATGAGAATTGTAACTTCGATCTTAGTATGTTTGTTAAAAGACTACAAAATTCATTTCAGCGTTTTTTGAAATTCATCCCCTAAAAGGTATTATAAGGGTGTTCAAAGTTTGTATGGAGAGTAAAACATTTTTAAAGTAAGGGATTTGTAACTTCAGTTTTAGACTGTTTACTACAAGACTACAAAGCTAATTTCAATGATTTTAAAAATTAATTCCTTAAACAAACATTTAGACGATAACATGTTATACGCGGACGAAGTCGCGGGCAACAGCTAGTATCTAATAATAACAAAAAACAATCAAAACTATGCCGGCATAACCTGGGCGTTATCTCACAAAACTTAACACGTGCACAAGTCAACAAGATTGTTCAATCGTACTACGCAAAATAGCGTATCACGTAAAGAGCATTCCATAATAAAATGTACAAAATTGTGATAGGTACCTATGTTATTTGTAAATTGTATTTTTTATAATACGAGTCCTGGTCCTTCAGCATCAATCAAATAGAAACCTACGGCACGGAAAAACGAGCCGACTACCCGTATTTATCCACAAAATAAAGTTTTCTTCTCATTGGCTCGAAGATAAAGCGGAGCACAGATTAAAGCCGGTGTTTGCCGACGGCCCCAACGGTAACCGTAAGGCGTAAAAGACAACATTTGGCGGCGTAATGGGCGCCAGGAAAAGTTGCTTTATGACTTATACGCTGTGATGAGTTCTGTTAATGCAAATAATTGGATTACTTACGTGAGGTGAATGGCAGCTTGAATGACAATTAAAGCTGTATACTTATTAATAGACTACTTATCTGAAATTTTATTATCGACTCATATGATTTTTTACTAAGAAAGTCACTTGAAACTGTTATCGTGATCGTGTTCCTGAAGCGTTCAAGCAAAGAGTAACAAAATATTATATCATGTCAATCACTCCTTTTCCATCAAAAAACATTTTAGTCAAAGTAACTCTTCTATTTCATACAACTGTAAGTATATTTAGCAAATAATTATTTTGTCAAACAAATAGTTCCGCGTAATCCTCTCAATTCTAATTCTGTTTATGTTCTAACATACCTCCTTCAGTACCAGCGTTCCAGTAATGTTCGCTGGCAGCCCACCGAACCCTTTCAGGGCTTTTACATAAGCGGCCACACACAGTGAGACGTCAGTGTCAGCGTGTTTAGAGAAAACATTTCGACGTGGCGGGGTCACTACCGTGCCCCCAGATATTAAAGGATATGAGAAACTCCGTACTTTTTGAGTTTAGTTTAAGTACTACTGTTACACTGGGCTAAACGCTGATGCAAGAGGTATAGCACGAACGAAGAAGATTTACATATATTTATTTACATCAAAAACACTTCGATCTACTTCAGTTATACTGAGAATGTATACTGTGACGGCTTCCATGAGATAATGCACAATATTCAGTACAGTACTGTTTAGTTGTCTCAAAACTAGTATCTCCTGTTACTATCCATTCGTTATATTTATTTCAGGAGACATGTTTAAAAAATGCCTAACATACATACCTAGGAATATGTAGGAATGTGAAAAATGCGTATAAACCATAGAGCATCTTAATGGTGAAATTG
Source organism: Epinotia brunnichana (assembly GCA_963854355.1). Lineage (NCBI taxonomy): Eukaryota > Metazoa > Arthropoda > Insecta > Lepidoptera > Tortricidae > Epinotia > Epinotia brunnichana. The sequence goes on from OY977949.1 coordinate 19,951,261, forward strand.
AATACGTTTATAACTTTCTATTCAGGTCAGAGTAAGTTCATTTGTTCAAAAATTACTTTGCCTGTAATCGAACACTGGGGCAAACAGAAGCTCTACGCATTCGACATAGCTTCGACTTTAGTTTCCATTATCGGATTTCACAAGAAAAAACATTGTTGATGTTGAATTGTTTCGCTGTAAGATTTCACTTTTGTTTTGTATCATTTAAATTGCAATTGAATTAATTTGTATTTCACGAGACTAAAATTAAGTCACTTGCAGAGTTAGATGGATTTAAGAAAGTCTCGTGAAATGAAGAGCAAAATAAGTCTGAATTCTATTTATTTCACAATGAACATGCCGATGAGGTCGTATATCATTAGGACCACTTGTAGTCCGTAAGCCCACTCCCAATACGCCTACGTCTCATGACAACACGATAAAATGCATGGCAGCAGGTCGAGAAAGTTATGCTGAGCAAGAATCAGAAGATTGTCGCACCTAAAATTCGCCGAATGTTAAAAAAGTCTTCACTGCCAGTTAAAATTGTGAGGGTAGGTTAAGCTACTTAAAATATAAAGATTCATTTAGTTAAGTAAAATGTTTGTAAGCAATTGCTCTAGAAAAATAAACAGTTAAAAATATTTTTTACGTCATGTGACAGCAGTACGGGACTTGTGGAATCATTTAGAACTTTAATCGTAGATAGTGTAAACCTAAGTCTGTCAGTCCTGAAATGGCCGGTGGCCCACTTTGGCACAGATAGTGATTAAGCACTCATTAGTAGTAACCCATCCGAGGACTTGAATAGGTAGGACGTAGGTCTACATCTATTCATGTAAAAATATCTTGCGTAAATTGAGCGTTTCTCTCTTTTCCAGTCCTGCTCTTTATTTACATTGGAAGATGATACAGATAGATTTTAAAAACGGCTATTTGGCAGCACTCTGCCCGTTTGTCGAGGGGGCGATTTGCGACACTGAAACAAATGACGCGCGCCCCACGCCCCATTGACTACTCCAGTTATGTTATTCAGAAATCGTCTCGACTCACCTCACCACACACGCCTAGTATATCTTGACGCTGACATTCGTAACGACAAGCGAAATTAGAGGTCACAATTACACTGGTTTGCTTCAGGCGAATTGTTGGTATCCGTTAAGAACACCAGCCCTACTGCACGGTCAAGTAAGCTAAACAAGAGAGCTGGCAACGATGGATTACGAATTCGCAATTTTGATGCAGTAAAAGTCACTCAATTGAGAACTGGTTTCAAAGGTGCCAAATGCATGTTATGTATGTCAATTTTGTTCCCCTGTATTAACTGACTAAAGCAAAGGAGAGGGTAATGTTTCACAAGTGTAAGCTGCACTTATATGTTTGTTTATTTACGTACGCTCTGTAATTTTAATAGTTATACCATATTTTTTCTAGCAAGATTAAAATTATAAATGCCAAACTGTCGTAACTAGAGGTGCTACCACTGTTATGCAAACTATCGATATTATTCGAATGTAGTGTATTTATACCTAGTGCTAAAAGTATCGACGGTATAATATTGTTGGGAAATGTAACGGTATTGAAATAATCGCCCAGGTGAACGATAAATTCACGGCACTGGCTATTAAACATGGTTTTTTTCGTTCTTTTCGGCATCACAAAAACGTAACAGAGAACAGATTAACAAAACAAAACAGTTCAAATACTTAACAAACAAAATTTATAAAATCAGTTGATGAAACAAAACTATGAACTGAAACGAAAACACGCGGCACATACAAGGCGTTGGCACTCGTACTGTCTGACTGCGTACTGATTATTGTTGTTTGACAAGATAGTGACATCGAAATACAAAATAGCGGCACGGCACGGAGGTCCTATGTGTGTTGCCAGTAATACAATTTGTCAGGTATGTTATTACAGTTATGAAAAACTGGTATTTATATTGCAATTCCTTATTTTATTACACAATATTTCATTGTTTTTTTCTTAATCGATAACCCTCACCTCTTGCAATCCAAGCGTATTGAAACCACATTGTAATGACTTTCACTTAAGAATATAAGTAAATATTATAATATGTAGTGTTTTCACGGTAGCTAGACCTTTTATTAACTAATCTGAGATCAAATCTATATAAAAGCCGCAGTAGACGTGAGTTAATTTTTACAAGCAATATTTGTCCCTTGGAAAAAATATGAATTTCGCTTACCTCCTTACAAAGTTACATGCTATCATGAAGTGACATCTATTATTCTAATTTTGCTAGACAAAATATGGTATAGTCTCCGAGTCAGAAACAAATTTCGTCAGTCATTTCCTTCCGGACGATGACTAGAGTCTGACCAGCGAGTCGTGACAGTAGCATTTTTATCAAATTATTTAAATGGCAACAATTTTACCTATGAAATAAACTGTCAGTTATAAGTACTTATGACGGCTCCATACATTTCGTGTTACCAGCATGCGTTTTTTTTAAATTTGCCGCCATTTTTCACTGTCACGACTCGCTGGTCAGACTCTAGTAAGATGTTTCAGAGAGTTGTATCATGATTCATGAAGCCCCTTGGTCACACGACACTTACCACTCGCTACACGTGCGAAAAATCTCACTTCCTTAGCCAGGGGAGGACGTAAAATTTTGTACTAACCATGGTAGGTAATGAAAAAAGCCTCAAAAAATATTCGCAAGATTAGAAGTAACGAGGGATAGGTAAATTATTTTTGTATCTAACTTGACTTTATTAATGGTACTACCGGGACTGTAACATTATCGATTTTTATCACCTTGGATTAATAAAGGAAGAAAGTCAGGCTCAACAACCCTCAACAGACCACTTTGGTCGTTATCTCAGAGCATAGAATACTAGAGAGAGGACAAGCCGCCGGCGGCCGCGTCGCAGTTGTTAGCTCAATGGGCATACTCTGCCATACTGTGCACGCGTGCTGATCGCAGAGAATATTACGTTTCTTCCCAAAATGCCTGATATAATGCGTGTGTATTGTCCAATAAGAGCGTAGGTATACAAGTGTGTGTGTTTTAGATGTGTGCGTGCTTTGTCTTGTCAATTACTTGGGCTTTGTGTGGGTTAATGTACTTGCGACAGGCGTACTCAATACAAATCGGCCGGCATGTCCGATCTCCTTATATTCATACGTCTGTGGTCGTTATAATGGCGTTTTTCATTATTTTCTCATTCATGCTCGACTTTTTCTACACCGTTGGAATAAATCTGATATGCCGCTCAAGTCAGAAAACATCATAAAAATGATAACATATTGTCTACATTACATAACTGCAGACGGAAATGAACCGCATGAAAAATGAAATGCATTAGTGTAACAAGTCCGCGGCGTTAGTAATATGATTTAATTCCCACCTATCTGTACATCTCTCATTTCGCCGGCAACGCCATCATCTGATAATATTTATGTTTGCCTGAGTCGGAAACACGAATGTCCTCGAGGAAATGAAGGGAAAATCCAGGGAACTCTTCCCAAAGGACAGACCCTGATTAACGTCTTTTACACGTTATCTGTTATTCTTTGTTGTGAGACACGAAAACATACTTGTTTTATTATCGTTCCTTTTATTAATTAATTTTGCTAATGGGAATATGATTCTGACTTTGGCATGTCACATTTCATTTATAACATCATTTATAATCCCATATTATTGTGCTTATAACAAAACAACGTATATAAGTTACTAATCTATTTTGCACGTAATATCCCCGTATCATTTTGGAAGTATGAATAGAAAACCCATTGAAAATCCGATGTTGAATACGACGTCTGTTTTTACCCAGAAATCTAATTTCAAAACGTACTTTGCACGGTTTGGATCCTCTCCGCAAAACTACGTCCAATCTCAGCGTCAAAATCACGGAAAAATTTACAGACTTTCCTTCCAATTTTCAAAAGCCAAAGAACAAGAGGCCTCTAAAACAATATCAAAAGATCTCATTTCAGCCACAAATACGTTTCCGATATTCAATAAAAACGCTCAAATGGATTGCTTAAACCGTATCGATATTCGACGTGCAGACCTTTAACATTCTATATCAATATGCAAACAGGTTTTTGTGCTTGGATCGGGCGGACTCGGTGATTGGCGTTCAACTATTTTTAAAGAAAACTGATTGAATCTTTGTTATCTACATATATCAAACAATGTCACCGACACAATGACGTGAGTGGTATCGTATTTTATGACTTGTGGCTCTGTGAGCTGTGGAACTCGCGCGCCTGTCTTTTTTCGAAAATATTTTTTTTTGAATTTCGGTAGAGTGTGTCTACAAAAACCATATAATTAAGGAACACCTGCTCACAAAATTTCACGACAATCGGTTGGGAAATGCGACCTGTCGGATAAAAGTCGGAAGCGGGACACCGACATACGAACAATTTTCTGCCCAAGCTGAAGCATAGAACTTCGTTCGCTTCGCTCGCTCGTTCGATGAATTAATTTCAATATTTTTTATCATTTACCATTTTATATTTAAGTGAAAATTTATGGGAGTGTTATTTTTATTTTATTTATTGTTATAATGATTTACACATACATACATACAGAGGGGTAGGCAGAGATCACGGATCTCCATTTGCTACGATCCTGACAAACCACTTTCGCTTCACTTACTTTCATAACATTTCTCATACATGCTCGTCGGTTTAGGGTACTTTTGACCTGGCCTTTCTGTAAGTTTTCTCCAATTTGATCGGAGAAAGTTCGCCTAGGTCTTCCCCTTCCAACTTACCCTTCCATGATTTACACATGATCATGTGTTTTATAACATGGAAATAAGCTGGCCTCAATAAGCTGTTCAAATAATGCGGCATCACGGAGCAGTTTTTTTTCGATCATTACTTTGCAATTGGTATCAAAAAATCTCGTAGCTGCTCTATTGTAAAGTAATTTTCGTATAATAATTGACAAATAATTCATTGATCAGTTTCAAATTGAGTTAGGTCGGTACCTTCCAAAAACGCCAATTATTTTTGTAATTATTATCTCCGTTAATAACAGTATAATGGGTGCTAATCTACGGGCAATCGTTTTAAATTTTACTGCTTTTTCTTGTGGAACCAATTTAATTATTAGTGCCGATCGTTTATTAATACCTTGTCCTATTTACAGTGATTATATATAATCCCGGTCTAAAATAGACGAAGAAAATATATTTTGTTATAATTTATTAAAATGAAACCACGCAATTATAATAGGTATTTTTTTTTTGTGAAGTCGTTTCCTGTCGCCAAACGGGTGATATGCAAAATACTGCCAGCTTGCAGCTGTTTTAAAATAAACCACTAGCAGTAGCTGGCAGACGAGAACTAAAAAATAAGAAAACCCAAATAGGAGAGATATAAAATAAGTTTCGCACTTTTTTGCACAGACAGGTTTATCATATGTCATTTGCTAGAGAGGTAGGGCACATCGGAATGTCATCTCGCTATCGGCTAGCTAGCGGGTATCCCGGTAGGTTGTAATTAAAACGATGACTTGCGAAGAAATAATAAAATGTATTTTTCGGTTCCACAATCTCTCGGTTAGAAAATAGTAATTGCTACGAGAGGAATTTATATTCGTGGGTTCTTTAAGGCCTGTCTGGTTTCCCGACCTGCTGGACCGGAATAAGTCCGTTATAACATTCGTTATTTGAAAATAAAACGTTATTTTAAAACAAGCGTTAATCTGTAAAATTTGATGGTCCGTGAATAGCTTACAGAAGACCGCAGCCATAATAACACCACTCTCTCACTCTTTTTGCCCTGTAGTATATGTATGTGGTGTTGTGTTTGTTTTGGTTCCAGGTGATGAGTAAAGGTGCCAGATGCTTGCTTTCTAGCCTGTCAACACAACGAGCCCTTAAGATAATAAAATATCGTCAACGCGCTTGAGACTCTTCTGGAGGAGCAAGCGTCCATAGGATACGGTATCCATAGGCTCTCTCGTTTGACACCGTTGTAGTATAAAAAAAATGGTTCTATGCCCACGTTTCATTGCCATTACCACACTAAATAGCTTAGTATTACGGTTTAAACGGTCTTCGTTGCGTGTTATGCCTAATTATTGTGCAATAAATGTAATTCGTTTTTTGTTCATGTATTAAAGTTAATGATAATTAAACAAATAATATTACTTTCTAGATATAACGTCTGCGTTAAACATGAAAAAATTATAACAAAAGTTAGAACAGACTTAAGACAAATAGCACTAGATAGTAATTACAACTTCTACAATAGTCCGTTGCTCCTTCAAAGGCAGACAAAAGTCGCGTTACTAAATCTCACCTTAATAAACCTATGTTAACTAAGAATAATTTTATCACCAGATTGATTATTCAGAATAGGATGCATGTAATAAAAACATTTGTTTCAGTGTTTTTGTAAATGATTTCAAAGCTGAAGTAAGTGAGGCCAGAGAAATACATAGGTATAACGGGTCTCTCAATAAGAGTGCACTATTAATTACCTTAATAATACCTTGTTTAAGATTTTTAATCGAAACAGTTCACTCTTATACCCGTTATGTAGCTCCAGCAAGATCTACATATGTACCTATAACGGGTGTCTCAATAAGAGTGCACTATTAATTACCTTAATAATACCTTATTTAAGGGTTATTTTTAATCGAAATATAGTTCACCCTTATACCCGTCTTAAGATACCCGTTATGTATCCCAGCAAGGTTTAAATTAAAACACAATGGATTCATTGTGATATTTTGTAATTATGTTGTTGGACTTTACCAACAATAAAAAAAAAGTTTATTTTTCATTAGTTTTTTCAAACGACGTTTATTTGCAAATAATACAAAAAAGTCAAGTTTGTAATTAAAGAAATACAGAAAGAAAGAAAACATTTGTGACGGTTTTTGGGAAAACGTCCCACTTCGTCGATATGGAGTTAAGAGTAGTTCCTAATACTACAGATCATACGCTATCTTTTGGTGAAAGATTCATGTCTCTAGGTGCTATAGTTATTTTTTAAAAATTCAGCAAAGTTGCAGAAGTGAAAAAGCGACAATTGAGAAAACGTTGGTTAAAGTTTGGGATGGCAGAAAACACACTTCTACTTTGAAGTTATGGAGTGGTTGATATTAAATGAATGAGCATACTTTAGGGATTTTAAATTAGTTAAAATCATGTATATAACCTTAGTATTTTGAATGTTATGGAGGCTTGAACATAAAAACAGGACGAAAATATGTAAATCCTGAATATGGGTTTATTTCTATATTCTATTACTAGCTTTTGCCCGCGACTTCGTCCGCGCGGAACTCGTTTATATCGTAACTTTCTCCCCCCTTTTCACCCCCTTAGGTGATGAATTTCCAGATAAAAACTATCTTTAGTAAGGATTTTTTGGGAAGGCCCCGGAATTCAAAGTATCTCTACACCAAATTTCATCTCAATCGGTTCAGCAGTTTAAGCATGAAAAGGTAACAGACAGACAGCATTCAGCACTTTCGCATTTGTAATATAAGTATGGATTGTATGAAGGAAAGGGTCATTATGGCTGAGTTGCATGATTTTATAGATTAGCTTACTGCGAACGCTTTTTTTTACAAAATATACTCCGCCGCAAACTTGGTGTCTATGACCCGCCTCACCATAATAGATGCATGTAGGCTTCTTTCAGTATTATTTTGCATTTTTCATATCACACGGCCGTAAGGACCTTTTCTACTAAACCGTAGGACTAAATTAACTGACTTGTAATTTAAATATTTTATATTAAAAATAAAGATACGTCAACAAAATGTTACATCTAATAGTTTTCAAAATAGCCATAATAAAACGTCTTTTTTACCCCGTTTTAGAAAACATTTTCGAAACTACCGCCATAAGGTACCTTTACTCTTGGAACGTCACATACATATATTTACCTATGTAATGTTCCTATTCCCCAGGACTCCTAACTACCGCTATACCGTAAATGGGTTCCATCCAATTTTACACCCCCTATTTCACCTCCTTGGAGAATGCTCCAGGACTCAAACTATCTCTATACCAAATTTCATCTAAATGGGCTACATCCAAATTTTCACCCCCATTTCACCCCCTTAGGGGATGATTTCCGGAACATAAACTATCATATGTCCTTTTCTAGGACTCAAAATATCTTTCAACTAAATTTTATCAAAATGTGTCATAAACGAATTTCCACCCCCAATTACACCCCCTTAGGGGATGATTTTCGGGATAAAACCATCCTATGTCCTTCCTTAACTATCGCTATACCGTAAATGGGTTCAATCCAAATTTTCATTCACCATTTCTCACCCCCTTATGTGTTCCCCTTATTTCCTCCTTTCATATGTTCCGGAATAAAAATTATTCTATGTTCTTTCCTTGGACTGAGACCTCTCTCTATACCAAATTTCATCTAAATGGGTTCTATCGAAATCTTCAACCCTCATTTCACCACCTCAGGAAATGATTTTTCGGGATTAAAACTATGCATTGTCCTTCCCTAGGACTCCTTCTATCTCTTTACCAAATTTCATCTATTAAATGGGTTTTATCCAAATTTTCACCCCCTATTTCATCCCTGAGGGGATGATTTTCGGGATTAAAACTATCCATAGTCATACTCCGGGACTCAAACTATCGTTCAACCAAATTTCCTCAAAATGGATCACAAACAAATTTTCACCCCCAATTACATCCCCTTAGGGGATGATTTTCGGGAGTAAACTATCCTATGTCCTTCCCCAAGACTACAACTCGCTATACCGTAAATGGGTTCCATCCAAAATTTCACCCCTCATTTCACCCCCTTAGGAGATGATTTTTCAGGATAAAAACTATGCATTGTCCTTCCCTGGGACTCCTTCTATCTCTATACCAAATTTTAACTAAATAGGGTTTATCCACATTTTCATCCCTATTTCATCCCCTTCAGGGATGATTTTCGGGATTCAAACTATCCATTGTCATTCTCCAGGACTCACACTATATCTATACCAAATTTGGTCTAAACGGAGTCCATCCAAAATTTCACCCCCCATTTCACCCCCTTAGGAGAAGATTTCCCGAATAAAAACTATCCAATGTCCTTCCCCAGAACTTAAACTACCTCTAAACCAAATTTTATCAAAATGGATTACATCCAAATTTTCACCCCCCCCATTTTACCCCCTAAAAGGAAGATTTTCGGGATAAAAACTATCCTTTGACCTTCCCCGGGACTAAAACTAATTAAATACCAAATTTTATCTAAATCGGTGCAGCGGTTTAAGTAGCTCTATACAAATTTCCACCCCCCATTTTATCCCCTTAGGGGTTGATTTTTAGGATAAAAACTACCCTAAGTCCTTCCCCAAGACTCAAACTATCTCTATACCAAATGTCATCTTAATCGGTTCAGCCGTTTTCACGTGATGCGCGGTCACATAAACAGACAAACAGATAAACAGACAAACAGACAAAAATTCTAAAAACTGTTGGAACGTGTTCTGTTATCGATTTTAAGTATCCCTAGCCAATTTTTTTTCGAATATCTTCCTTGTACAGACTTTCGACCCTCTTCAGCTTTATTATATGTATAGATAGATACGGCACGCAGATTGATCATTAAAGTTGTATTTATAAATGGATTCCCATGCTAAAAAAGACAGAAATAATTCTGTGGATCCTTTTATTTAGTTATTATGTCAAAAAGTTAATAACAAATGATTTGAAGAGTGCCATGCATAAAAATTAAAATACATGTGTCTCTTAATATATAACATGAGATTACTTAAAAAACATACTTATCAAGCATAGAAAGTATGTAAAATATCAAATTATAAGTACTTTTTGTGTGTATAAAGTTTAGTGATTTTATATAGGGAGCGTCCCACTTGGTCGGTTTACTAAACTTTAGTGCTTCTTCATTGAAAGTGTTTGTGTTTGGTATATTTTTCAGTTTTATGTATGAGATAATGGTTTGTTATTGTTAATCTAAGAGTCTTTGATACTAACGTCGTTTGTTTAAACTTTTTTAAGTAATTGAACGAAATTTCTTTTCGACTCAAGTTTAGTGACCCACTATGACGGTTTGGATCATACGCTAAAAAATTACTACAAGTATAAAATCATAATTTATAAACATAGGTGTAATTTGCTGAACCTAAAACAGTATAATAATTACAGTTATAAAAATCCTTATTGTGTGATAAAAATACTTGGATATGTCGTTTTGAAATTATATTTTTTTTAAATATTAGGTACTGTTTTATTTATCGAGCGGAATCATCTATTTGTTACCAAGATTTTCAAAGCTTTCACGTCAAAATGAACTTCTTTGGCAGATAATTAAGGTTGTTTTAGACTTATGTTGCCTTAATTAACAATAAAATTGCAATTTTGCTGGGTTGCAAGCTAAACATCTTGGTAAGAAAAAAGGAAACTTAAAATGTGGACGTTTTAGCGACTTAACTTTTATATAAACTGTTTTAAAAATGCTCTTATAACTTTCTTTCACATTTAAATGACACCGAAAATCATAGAAATCATTGAGCGAAAATTTTCTCGTGTTTAATTCATGGCTGACGTGACAAAGCCAATTTTCAATTTTTAAAATATACTCAGTTATAATGGGAGAGTTATATTTGCAAAATTGAACTTACTTTTTTATTAAATGCCCAGTTCAACAAATGGCGAGTTCTAAAAACTTTCAGTGCCACCCTCGTATGGCAAATAATTTTATACCAACCCCTCCATAACTGCAAACAACAAAATGTGTTTTTTGCGGCCCCAAATTGTAATCAACGTCTTCTCAATTGTCGCTTTTCACTATTGCAAGTTCAAAGAATTTTCAATAAATAACTATAGCTCTAAGAGACTGTGTTATATGTGGTAATCCAAAACGAAAGGAACCTTCTGCAGCTTCGGCAGGTGCTTACGAAGTTAATGCCTTATCTTAAATGCAGAAATCGAATGAAATTACGTGTGTGTCTGCGGCCAGAAGGTCCCTTTCATTTTGGATGACCACATATTACAAACTAGCTGTTGCCCGCGACTTCGTCCGCGTAGAACTTATACTTAGAAAATATAATGCAAACTAACTTCTACTAAGACTAATAGGCACAATGGATGTCGACTTGCGGAAAACGCCCAGTATAACTAACTAACTAACTTCTACTTACCATCTTAAGGGAGGATTTCCGAGGCAAAAACTATTCTATATCCTTCGAAGGGTCTCAAATTATCTCTATACCAAATTTCATCTAGGTACATGGATTTTATCCAAACTTTCACCCCCAATTTCATACCCTTAGGGAATTATTTTCGGGATAAAAACTATCTCATATCATTCTTCGGGACTCAAACGACCTTATATTACTATATATACCAAATTTCATCTAAACGGGATTCATCCAAATTTTCACCCCCCATTTCACCCCCTTAGGGAGTGATTTCCAGAATTCAAACTATCCTATGTCCTTTCCCAGGACTCAAGCTATCTCTATACCAAATTGTATTAAAATGGGTTCCATCCGAAAATTCACCCCTAATTTCACCCCCTTGGGGGGTGATTTCTGGGGTAAAAACTATGCCATGTCCTTTCCCAGGACTTAACCTATATCAACACCAAATTTCATCAAAATAGATTACATCCAAATTTTCACCCCCCCCCCCCCTTTTCACCCCCTTAGGGGATGATTTCCGGGATAAAACCTATTATATGTCCTTCCCCGGGACTCAAACTATTAATATACCATATTTCATCTAAATCGGTGCAGCGATTTAAGTAGCTCCATACAAATTTCCACCCCCAATTTCAGCCCCTCAGATATAAAAACTACCCTTTGTCCTTCCGCGGGGCTCAAACTATCTGTATACCAAATTTCATCTAAATCGGTTCAGCGGTTTAGGCGTGAAGAGGTAACAGACTGACAGACACATTTTCGCATTTATAATATTAATATGGAAGTATGGATTATTAGTATGGATAGTATGGGTTCTTTCTGCTTGTCTTCCAAATAGAGGTGTAGCTGTAGACTTACTTTAAAAGAAAAAAGAAACGAAAAACTCATTCAAATATCTCAAAAAATTACGAAGCTACAACCGTTTTAATGTCGCTTGTTAGAGTGAGAAAACGATCAGGGACCGTGACGTCACGATCCTCGAGCGTCATAGTAAGGTGCGTTTTGCGGAAAAGAGACGCAACAAACCCCTCTTAAAACTTTATACACTTATAACTTAGTGATTACCTATACGAGTATAGCATCTTGCGTAATTTTTTTTCGAGATAATACAACATTATGATTATTTTGTTTAGTGTCTACATCCCTATTTTCGATAAGATAAGATAAAATAAGATTTCTTTATTGTCAGAACTGTGTACATTTAGTTGTTTTGGGTAAAATAAAGTCCAACAGCTTGCCCATTTCGGACGTACAATATTAAACTTAAAGCTAGTCAAATATACTAAAACAATAACAACAATAGTATTTCCAAATAATTTTAACCATATTCACACATAAAATATTAATTAAGATCAATCCGACATCCGTATTTTCTTTTAAACCACGAACTTCGGAATTCGAAAATATTCGGGTATCTCTATCTCTATCGCACTAACAAATGACAGGAATGCAGATATATTATACGAACTTCGAGTTTCAGTTTTCGTGGTTTGGCTGAATACGCAAAGAGCGCGCGCGCGTGCCATTCAAAAAAACCAAGTTTATATTGTTCGAATTTGTTGTAACATTTGTAGAAATTACGCCTTCATTCGACATTTGCGCATATAAGTTCGCATATCAAAATCGATTAATTTTATATTTGCTTTTGGTACCTATGTGTCTCGTCAATGTATATCGTAGACGGGATTAAAATTATTAATAGGCGAAAGAAAGGCAAAGAAATTCCGCCATTTTGTCCGTAGTATTTCTTATTAGTCTGTGATTTTGACGTTTCTTTTAGCTGACAGATGTGGCGGCGATATACTTTAAGAATAATAAATGAAAAATTAAATGAAGTCGTATATGACGGAAAATAAATTAATTGTCGCAGTCGGATAAAAACTATCCTAAGTTGCAGCTGGAATAATAATGTACCTATATAAAATGTTTCATATTTTTCCGTCCATGGGATGCTGAGAACATTCGTACCGCAGAAAGCTTAGTTTCAAACTGGCTGATTCTTTTTTTAATTTAGAGATTTATTATAAGTGGAGATGGAGATAACTCATAACACCATATCGGCGAAGTAGAAATTGTTCTCTAATAACAGGTACAAATATGATATCGACGATTTTTTCTGTATGCGACAAAGTGGGTCGCTGGGCACTAAACTTTGAGGCCCTAAAAAGGTGCTTAAAATGGAGATTTATGCGTCGTCATCAAAAGCAAAGGTTTATTACAGTATGTTCTATCAGTTTTCATCGAAAGTTGATTTGCGGTAAGGTTTGCCATATTTCACTAAACTGCCCGTAACTCCGTAACTAGAATCGACAAAGTGGGACGTTTTACTAAAAACCGTCACATTTATTCGCGACAAATACATAATAAAACAAACTGAAGACACAGTATACGCACATACACAATAATGATAATTAACATAAGCTAAATTAAAACTACGTTAAATCTAAAAAAGGCCCTCGAGGCATTGTACCGAGGATGCTGGCGGCATTTCCTCGTTGAATTGCAATGCTGATGCGTTGCGTAAGAAAGCCGCCAGCTCTTCGGTCACCAGTTACATCAACCAGACGTTTCGCGATTTCCGCAAATAACTTATGTGCACTGGGACCCCACGGACCGAGGGTCTCGACGCCAAAGGGTACAAAGTTGTACTCTCTGCCGATGCCACTATATTTATTACATTTTAGAAGTTCGGCGTTTTTCGCCGCTGCACCCACAATAATTAGGTGTAAACACAAAAATATCATAATACTACTTGGGTGAATTGCAAAAAAAATTGTACATAGTTAAGAGCTTTAATCTAATCTACGCTTTAACTTTTTTCCATTGTGTAACGGCAATTACCCATACATTTTATATGGGTAACTTTCGTTACACAATGGAAAAAAGTTAAAGCCTAGATTAGATTAAGGTGGTTCGATTGCCATACAAAACGTTATTTGACATTCGTAGGCTAACGGTGTGATATTTTAAGAAACTTATGTAACAAACTTTCACCAATTGGCTTCCCATTTGCGCCAAATTCCCCCTTTCCTAGAATAAACTTGTATAAACTAGATTAATTTGAGAAATTGGTTTGGGACGTGATATTTTGGGAAAACGATTTTTATCAAATTAATCTAGTTTATACAAGTTTATTCTACGAAAGGAGGAAATTGGCGCAAATGGGAAGCCAATTTATGAAAGTTTGTTACATAAGTGTCTTAAAATATCACGCCGTTAGCCTGCGATTGTCAAATAACGCTTTGTATGGCAATCGAACCACCTTAAGGTCCTTTATTATGTACCTACATTTTTTTTGCAATCCACCCACTTAGCGACCATTAAACACAAGCATCACTTTTTCAATTAACATCGAATGCCCGGATATTTTTTTTTTCCGGCCTTTTGCGAAATAGAAAATTTTCGGACAAAAACATACCGTATTCCGGAATCAAGGGGCATACAGCGTCCGGCTAGTCCGACGCACGAGTCGCCCATTCGTTGGCAACGTTGCCATCTATACTCCTAATTGGCAGTCGTACATCTACCTGGGAGTGACATGCAAGTTGATAGGGGCAAGTCAGAACGGTCTATCTTGTTGGCATATTTAAATGTGGAACATTGATTATGTGTTTCCATTCACGAGAATTATCGAGGTTGACGTATGAAAAATCTATCTTTGCCTCGCAGGTGGCAACCGTGAAACCAATGAAAGTGTTTAAAAGCCTGTCGGCGAGCTTGTTTCAAAGATATCACCAACTATCAAAATTGTTCACAGGAAAGAGTACAAAATAAATAAAGTTCTGAATCTGAATCTGAATCTGAAAATGTATCAATTAAACAAAAAAAGACTAATTAGGTAGGTTTAACTACAACACAAGCCTTATTGAGCTTACCGTGGGCCTAGGTTGATTTGTGTAAGATTGTCCCGTAATATTTTTTTTATCGGTTTTTGGTCGTGGTCGTGGTTATTTCCACATATAAAACTGTTTTATCGGTTTTTGGTCGTGTCCAATTTTATGAAGATATTCAGCTACAAACAAAGTTCACAAGTTTTCGAGAACTGGATCGGGTGAAAGCTTTTACTTTGCCTTAAGTAATTTTCACTTAATTTACGGATATTCTGTAACAAACGTTTTGTTTTTATTTTACAAATATTATTTTGTGAATCATCACTGTAATGCTCTTAAGGGTATAAATGCGTCATTTACAGAAACTGAATAATGAATTCAGTTTTATGAAGTTTTAATTATCGCCGCGTTGACTCCTCCACAAGAACTGAACACCGGGAAACAATACCAAATCCATTCAGTTATATAAAACTTTTAATTAATATTAATAGGAGCTCTTTTTCAAAGCAAAAGAATACTGCAGATAAAAAGTTCTTAGAAATCAGCGTTACCCACAGCTGTGGGCTGAATTAATGCGAAAACAATAAAGAGTCAGGGAGTCCAAAAATAGATGATGAGCGAAAAGGCGAAGAGCCGCGAATAAAAATTAATTCCAAATGGTTATTAGTGGCCAGGAACAAAAGAGGACAGACGGTGGTGTGAGTGAGCGAGGCTGCAATAAACGTCACGGCAAGAGAGATAGGAAATTAAACGAAACTAAAGCGAAGTCGGTCGTGCGACATCTAGGGGAGGAAGTTTGGGGGAAGCCCATTCAGCGAGACTTAAAAAAAAACTAAATTAAGTCCGGACGCCTGATTCTGTTTACTCTGTACTATGCCCTGTGAGCGACAGGTTAAAAAAGTGCCGCTTTTGTTTCTAGGGTGCCTTTTTTACTTTTTGTTTATCAAGCTTCATTGGAACTTACGAAACAGACACGGGCGGACAAAGGAGCTATGCATATAATTTAATACTTACTAGTTGTACGAATATAAAAATATATTAAAAAGTATTTTATTACCTTTACCAACGAATAAGGTAAACGTTCCAATACTTGACACTTCCAATCTTAATGAATAACAATAGTGGAGAAGGGTACGTTTCAACTATTAGGCATTAAAGTGACAAATAAATTAGGACGTTTGCTTTATATATTAGGTAATATAAATTAAAACAAAGATGTTCAAAAATCAAGTTCATCACTTCAACAAAAACTTCACACGAGTGAAGCTTGCCGGGATTTTACAGCAAAGATCAAATTTCGAGCGCTGAATCCCCTTTGTTACCCTAGCCTATGCATCAACCGTGGCATTTTCTAAACCAATTTCATCTACTAAATACGTTTCAATAACACGCAGAGAGCTGAAGACCGAAAAAAATGGAGCCGGATTCGTTACGTCCGTCGTAAAGTCAAAAGCTGTATGTTGTTTTGACCTGTGGAAAAAAAGCCTTTTCAGCACGGCGGGTCAGACAAGTGGGCTGCAATTTTTGTGTATCCACTTACCTTTGGGCAGAGGCTCTATGACAACTTTTACGGCGTTGACCGCTACGAGCGCCGAGCAGAGCCAGGCTAAAAGCATAGCGCTGCGCGCTCGCAAACACACTTCCATAGTGATACTGGGTCAGGCTACGTGTTCCATATTGTCGAAACCTGCAACAAACAAATGTAAATGTTACAAAATGTATAATACTTGCTGCCGGCTAGGCTCACCTGCGAATTGCAAAGAATGCCGGCAATGCGGCGATATAAAATATACAGGGATTGTAACCGGTTTTTTGCAAAAACTTCGAAATAATCACATATCTCGAACAATTTTATACTTCATATGTAAGACTCAGTTGTGTTTTGAGGTAACGAGTGCGTATTATTAGATTGGCCTATTAGAAAATGAAATAATTAACAAAGAACGAAAAAAACCGGTTACATTTCCCATACAAAAAATAACCGGTTACAATCCCTGAAAATATAGCTTTTGTCCGTAAACAAGGCGACAGACATAAATGAAGTGCCGTAGTTCTTATTTTATCGTAGATTTAGATTTAGAACAATATAGTCAAATAAAATATTCAATTGCAATAAAATGTCAAGTTCAAATATTGTCACAACTGATTAATGTCTAGGCAAAAATAATTAATTAAATGACTAAGTTATTATCTCATAATTCTATACCTATTTAATATCATTGTATAATTTACTTAACGAACAGTAATTATTCCAGTCTCTTTCAATATTTAGTAAGTATATTATTATTATTTACAGTTAAGTGTTAAATCATGGGGACAGCTTACTCATTTTGTTCAATGGCTCTTATCTCAGCAGATTAAGGTTTCAGTACATAATTTATGAGAAGACTAAATTGATATATGCTGAGTGGACTCCTTTTTAGAAGCAACACAAGATTCCTTCTTTAGATCTAAGCCTTATATGACGTATATGCCTGTTCTTTGTTCCAAAATAAATTTATTCTATGCTATTCTATATATACGAGGGCTGTTTGATAAGTACCCGTGTTTAGAAAAAAAAACATATTTTTTTGTATATGTATATTTATTTCTCTACGTAGTCACCTTTTAACTCTATACACTTGTTCCAGCGGTATTCTAGCTTTAATAAGCCATCCAAAAAATAAGATTTCGGAAAGTCGTCGAAATAGGCCTCTGTGGCGGCGATGACCTCATCATTTGACGCAAATCTCTTTCCGCCGAGCCATTTTTTTAGGTTTGGGAATAAAAAAAGTCGCATGGGGCTAAGTCTGGTGAATATGGTGGATGCGGCAGCAATTCATAGCGTAATTTTTCTAATTTTGCCCCTGCGATTTTGGACGAGTGAGCTGGTGCATTGTCATGGTGGAAAAGAACTTTTTTCTTTTTTTCTTTAAAACGGAATCAAATTCGCCCAATAAATTTGCGTAGTATTGCCCTGTTATCGTTTTTCCTTTTTGTAAGTAGTCAATATGTATGATCCCTTGCGAGCCCCAAAAAACGGTCGCCATGACCTTTCCGGCCAATGGGGCGGTCTTTGCTTTTTTTGGAGCTGATTCGCCTGGTAAAATCCACTGCTTTGATTGTTCTTTATTTTCTGGGGTATAGTTATGAATCCACGTTTCGTCTACTGTCACAAAACGCCGCAAAAACTCATTCAGATTGCTTTTATACTTTGCTAAACATTGCTTCGAAGTAGTCATCGGGTAAGCTTTTGTTCCTCGGTGAGCAAACGCGGCACCCATCTTGCAGATACCTTTTTCATTTCTAATTTGTTTTCTAAAATATATTGTACCCGCTCGATTGAAACATTAATAGTGTCAACAATTTATCTAAGCTTTATTCGGCGGTTGGCTAATACGATATTTTCAATTTTCTTGACTATCTCTTCCGTAGTCACCCCAATAGGGCGGCCTGGACGGTCTTCGTCAAAGACGGATGTTCTGCCCCGTTTAAACTCGTTATACCAATATCTGATAGTTGTCATAGAAGGTGTATTATCCTTGTAAACAGCTTGCATTTGTACTTTTATCTCATCACATGTTTTTCCTCCCAAAAACAGAAAACGAATTACAGTACGATACTGTTATTTCTCCATATTTGCAATTAAAATCGAAATCTGACATTCAACAGCCGTTAAACGAAAAAAAACAAAAGAATGCTGTGATATATTTTTAATTTTTCCGGGTCATGAAGGATGCCTTAAAACGGTCGTATATATATTTTCAGCCAGTGATAAGAATAACATTTGAAAACGGGTACTTATCAAACAGCCTTCGTATATTTGCATTGACAGTGCAGCGAAAAATAACTCAGAATTTGTACTTTTGTACTTTTTAATGAAATGAAAACAAAACGAAGTGTTGTAAATAATGTCAAAGAACGCAAGGTGTTTGAATACTTTGAATGTTTCTCTACAAAAAGATACAACCTCTGTCATAAATCCAATCCTTCAACTTCGGCAAAGTGAGTTCGCCTAATATCTGGGCGCCTTTGCATTTATGAATAATAACTGGAAAAAGTTAAACTCTGAAATCCGCCTCCATCTGAATATTGTAGAATTCGAAAGATAACGTGCCAAAAGAAAAAAGGACCTTCCTTTTTATTCCTCTCTGTGTTTATTCTCGCCGGGAAGTTTCCGAGGTGGATTAAGATTGTCTCTCAATTCTATCGGATTATTTAAGTAATTTCTGTTTCGTATAATTTATATGTATAATCTTTTCCAAGTTAGTATTTTTCTTGAGAGTAAGCCGTCAGTTATGACAGGTAATTTTGTAGACTAGCAATCGCGAATGTCTGGTATTTTCGAGAATATCTTTTGTAATTGTAGTTAGTTCAAACTGAATAAATAGGTACGAGTATTAGGATGATAGCTTAGTATTAGTCTTTCTAATTAAAATAATAAAAAAGGATATCGCGTAACTTAGGTACCTACGCATAAGTATATACATGTATTTTATATATTATGACTCCTAAATATTTGGCAACAAACGTATCTTCACAAACATAGATCACAAATAGCGTAGATATGCAATATATTTAGATTGTGAATGGAATAGGGAATATTTCACAATCTGCATATCTTCAGACAAACGTGCAAATTCAGCTAAAGTGAATATACATTGAAGCAAAATTAAGCAAATGCGTGTGCCGTAAGGCTAGTAATAATAGATGGTTGTTTGGAATTGCGCTCGGTAAGCTGCAGTAATTGCAATGTGCATCATTAGTACTGCACAATGCAGGTTGGGACTCGCAAAGGTGTGCGCAAATTTGGGCACTCGCCATAGTTGCCATGCTTGTTAAGATCGTTTTAAATTCTTAGGCGAATGTTCAAAAACTATATAAAGTTTTCATTACGTATATGGCATTTACGAGATATAATCATAATCATGTACAGTCTAGGAATGAAAAGGTTGACCAGTTTTCAGATGAATTCATTCACTTGTTACCTTTTTAAACTGTGTAACAAACGAGAGTGTTGTATTGAAAATTATGTTTAACTATTTCACAACAAAGTTCAAATTTACTTAGACGAATGTTCTTTGACTATTAATATTGTAGTTGAACTATAGTAGATTGTACAACAAGTGCATAAAACGCACCATTTTACTCGAGACGTTTATCCATCCGAGCGAGCTTGCGAGCGAGGATAGATATAAAGTCGAGTGTAAAATGGGTTTTATGGACGAGTTGTACACTCTACTTTTCACTTCGATTGCGAGGAAATGAAACAGCAACAATATAAAAAATAATAAATGAGACGAAATACAAATTATAAGTTTATTTCATGAAGTTTTATTGTGTACTTTGGCTGTTGGTATCTTTGCCTTGGTCTTAGAATACGAACGAAACGAAATAAAATAAAGAGGTTGTTGTATGAAGTTAAAGATGTTCGTGTGGCTGTTGCAGCGATTGCCTTGGTCTTCGACGAAGATTTTACTTTATGCTCTAGAGCATAAAAAGCGACTTTATGTCGCCTACGCACGACATAAAGACGAACTTTTAGAGCATGAGAAGTGAAAAAACCTTTTTATAAGTTTGATCCTGCCATTACGTTGTGTCAAGTTTGATAACTCTAATGATTAAATCCTCTTCGCTTATAACGATTGACCTCCTAAGGCCCCGCATACAAAATTTTGTACAAATTTCAAAATCAAGTTTGAACTTTTACTAAATGTCAAAAAGTTCATAGTCCAATGACACAAAATCGTAGTCTGGGTCCCAGGAGGTTGAAACCATAAATGTGAATAATAGTTCCTGTCAAAGTCATCATTGCTATTTCATGCAGTCGTTTTTTTTTAATTTTAACTCGCCTCTCCAACATGCGAAGAGGTCAATTCTCATAGTGGACGTATCTGTGGGCCATGTAGTGAAATGACATTCATTATGACGGAATGTTTCATAGTCGGTCGATAAAGCAGATCTAATACCGATAACTTATACTGAGCAAGCAAAAACAGATCTTAAGGTGGTCAACCTTTTCATTCTGCGACTATACAATATACCTAAGCTAAAAATAAAAAAACTAAATGAGTGCAAAATAATTACTAAAACTATATTGAAATGGAACCTGATGCGTTCTTGTGCTGATCGATGCACTGGATAAAGAGTAAAGCACCGATGCGGAATAAAAAATACATTTCGCACAGCATGCAATTCTGAAATATTTTTTTGCGCTTAATCGGTATAATTTGTCAAAAACAAGACATACATTGCTCCAAACTACAGTCGTTAATTACACCGAACCATAACTTCTATTCACAACCAGACACCATCACAAATTACTTCACCACCCGTCTCTTTGCCCCGAGATCCTTGAAAACTATACACAATCAGAGGTCAGACTTATACCGGTTTTCCTAAAGTGCGATGTGGGTGAGAGTTGTGTATTGCATCGTAGTATCTTCCTTTCTCTTTAGGAGACTAGGTGTTAATTGCATGCCATTAAATGAACATTTCTCTCTGTCCTTCATTTACTTGTTGCGGTTACTTGTTACTTAAGTAGGTATCTACCTAGTAGTTACGTGCAGTTAGTCTTATTCCAATTGTTTTGCAAATTACTTTACGTCACACCTGGCCATAAAGTAGCAATTACCGCACGCTATACGCGTACGTAAAATCCCACTTCCTGGCCAGGGAGAGATGTAAAATTTTGTACTTACCACGGGCCGTAATAAAGAAAGCCTCAGATCGCATCGCCTTCGTCTCGGGCGTCAAATACCTGCGATCTGAAACATTCTTTGTTTTGCCGCCCAAGGTAAGTAATGTACTATTAAAACACGATCGTTTTATCACCATAAAATGTTCATGTGATTAGTGATAATGGTTGTATGCTGTGAGGAGAAGTGCTAAATATGACAAATAATGACACTCGTCTCAGGCGAACCAGAGCGTTCGTTCGTGACATCCATCTTTTTGCTCTGCATATTCGAAATAATAAATAAATATGTAATAACGGCTCGGGGCCCGCAACGTTTGTCCATAAATACAGCCACCAGGCACACCACGGCCACGACATTGCGCAGTGGCGGCAGCGGCAGCGGTTTTTCTAATTCATTGCGTGTGAGTCGTGTGACCCTACCACAGTGCGTTGCGCGTCTCGACCGCGCAATGAACAGATAAAACGCTTGCCGCGCCGCAATTCGCGCAATGTCATGGCGGGCCGTTAGAGTACATAACGGTTGCGTCTTTTATTGATTCAAAAGAGGATTTGAGTATTAAGAGTATACTCCTAATTCTCGAAGCCAATGCGCTTTAACTGTGTTTATCATACGATACACAAACGGGTTCGTAACTTTGACATCCTAATCGCATTTAAATATGTTTCGCGCGCTCTTTTTAACACGTTATGACGCGCATAGAAGCGAGTGCGCGACACAGAAATATGACTGGGATACGAAGCGACGGAGAAAAATATACCTCTCGGTATAGAGGTGAGTAGGTATGTCGATGATTTATAAATACACAAGTGTGCATAATGTCAAGTACCTGCACGTTAGGTTTACGCGCATGAAAGTAGCCGCGTGAAACAGAAATATGATTGGGACACGAAGCGAAGGATAAAAATATACCTCTCGGTAGAGGTGAGTGTCGATGATTTATAGATACAAATACAAGTGGGCATAACGTCAAGTCACGGGTCAATATATCGTGGAGCGATTAGTGTGAAACGGAATCAGTAATGGCTTGCCGACATATCGTGTTATTTCCACCCGTTAGTCACAATACGTATTAATAAAGGAACTTGCAACGATATTCTTTACGTTATAATGTATTAAAATATAATTATTTACTTCATGGTATCTATCTGTAAAGGGAATCTATACATATAATAAAGCTGAAGAGGATCGAAAGTCTGTACATGGAAGATATTCGAAAAAAAATTGGCTAGGGATACTTCGAATCGATAACAGAACACGTTCCAACAGTTTTTAGAATTTTTGTCTGTTTGTCTGTTTATCTGTTTATCTGTTTATCTGTTTGTCTGTTTATGTGACCGCGCATCACGTGAAAACGGCTGAACCGATTGAAATGAAATTTGGTATAGAGATGGTCTTAGGAAAGGACTTAGGGTAGTTTTTATCCTGGAAATCAACCCCTAAGGGGATGAAATGGGGGGTGGAAATTTGTATGGAGCTACTTAAACCGCTGCACCGATTTGGATAAAGTTTGGTATATGATTAGTTTGAGTCCCGGAGAAGGTTAAAGGATAGGTTTCATCCCGAAAATCTTCCCTTTAGGGGGTAAAATGGGGGGGTGAAAAATTGGATGTAACCCATTTTGATGAAATTTGGTTTAGAGGTAGTTTAAGTTCTGGGGAAGGACATTGAATAGTTTTTATTCCGGAAATCTTTCCCTGAGGGGGTGAAATGGGGGGTGAAATTTTGGATGGACTCCATTTAGATCAAATTTGGTATAGATATAGTTTGAGTCCCGGAGAATGACAATGGATAGTTTGAATCCCGAAAATCATCCCCCAAGGGTATGAAATAGGGATGTAAATGTGGATAAATCCCATTTGGTTAAAATTTGGTATCGAGATAAAAGGAGTCCCAGGGAAGGACAATGCATAGTTTTTATCCTAAATCATCTCCTGAGGGGGTGAAATGAGGGGTAAAAATTTGGATAGAACCGATTTAGATGAAATTTGGTATGGAGATAGTTCAGAGTCCTGGGGAAGGACTTAATATAATTTTTAGTCCAGAAATCATCTCTTAAGGGGGTGAAATGGGGTATGAATATTTGGATGGAACCCATTTACGGTATAGCGAGTTGGAGTCTTAGGGAAGGACATAGGATAGTTTACTCCTGAAAATTATCCCATAAGGGGGTGTAATTGGGGGTTAAAATTTGGTTGTGACCCACTTTGATGAAATTTGGTATAAAGATAGTTTGAGTCCCGGAGTATGACAACGGATTGTTTTTATCCCGAAAGTCATCCCCTCAAGGATAAAATAGGGGGTGAAAATTTGGATAAAACCCATTTAGATGAAATTTGGTAAATAGGTAGAAGGAGTCCTAGGGAAGGACAATGCATAGTTTTTATCCCTAAAAATCATTTCCTGAGGTGGTGAAATGAGGGTTGAAGATTTGAATAGAACCCATTTAGATGAAATTTGATATAGAGATAGGTAGGGTCCTAGGAAAGAACATAGAATATTTTTTATTCCGGAACACATAAAAGGAGGAAATCATCCCCTAAGGGGGTGAGAAATGGTGGATGAACATTTGGATTGAACCCACTTACGGTATAACGATAGTTAAGGAAGGACATAGGATAGTTTTTATCCCGAAAATCATCCCCTAAGGGGGTGTAATTGGGGGTGGAAATTTGTTTGTGACACACTTTGATAAAATTTGGTTGAAAGATAGTTTGAGTCCTGGAAAGGGACATATAATAGTTTCTATTCCAGAAATCATCCCCTCAGGGGGTGAAATGGGGGTGAAAATTTGGATGTAGCCCATTTAGATGAAATTCGGTATAGAGATAGTTTGAGTCCTGGAGAATGACAACGGATAGTTTTTATCCCGAAAATTATCCTCTAAGGAGGTGAAATAGGGGGTGAAAATTTGGATTGAACCCATTTACGGTATAGCGGTAATGGGGAGTCCTGGGGAATATGAACATTACATAAGTAAATATATGTATGTGACGTTCCAAGGGTAAAGGTACCTTATGGCGGCATTAGTTTTGAAGATGTTTTCTAAAACGGGGTAAAAAAGACGTTTTGTTATGGCTATTTTGAAAACTATTAGATGTAACAATTTTTATTTTTAATAAAAAAAAATTTAATTACAAGTCAGTTAATTTAATCCTACGGTTTAATAGAAAAGGTCCTTACGGCCGTGTGATATGAAAATATGCAAAATAATACTGAAAAAGCCTACATGCATCTATACCCTTTCCTTCATACAATCCATACTAATATTACAAATGCGAAAGTAACTCTGTCTGTCTGTTACCTTTTCATGCTTAAACCGCTGAACCGATTGAGATGAAATTTGGTATAGAAATACTTTGAATTCCGGGGCCTTACCAAAGAGTCCTTACTAAAGATAGCTTTTATCTGGAAATTCATCACCTAAGGGGGTGAAAAGGGGGGAGAAAGTTACGATATAAACGAGTTCCACGCGGACGAAGTCGCGGGCAAAAGCTAGTAATGAATATCTTGCTAATCAGTGTCGTGTTGCTGAATTAATTTACCGATATTTTTAGATGAGTATTTATCATAATCATCATATCAGTCGAAAGGCGTCCACTGCTGGACATAGGCCTCCCCCAAAGAGTGCCAAATTTACCGAACCTGCGCCACCCGCATCCAGCGGACACCCGCGAGCCGCGACCTTTACCAGGACATCAGTCCACCTTGTGGGGAGAATCCACGCCACGCCATCAATCATATTAAATTAATAATCCATATTAATAATATTAAACCGATGGCCGTTTCTCCGAAGATATCAGCGTCCAGGTGGGGGTTAGATAGGGCTGCCTCCTTTCACCTTTGCTATTCCTGATCGTCCTAGATGGCATCATGCAAAGAAGAAACGACAGCAAGCGGCGAGGTATAGAGTGGGGGTTAACCGAAACTTTGGATGACCTAGACTACGCTGATAATCTATGTCTGCTTAGCCACAAGCACGTCGATATGCAAGCCAAATTGGACAATCTACAGAGTGAGGCGCTTCTCAAAGGTCTTAACATCAACACGCGGAAGATCCAGGAAATGCGTAGGTATAGTTCTCCTCATCGATTTCGATGACGGCGACCCTAGCAGTTACGGATTTGCCCTATTGTGAGCTTTGATGTGGCTGGCTAGGCCAAACTTACTCTTAAAAACTCTAATGCATGGGGGACAGTAGAGTTGGCCAGTACCCTTATTGTGAGATAAAATCGTAACCTAACGTTACGTAACTACTTACGAGATCATAAACGCGCTTCGAATAGATTTCGATCTCGCTTCGGTATTCTTCGATTCGACCCGTCAAACTTGTAACTCACACTGCCGTTGGACTACGAAACCAACTGCAAAACGTTTGGCACTTTGCGTTTAGTTTTCGATGCGTAATTTAACGTTCGATTCGTACTACCAATCGGTAGTGTGAGACATTTCGAATCGAAGAATACCGTCGCGACTGTAGTTTACTATTTCACTTGCAAAATGGCCCGTGATATCGTATTATTCCGTCAAGAGTTACCGTAGATCCGATCGAAATTTATCTCAAATTAAAGAACTTATAAAAATAAGGGTTTTGAATTGACAACATATATCCGCAAAATTCGGATTGTCGCGTATTTTGTATTTAATAATGCAAATAAATGGCCCCCGCGTCGCCATATTGTATCGACAGTCGACACTGTCGACGTCGCGATGCGCGTATTCTGTAATGTCACCGACAAACATTTAAATTAAAACGATAAATGCTAGTGATATAAGGTTGAATATTGGAAAATCGATTAAACTATACGAACGAACGTGAAGTCGATCGCGAATTAAGTAATGTATAAGTGACTCACGTTACAGTTTGGATTTTTAGTTCTAAGAGTGACCACCAGGGGCGGTGTATAGACTTTTCATACTAAATCTTGACGATAGGCGGTAGCGTCGATAGTAAACGCGACTCACTTCAATCCCACGCTAAGGGTGCAGTTGTGTTATAGGTGTACACCTTTGAAAGTTTAGGCCTCTCTTTTCGCACTCACAACTCATCACCACTGTTAGTCATTAACAACTCGTCGAGAGGGTTCCAACAAGCTTACACCACGGGTTTAACTAGTGTAGTTTAGGAGTTCTTATGGCCACCTTCTGAATCCATCATCAAACCAGCTCTGCGGTACCATATCATTGCATTGTCACCGACGATACGCGCATATAACAAATTTCAGCTTTATCGAAAACCAGGAAGTGGTTGAAATATGGTTTACAAGAGAAGACCGGACAACATACATACGGATATTGCAAGATGAATAAAAGCTTGTAATAATAGAACACGCTCCTAATGTAAACATGCATAGGGCAGATGCCCCAGTTGTGGCCACTTTAAGACTGATTGGCCATTCAGTTTTCTGTACCTTAGTACACTCAATTTAAAGTTGAAAGTGGCCAAAACCGGCCCAGTGGCCAGAACCGGGGCATCTTCCCTACCTATACTAATCAAAGAGTACACAGAATATAAAACATAAACATTTCTGTCAAAAAAAAAAATTGGTAAAAGCTTTTATTGCCAACTGTATACTTTTCTGTATACCGTCATCAACTATTCACTGAGACGATTCTAACGAGCCCAACACAACGGGGTTACGTTGGTTAAGTACTGAATTCCCATGGCCACCTTCCGTCTCCATCATCAGATCAGCTCGATGGTACCATAATATTGAATTGTCATCCAAACTATACTTATAGGTTCCCAAAATTTCAGCTCAATCGGTTGTGGTTAACTGGTTCAAAATTCAGATCCAAGATTTTACCCACACTATCACTAACAAACCAACGAACAGGTCAAGTTAAATAAAAGCTTGTAATAAAAGTCGTGGTTGTTGATGATATGAGTCATGGATATACGATTGGTTATGCCTTGTAAATAGGCAATCTTTACTAAGCGCTAACGAACGGGGTGGAAAATGTAGTGCGACACACGGGCACACGGCAAGCGTAGTATGATTTTGAAGAAAATCAAAAGAGTTACCGCAAAGGTTCTCGAGTGGCGACCACGTACCGGAAGGCGCAGCGTGGGTAGACCCTCCACAAGGTGGACTGATGACCTGGTAAAGGTCGCGGGAGTCCGCTGGATGCGGGTGGCGCTAGACCGGTCACTTTGGCACTAAACACAAACTCTGTCTTTGCTTTATTGGATACCTATAACTATTGCTATTATTTAAAAATGTGAGATCTTATTGTAGGTTAGATTTGACTTGGCCAGTTTTTATCAGAATTAAAATATATATATATACATATTTTGAATAACTTTATAAAATTACTAATGTAATGAAAACTGGCCAAGTCAAATCGAACCTACTTTAAGATCTCACATTTTTAAATAACAGCAATTGTTATAGGTATCCAATAAACCAAAAACATAGAGTTTAATACTTGTTCATAATGTTATTTTGTTCCTATAAATACATATTTGGATTTTGCATAGAACTTGGCACTCATTTAGATCTCCATTCTTTTTGCGGCGAAGCCCACAGCCGAGCATAATTTTTGTATTGAACTTGGCTCTCCTTTTTTACATTTATGTTTTTGGTGGGATTTATTAACACTGATATAATTTGTTTAGTTAGTTAATAATAGTGAAGTGGCAATATCATAGGGTATTAATATTAGGGCATTATTCGTTTACAGTGGTGACAAGATAATTAGCATGCTATGCGAACTTAGAACTTAATGCAAATCCAGTTTCTTATTGAAAACAGTGCCACCTTCTTGATAGCTGGCGAACTCTCTGAAGCTCTAGCGATTGCTAGGCTAGGCTGTCAAGGTATTTCAAAATTCGCCGTATTGTCACACGGTATTTCAAAATTCGCCGTATTGTCATCAGTAGCCTAGGGGTACAGACGGTGGTATTTAGAGTCGTTGATCCGGGGTTCAATCCCTACGACCGACGCACTTTTTGTATGTTTTGTACATTCAAAGAAAAGTTGTAACTACCGCAGAAGAGATGGATTGGCGCCTGTATACGCAAGCATTAAATGCCTTCTTAATTTGGTCGAGTTGCCTGTCTATCTCAGTATGTATATTGTAGTCTTTGATAATTAGCCAATAATGTTGTTATGCCATGACAGACTACTTTTTCTTTTCTTATATGCCAGTCAGGTGTAGCCGGCGTATGCAATGTCAACAGATTTTTAATAAAGGAGTACAAAAGAGATTTTGCACTGATGACGAACCAACGAGGTTAATAAAATCCCACCAAAAACATAAATGTAAAAAAGGAGAGCCAAGTTCAATACAAAAAATTATGCTTGGCTGTGGGCTTCGCCGCAAAAAGAATGGAGATCTAAATGAATGCCAAGTTCTATGCAAAATCCAAATATGTATTAATGGAACAAAATAACATTATGAACGAACATTAAACTCTATGTATTTGCTTTATTGGATACCTGTAACAATTGCTGTTATTTAAAAATGTGAGATCTTAAAATAGGTTCGATTTGACTTGGCCAGTTTTCATTACATCAGTCACTTTTTAAAGTTATTTAACATATATATATATATATATTATAATTCTGATAAAAACTGGCCAAGTCAAATCTAACCTACTTTAAGATCTCACATTTTTAAATAATAGCAATTGTTATAGGTATCCAATAAAGCAAAGACATAGAGTTTAATACTTGTTCACAATGTTATTTTGTTCCTATAAATACATATTTGGATTTTGCATAGAACTTGGCATTCATTTAGATCTCCATTCTTTTTGCGGCGAAGCCCACAGCCAAGCATATTTTTTGTAGTGAACTTGGCTCTCATTTTTTACATTTATGTTTTTGGTGGGATATCATTACTTTTTGTAAAGAAAACTAGGCAGGCATTGAGATTTCCTTCTGTTCTGTGTATAATTATGTGGTGCCGTGCGCCGCCGACGACACGCCGTTGGCCGGTTGTTTAGCGCGTATTACAGGTTTTTTGTATGGGGACCACCCCTTATTTGTAGACTTTTTATATTTATGTGTTCTTTTTATGTTTCATTATTTTTATATTTCTGTTATATAGCACATATAATAATACATATATTGTGATAGTTTCAAATGTCTGCTTGTAACGGTTCCAAGGCTATAATTTAAAAAAAAAATAGTATGGGGACCCCCCCTATTTTTTAACTTTTTTTTATTTTTAGATTTTTTCCTACGCTAACACACAATTACCGAGCTGGATTCCAAATGTCATCCTTCTAGGTCATCTGGAAGTAGGTTATGTTTAGGTACTATATGTCAGTCAGTCAGTGCTATGCTAAAATTTACGACTTTTTGACCTTCATATCTTTATAACCGTTTGAGCTAGCTTCATGAAATTTGGGCTTCTAGATGTCCTTATGGATATAATTAAACACACGTAGTTTTATGTGTTTACGTTAAAGAGGTTTTGAGTTATAGAAGGGTCAAAAGTGGCTCGTGTAATATTACACTTGGCGCTGGCTAGCCAGTTCTTTTGCTTGAACTTGGCTTGACACGCTGCCGCGTGTCTAGATATCATGAATTCATTAGACGAACGCACTAAAGACATTTGAAGTGTTTAATATATTCTCGGCTTTTTCTCTGACACCGCAGTCTGACTCACTAGATTCTCATTTAGACTTATTAGATTCATAAAGATTAAAATACATCCATAAATTGTTATCCATTTATTTTCATTTGATTGTTTTATATTTCTAAGATAATGATCCCATGTTTTAAAACTGGCTCTTAATAAAAAATATTTTTAAGGCTTAGATGCACTATCGGTGCTCAGCTTTGGTGCTTAGCGTATAAAGGTGAGTGTACACTGTGCTGTAGACTTGAATTACGGCGCGGGCGTGGTCGGCACCTGATTAAGGCATCAAAGATGCCACCCTGAAGCCAGTCGCGTAATTATTTGGCCTTTACAGTGACGCTTTTATGTGACGAACACAGGGAAGTACTAAATATTAGTAACCGGTTTCCGTACTGGGTATTTTTGATGGAAATAATTAGTATCAGTAAGAGTACTAGTGTTGTCTGATATTTATTTCACCAGTAGGTAACGATATAAAACTGCTCTTGCTGAGTAAACAGGTTACGCAGCAAAATATCATCATCACAAGATTTTTTCAATTAGCAATGATGTATTTTAAAAAAGAGATCTTTATATTTCATCATTGTCAATTAGTGTCAAAATGAGTTGCTTTAGATATAGATAGGTAAAGCACGCGCGGCGAATAGAAAGAATTTCATGCATTGACTCATCATAACTTGTGTCTGTCACTCGCGCGCAATTATATTGTTGTCGCGCTCACAGAGTGACATTGAATGATATATCTATATCTATCTATACATATAATAAAGCTGAAGAGGGTCGAAAGTCTGTACATGGAATGGAATCGAAAAAAAATTGGCTAGGGATGCTTAGAATCGACAACAGAACACGTTCCAACAGTTTTTAGAATTTTTGTCTGTTTGTCTGTTTATCTGTTTATCTGTTTCTCTGTTTCTCTGTTTCTCTGTTTATCTGTTTGTCTGTTTATGTGACCGCGCATCACGTGAAAACGGCTGAACAGATTTACATGAAATTTGGTATAGAGATAGTTTGAGTCCTAGGAAAGGACATACGATAGTTTTTATCCCAGAAATCATCCTCTAAGGGGATGACATTGGGGGTGAAAATTTGTATGGATCTACTTAAACCACTGCACCGATTTGGATGAAATTTAGTATATATATATATAGTTTGAGTCCCGAAGAAGGACATAGGATAGGTTTGATCCCGGAAATCATCCCCCAAGGGGGTGATATGTGGAGGTGATAATTTGTATATAACTGATTTTGATGAAATTTGGTATAGAGATAGTTTAAGTCCTGGGAAAGGACATAGGATAGGTTTTATCCCGTTAAATATCCCCTAAGGGCGAGAAATTTAGGGTGAAAATTTGGATGGGTCCCGTTTAGATGAAATTTGGTATAGAAATAGTTTAAGTCCCGGAAAATACAACGGATAGTTTTAATCCCGAAAATCATTCCCTAAGGGGATGAAATAGGGGGTGAAAATTTGGATAAAACCCATGTAGATGAAATTTGGTAAAGATATAGTTTGATTCGCGGGGAAGGACAGCGGATGGCTTTTGCCCCTAAAATAATACCCTAAGGGGATGAAATAGTGGGTGAAAATTTGGATGGAACCAATTTACGGTATAGCGAAAGTTGGAGTTCTGGGGAAGGACATACGTTAGTGTTATCCCGAAAATTATCCCCTTAGGGGGTAATATTTGGATGTAACCTATTTAGATGAAATTTGGTAAAGAAATAGTTTGAGCCCTGGGAAAGGACATAGGATAGTTTTTATTCCGGTAATCATACCCAAAGGGGATGAAATGGGGGTGAAAATTTGGATGGAACCCATTTAGATGAAATCTGGTATAGTGAAGTTTGAGCCGCGGGGAAGGACAGCAGATGGCCTTTATCCCGAATATAATCCTCTATTTCATCGGGGGTCAAAATTTGGATGGAGTCCTGGGGGAGGACACTGCAAAGTTTTTATACCGAAAATCATCTCCTGAATGGAACCGATTTAAATTGAAATCTGGTACAGAGATAGTTTGAGTCCCGGAGATGGACATAGAATAGTTTTAATCCCAGAAATCAGCCTTTAAGGGGGGAAAATTGAGGGATGAACATTTGTATGGAGCTACTAGAGCGGCTGCACCGATTTAGATGAAATTTGGTATAGAGACAGTTTGATTCCCGGGGATAGATCCCGGGAAAGGACATTAGATAGATTTTATCCTGGAAATCATCCCCTAGGGGTGAAATAGGGAATTAAAATTTGCATGGATGTAACACATTAAGATAAAATTTGTATAGAGATAGATTTTGTCTCGAAAATCACCCCCTTAGGGGGTGAAAGGGGGGATGAATATTTGGATGAAACCCCATTTAGATGAAATTTGGTTTAGAGATAGTTTGAGTTCCGGGAAAGGACATGGGATAGTTTTTATCCAGGAAATCATCTCTTAAGTGGGTGAAATGGAAGGTGAACATTTGTATGGAGCTACTATACAACCGCTGCACCCGTTTAGATAAAATTGTCTCGGGGAAGCAAATAGGATAGTTTTTATCATCCCGTAAATCAATCCCTAAAGGGGAAATGGAGGGTGAAAGTTTGTATCGAGCTACAATATAAACGAGTTCTACGCGGACGTAGTCGCGGGCAGAAGCTAGTAAATAATATTAATGCTTTTTACTTAAAACACGTTACAAAGAGGCAAATCGGTAAAATATTAACGAAAATTTTGAAAATTCAGACTATATCTGTTATATCTCCTTCACAAATGAAATGAATGTCAGACAAGAAATGGATTTTATTTGTATATTAACTTATAAAATCCACGTTTTGATGAGTTTCAGATTCTTTTAATAAACAAAGTTCTCCATTATATTTATTAATTTTATTCAAATATCGTTTTATTTACTTTGTTACGTAAATGTTTTACATTCAATTGTTAAATCATGAATGCATATGTCCCACGCTTTAGTAGTCCACAAAAAGATAAAAGTTTTTACCAAGTATTCACAAGTACAGAATTAACACTGCTAATACCGGCTGATCTCTCTCAGTGCTCTAACCCGACCATGGCTAACCATCTGAAACTTAAGAGCAAAAAACCGCAGACTGTGAAAATTGCTTTCAATTTTATAATTAAAGCAAGTAAAGACCGCCTTTGAAATTTAGAAATTCTCTTTCAAATTGGTTTGGACAGATTTTAATTTACGGATGCTCAGCTATTTTTAAGTAAATCACTGTAATCTGTAGCTTTAAAAAAACCTATAAAAAGTATAATTATGGTAACGTGATACGCCACACGTGATAAAGGTTTTAATAAGGAAATGTACAATAAACCAAAGATCTACTTAATATTCATACCTACTCAAAATATACAATGTTAAATGTAAAAAAAAATAAGTGTTATGGTTATATATAAGTCAGTAAGCGATTTATTTGTAAGTATGTCAATTTAATTAGATTTTTCCAATTAGATCACATTAAAAAAAGATTAGTGACAAAAGATCGGCACAAGGAGGCCGCACGTACGGCGTCGTTACTCACACCTCTTCAAATCCCATGTAATAACGAGACAAGCTCGAGTCCCTTTGAAGGAAATTTTTAATAAAACGCTTTAAAAGGGTTATAAAAGCCTCGCTATCTTAAAAAAGTAATTGAGCCAGCGAGAGCCGCTGTTATATCCTTTTTGTTGGTTAATAAGTTTTGAACCTTAATTTTTTTATGGTGACAAAATTTTTATATTTGGAATGCTTGGAATCAAGAGCCGTTTTGGTAAAGGAAGAATTTGGCGTTTTAAAAAACTGCTTTCAAGAATGACGTGATTGTGTCTGGTATTAGTTCCATCATTATTATCCTGTTATGTAACAAGTTATTTGTTTGATTTAAGTACTTAACGATGAGGGAAATTTTGTGAACTAAGTACTTAAACTTGTTTGGATTATATCTATTGCAAAAACTAATGTGTCCAGAAGAAAATTTGTTATGTGACATATTATACATTATTTGTAGAAATGAAATGAAATGACAAATTTATTTTTAACCGACTTCAAAAAGGAGGAGGTTATCAATTCATGTATATGTTTTATTTTCGTGTGTTTGTTACGCGATAACTTGTTTGTTACGCGATAACTCAGTAATTTATGAACCGATTTGAATTTTTTTTTCTTTAAAAAGCATATGACTTTCAGATTGGTCCCGTTGCCACCAAAATCCAGTTATGATGATGGGATCCTGGAGAAATCGAGGGAACTCTTCAAATTTTATAGGCAAACTTGAAGCAATTTGGCTACTGATTTGAAGTCGGTTAAAAATTTGTTTTCATTGTAAATTATATTATAATGTCTTTGTTGAATCTTAAAAACTTTGATTGTGTTGTGAAGCCAAACGAAACATAAAAAAAATATTTTCATTCACAGTTACTTAAACATAAAATAATACGGTTCTATAGAATGGTATTATCGAACGAGCGAGCGTTGCGAACTTCTCTGCTTCAGCTTGGCCGTAAATGCGTTCGTATGTCCGGATGTCCCGCTGTTCTCCTCCACAGGTCGCATTTCTTTACCGATTCTCGTGACATTTTGTGAGCAGGTTCGACGATTATACAGGGTGTGGCCTGTAATAGGAGCAAATATTCAAAAGGACGCTTCCTTATAGCATTTGCAGTAACCCCTTGTGTCGTCCCATCCATTTAATTTCTTATTGGATTCGGAGAAATTTTGATCTAAAGTTATGACCTCCAAGTAATGGGCATCACGAGATCATAGCACAGCAGTCAATGCAGATTTTGAGGTAACATCATGTTAATGAGTCATAATAGTTTTTGCATTTTTATTTTCAGAAGATGTTTTTGTGGTTTATTTTTATTTTTTTTTCATATTTTATTGTGTTTTTAAAATAAAAAGTTACTCATAGCACACCAAAAGAGTAAAGAAATAAGTAAACAAATTATAAATATATTTTTTTCCAAAAAATATTTTTTTTAGGTAATTCACTTGGAAATAATTGTTCACAAGCTTCATAATCTACCGTTTAATATTTTGCTCCTGATACAGGGTCCACCCTGCATTATGTATAACTTTTTCGTTGAATCCGTTTTTGTTTTTTACAAGCTTTATATTAACTTGCACTGTTCGTATGTAAGTATGTAAATATGAAAGTATGTAAGTTGTCCGTCAAAATTTGCAATCCATTTTTCAGTCATTTCCTGTTATCCAATTGAGCTGAAATTTTGCAAGCATATGTGTATTGCATGACAATGCAATATTATGATGACTTGGAGCTGATATGATGCTGGAGCTGGAAGGTGGCTATAGGAACTCCGCAATAAAACGACACAACCCCATCGAGTTTGGGCTCGTTAGAATCGTCTCAATGAGTACTTGATGATGGTATGCAGAAAAGTACAGTCGGCAGTAAAAGCTTGTACCAAAAATGGAATTTTTGACAGAAACTTGTTTTTAACATTTACTCACGTGTTCTGCAGCTCACCGAGCCACTAGTTTTATATTATCAAGTTGCTCCCTGACCTAGTACCTACCCCTGATATTGTCTTCTAATTAGGGAAGAAGCACTTGCGCCCTTATTAAGGAAACTGTTCCGGTTAACAAAACCTAAATAATCGAGCAATAAAGGAGATAAAATAAACGTGATATTATAGTGTAATTAAAACCAATAGGAATCGAAATAATATTCCATTTAGCCGGCGTTGATAGCAAACAGAATTAGTGGAATAGCAGTGGACGGGTTAAAAAGTGTTGTAATTATGCCCTCGGCGGGTCGTTAGCGGTAGTTCAGGGTTAATCGCAAACACTTCACTCCACTTTGTAACCAGTGTAAATCAGACATCCGAATACGCGTTGTTATTACGAATCCTGGTGTCAAGATATAGTTGGTGTGAGCGGTAAGGCGAGGTGAAACAAGTTGCGATTAGCGTAGCGGCACCTGCGGAAGCGGGAACGAGCTCGCTAATTGTGTTTAATTCAATATAATTACTACATGCTAAATACATTATGTATGAAATAAAATAGGAATGAATATTTTGTATCATTGTATTGTTTTTCGTTTAAATCTTGCGATTAGGTGTCAAAGCGGACCCCGGGCTCCTTTAGGGGCACAACCGGGAATAACGCTAGGAGGATGATGGTTGTATCTGGAAAGTTATAGTAGCCTTGTGGTTCAAACATCTGTCAGACGGCGTTCGCGGGTTCGAAGCCCGGCTCGTACTAATGAGTTTTTCGGAACGTTGGTACGGAATATAATTTGGCACTTATTTACAATTAGCTTTTCGGCGAAGTAAAAAATCGTGAGGAAACTTGCATAATAGGTACATCTGTGACGAATATTACAGGTGTATGTAAAGTTCCCGACCCGGCTTGGGTCACCATGGGGACTACTGCACGTTCCCATCAGTGGGACGTATTAAAGGCTGAAGAATATTTGATGATATGTATCGATTTCACCCATCATCAACACAACCATCACACATCGTCATCATTGATACACAGAGTCACTAATTTCATTAGAAATCATTTATCATAAAGTAAGCGCGGATTCAGTCGCCCGTATCCTTCGCGGGGACTGTTTCTGGTTATATCAGAGATTAAAAAAAAAAGATATATATCGATTTTTAGGGTAGACTGGGTACGGTTGAAACATAGGTCGGTTGAAAAAAACGTAAATATCTCGCAAAGCGTTGGCGAGACGGCGAGGGGTCCAAGGAGGGAAAGAAGCGGACGATCGGTTTGTACGGACGTTGCTTCCCGCGCGCGTAATTTGTTTGTAGATGGCCCTATTGTATTTTGATCCCCAAAAGTAAGTATATTCACTCGTAGAGCTTTTCAATTATTCTGGTTTCTATTTAAGTGAGAGTATTGAGTGTGTGTTTATGTTTGAAGTGAAGCTTTAGGATCATGTCAGCGTATCTAGTTTTACTGTATCATTATTCTTATTATTACTACAACGGCTTTTTTCCGACAGTAGGTGGTGAGGACGGTTGAAACGGGACAGTTGCAACAGAGTGATTTGCTTGTATTTTTTTGACATTGACTAATGAAAGTCAAAGTAAGTTTATTTTTTTTATTTTCATGTATTTTAAATAAGTTTTGTAACGTTTAAAATGCAACAAGTTTATTTTTGTTTTGGTTAAGGTAACTTACTTAAATAAGGTGACAAATGACTGATAATATACGTAGAGTTTAATTTGTAAGCGCAAAAACGCAAGCTGATTAAAAACGGTTCCTAAATTATACGTAATCTCATAAAAAATACGAATAAAACACATAAAAGTACACATATTTTGTCACTGTTTTAACCACCCCTGGGATGGACAGTTGAAACAAATCGTTTTTTTTTTTTTATTTGATCTACTGCTAAAACTAGAACACCTGGTCCCAAAAATTTCTCTCATTCATTTGATATATTTTTTTCATCTCACAGATTATAAAAAGCAAAACTACGGACGATATACGAAAAATTGGTTCAATCGTACCCAGTCTACCCTATGTTATGACGTTTCAATATAAATTATATAGTTATTAGTTTAGAGCTTAGACACAGACTTCAACAGTATTAAAATACAGGAAATATAATATACTCGTATCTATGCTCGATATCGACAACAAAATTACCGCTCAGTCTGAAAATACTATTTGAAGCTCGCTAAGATAGCTAGTTGGTCATTATTAGCTATTATTAGTATTAGCTACACAATTTATGCTGAAAATGAATCTTAAACTTTGGAAAATATACCTCGCTAAAAGAGTGTGTCAATTTTTTTTTCACATGTGTGACTTTGCAATCTCACTCGCGATAGCAGCAGAACAGGGCCGGCAATGTTGTATCAAAATCCATAAACGGTGCTTGAATTCGCGGTGCCCAAAACATCATATTTTGCCGTCGTATTTTCGTGTGAATTGTCATTTTTAAGAAACGATTTATGGTAGGGTACGCATTTATAATTATTGATCTAATCTATATCTTAAGCATGTTATGGAACAAATGCAACACTCAATTTTATGATCGCTGGCCTGTGCGACAACAAAGCCTGGGTTATTTGATTTTTTTGCCGGACGGTCATTCTGCAAAATCCTTGTTGTCAACAAGAATATAATTCAAAGAATCTTGGCTTATGATTACGAATCTCCAAATTAACTCTGTTAATACTGGATTTTTAATGTCCCTCGAGAAAGTTCAACAACCCTTCTTATTGACGCAACTCAAACAGACGGCAATGATCTCCAGAGATTCTAATTCCACTTAATTTAAGCAACGTCAACAAAGCAGGGATATATTTGGAAGATAATCAAGCCACCGTTTGCCGTTAAGTACAAGAATGCCTGCTTTTGTCAACTTATTGACGCTGTAAAAGTGAGAGCCTAGCGATAGACGGAGGTGTGACGCGGTTTTATAAGCCACGATAACGACACGATATTGGGTAAGTAATACGAGATATAACATTCATTATATATACGCTCACTTTGTATAAGCTTGTTTAGTATAACATTCACTGGATATAATGAACGAAATATATAATTTCAAAATATCTACCTTTGTAAACTATAACGTTATTTAAATATAATACCAATTGATATAACGATTAAAGCGTATAATGTTCATAACCCCTAATATTTAAAACATATATTATACAATTAATCTAACATCAAAAAGCATAATGCTCGTATAGTATAAACGCCTACAATTATTTTAATAGTAATCGCATGAAAAGCTGAATATACTGAATGCTTTGAATGTGAATTTCTTAGAGCGATAACCTCAAATTTATGTTTGACGAAAAGTAAACATTGAAGATATACATGTTATGTTGGTTAAAATTAAATATTTTTTTATGTACTAAGTGGTCTTCCTAATTAAAAATCAACCTTACGTTACTTGTTAATCCTGAACATTTGGTAAAAGAAAATTGTCTCCTTGTAACCTTAAACTTTTTTTTTTTTTGTCCGGGGGAAAATCCGGTGGTTATGTCAGACTTCTACTGACTAAAGACCCCCGGGTGTTCCTCGCACCCACTTTTTGACCGGGATACGGGGACCATTATTCTTCCGCGTCCCGGCCGGTGGTCGTCC
The DNA here is from genome assembly GCA_963854355.1 of Epinotia brunnichana. NCBI lineage: Eukaryota > Metazoa > Arthropoda > Insecta > Lepidoptera > Tortricidae > Epinotia > Epinotia brunnichana. The sequence goes on from OY977949.1 coordinate 19,990,544, forward strand.
GCAGTCGGACACAACACTGGGGGACCACCCATCCCCCTTCCATAAAAAAAGTAGTGTGCCCGGAACACTTGGCACACCACCCAACCCGAGGACCCTACTCCTTCGGACGACGAACGTCCCCGTGTTCGTCGCCTGGAGGTCTTCCTTATGGTGGCAGTCGGCGGTCGTGCGCCAGCCTCCTGCGGCCAACTCTCCGGCGGCACTGCTGGGGCGCTTCTACGGCATCCTCTCTCGCCCGTTCCGCCCTTTCCTTATGTGCCACTACTTCCTCACAGAAGGAAATCATTGCCCTCCAGGACCTGTCGCTGTCAACCATAGATTTAACTACTACCGGCAGCGACAGATCGTCACCAATTACCTGGGCCAGTTCGTCCCTCTGACTCGCCCAGGCCGGACACAGCTCCAAGGTGTGCTGAGCTGTGTCCTCGGCCTCACTGCAGCTATGGCACTCCATAGTAGGTTCTCTCCCGGCTATGCGGACACAGGTACCGTCCGAAGCAACCATGCCCCGTAAGTACCTGCGTCAGTCGGAAGGTAAATGTCCCATGACTGCAGTCCAACCACTGCGACAGTACTGGGCGCACAGCCTCAATTGTTCTAAAGCCAGCAGATGGTGTTGCCAGCCTCTCTTTCCACAGCTCGACCGCCTGGAGCCGAAATTCCTCACGCTTCGCCTCCACCTCCCTTGGTGCTGGCCAATGGTCCCGGGACCTTGCCTCCTCACGCCAGAAGTACGTGTATGCGAGGATTCTGGCTTCGAGGCTTGTAACCTTAAACCTAACCTAACCTAACTTTTTTTTTAAAGAAACGCATGCCAATTATTTTAAGGCAACCTTAACCTAACTTAACCGCCAGCGTGTCGACGTCACCCCGCTTCGCGGGGTGCCTATTTCCGCTCTAACTGACACAAGTTAACCATAACCTAACCTACCATAAATGCGACTGTTGATTTGTTTTTTACTGCGGGGGGCTACACCCCCCGACCCCCCCTTGTAGGGCGCTTTGCCCCCCGTCCCTCCTTTTTCTAGCTGCCCTAACCTAATTTCGCGGGCTCTTATTTATATTTCATATCTCTTATATCTTATAATCCTTATTCTAAAAGATATTATATATTATGATCGTTATACGTTTTGCATGAAATTAGTCAATTTGAGTGTTATATAAAAAAAATGTTATATAAAATGAATATCATGCCAATTGACCGTTATTCCTTATAAAAGTATTGATTTTGTTATTATAGCTAACGTTCATTATATCTTGTAAACGTTAATAATATGAAATTATATATTATGTTGTTATATTTTGTGAGACGCACCCCACGATATTCATATTCATATCCATTTATTCGCAATATTAATAATATCACATGTCATAAGATAATAATTATAATCATAGATTGTAAAATAAGGTCAATTACAAATAAGGTCAATAACAAAATAAAGTCTATAAGAAATTGCTTAGTAGGTAAAATAATCAGTAAATTAATAATGAATAATGCAAGAAAGATACAGGGGTGAATTTACCTTACTACAATGTCCATTGCATATATGCACTTTGAACGACGTCAAATGGTGAAATTAGAGGTGTTATATGATTACCATATCACAAGCTGTTATTATAACGAGTTGAATTGCATCCTGTTTGTTAATGGTACAATCTTTCTAGCACCATATCATCCTCTTAGCGTTTTTCCCAAAATTTGGAGTAGGCACTAGGTTAAAATAATTAAAGTGAGGTAATAAGGACAAAGGTACGTTTCAGACTTCCTAGGGCCTTTTTATCAGAAGTTAATAATTATTATTCTGTCTCTGTATGTGCTCGCGACTCAGAACGCAAAACATCCGAAACTTCGAGTGACCTTCATAGCAACACAGGTTTAGTGATAATACTTTTTTATACGCCAGGTAAAATACAATCTCATGTAAATGTCACAAAGACTTGGATAAGGATACTCGTAGTCTTTTCTCACTTAACTGTAAATTGATTAATTGCTAATTTACAGAAATTAATGAATTTCACATTTACGCTTGACTAAAAATTACTTTACACGAGTCTAACGCGATAATTACTCTAACCTTAATTTCTGACGTTCTGTATAAAGTTATTTTTTAAATAAGTGTACATACCACATAAACTCTAATTGTTATCAAGATTTGTTATTGTAGCATGCTTATTCCATCTTATCTGGAGGACTAACCACCCAGCTCGCAATCGCGTCGTATAAACCGAGTCTCAAGGAATCGGAAGACGGTTTATCAAGCAGATAGTCTGTTCAAGACAAAGGAATATTTTCTAGCCTATTATCAAAATTATAGACTGTTGGGAATAAGCCGGGACAATAGCGGCTGCCCGTCCTCCGTTTCTTATTTTAATAGCGTCTCGTTTGTATGCATTTTATGAAGAATATTGTTGGATATTACTGAAGTCAGCCAGCTACATTGTTCTAAGCTTGAAGAGTTTTGGGATTTTTAATGGGCTTTAATGAAACAACGCTGATAACGTTGCAGAATAAACATGGTTGTAGGGATATCATGTTCACGGACAATTCGGGATGAACCTACTGAAAACTGATATCAGGGAAGTATAATTATGTACACATACGCACTTTATTATACGGGCTCGTTTTAAATAAAAAATCTGTTGAATAATTTATTTCATTGAAAGTAAAGTCTACGAATGGACATACTTAGATGATAATATCGTGGCTTGGTGGTTCATAGTCATGTGCGATGAACGACTTGCGAGGCAATTCAATCTGTAGGTTATCAGCGTTTTCCTTTTTACTTAGGGTCTGTATGTAATGATTTTAAACGAAAAACTTTCGGACATATTAGAATTATAATGACGTCTTTATAATTCTGATATTTATGTTAAAAGCTTTTAAATAAATGTAACTTCTTTATATAGCTATTTTAGTAGTAAATTTATACTGTCGCTTACGATTTATCGTGTCGTATTTGAACTGTCGTGATTTATCCATCGTACCGTACTACTATTTTATGACATGGATATAAAATAATAAAAAACGTATATAGTAGTCAACCAAACACTATTGTCTGATATGAAAAAAAAGCATAGTATTGATGCAAACCTTTGTAACGAAGTCTGTGAGCAGCTTGCTGCGGCACAAAGTGATGTGGTTGCATCCGCGGAGTCCGATGTCAGTGGAATGATGGAATGGGAGCGGAACCTGTACCAGTCTGCGAGTTGTTATTGTTTTAATCCGTTTTTCTATTATGCAATAAACAAAAGAGTACCTACATAACATTTAAACTAACAACCGGAAAATGTACTCTAGATTAATCAACACTAGTTTTCTTTCATTGCTTTAGAACATAGTTCATGAAATTGAGAGTAGAACCAATTCATTTTTAATTCCTTTCTTGTCACGGCACTATTTTTACATGACCCGAGGTTTACTGGCACATATTACGAGTGTAGTTATTTGAATAAAAATGATCAAAAACTCACGTGCCCGTTGTGTACTCCGGTCTTCATAAACAAGATCGTGAGCCACACCAGAGCACATGGATGAGATCAACGCTGAAATCGGTCAGGAGAGTATATAAATAATATAATTATATTTAAATGCGACTATATTGCTGTTGTATTTATACAGGGTGTGGCCTGTAATAGGAGCAAATATTCAAAGGGATGCTTCCTTAGAGCATTTGTAGTAACCCCTTGTGTCCCACTAATTTTATTATTTTTTGGATTCGGAGATATTTTGATCTTAAGTTATGACCTCCAAGTAATGTATCTTGGCAACACGACATCATAGCACATCAGTCAATGCGGATTTTGAGGTAACATCATGTAACGAGTAATAATAGTTTTTGCATTTTTCTTTTCAAATTATATTTTTGTGATTTTTTGATTTTTATTTCATTTTTTCAAGTGTTTTTAAAATAAAAAGTTACTGATAGCACTCCAGAAGAGTTAAAAAATACAACTAAACTTTTTTTGAAGAAAAAAAAATTCAAAAAAAAGTTTTATTTTTTCAAGTTTAACCATGTGGAAATAATTGTTCACAAGCTTAATAATCTACCGTTTAATGTTTTGCTCCTATTACAGGCCACACCCTGTATATCATCGCAGTGCTTCATGCGCTTCCTTTTGCGTAAGCCAGGTATTAAGTATATTGAAATGGAATTAACATGAAAAAAAATGTTTCATAATTTGAGGCAAAATAACATAAATTGCAACTCTAAAAGCTGATTCAACTCTTTAAGCCCGTCACTTGCCAAAACGGCAAAGAAAACGATAGCAACAATGGAACCGCATGGCCCGTTTTACGTAAAGGAAATCTATACGCTACGCCTTTTACGTGCAGATGGCGCGGACTACAAAGGTGACTCACTCTTTGAGCCGTTTACCGTGCAACCTACGCTTTGTTTAACATAATATGGGATATAATCACAGCGCAAATTTATCGGAATTTTATCGAAACATTTATTTGTTTATTTATTTATTTATGTCAAATACATATAAGCAGCTATTATTACAATTACAACGAACTAATAAATATTAGTTCGTTGTAATTGTAATAATAGCTGCTACGGACGGATAGCGATTTACTGATCTCGTCGGACCACAGCGTTGGACAGCGGCCTCTTCCTCTTTCACAACATGCAGTACATTTTTGTTGGTCGCTTTTGATCTCAATTAAATCGTCATCATTAAATCTTTTTCATTGCCGAGCTAACGTATCACGGTGGTACCGCTGTATACTCCAGGCAAAATACGGTTTTGAAAAAAATCATTTATAATAGCGTTTTTTTTCTTTCCATCATTTTAAAACATTATTCTAAGATGCGTTATTCAAGAATTCAACAAACTTTCCATCCGGAAGTATTTATATAGATTTAAATAAAACATGAATTGTTTTTTTTTAACACTTTCGTAACAGAGACTTATACAGGTCTGTGGCTCGTACGTTCGGGTATAATTGAACGAGCGAGCGAAGCGAAGGAAGTTCTCTGTTTCAGCTAGGGCAAAAAATATTTAGTATATTTGGCGTCTCTCCAGCTGTTCTCTACAGGTCGCATTTCTCAACAATTTAACCAGCTCTCAAAAATTTGTGAGCAGATTCAATAATTATATAGATTTTTTTGATTCTATTTTTTGCAATTCTCACAGAGTCACTAGTTATAAGCATCCCAAAAGTACATCAGGGAGTGGAGCAGTATTACAATCATTAATTATAGGACACTCATCAGGAAGTGATGATCATGTCATCACTTCTAATAAATATTAGGGGGCAATCTTACATAGCGGGGGCATCCGCTGGATGCGGGTGGCGCAGGAACGGTCATTTTGGCACTCTTTGGGGGAGGCCTATGTCTAGCAGTGGACGTCTTTCGGCTGATATGATGATGATGATGATGATGAATCTTACATAAACCGAACTAGCCCTACAGTAAACTCAATAAGACTTGTGCTATGAGTGCTACAGCAATATTTTTGGTAAATATACATTCTAAAATACATAAAGAGCATCCAGGACACGGACACAAACTCATGCTCATCACACAAATATTTACCCTAATCGGGATTTAGACACAAGGTTTGCAGGCTAAGCCGGCCGTCAAGTACACTACAAAACGGAACTTGAATGAGAACGAGAATGTGCACAGTCGACGTCAATAATATGTATACTTTTTGCACCTGAAAACAATGGACTAGGTGCAAAAATGTAACAAACATAATATATTTTTAACGTCCAGTCTACTAGTTTTCGTAAATAGGTAGGTGTCAATCAAAACTTGTGAACGGATGGAGTTATATTTTATTCATAAAAAGATGAGTCCAACTAACCTTTTCGATTAGGTCAAAGTAGGTTCATATTAGCACACACAAAGTGTAATACTAAATATTAAATCTGAGCGTCTTCTTCTCATACTTAAGAACTAAGCTCTTGCTTGAACCCACTAAATCATGCCTAAAGATAAATTGAACTGAGTAATAGTAAATCCTCAACATGATAGGATTTAGTTTTAAACAGTTTGCATGTGGGCATTATTGTTATATTTAAATATCTAGTAAAGTGCGGCGGCATCTAAATAAAATCACACCACCATATAGCTACCAAAAATTGCTTTTGGTAAAGAAGAATTAAATGCTAATGCTTTAAGGACACCCTCTAAATTTATTTTTATTATTATAAATGTTTCGGGACAATCATACACAAATCTATCTTTTCCCAAACTAAGCAAAGCTAAATGGGTACATGTACTTATATATAGATAAATAAATACTGACTCGTGATCATCACGCAAATAAATGCCCTTACCGATATTCAATCAAACTCGGGACCACCAGCCTCGTAGGCAGGGTCACTACCAAGTACCAATTAAAATAAAATGTAAGCAGTGTTGTGGATAACGCTCATTTTGAGGCTTAAAGACTCGAACCCTAAAGACTCCCGAGGCTTAAAGACTCAAGTGACGAAAAGTCAATATTTTGCATTCATATGCGTAAAATAAACCAACACGGTTCTTAAACAGCATCGAGTCTTTAAGCCTCGGGAGTCTTTAAGGCTCGAGTCTATAAGCCTCGAAATGAGCGTTATCCACAACACTAAATGTAAGGCATTTTTTGTCAATAGTTTGACTAGAATTGCGTATGGGGTCTGATAAAAAACACTACACATACTTTCATGAGCAAATAAAATTGTTTTCAGGTTTAAAGACATTAAAATCGCGCCAGAGAACATAATTTTCGTAATACCACGTTTGAATTGTGGTCTGTTAATTATAAGTCATTGTTCGATATCTTTATTATTCCCAACATCGTTACCAATGTTCTCAACAAAATGGACGGAGCGTAAATCGAGCTCGTATTTCGGCCCCACCAACATAATAGAAGCTTCAGATAGAAACGGAGTGACAGACAGCGCCCGCCGACAGTGCACTTTTCAAATATTTTTGCCTTTTAATTTGCTTCTGTCGTCTACCCTGCAATTGTTTTCCGTTGTTTAAAAAGAAGCAGAAATGTTGACATTGGATTTGATAACTAGACCCGCAGTTTTCTGTACTAATATTATAAACAGGAAAAGTTCATGAGGTTGTAGCTTTTTGAGTTTTTGTGCTCTCCTGAATGAACCACTTAGGTATCCGATTACAAAAATGATTACACCAGTGTATGAAATGTTGGTGTTGTTTGCAGCATGCGGGTGGAGCCACTAGCAGTATTAGTGTGGACGCTAAATAGACAGGAAAAGTGTGGTTGTAGCATTGTAAGTTTGTATGTATGTACGTAATCTTCGGAACTAACCATCCAATTTCAAGAGCCGCGCGGGCAGCTAGTCTATGCTTACATTATAAAGAGGAGAGTCTGTTTGTTTGTATGTAATGGGTCATATCGAGGCAAAGCTAGTAGTTAGCTAGTATTGAATAAAGTAACTGTTAGTTATGAAATACCATAGTGAATACATAAGTGGGAATGAAATAAATTCCAAAAAGGAGTGATGAGTAAAAATATTGTTCAAAATAGTTTAAGTTGCTGTGCACACCTTACGCTTTTTCTATCGTTATCATCATAACAGCCAAAAAACGTCCACTGCTGAACATAGGCCTCTTCCAAAGAATACCATAATAAACGGTCCTCCGCCACCCGCATCCAGCGGACTCCCGCGACCTTTACTAGGTCATCAGTCCATCTTGTTCGGGGGGCGGGGTGCCTACCCACGCTGCACGCTGCGCTTGCCGGTCCGTGGTCACCACTCGAGAACCTTTCCGCCCCAATGGCCATCGGTTCTACGTGCAATGTGCCCCGCCCACAGCCAATTAAGTTTAGCGATTTGAAGGGCAATATCGGTTACCTTGGTTCTGCTGCGGATAGCCTCATTTCTGATGTGATCGAGCAGAGAATTTTCCCTTTGGGTGACTTTGCATGTTAGCTTATTTTATTTATCTATTATTATAGCCTGTTTTCTTCTAATTATAGGCATATTTCCCATCGTCATTTACATATTACACATATCCTGTTCTCCACAAACGGGAGGGAGAGCTTTGCGTCGATTCTAATTGAATAAGCGAACGAAGTTCTTCGTTTCATCTTGGGCAAGACTTCTTTCGTATGTATGTCCGACGTCCGGTGGATGTCCGGCTGTTCTCCTTCACCGGGCGCATTTCTTAACCGATTCTCGTGAAATTTTGTGAGCAGGTTCAATTATTACCTAAACTTTTTTTGTCGATTTAGACTTTGGCGATTAAATAAAAATTCAACCAAAGACAGATTTACGAGGTTTACAGCTTACAGATTCACACGTTTAATATAGGAGAAGGTGTTGCTATCATAGGATCGGCGCTTTGATTGGACCTGCTAAATATTTTAAACTCTGCGCATGCTAGTTACGTAGACTTTAAAATATTTTAAACTCTGCGCATGCTACGTAGAGTTTAAAATATTTTAAACTCTGTGCATGCTACGTACAGTTTAAAATATTTTAAACTCTGCGCATGCTACGTAGAGTTTAAAATATTTTAAACTCTGCACATGCTACGTACAGTTTAAAATATTTTAAACTCTGCGCATGCTACGTAGAGATTCAATGATAGCAACCTTCCCCTATGTATAAAACCTTTCATCATAAGTAACGTAAGAATAAAGTTCTAGGTAGGTATTACAGTAGGTACGCGTGTTAATTGAACCTGATAAGCTGAAGGATGCTATTATTATATTTTATCTTTTTATCTTATATTTGAGCATCCACTGGGACTCGAACTATTTTCTTCACACTGATTTTGAAATTATATCGCAATGAAGTTTCTATTTTATTTGCAGACTCCTGAATCCTACCCGAGTGCTTCGGGGAAGTTAATTTAAATACAATATCTGTTTAATTTAATTTTCCCCAACACCCTCAGTCCAGACGCAATAAACGTCCGTGCTCATACTTTGCCTATTTAGACATGCACATTCTACTTGTAGTTACGTGAAAATAAGCAGCGAATTTTCACACCCCCGCTTTTAATGGCCTCGGATGGCATACCGACTGCAAAAAAGTCCGCTTCTATTTTTAACATGCACTCGTAACGGGAAACACAATTAATAAAGAAGTTGATTATTAGAGTAGAGCTGTACTTTCTTAATTATTAATTCATAATAATAATTAGGGTACAATCTTACACAAAACGGACTAGCCCTATTGTAAAGGCCAATAAAACTTTTGTTATGGGTATAACCGTACAACGGTACGGAGATATTTTTAACAAATATAAGTACTGATTTTGTTAGAAAACATTCTAGACTCAGACACAAATACTCATACTGACCACAGTAATATTTGCCCATAGCAGAATTTGAACCCAAGACCTTCAGCTTCGTAATGCAGAGTCACTATCCCACTAGATTAAACCGGGCTTTAAAATATTTAGGTAATAAAGAAATATGACATAATTAAGTCAATAATGAAGGTATGGAAGGTTTTAATAGTTCATCTGAAAAGATCATTTTTATTTATAATTTATTAAAAAAAGGTGAAAAATGCAATCGAAATATTTGTGAACATAACTTTTAGTCAATAAGAAAGAAAACGGATGTTATAAAAGTACGTGCTGCAAACTCCCAGATGTCGAGAAAACTAGGTAAGTAAAACAAGAAAAGTCCGTACCATTTTTTTACCAACGTTACGATCTAATTTCGCGAGCCGTCTCCTCGCGCTCTCCACAATCCACAAAGTAGCGAAAGTGGCGCAAAGTGCTCACCGCGGCAGACAATCCGTGCACGCCATTGTTGTCTTTGATTTAGCCACCGCATACCATGCATAATACCTCCATACCACGCACGTACGCATATGCAAGACACTAACGTGACGTGACACATCCAAACAACTAAAATAAAAGAAGATCGTTATCATTCGAAACACGATATTATATCCACGATCGGAAAACAATCAAGCATCAAATCTCCAATAAAATCACTTGCGTCGAATAAATCGTCAAAAAACTCGGGAACATTTTTCATTTCATCACGTCGTTCGTTCATATTAAGTTGGAGAGGTAAATATGGACGCAATTTTCATCCATTCCATTCCTAATGACTTTCACTGACACGGCGCAAAACCCCTCATTTTACACTTTGACGCGTTCGCTTACGCTTAGTCCTGTCGCGGTGACATTTTCCTGTGGAAGCGAATATGAGCGCCTCTTATAATTTGAGCTTCATTCACTTGAAATAAAGCGGAAAGTTGAATGGGCACCGTCGAGCAGGGTGACTTTTGTCTATTCTGGGTCTCTGAGGATAAGTTTTCGTTTCGGCGGCAGTAAAGCACAACTTACTCCGGGTTTACTGTAAAGGGAGTCTTGTGTTTATGTAATTAGAGTTGAAAACGTTTTGCTGGGAGTTTTAGAGTTACCATTAGCTGCGTGCAGTAGTTTCCGCTGTCGGATCGTTTTGTCTATCGGTAATGTGAGACTCGGTTCGCACCTCCGAACAACGGAGTGTTACCTTTTTCACACTTTTTATGTGAGGCCTACTCAATAGTCAACGAGTGAATATTCCGCGTCACCCGCGTTTCGAGTTACGATTGAAGTTAATTTCTTGATTATTTTTGAAGTGGTTCATCGGAATTCAGTGTCACATCAAAAGGTTCATCTGATTCGACGTATGGGTGGTGGCTACCGAGTAGCATCATTTCGATATTCCAAAATACTACGTTTCACTTCACCATGTTTTTTTAACGCGCAAAGTGCCTAAAAACGTGTGTCCAATGATGCAAGTTTTGTCGACCGCTCATAAATATATTTTCGATAATCAACGAAATGCCTAAAATTATGCAAGTTTTAAATTGTCATTGTCAATTTGATATGAACGTAAATGTACAGAAAAAAAAAAGAATCCCACTAACTATACTTATGGCTTGGAAAATCATAAAATTATGACAAAATGCAACTGAAAGTAGAACAAAGTGTCTTTAAGAATTGTATACCTACATAAGTAAACTTGATTTCGGATAATAAGTAATCTTTAAGAATTCCGGATGTAGGAACTTCGATTTTAATCTTAATGCTACGTACATACCTGTATCGCCGGCGCTTACTGTCACGCGCACTTTATAATGTGTCAAATGCAAATAAGATTGATGTCCCAAACACGTTAATTACGCGTAGCAAAATTTCTATTACCTTTTTCCCCGTTCCAATTTTCTGCTGTAGTTACTCTGCTGCAATCATAAATTCGTCCAATATCAGGTTTCTCTTTCGCTATTTCTTCCTAATACGTATTTTTTCACCTAATATTTTTGTTGATATGTCCTCCCTATCATGCCATTCCATAATATTCAATCGATGATTGAGTTAAACTGTTGAAATTCCATTGAATAAAAGCAATTTATAAAGTAAATAAGCTAAAATACTTAGATAGGTTTAGGTTAAATGTTAGTTTAGCAGCGTCCCAAAGGACCAAACGACATTGCAATGGCAGCTCCGCGAAAGCGGAGTTCCGAAACTGTTTAGATGCACGCTAAATAAGATTGGAGAAACATACGACAGGACACAGAATAATTCGGGGAATAACACAAACCGAAGCGAACGATAATAAAGATGCACAGCTCCCAGCACGAGTGGAGAAAAACGCGACTTTGCTGAGAGGAAGTAAACAGTTTGGGGATGGTATTATATGATCGACGAGTCAAACTCGACGAGCAAAACAGTACTCTAATTATAGTCAAGTTGCGACAGGAGGTATACTAACTACTATACTAACTTGTAACCGTCTCACCGTTTCAAAGATAGGAATCCGCCAACGTATCGATGATGCTGTAAAATTATAATGAAGCTAGGAATACCGGGCCTAGTCGATATTCAGCTTGAAACCATCGCATGCCGGACATTCCCGTGCAACTATGAAATACGAAGTTGGAGACACGGGGCAGTCAGCATAGCGCGGAAATTCTAAAACTATAATCTACATGAACTACGCGGATACACAACTATGCGGGAAATTTTATCTACTGGAATGTGCGGCGTTCATCGACTACCTATACCTATACCTATGGAAAGTTAATCAATTTGCTGAACAATTGATGATTTGATCTCAAGTTAATAAAAGGTTTTAGCGCACTTTATATTGATTGGGCTATACTGGGAGTTTCTCTGCGCGATCGCATCAGAAATGAGGCTATCCGCAGCAGAACCAAGGTAACCGATATAGCCCTCCGAATCGCTAAACTTAAGTGGCAGTGGGCGGGGCACATTGCACGTAGAACCGATGGCCGTTGGGACGGAAAGGTTCTCGAGTGGCGACCACGTACCGGAAGGCGTGGCGTGGGTAGGCCCTCCATAAGGTGGACTGATGACCTGGTAAAGGTCGCGGGAGTCCGCTGGATGCGGGTAGCGCAGCACCGGCCATTGTGGCACTCTTTGGGGGAGGCCTATGTCCAGCAGTGGACGTCTTGCGGCCGATATAATGATGATGATGATGATATTGATTTTGATACAGGGTCGATATGGGTTAGGTAGTGGTATTGATAGTTCAAAGAACAATGGTTTTTTTTTTTATAGTGCACAAAAAGTTAATTTATGCTTATACACGACTTTAGAGCAAACTTGCGAGCGAACCTCATTGAAATTGAAAGAGATGAACCCGATTGAGGCCGTAAATGATTAATGTGTTTCGCCAGCTCATTTCCACGCACGCTGGGCCAACGAACGAGAACGAACGTGCAAATAAATTATATGAAACTAGAGTGAAAAACGTAAGTGTTAAATCGACTGACTCCCTACGAGCTAATGATATGAAACTAGAATGAGAAACGTGAGTTAATCGACTCCCCATTCCAACGATACCCTAATTCTGTCATTTTCCCATAAGGACCGGTGTCACAGCGTCGCCCGCGGGATACGAGAGATCCCCCTTTACATTTACGTTCTTTTACTACACGCTTTCACACTTTTCGGTGTCCTCGAAACGGGGAAAAGTCAGCCTATTTGAAAACTTTACCAGTTTGCGTTGTTCCGTTTTTCTATTCGCAATAACTTTGAATAGCATCCACGTGCCTACTCAGGTAAGTGAGAGTTTTGGAGATTTAAAAAAAGGGTATATAAGGATCGTGACTTTCGTGATTAACATATTGAGAATAAGATCGTTATTTAGGTAGGTAAATATATTAATAGTGCATTTACGTGAGTCAGCATAACCACAAAACTCACAAAAACTTTCACTAATGAAATTTACTTTAAATGAAGAAATCGAATAATCATGAAACTATCAATGATTCAGTTTGTTCAGTGAATTTCACAACTAGCAAAACGATTCACCCATCATTTCATCAACACTTTTTATTCTTGCTGAATATCAAAAATGCTAGTTTTAATTATTTCTAATTTCATAACAGTATTGTTCTATTTAAATATATAATTGAAAATTACAATTACTTAGCAAAACAAAACAATCACGCCAATCTATAGTCATACAGGGTGTGGCCTGTAATAGGAGCAAATATTCAAAAGAACGCTTCCTTAGAGCATTTGCAGTAACCCCTTGTTCATTAATTTTATTTTTTTTTGGATTCGGAGAAATTTCGATCTAAAGTTATGACCTCCAAGTAATGTATCTTGGCACCACGATATAATAGCACAGCAGTCAATGCAGATTAAGAGGTAACATCATGTGATGAGTTCACGAAATACTTAAATAAGATGGAAGCGGCGTGTTAGCTTGTTACTTCGGAATCCTGCGTAGCCAGCCCAACACAATCAAAACTGAATTTGTACATGTAAACACTACTGCAAAACGCTTCTAATTGGTAAACACTTTTAATTCCATTACGATTTCAACAGTTGTAATTTTTAGGACGAAAAGTAACTCAAAACTGCATTGCTTGCGGTCTTATTTACAATAGACCCAGTTGAGCTACTACATCTATTTGGTTCTATGTTAAAAGCTAGTAGACCTACTAAAAACAAGAAATATTTATTTGTCAAAAATATTTTCTCTGATGTTAGCGTGAAGCGCGTTATGAATTTATTTATGTCAAATAATGATATTTGACATAAATAATTTATCTTCTTTGGTGGAGGCCTATGTCCAGCAGTGGACGTCTTTCTGCTGATATGATAATGATGATGATGCAATTATATTTGTTATTGAAACAAATGACACGGTACATCAAGGAATTCAAATGAGCAATTTTATTATTATAACTAGCTTTTGCCCGCGAGTTCGTCCGCGTAGAACTCGTTTATATCGTAGCTCGATACATACTTTCACCCTCCATTTCCTTTTTAGGGGTAGATTTCCGATATAAAAACTATCCTATGTCCTTCCCCGAGACTCAAACTATCTTTATCATCATCATCATCATATCAGCCGAAAGACGTCCACTGCTGGACATAGGCCTCTCCCAAAGAGTTCCAAAGTGACCAATCCTGCGCCACCCGCATCCAGCGGTCTCCCGCGAGCTTTATTTACCAGGTCATCAGTCCATCTTGTGGAGGGCCTACCAACGCCGCGCCTACTAACTACCTCTATACCAAATTGTATCTAAATGGGTTGTATAGTAGTAGTACTACATAAATATTCACCCCCATTTCACCCCCTCAGGAGATGATTTCCGGGATAAAAACTGTCCTATGTCCTTTCCCGGAACACAAACTATCTGTAAACCAAATTTCATCTAAATGGGTCACTAACATCCAAATTTTCACCCCTTAGGGGAGGATTTTCGTGATAAAACTATCCTATGTCCTTCCCCAGAACTCCTAACTATCGCTATAAGTGTAACTGTCCGTTTTTATCCCGGAAATCATCTCCTGAGGGGGTGAAATGGGGGTGAATATTTATTTAGTACTACTACTATACAACCCATTTAGATACAATTTGGTATAGAGGTAGTTAGTAGGCGCGGCGTTGGTAGGCCCTCCACAAGGTGGACTGATGACCTGGTAAAGCTCGCGGGAGACCGCTGGATGCGAGTGGCGCAGGATTGGTCACTTTGGAATTCTTTGGGAGAGGCCTATGTCCAGCAGTGGACGTCTTTCGGCTGATATGATGATGATGATGATAAAGATAGTTTGAGTCTCGGGGAAGGACATAGGATAGTTTTTATATCGGAAATCTACCCCTAAAAAGGAAATGGAGGGTGAAAGTATGTATCGAGCTACGATATAAACGAGTTCTACGCGGACGAACTTGCGGGCAAAAGCTAGTTATAATAATAAAATTGCTCATTTGAATTCCTTGATGTACCGTATCATTTGTTTCAATTACAAATATAATTTCATCATCATCATATCAGCAGAAAGACGTCCACTGCTGGACATAGGCCTCCCCCAAAGAAGATAAATTATTTATGTCAAATATCATTATTTGACATAAATAAATTCATAACGCGCTTCACGCTAACATCAGAGAAAATATTTTTGACAAATAAATATTTCTTGTCTTTAGTAGGTCTACTAGCTTTTAACATAGAACCAAATAGATGTAGTAGCTCAACTGGGTCTACTCGTCGATCTGAGTATTAATATTTTTCATCAGAATATTTAGGGTTTTTCCAGCAATGTATGACACTCAAGTTTTCTGTATTACTGAACATTGGCTAAGACAAAAACAGAACCACAAATATGTATCAAGAGCAGCACGAACTGCCAACCAACTGTCATGCAGTTTGGGAGTTGATTTATTATGTAACCACTAACCATTTAATGTGTCATTTTAACAAATAAACGATTTAATATTTATATAGAGGCGGCAAAATATTGGCAAAATAAAGTATAGTTTAAATTATTGGATCCCTTTACACGAAGAAGAAGAAGAAGAATATTTGTATTATTAGATAATTTTTGTCTTTGTAAATTTTAAATTAGTGAGTTTATCGATAAGTACATACACTAAGCATGGTACCACTCTAGTCATACTGACAATCGCCCCGTTAAAATGTCAAACGCGAATAATGCGATACATTGCTGTGACATTACGGTAGTCCTTAATCTGCGGCTTTGGCTAGCAAGCAATGCAAAGCAATGGCGAATTTCATAATCGATTGCGTATTTATTCAAAAAACTGTTATTTTAGTACTTACCGGTGTTAGAAAATCGCTCCCGGGGGAACCTTTGGGTCCTAGCTTGCCTGTTGGCACGACTAAATTGCAGAACGCGGCATGTTTCTATTTTTAATACGGCAAAAATCGTCACCCACGGTCAACAGACAACTGATCTGCATTTTGACTGCGTTTGACAGTGTTATGAGTGATCACTCATAACATCGGCTACATGCACCCCGCCCACTACCGTTTCTATAGTATTTACTTGTTCTGTGGATGAGTCAGAATAGTTTTTGCATTTTTGTTTTCAAAAGATATTTTTGTAATTTTATAATTTTAATTTCATTTTTTATTAGTTTTTTTTTAAATAATAAGTTACTGATAGCATTCCAGAAGAGTAAAACAATACAAGTAAACATATTTTGAAGAAAATTTTTTTTTTTCATTTAAAACCACGTGGAAATAATTTTTCACAAGCTTAATAATCTACGGTTTAATTTTTTGCTCCTATTACAGGAGCAAAAAATTAAACCCTGTATACACCCTGTATACGTAAAAGGCAAAAAGAAAACAATTTGACAAGTCTGATTGTGAACCTTCAGATTGCTCTCAATTCTCCTCTTATTTGGCTTCTTATAATAAATTGCCTAAAATATGCTTATACGTTAGCAATATGACTGTAAAAAAGCTGAAGAAACAAATGAGTTTCTCCGGAGAAGCGCTTTTTCTTTTTCACCAGAAGCCAGACAGTGTTGTGCACCCTGTGTGAAATGAGGTTTTTGTTTAAAATATTATGATCACATACGTCAAGGGGCGCCATCATTCATAACGTTACCAACATGGCGGTAGAATTGCTGTTTCCTTGTCACAAGAAATGAACAATTTCAAACTTGACTTGTCTTGATAGAAACAAAATACAATTAACATCATCAAACTTACAAAACTAGAATCTCAAAGGCTTTTCCTATTTATATAGTAGATATTTAGTATATGTAGATTTAGAAATAGCGTCCGCTTACAATTTAAGAAGTCTGCTGATTATTCAAGGTCGATGTCGCTACACGTCACCCTAAGGCGGAATATGAGGGAATTTGTTGAAATCAAAAGATTTTTCAGTATACCCGACTACTTTTTTCAAATTTAATAGCCTATTTCACTCACACGATTATAAGGAATCCAACGACACCTCATATGTCAAAATCCATCAAGCCGTTTGGACTGTAGCCCGTGAAATATAATTTTCTTATCCACATACATACGCTCAAATAACATGAACCTCCTTCTGAGGCAGTCAGGTAAAAAAATATTTTAACAAGTAAAGGCTTCCACTTCCATACTTAAGTAATTAAAGGGGCTTACAGCTCCCAATGACCTTCGATTTGTTACTGTCCATTTTTTCGTGTTTTTTTGTGGCTTACCGTATTAACAACAACGAGGTTTACCGAAAAAGTGTCCCATATTTACTTCAAAACCAGTTTTTTGGACGTAACTTTTGTGAAAATTAGTTTAAAATAAAAATCTCTCTTGGGTTGTTAGAAACGTCAATAAGGAACAGTAACATGTAAATTTCATATATAAAAGTGCATAAACATTATACTAATATCGAAAACAGAGCTTTTTTGGACCATGTTTGAATAAATCATAAAAAAGATGTATACATTTTTTTCTAAAAAACTCTCTTGCAAAAGTAGATCATAGTATTTTATGCAACTGTTGTGTAAGAAGGGTCGTAAAACGCGAGTGGCGTGGGTTGCGGTGCGAGCCTTGGCGAGCATCGCAATTAAAGACGCCACGAGCGTTTTTAGACCAGTTATACACCGTTGCATACAATACTTTTTCTAAGACAAATTTTAAATAAATAGCAGACTACAAAATAGTTAGCCTTTTCAGGCAGCAAGTTTTCTATTCGTACTTTTGCTACTCACGCAATTTCTTCAGGAGTGCAGTTATTAATTTCTTGGACCATTTTAAAATGAACGTACACTTTTGTCTTCACAAACACGAATATAGTAGTTTATGTGACTGTACATAATGCCTAATTATGTACAGTGACATACACTATTTTATCTATCCACAAATCATAAGCCTCCATGATGCATTCAGGAGCCGCATATTATGACCGGCATCGCGGCGTATTTTTCTGGCAGCTGTCATAGTTTTTTTTTTAATTCAGAGACAAACTAGTTAGTTCGATATGTTACTTACGTGCGACATTTGTCTTTGTCATCTGGACTGATATTAGAATAGAGGTTAAATCAAATTTCTTTGTTTTACAGAGACGTTCGAAATTGGAATGAAATAATATAATCGAAATCGATGTTATTATTTAGTAATAATAACATTTCCACAGATAAGAAATTTGTTCTAACAAAAGTGTTTATTTTTATGGTGGTCATAATGTGTAGTTCTTGAACGCATTATGGAGGGTTTATGATATTTGGATAGATAAAAATCTTAATAGCCTAGGACTAATGGTTTAATCATCTTTCATCTTTTCATTTTTAACTGTATATATTTTGGTGGGAAATCGGAAATGTGACACTTATTGTTTATGGTTTGTTTTGTTTTTAATTTGTTTGCACTTGCCATCCGAACCAAACCGAATCCGGACCCGGACTGAATTTGAACTGTTTAATATTCATAAATAATACCAAGAATTTATAAAACATGTAATTTAACACACAATAGATGATGATTTATTATTATTGTAGTAAATAATTTATAATATACAAATGTTAAATCGTAAATAAATACTTTTATTTCGAAATATTAGTTTATGAAGTTGGCACCACTGCAATATGAAAAATGTATGAACCAAAGAAGTACGCTAAACAATGCGTTTTTGGGCCATAGAGCATAGAGTTTTTCGACGACATATTAGTGGTGTGATTAGGTACTAAATGTCAGATAACGGTACAGGAGTAGAAAAAGGATTGAAGAACCGATTAACGTTTGTACCATAAATATATCTATTGTTATGACGGAGTCAATTAGCGCTTGAAGGGGGCTCCAACGCTCTTAAGGGGTTAAGAGCGTTTCAAGTTATTTGTGACAATCAGCCGAAACAAATACTTTTTTTTTGCAAAACCAATGCGAATCAATGAATTTTATAATATGTAAGTACCTTTAATTTAATTTGAAATGTAGGTTTAGGTACTAACTACCTGTTGTTAACCTCAACTTTAATGTGTGTATGTCCTGTATTTCACTCATGTATTGACGTGTTCAATGAAGAGTACTTTATTGTATACATGGGAAAATATGTTTATTAATTTGATCTTTATTAGAAAATTGAGTCAAAATACGTAAATAGTTATTTGTGTAAAAATTTGCATTTTGCTCCCTTTCGTCGGGGACCAAAACTTACTTTTCTGAATGAGAGGTGTGAAAAATAATAATTTCGTTTAACCCAGACAACTGTTTGAACGTACTGGGTTACAATTTCAATCTGAACTTATGACAAATTGTTACCAAAGCATTCGTATAATAACTCATAAGTATCAAGCGACACTACAGCCGGCCATTGTTTACATCGCTCGTGCTTCAAAACACAGGACGAATAGAATAATAGGACCCCATCCAAGAATTCCAGTTATCCCATTAATCATCTTCGAAATTCAATACATCGACACGCAGCCAGAGTGGGGCGGCCATTATCCGAATTCCACAGATTTTATGTTTCAGTTTCTATAGCCAGACGGGATAATTCGAATATCACCACTTAGGTATTGGAATATGCAGACCGTCGATCGGCATGCTAACTCTGCCCTATCCATTGTTTGTATACGGGTGTTTGTTGGGGTTTCAAGATTGTATGCTGTTTGCGGTGGCTTGATTGATAATTTATTCAGCGCAATATTAATGTGGTGCATTCAATATGTTGGTTAGTTATCTTTCGTAGTGCAATTTATTATGTATGTGACAATATTATGATTAACTGATATTGCTCGAGCTAATCTAATCAAAAAACTAATTAAGAATAACCTCAAGGCTTAGCTACAAATGAGTGCGATCAAAGCAATATTGCCTTCTAAGTATTGGTGTAAGCTGAAAGCATCGTACTTTGAATCGTCTGAAAAAGGTTTTTAATCAACTTAACAGAAAAAAACTTTATAAAAAAACCCATAGAATACATTCGAGTAATTCACAGTCTCTAAAAATGTATAACAAGATATTGAATAAAGCGAGGTTCATTTTTGCCGCGGAGTTTAATCCCGCTTCTGAACCTCTTTATTAGGCAGGATACAGTTATAGTATACACGGTTCAAAGGAAATACTGAGGAGGAATAGTAATACTTTCGACTACTTTATGGATTTAACCGTCGGATTTTTAAGGCGACGAAACGTGACCAGCCTCACCGAGCACCCATTGTTCGGTTTCAAGCACTTCACCAGAGTTGTCTAAGTTTTTTCTCTACAAAAGAGTGAATTCACTTATTTGAGTTACAGCCCAGTAATAAATTCAGAGGGTCGGAGCTAATAAAAAGAGATAACAACGAGTAATGCTTTCCGTTTGTTGATGAAGTAGCTCGCTAACAAAATACTCGGATACGCGTGGAATGCTGAAACGGACGATGGAACTCATGTGAGCCTCGTTTACCTTGTGCAGGCGTCAGCAGCAGAAAATTCTATTTACGCTCAATTACGCTCCGAGCCAGAAATAGTACAAAGTTTCCTAAACTATTATCATAACTTGTACTGGACGTAGGGGTTTGTATATACCTAAAACTGTTTTTCGTTTTCACAAAAGATGATTGACGAGGCGGGAATCAAAATCTATTTTCAAAGTTTTCATTGGGCTGATACGCACGGGTTCTACGCCGTAGCGCCGCAGAAAATGCGCGAAGCATCAGCTGTCAGGCGCAGTACATGGGTTCATAACAAAAGCAAAAAACTGAATTAAACGATCACACTATTACGACAAAATAGAAAATGTGACGATTCTATAGAAGTTCATAATACTTATAATATCCGTCATTAGTTTTTCCTAGACGTCACCAATTACCTCGCTGCAGTAATCACAAAAGGGTACCATTTTTAATTGATATTCGCAGCACCAATAAAAACATAAGATCATTTGTCTGGTCTGTGGCTCGTTTCATTTTCAGCCGAGATAGGTTCCACGCGCTCTGATCCGCCCGCAATCGTAGACTAATCTCTGTTTGATTTCAATTAACGCCCTCCGCCGTGCTGCTGCACCAACTCGCTTGTGAAGAACAGCCCTATGAGACATGATGCCCCTATAAATTTAACCCGTTCTAGCCCTGTTACGAACGTTAAAGTACTTCATACAGCACTGTCCGGCGTTATTCTTACATTTTCCCGTAAAGGATATTATTTGAATAACGAGTTCGAAACAATTTTAGAATAAAACAGTTCCTTTTAAATTGATTGGGAATGTTATCTTTGGTTTTTTTCAATTCGTTAGCAATATTTGGTTTTGATCTAGCATTGGGGTAGAGTAATAGCGTTGAATGTCCTGTAAATTAAATTAAAGATTGAGTTACGACGAAATCAGTCAAATCGGCACTTTAGTATTTTTACAAAAAATAAACAAAAGTGGAAGGTTTCAATATAATACTCGAACATTTAGATACCAAATAGCTGTTGAGGACAATGAGGATTTGGATCACTGCTGTCATGATCAGTATCAAATCAGCAAAAGTATAAAATAATTTCCGAATTGAGTATTTGCTCAGACATATCAACAGAAGTTGTAACGCGCAATAGTTTGATTTCCATGCGGATAAGCGTTTACAGTCGAGCAAACAAAATTCTCCAAGTACCGCTTTGTTCAGACTGGAATAGTAAACAAAACGTAGTCTTAATTGAGATAATGTAAACAAAGAATTTCCATCAGTGAGCGGAACAAATAACTGCACAGCATTGGTCTTGTTTGTATGACTACTTATTTATGTGAATCATTTAATTTTGTTAGCACTTTGCTGAAGGTTTTTGAAAAGGGCATGTGATTAGCAGTCAAGCTACCTCATTCCGTATAACAATAGAATTGCAACGAACAAACTCGTCTAGATTTCTTCGTTTATATAGAAAATCAAACATTATTATTTCACTAGTTTTATTTATTTCGATCATTAATTATTTACTTTTTGATCATAGCAGACCAATTCTTTTATCTTTAAAAATAATTTTCCTTGAAATCGCATGACGAATCTGTAGGTAACGCACGGTTTTTCTGACCTATTATTTGCAATACGGTATTTGTTTTGAAGGAATATTAACACCCTCTAAACAATAATATTAACACCCTCTAAACAATAATATTAACACCCTCTAAACAATAATATTAACACCTTCTAAACAATAATATTTTGTATTCTTGTTAATATACATTTTTCAGTGGCAGAGTAGCATCCGTAAACCGAAATGATAAAAAAAATCTGTAGATTATTTTGGGACATTTTGTATACGAAGACTAATTAATCTTAAAAGTTAGTATCAGCTAAAAATACACGCACCTAATTTTTTTTAAATAAATTAACATGTATCACTCTACCCTTAGAAGTTTTTGTTTAAATAGGTGAGAATAAATTAAACTTACTTGTAATAAAACAACACCGTTTTGGGTTTTCATTATTCTTCAGGGCTTTGGGATCTGGGTAGAGTGGGTGGGTACTACATGTTTTATAAGAATATAAAAATCATAAACCGTTTATTTCAGGCATCTAAGGTTCATAGTTACAAATACCTTAAAGTTAAAGACTAACAACTCTAAAATGAAAAACTCTTTTTATTTAGGCGACGTAATAGCGAGCGTGGCTCCGCTGCGTCGTCAAATCCGGTGTAGAATTCGGTAGGTTGGCCCGTACAGCCCCCCTATTCTGTAACTTGTTTTAAACTCACCTCAACGCTCACCCACAATTATACCTTGACACCGCGATGCGTAGTAATTAAGCGTAGGTAGAGGTCTAGTTTCGTAACGGGTGACCGGCGGAGTGAGCCGCATTAACGCGTAGCGAATAACAGCACAGCAGTTTTGTAAGTACGAGGTGTTGTGTTCGTGGTGGAACGTAAGGTTTCCAGCTCCCACCGAAACGCTGTGTTGAGAGTGATAGGCCTGCATTTGTCTCTTGCTATCATCGAGGCGTACCTATCCTCGAATGCAATTCAAATCGTAAACGTCCATAAGGCTTCGGTTACACGCTAATTCTGGCGTCACGCGTCAGTTCAGTCCATCAGTATGCAGTGTAACCGTTGTGAATGACAGAGACAGACAGATAATACTGATGGACTGAACTGACGCCAGAATTAGCGTGTAACCGAAGCCTATGTAACTTAGTCAGCTTTCCATCAGGCAAGCTGTTGTTTGCCACCGTCGTAGTTTTGAAAATTTTCCGTCTTTTCCCTTTATTAAAATAAATATATTTTTAGAGGACGGCTCTATTTATAAAATTAAAATATGTACTCCTTTGGATTATCATTAAATATCAGGGCCATGGGGTCCGATATATATGGCAACGCTGACTTTATAGCACCGCTGGCCCACTGAGCAAATATTATTAACAGAAAGTTAGTATAATTATAGGGCCACCCTCGCAGACAGCAACGCAATCATCGTACAGTCCGTTTTAGCTCATTAGCTTGATATCGTTGCGAAGATTGGACTTTCAAAGAGTCTATTAGAAGTTTTCTTATTAGAAGTTACCCTATTACAACTTGTCTAGATGCACCTAATTCCGATCGATGAGAAATCAAATGGAAAATTCGAGGTACCTGCCTACCTACGTATTCAGCGGGTGGTAGTAAGATAGAGTTTGTGCCAAGTCCTTGGTCTCGACTTTGTTTAGCGAGTTTTTGTTGCCCCTTAATTTAAAGTAACGTAAGTCTTCCTCTTTTTATCTCCTCTCGCTCGGCATATATGATGAATTGATGAGTCAAGTCAAGTACGAAAAGAACTGGCTTTTTTTTTTATACAACGACATTGGCAAACCAGCTTACAGCCTGCCTGATGTTAAGCTGGTACCGTAGCCTATGAACACTTGTGACTACAGAAGAATCACAAGCGCGTTGCTGACCCTTTATTCACTTGAGGATTCGCTGTGTTGACAGATAGAGACATGCAGGTCCCTCACTCCCAATACAACGCACCCTAGGGAGCTCTGAGGCTCTAGTATTATTTTTTATCGATACAATACGTTTTCGAAGGCGTTTGCGTTTAGTTTCAATTTGTATGGCAACGCGAACAGCGCCTCTGGTGGTAACTATTAGGAATTGCCATACAAATTGAAACTAAACGCAAACGCGTTCGAAAACGTATATGTAGCGATAAAACGTATACTAGATCTACTGAGGCCCTAGCACACTAGGTTTTATGTCGCGTTTTACGTGACGTTTCAGTTCATTTTCGCCGACATAAAATCTAGTGTGCTAGGGCCTCTGGCGACCTTACTCACCACCAGGAACGCAACACCACATACTTCATAGCATGCAATAATATAGCAACACTACAAAGCAGTGGTGCTATTATGGCTGCGGTCTTCTGTAAGGTGGATGTACTTCCCCAGTTGGGCTGCTCCACATACGAGCGAGATGACATTCCGCTGTGCCCTACCTCTCTTGGCTTTTCTTTGTATGGTGATAAGAAATGTAGACAAGATTGTATGCTCTAAGACGTGTAGGTACTTTCATGACGCGAAAATTAAGTTTCTTTATCGCCTTTGTTTGTCTAAATTATTTGCATCAAATTGCCGGGGAATTAAATACTTTTCGGAAATAGCTTTTGAGACACTTCCCAATTTCAACACAATTTTACTATAAAAAATAATATGTCCTCGTTCATTATAACACAACAAAAACGTAAACGGACAATAATATTCACAGGAACAAAAAAAAAACTGGCCATTTGCGAGTCGGACTCGCGCACGAAGGGTTCCGTACCTATAAAAATATTTATTTTATTCTGTTTTTAGTATTTGTTGTTAAAGCGGCAACAGAAATACATCATCTGTGAAAATTTTAACTAGAGCCATCACGGTATCAGTGAGATACAGCCTGGTGACAGACAAACAGACAGACAGACAGACGGACAGCGGAGTCTTAGTAATAGGGTCCCGTTTTACTCTTTGAGTACGGAACCCTAAAAAATATCATAAAAGTAAAAATAAGTACTAGACACCGTCCCCACGGTCGCGCATTGGTGGAAATGACCCCAAGATACTAGCGGCGTTTCCACATAATATTTTATATTAAATAAATAAGTACCTATATTAGATATTGACTACGTCGTAGGACATTGCTGGCAGTTAACACCAGAGACTTTCCTGGTACAGTCGGCGTCATAAGTTGCTGAACACCTAAGTACCTTGTCGTTTTCATTCGTTTGACAACTTCATATGGCAGTTTAACATGACGTTTAATGCGCCACGGTACAAAGGTGTTAATCCCCTTGTGAGGCTAACCGTACTTCGTTTTAAAAAGGCAGGTTTATTATAATTAATATATAAACAAATAGCTAAGCTTCAAGAACTGCAATAAATATAATAACTACTATACAAATTTTCGCCCCGAATCGTGTTCAAATGTCATATCGATGATAACGAGTCTAATATATATTGGCTCACAGATACCATCATTAAGTATACACGTTTTATAATGCACGGGAAGGGGAGGGCACAGTTCAGCGAGCATATTAAATCGTTAAGTGTTTTGATAAACACAGACAAGGGGGCTAAGCGATGATGCGATTCAGTTCGGAATTCCGAAAATCATCGTCGCTCCAGGCACGTACAGATCAACCTAAACAGCTATAAGTACAGCTATTATATTCACAACCGATTTCACCTTTCAACTCACCTCGCCACTTACCCCTAGTATATCTTGACGCCGAAGTTCTTGATATCAACGCGTAATTGAAGTTCTAACTTATTCTGGTTTGTGTTACCTACGTGAGGTGAAGCGTTGTGAATAACAGCCCAGGAGTGAAGGGTTCGCTCGATATCATATCCCCACTCACTATCCATTACCATGATTAGGTATGGTACTACTTATTGCATTGCATTAATTTAGATATTCGTAACTTGCTGGGGTTCATGTTAATGGGTTATACTTATAGTTTCGAACTACCTTTAATTAATTTCACTTGAATTGTGTGATATATTTGGTGGTCTTTGTAATTCAATACAGTAGCTATATTAAATTATCTTTAAAACAGTCAGCATCACTAACAAGTGCACATTTTAGTTTTTTTATTGCTAAGTGAGAGGCTAGAAAAGGATGCTTATATTTATAATACTCACAGTACCTATTTTTAGTCGATTTTTGTATACTTTTAATTGAATTTTAACTAAAATAAAATCCAACTTCAGCAATTGTAATTCATTTACATTTCTAGATTGTTAAGTGAAAAGTTTTAAATGAAAACAAAAAAAAAGTAATTTAACGATCTCAGTAACTTAGCAATGTAAATGAATTTTCGATAGGACCAGTGATTTGAATGCAAATTGAAGAGATCTCATTCGAATGAAAATTATAAAACTTGTTACGCTAACAATTGGTATTTAATTAAACATGTGAAAGCCGAGAACAACAGATAAACGAAACGAAGGAACGAGATAAAACAACACCGTCCTAAACAATCCGATATTCTAATGACAAATTAAAAGTGGTCTGAACGAACTGGGCTGTTCTTGACAACGCTTATCATCACCTCAAGTGAACCAGAGTAAGTCAGACCTCCGATTAAGAGTCGTTATTACAGATCCCAGTGTCTAGATATACTAGGAGTGAGCGATGAGGTGAGGTGACACATGTTGTGTAGTGCACAGCAGAAAGTACCGAGTGTCCCAAACGCGCCCGAATTAGCCATCAGGATCAGCGGCGACAAAGAGCTAGGGGCTTATCTGTCGGATTTAGATGAACTCAACCCTCCGCGACGATACAAAATAATAGCCTGCTCGATAGCGTCATTGTTTGAGCATGAAATTAAAATTGAACGGGGTTCACACGTGCGCACCGCCGAGATAAGGGCCCGAGTCCGCGCAATCGATTCACGAATCGCGATGTTTGCTCTACCCACTGATTTACTTAAGGGGTTTGCTCTTTTCTTTCCATCTCTAACATAACAAGAGCACGCGGGCCATTGTTCTTTGCCTTGTTACTTCCCGGGCGCCGATCGATAACTCGATTTTGATTAGACTTTAAATGAGACGAGATTCAATCAACGATGTTTGTCATTTTCGAAATTGAGTAACGTGTTTCCCTCAAAATTAGAGCTATTAGGTTCCCCCAAAGGCTTTTAGGTGCGTATTCGATTATTTAGCTATTAACAAATATCTATAGGTATGGTTGCGGTGGATGCAATTTAATTTATCGGCATCGTGTATTGTGTGTTCAGGGCGGGAGTGCAGTTTGCCGATCTCCTACAGAATTTTGGTTAGCTGTATTTGTTTTGGCTCTTGGGAATTAGATCTGTCTGGTGATTTGATTGGTTCATTTTCTGATTTGGAAGTTTATTTGTTAATTAATTACCTAGAAATTGATATTGCGGCCAAAATCCAAATGTAAGTATATAATTTTTATTGACAAAACATATTAAGATTGATTTAAGTTTTTCTGATTAAACACTAATTAAATTCCCATCGCAACCTTGCTAGGTTAACAGGTAAAACTACTTATTATTTTTATACAATATGTGTGTGAACGACGCGTGGCGTCGACGGGGTCGATGTGCGACAAGCCAGAGCTCGACTTTCGCGACCCTACAGTCACCTAACAATGGGTGTTTTAAAAGACGCGGCGGGAAAACCGCGCGGGTTAACCGCGGCGGGTGAACTGCGGCGGTTGAACCGCTCAAGCGTGCTTTTAAAACGGCCGTAACACGCTTTGATAGCGCAGTTGCTCTTGGGGAGCACTAATCCCGCAGACTGAGCTGCACTGTTGAAGGACGGGGGTGATGGTAAAATAATACTTTGATGAAAATAAAATGAAATGGTATGATATAAAAAGAGAGACATAAACTACTGGCTATTACTTCCTTTTAGTTTTCCTCTGCTTCCTAGGAGCTCTCACTGGTGGGGCTGAACGAACACAAATTGGACTGTTTGCAAGCATTTAGTCATTTACTCATAGAGTACATCTGAATGTCTGCCTAGTTAGACCAGCTAGACAGGACTGGCTTCCCACGAGGCAGCTTGACCCACAAATTGGACTGGCGAATGTAGCCTGTTTTATACCCCTTAGGTCCTCTTAATTAATGGGATATCTGTCCAGCAAAATTATACAATATTAGGCCAATAGGGCGCTTTTAGGATTTTCAATTTACGAGGCCTCGCTTTTACTATCAAACACTTTTATTATCAAAAAACTAGTTTTCAGGGTAAGCTAAAGGGTTTTCACATATTTTCCTTCAAAAGAACTATTTCTGGCCTAACATTGCAATATCTATTAGATTTCCCGCTTTCCTCGTTTAAATTGGGAAAATCGATAATTACGTAAAACTGCGAAGTTTTGTAACATTAAAAAGCTTCGCCAGGTACGATGGCTTTAAATAGCATTGGTACTTAAAAGTGATTATACATACGTAAGAGCATTTACCTTACCTTTCTAATGGTACCCTAATTGTCTTCGTACCTCATTTGGTTACGATACTACGGCCGGTAGAGACCGTCCATTTTCACATTTTCATTAACTTGGTAGCTTAAGTCTGACTTTTTGCTCCAATCTTTTTAGCCAATCAGAGAAATCAACTCGAACTTGGCAACTCTTGCGCAGTATTACATCAGAACCTTGATACATTTTAATCTAGAATTTACTTTACTCATTTAGTAACTCTAGTCACCGATGTCCCTTGTTCACGGACTAGATCGGGATATAGTCTCGAGTTGGTTTCTTTACAAACTACTTTGGCCATCTCTCCCTCGTTTATCAGGGGCACTCCCTCTATCGATTTTCATGAAATATTTACTGGAGGTACCTGGTACCTTTATCTTTACTTTAAGCTATCAACTACGTCTGTACTCATAGTACTTCAGTCCTAAATAAATTACGTGCTTCTTATATGAGCCGTTTTGCTTTAGGAGCTTAATCTGGGCACTATTGCCGTCCTTATGTAAAGGGATTATAACAAAGTCGTTTGATAAGCTTATTCATTCATTTATTTACTACCTTTCTCTTCAAATCTTACAGATCTCTTTCTGTCGCTCACAATGTGTACGAAACGGAGACGTGGCAGACCTCGTCGGCGATGGAGAGACGAGCTCCTTTTTAAAAGAATGGCCAGAGACTGCTCAGAATCGGGAGCATTGGAAAAAGTGGGGGGAGGCCTTTGCCCAGCAGTGGGACACTACAGGCTAACAATAATAATAATAAGGGATGTGACGGCCCCATCGCCCACCAGATTTCTGGTGCAATCAGTCAACGTAAGGCAGCTTGTGGCGGGCTGTTAGGGAGTAGCGACCCTACGTACCTGAGTGCTCCTGGGGGTGTCCTGCGGTCAAGCTGAGCCGATCGGGTGGAAGGTTGGACAGGCCCCCCACCTCTGGCTTGCCTTTACTGGCTGTCCAGAGTGGAGTCGCAAGATCTGTTGCTCGAGGGTAGATGTGGACACCTAAGTGGCGAGTTGGCTATATGTTTAAAGTCCAGTGCCACCTCTCTACCCCCCCAGCCTCTCTGACTGGTGTTGCCCTTAGGCCATTTTTTAATGTCGCTATTAATAGGGGCCCATCTAGCAGGTGGCGAGTCACCGTCTGCCACAGATAAAAAATGAGACAGTTTATTAGGTAGGCGTCCGATGTTTCACCCAATAGCCCGTTTTCTTTAGATTCCATCAACCAGCAATAGTCCCTATACACCCCAGCGGGTGCTGTCTCTGTGTGCGTCCCATGACACGGGCAGGGACAGCATCCGCTCGGTGTACTCCTTGCATTTCATTAAATTGTCAAAAGGGCCTCTACGTGTTGGCTCAGTTGGTACTTTGTAGGTACCTAGCCCCACGCACGCCTCCCAAAGGTCCGGGACATCATTGTCCCGTGAACGGGAAAGACATACAGAATAATAATGTTTAACAAACTACAAAGACAATTATAACAAGACATATAAAGGGATAACCTAACCTAACACATTTAAACGAACTATCTCCTAATTAAAAAATTCTAAAATGCGCCAAATTAACAATCCCCAAAAGCGGATAACCGTTCTTTTTAAGAAGCCAACCACATTGTCCCGCCGCAAGCAAGGGTTCACAAATCATGAACTCTTTATGCAAATCTGCGGAGCAACCGGATTACTGGGAACATCTGTGTGTACACGGCCTAATGAGATTAATGACACCAACTGCAGAATATGCGCATCCTACTTCATAAATATGTAGTTTAAATTTCGTGAAAGTTTTTGTTTTTTACTCGTATTTGAAAGATTTTTATTGTTGAACTCACTTTGTATATCACTGGAGTTTGTGCTGAACTCGTTTTTAAGATATTATTTATATTTGAGTTCTTTGTGACGTTTAGAAAGTTTTTTTATCATCACGTGATATTGATTACTTTAATATTTACGTACGTAGTGAAATTTTTATAA
The DNA here is from genome assembly GCA_963854355.1 of Epinotia brunnichana. Taxonomy (NCBI): domain Eukaryota; kingdom Metazoa; phylum Arthropoda; class Insecta; order Lepidoptera; family Tortricidae; genus Epinotia; species Epinotia brunnichana. The sequence continues at coordinate 20,021,064 of OY977949.1, forward strand.
TTATTGAAATATATCGTTTCCAAAAAAATACACTGTAACTTTGAAACTATAAAACTATAAAATTAACCATGTGTTATTTTAAGTGCAATTTTATGTTGTGAAATAAATAAATCTATCTATCTATACAACACCCAAAAGCCATCATTTTCCTTTCACTTAAAACAGTATTACAAACGGTGATAACAACCTTAACGGTAACGTTTCGCCTGTGAAAAAATATTTATTTATTACTTATTTGGATAGGTATAAATCTTGATATAGTTCTGTGTATAAATCTAAATATTTCTCGACGTAAAAAGACACTGCATGCGTGAATACCTCCGATAAAATCCGAGCCGAATGCATCAAGGTAATGAAAGGGAACTCTAGTGCAATTTAGAATATTACTAAATATGGAGATTTATACACAACCTACCCTACTGCCGTATTTACTTATTATATTTTTATGAGCTACGTTCACGAAACGCAAGGGGCTGTTAAACTGCGTAGCGAGCAATTTTACGAGACTTACTGGTTAAGGATATTTTTAAATGGTTTTTACGTATGTTTGCGACAAATACTGCAGCGACACGTCAGGATTTTATAGAAACGCCAAGGTCACCTAAAATATCGCCTGAAGTGTCGCTGAACTTGTTACCTGTTTTTTTTTATACAACGACGGTGGCAAACAAGCTTACGGCCTGCCTGATGTTAAGCTGGTACCGTAGCCTATGGACACTGTTCATAAACTATCACTACTAAATGAAAAATCCAACATCCAGGATTCAATTTGATTTATCTCTTTTATCTCACATGCTCATTCCGATACGTTAGCTCGTGGCGTGTGAAAAATGGTCGGGTAAAGCAACTAACTATACATACATCAAATAATTTACTTTAAAAACAAAGTTTTAACCGACTTCAATTCAGTACTCCGCCAAGCCACATGAACATTTCCACATTTATTTTCCAATTTACCACATGAACTGATTTCCGAGAGCAAATACGTTGATTATTAGAGAAAATAACCAAATCGCTGTACGTGGGCCGATAATATTTGAGGACTTCCGTCAATTCCTCAAGGATCTCAGAATCACCTTTGGCACTTCTTTGTTGGCTATTTCAACGGAATGATATCAGAATCGGTGAACTTTTATAGTTTGAAGTACATCATTGACAAGTTCCACAAGCCATCTGTGGTCTTCATCATCACTTCCACTTCATCAAATTTATGATTTCCGGTTGTACATACACGAGTTATAATAGAAAACACCGAAATTACTACACGCGTGCCTTATATATTTGAGGAGTTCCCTCAATTCCTCATGGTTCCCATCATTCAACCGGAGTTTTGAAAACAATGGGACCAACATGGAAGTATATTTTTTCAATTAAAAAAAAATGGTACGAATCGGTTCATTAATGACGGAGTTCTGAGGTAACACACATTAACCCTCAATCCACTAGGTGAAATGTACTAACCTAAACACTTTCTATGAGTCCTTGGGACTCATATATTTTTTTATGTGTGGTTTTCCGAAATAACACAATGTTTTTTAATATTTTTATTATTGTTCTTATTACGTACTTTTTAAGGCACTAGAAAAAATATAACTAAACTGCAAAGACATATTCGATCCTCTTAAAAATTAAAGAAACTCATTTTACTAGTCTCAAAAAAGAGATTTTACCGAATCTCTACAAAAATAACAAAAACTCTTAAAAAATATACGTTTTTAACTTTTTTAACCTCTCAAAGGTCATACAAAGTAGAATTAAAAAAACAAAAATGTATGCTCCTATATAAGAAAAATGCACGTGCATTGGGTGCACGTTATTTTGCGTGCATCTGTATGAGTACATGGGACTCACTTGACGCAATAACTCACCAAATCGCCAACGCAGTGCCCGCGTCACTGAATGAAGGTACAGGGACGGAGGGAAAACTATTCGCTAAAACGTTAGAATTACAGTAGTTTGAAATTTTGATGTCAGTCCAGTGGACTCAGGAAGTGAATTGAGGGTTAAAAAAAAAAAAAAAACAACCGAATTGAGAACCTCCTCCTTTTTTTTTTAATCGGTTAAAAATGCAAACACCTCCGACACAACAATCATAGCTAAAAACCATCTTGACAGACAAGTTTCGGTTAAAAAAAAACCACTCTCAAATCGATTTATTTGTTAGTAAGATACGATGCCACAGCTGTCTCAGTCGTAGTCTTCTGATAGACGTGCGTATGCACAGGTACACGTGTTTAACTTAGGTATAACACCCCTCTTTAACGTCGGGGGTTAAATACAAACATGCATCTCAAAGCCGAATAGCCGAGATAGATGGTAAACTTGTGATTTTTTTGGAATGGGTGGATTATAACGCAAAGTAGCATAAAACAACTATGATTAGATCTAACTTTATGCCAACTAGAGCTAGATTATTCAATCGCATATCCAACGACGATTCACAAACAAGACATTTGCATAACGAGACGCTCCATATCCAAGTCAAATTGAATCGTGAACCTTAAACTAATTTATTAGTAGGGTTTTCCCTGCATAGAAAACCACCAATTTCATATCATTAACAGTTATACCTCAACCACAATGCCGTATTGTACAATGCACCCCTATCGGTGTCGGTTCGATACGAGTATCCAAACACGATTAACAGAATATAAATGTCGCATTGATAAATCGGCTGGCGGCGTTAACTGCTAAATAGCGTGTGAGTAATGACGCGAACGTAGAACAATGAATGTTACATCAGCTGTATACTGTACTTGGTGTTTGAGAGGTTGGCAGTGCCAATAAACGATTGATCATAGTGTGACTGTATGTACTTAGTAAGGTGAGGTGGCGCTAATGTTCGGAATTTGAGAATTTGGTTTTTTTACGGTCGGTAAAACGAATACTCAATTATCAATCGCTACGCTAGCATATAAAGAAACAGTCGAAATATTTACGCCTTGGGCTCTGCTGGTTGGCTGCCCTGAATGGTTGAATGAAGTCTCGGTACTTTTTTTCTGTACCAACAGTTCAATTATTTCCCTAAAAAATGCCTTCCTACATATTATTGTGTAAAAATGCTAGAAGTAATACAAATCTGTCAGTTCAATCAACTCACAATACCCCAACTAAAGAGGGTCGGCCACAATCAAAATCCTGTCAATGAAAAAGTTTAATCGCAAAGCTTTTAACCACCCGTTCGGCCGTTGACAGTTTTAGCGGAATAGGGATTTGAAAGCCTCATAGTTTCCCAATGGATTTTTGTTTGTTTTCCTATAATTATCCATGCTGGCAATCCAGGGTACGGGCAAGTTTTCATATTAAGGCGATATAAACGTTTATGGGCTGTTTGCATGCAACTCTATCGACACGCTTGCTTCGCTCGTTTTATTTACGAATTGATTTAGGTAAATACAGTGAAAAACCGAATTTTGTGTATTCTGCGGTCTACGTTTTCGACCAGCGGTATACTTGCGTGATGTTCAAAACCAATTTTGTTACATTTATAACCGGTTTGGAAATTTAGTTTTAGGGTGGGTTGCATGTGTTGCATCAACAGCATTAGACTGTAAACGTCTAATATGGCGCCGGGGACTGTCATCCTAAACATAACTATCAAACTTCCCGTACAAACGTTTAAACGCAGACAAAACTTACTTGAAACAACCGGCCCTTGGATACCTACTTATAAAACTTAAAGTAAACTTCTGATTATGATGAATATGATGATATACAATTTGGAATGCATAGTTGTTGGTTACGCCGTCAGAACAAAATCCCTTTTGGCCTCCTTTCCTTAAAAAGTTGCTGAGACTGTTTACAACCGCATACGTCAAAAAGAAAAAAATAAGATTTCTGTCTATCAATAATTTTCCTTCATCCTGTTAACGCGTAATATTTTTTCACCGCTATATGTTTAAATGATTATTTGTGGACGAATTAGTGTTTTGTGTTTCACCTGACGTATACACGCTTATGCACGTGTTCCCCTGCGCTGAGGACTTCAGTATTTGAGTTATCGGCCGGAGCAAGTTTGTCTACACGGATGCGACACGGATCTACGACGAGATATTTGATTCGGCCCGCCCGCTTCAAGAGCTAAAGTGCACACCCAAAGAAAACTCAAGGTAAGCAGTTTCAGCTCTTGAAAATTAAATACTATTTGGTTTTTCTTTAAATTAATTCTACGGCGTAATCTTGTCATCCACCTCCGCACCGCTCAACCGCATAGTTCAAATTGCCTATTTACACGGCATAATCATATTTTTGGTCCTATCGAGTTCCGGATTCTTACGTCTAAATTCTATAATTAAAGTTTATTTTCCGCCTGTGAGTGACGTAATACTTGGTCATCACAGTAGGCATATAATTTCACCCGCCATTAACGCTCATTTCATATATTTCGCTTATTGACATTTATATTTCGCTTGACATTGTTATTGATAAAATTTAAATTCTATTTTAGTCAAAATGTCTAAATCAGAAATGGAAATTAAGTTAGCTTAGCAGTGTTAAAAAGTAAAGAAGAGAAAATCTTTCAGCGAGTTTCTCGCATATATACCGCTACGAAAAATATTTCAAATTTTGAATCGCGAAGCAACGAGTCGTTCATGGCCGATAGTGAAACGATTGATGAAATACGTGTCAGTTTCGAATCAATTCTTGATGAGATGAATAAAATCATCATGTCTCTCGTCCCTGGTACCAAACCGGACTATGAGGCCCTGGATGCGTTCGAAGATATGTACTCAAAAATAAAACGCACTCGAAATAACATTATTAAAATGTCAATACCGCAAAGTGCATCATCCGTATCCGAAAGCCGTAGTAACGGCTCTTCTATTAAACTCCCTCCAATAGAATTACCATGCTTTGATGGTCGTACTGAGAACTGGCCCATCTTCTATGAGTCATTTAAAACAAACATTCATAATAACGACCAACTGACTGACTCGCAACGTGTGCAATACCTCATGGGCAAGCTAACACATAACGCTCTGAAATTAACCGCTGGTTTAGTGCCTACAGGCGAAACCTATTCCATAATTTGGGACAGTCTTGTCAAAAAATATCAGGATAAACGCGCCCTGGGTACTTATTACCTGAATAATATATTCGATTTGAAACCATGCTCAAATAATGCCAGCAGTCTCAATAGCTTCATTGAGAAGTATTCCGCGTCTATCGCCGCTCTTAAGCAGTTGGACATTCCTGATTTGTCTGATTTTCTTCTATTAAATTGAGCATTGAGGAAGACCGACCAACAGACTTTACAAAGTTACGAAATGTCAATCCGCGATGTTGAGATTCCGACATATACGTCATTTATCTCATTCGTGCAAGACCAAGTCAAGATTTTGGAACGGTCTAGTAGTAGTACCGTCAGCAAATCAGTTGCCAATATACCGGCACAAAATACGCGAACTACATATAAGGCATTTGTAGCCAGCAATGATACCGCTTCAAAACCCGCGATTAATGAACCAGCTTGTATATTGTGCAACAAAAGGGACCATACGCAACTTTATGCTTGCTTGAAGTTTAAAAACATGGTCTCCCCGCAAGTGAGGTTTGAGTTTATAAAGGATAAGCATGGTTGTGTCAATTGTTTAAGTACATACACTTATCAACTGTAACTCGCGACACACTTGCAACGTCTGTCAGAAGCGTCATCACACGCTCTTACATTTTGAGTCGAATAAAGCTACTTCCGCTAGTATTAAATCAACGCAATTGTTCGCAAACACTAACGACGCCCCTTCTTCCGCCGCTCATGTACCGCGACCGTCAGCAGCCGCGCCTCCATCGCGCTCTCCGCCGACAGTGTTTAATACTTGTGAGCCAAATGTACTTAATGCAAACTCGAACTGTGTCTGCACACCGCAAATAAATACTCCGCTGACGGCTCATCCGCCACGCGATAACATACATACGCAATGGTCACCTGAGGGGGCCATAGCACAGCCGCTTCCTAACGCTTCGGTCTCACTCAAAGTAGAGTCGAACCCTAAGTCTACAATATTGTTGTCAACCGCTCAAGTGTACGCTAAACCTTATAATGGTGATGGCAAGTCGATTATAAGATGTCTAATTGATAATGGCTCACAAAACAATCTAATAACGCTTGATTGTTGCAAAACACTTAACTTACCCGTGATACCGCTTAACAATTCCTATATAAAGGGTGTTGGTTTAACTTCGAGGCCCATACATGGTTATGTTTATTTGAATATTGAATCCCGCATCTACCCAAATAATAAATACTATATACACGCTTTAGTGGTAGATTGCATAACAGATCAACTGCCCGCTCATTTTATCGAAGCTAATGAATGTGACTTGGCATATCTTGCCAATATACCGCTTGCAGATTTAACCTGGAATATTCCAGGCTGCATTGATGTCGTGCTAGGTGTTCAACTCTTCCCGTATATATATTTGGGGAACAGGGTAGATTCTGGCACATGCGCACCCCCCGCCTTGCTAACCACGTTTGGTTACGTGTTAATGGGTGACTATCCTTGTAAGTCCAACTCTAATGACACTTCTTTTACCGCGTTTGTGCTCAATGACCTTGAGTCAAGCCTGAATAGATTTTGGGAATTAGAAGAGATCCCACACAAACGTTTTCTTAGTCCGGAAGAGACCGAGTGTGAGAATTTGTTCATTACTTCCGTGACTCGCAATGATGAAGGCAGATATTCTGTAGCCTTGCCCTTCTGCAAAGATGCCTCTGAACTAGGCAATTCTCGAGCTGTTGCTCATCGCCGCCTACTTTTCTTGGAAAAGAAATTTAAACAAATACCTGCACTTCGTGATGATTATAACAAAGTCATCAATGACTATGTGCAAAACGGTTATCTTACCGAAGTTCCTGAAGCTGACGTCACTGATGACGGATATTACATCCCTCACCACGCAGTTGTTCGTCCTGATAAAGCTACCTCTCGCGTCAGGATTGTCCTAGATGCGAGTTCAAAAAGTAGCTCAGGCTTGTCTCTCAATGACATCTTGCACACTGGTCCAAATTTGCAGGCAGATTTATTTATTCTGCTACTGAATTTTCGCCTGTTTCCCATAGCAATGACATCAGATATCCGCCAAATGTATATGCAAATCTGTTTGCCGCCAAAAGATTATAAATTCGTGAGAATGTTATTTCGTTTCGATGAAAAGGAGCAGGTTCGCACCTTTCAGTTTACGCGCGTTGCGTTTGGACTCAAATCAAGCCCTTATATGGCAATGCGAACTGTCAAGCAGCTGTGTCTTGATGAAGGGCATCGGTTTCCCGATGCTGCAAGAGTGGCTAGTTCCCAATTATACATGGACGATTTAGTTCATTCTTGTATAAATGAGGAAACTGCAATGCGTTTATCGCAAAACTTAATCGCGCTTTTTAAAACTGGTGCATTTGATTTAGTCAAATGGTCCAGCAACTCACTGTCACTGCTAGATAAGCTGCCCGTATCACACCGTGCTTGTGTTAATTTTGATGACAAGCAAAATATGGCCAAGGTTTTAGGCTTATTTTGGGAACCCTCCGATGATACATTCTCAATGACTACGTCCCCGCCCGCCGGAGGGAAGTGTACCAAGCGAATAATTCTATCTACCGTAGCTCGTTTGTTTGATGTGCTTGGTTTGGTAGCACCTGTTATCCTATACGCCAAGTTGTTAATTAACCCTTAAAGCTTTCCTGTCACTTTTTTAGTACAGTTACTAAATGCCGCGCAAAGTTTGAATGCGTCTGCAGGCTAGAAAAGTAAATACGCCAAACGAAAGGGCGAGAATATTACTTTATCTTTGTCGAATACGCCAACAGTATGCAAAGTTCAATTTGTGCGCGAGCGTCAGTTGAAGTCAAGGATTTTCTGAATTTGCGTCGGCTTTTGTTTCTGGCCCCATAAAACAAAAACGAAATAAAAAAAAAAAATTGCATTTTGTTGAATTAACATTCAGGTGAGCTAAACTTTTGTTTTTAATATAAACTTCATTCAATATTTAATTGATTCTAAGTCAAAAAGGATGATTTATAGCTTGTCCTGTTTTTGTGATATTATCGATTGTATATGTAACTACGTACCATTTAGCACGTCATAATAAACGGACAGTGCTGACTTGTGTGGATACAAACTTTGTTTTACATTGTGACAGAAAACGGACATTGCCATTATTTCCTTTAATTAGTTTATTTATTAACTGTCACTTTTATAGGACGTTGTTGCTTTGGAGTAGTGAATTATATATAAATTATTTTTATCCTAGTTTCACAATGGCGTGGAAAAATTTATGGCGCGCACAAAAAATAATGGCGATGCTTGCGCCATCTGACTCGGAAGAGTTCAGTGAAAAATCTTGCACAAAATATAATGACTCGACCAGAGGGGTACTTACGTGATCGACCTGCTGATCACGGTCTGACCTCTAGCACCCCGTCTACAAGTAACTTTTGTCCTCAACAACAAACACAAAATCCACCTTCATTACTATCAATGTTGGTACCGAGTACATCTTCGACTCCATATATAGTTCCAAAACCTAGTTCACCGTTGTCACGGGGCACTTCAACGCAAATCTGGGCAAGAGAGATGGTGAAGAGCTGAAAGTGGGGCAATTTGCTGGAGTTGGAACTCGAAACCATCTGGGCCAACTACTAGTTGGGTTCTTGGAGAAGGAGTGACCGATACATGATAAACTCCTTCTTCAATAAACGCGATCACAGAAAGTGGACCTGGCTAAGAGGCTGAGGCCACGGTGCAATTAAAAACGAGACTGACTTCATCCTGTCGACGAGGAAGTATATATGATACATTCTATGATGTCTCTGTGATCAATACAGTTAAACCCGGGAGCAATCACCGTCTGTTAAGAGGCACATTGAATATATGTGTCAAGCAAGCGCGCTCTCGATTGATGAAGTCTCCGTCCAGCATCAATCCAAATTCGAAACCCCGCGAGCTTTCAGCTGGAACTTCAAACCGTTTACATTGCCTAGACGGTGATGTGGACGAATTCAACGACGGGTTTGTGGAAGCTGCCCGTGCCTGTGGGTCTAAGTTCTTCAAGGCCCACGATCTGCGCCAATTCAATACAAACTATTGAAGACGCCATCCAGCGTAATAAGGGCGCTAAAGTGTTCTCGAGAGATCTGTCCATTGGGCAGAGCCAGCTCAGCTAGTTGAAAACTGAAGAAGGTAGAACCTTTTCTTCTAAACCTGAGCTTTTGGTTGAGATAGAGTGCTAAGCGGACAGCTATGCACATCAACTCGCGGACCAGAGGTTAGTCTGGCGAAAAACCCTAGAGCTTGACTAACCCCACACTATACCGACGATATCCCAGAAAACAGCCTGTACGAGATTGTAATGGCTCTAAACAGCTCTAGAACAACAAGGCACCAAGTGAAGACGGAATAACAGCCGAACTCCTGAAGGCAGGTGGAAAACCGATCCTTACGGCCCTTCAAAATTTGTTCGATTCCATCTTACTGGAAGTAAAAACGCCAAAGGCATGGAATAGAGGTGTGGTGGTGCTGTTCTTCAAAAAAGGTGACAACACCCTGCTGAAGAACTACCGACCCATCTCACTTTTCGTTCAATATTCCGCAGTGTCTCAAGATGAGAGTATTTGACCAGTGTGTGTTGCCAGTCAGTGATGACATATGGCACTGAAACGTGGTTGCTTATTAGCCTCATAAGAAGGCCCAAAGTCATCCAAAGGGCAATGGATAGTGCTATGCTGGGATTTTCTCTGCGTGATCGCATCGGAAATAAGGCTACCCTCAGCAGAACCAAGGTAACATCCCTCCGAATCGCTGAGCTTACGTTGCAGTGGGCGGGGCACATTGCACATAGAACCGATGGCCGTTGGGGCGGAAAGGTTTTGAAGTGGCGACCCCGTACCGGAAGATGCAGCGTGGTTAAACCCCCGACAAGGTGGACTGATGATTTGGTAAAGGTTGCGGGAGTCTGCTGGATGCGGGTGACGCAGAACCGGTCACTGTGGCACTCTTCGGGAGAGGCATATGTACATCAGTGGACGTCTTTTGGCTGGTGTGATGATGATGATGCTGATGATGATTTTGTTCAGTTATTCAAGCTTATTTTTAATTTACAACACTTTTTTAATTTTGTTTTTTAAACTCCATGACAGCATTGTCCGTTTTTTAGGATAACATCAAGAGCATTAAATTTATACGATTCGTGGCAATGGCCGTTTTAACGGACGTCCTGAAAAACTTACTTTTATAATGTTTTTCATTTTTTTTTCTTAACAATAGTTCTTTTTATCCAATAACTATCACAAAAAACATTCCGAGTGATAGCTGGCTACATTCCTTCATGTCTTGCGATGTTAAGGGTTAAAGAACTTTGGCTCAGTAAGACAGATTGGGACGCTACTCCCCCTGAACACATAATTAAGTGTTACTCCATATTGATTCAAGAATTTCCACTGTTATCAACGTTTAAGATCCCGCGCCATATTGGCGTATCATCCGATTGTATGGTCAATATTGTTGGATTTAGTGATGCCAGCCTTAGTGGTTATGGTTGTGTCATTTACTTGCATGTGACAAACTTGGCTGGTGATATCAGTGTAAGGCTGTTATGCTCCAAGTCCAAGGTTTCTCCAGCTAAGATAACTACGCTTGCTCGTTTAGAGCTATGTGCCGCTGTTTTAATGTCCAAGTTGATTAAAATTGTGCAAGACACTTATCTGGCTCGCATTCCGATTGCAGGCATATATGCTTTCTCAGATTCAACGATCGCTCTTTCATGGATCAAAGCATCGCCTCATCGATGGTCAATTTTTGTAAGCAATCGTGTTGCTCAGTGTCAAGAAAATGTATTACCAGAGAATTTTTATCATGTCGCTGGAATAAACAATCCTAGCGATTGCTTGTCTCGTGGTATGACACCATCACAATTGGTTTCTCATAACCTATGGTGGAACGGACCTTCATGGCTGCATAATGCGCCAACGGAATGGCCTATTCAACCTTTTCAGACCGCGGAAATTGAACAATTGCCGGAGTGTAAAACGACAACGTTGACAACTCTTGTGCAACTTGAGCGACCTATACTATATGATTTAGCGCAACGCATATCATCTTGGAACAAACTGCTTAAAACCGTGGTTTATGTACTACGTTTTGCAAAAAAGCTTAACGCTGCAGAGATTGTAAAAAATATTGAAATTGCTGAAACCGCTTTATTACTTGCGATTCAGAGCGTTCACTTTCATGAAGACATTGCTCGCATGAAAAATAATATGGTACCCTCGCGGAAACTCGTCAAGTTGTCAGTGTTTATTGATGAGAAAAATGTTCTTCGTATAGGAGGTCGGCTTTCAAATGCTGATTTACCATTTGAAGCTAAGCTACGCTGTAAATTGTCATACGGGTGCAGGTCTCTTAATATCAATCATCCGCCAGCGCTTCTGGATATTGGATGCCAGAACTGTTATTCGAAATAGAGTACATAAATGTAACTCGTGTTTCCGCGTTAAGCCAGACCATCCGATGCCGAAAATGGCTGACCTTCCTTCTTGTCGTTTGCAAGAAGCTAAAGCCTTTGTCCATACGGGAGTTGACTATGCTGGTCCCCTTCGTATAACGCTTTGTCGTCGTCGTGGTCAACATGCGCAAAAGGCGTACATATGCTTGTTTGTTTGCCTCGTCACGAAGGCTATTCATATTGAGTTAGTTTCAGATTTAACATCTGTAGCCTTTATAGCGGCTTTCAAGCGGTTCATATCACGCCGTGGCCCTGTCTCTTGTCTTTATTCAGACCATGGCACTAATTTTGTAGGAGCCAAATCTCAACTAGATGAGATGTATAATCTATTTCGCACATGCGAGTTCAAATCTAGACTTAACCGCGAATGCTTTAATCACCGCATAGAATGGAAGATGATTCCCCCGCGCGCGCCTCATTTTGGTGGAATTTGGGAGTCAAATATAAAAAGTTTAAAGACACATTTGTATCGTGTCATAGGGTCACAGCTTTTAACATATGAAGAGTTGCTAACTGTTCTAGTTCAAATTGAATGTATACTCAACTCACGCCCTCTCAGTGTGCTCTCTTCAGATCCGCACCCTGAAATAATTAGCCCCGCACATTTCTTAATGTCTACACCGCTTCAGTACTTGCCAGCTTCTGAACTGTCTAACGAGTGCAGAAATCTGACAAATCGCAAAAGATTGCTAGAAAGTATTGTGCAATCATACTGGAGAAAATGGCGCTTAGAGTTTTTGCACACGTTGCAAGTCAGAAATAAGTGGTGTACTCCAGATCATCCTATTGTTCAAGGCACGGTAGTCTTGATGGGTGATGATGATGTTCCGCCCCTTCGATGGCCGTTAGGTATAATCACGAACGTACATCCAGGACCTGATGGTGTGATTCGAGTAGCTACTGTTAAAACTAACAACGGCTTATTCAAACGACCTGTTGTTAAGCTATATCCTTTGCCTACACAGTAATTAATTAGCTATTTCCAGTTCTTATTGGAAGATTCTTTTTCTTTCTCATTTATTATCAACCGCATACTTTAATTTCATCTCATATTTTGAAATTCGTCGCATTTTAAGGCCGGGAGCATGGTTACGCCGTCAGAACAAAATCCCTTTTGGCCTCCTTTCCTTAAACAGTTGCTGAGACTGTTTACAACCGCATACGTCAAAAAGAAAAAAATAAGATTTCTGTCTATCAATAATTTTCCTTCATCCTGTTAACGCGTAATATTTTTTCACCGCTATATGTTTAAATGATTATTTGTGGACGAATTAGTGTTTTGTGTTTCACCTGACGTATACACGCTTATGCACGTGTTCCCCTGCGCTGAGGACTTCAGTATTTGAGTTATCGGCCGGAGCAAGTTTGTCTACACGGATACGACTCGGATCTACGACGAGATATTTGATTCGGCCCGCCCGCTTCAAGAGCTAAAGTGCACACCCAAAGAAAACTCAAGGTAAGCAGTTTCAGCTCTTGAAAATTAAATACTATTTGGTTTTTCTTTAAATTAATTCTACGGCGTAATCTTGTCATCCACCTCCGCACCGCTCAACCGCATAGTTCAAATTGCCTATTTACACGGCATAATCAGTTGTCTTTCCACAATAAGTTAAAATGAGTCATAATTACAAAGTGTAGGTAGGGCTTATTAAGGATAGGTACCCTTAAATGTATTTATTTTTATTTTATTTATTTATTAAGAAACAAACGGTCACATACAGATTTTTTTTACACACTATTATTCAGAATACAACCAGACCTGTATTTCCTTTTTTTTATTTAATTATTTCACTAGTGCTAAATAAACATAAGACATTAATAACATTTTACTAAAAATAAGTATTTGCATGGAACTTGGCAAGTAAGCTTAGTACCTACTTAGGTTTTAAGATGAAATGATGAAATACTCTCAAAAGCATACGCTTTTAAGAGTATTTACTGTCGTTTTAATAACGAATATGTTAAATAGTACCATACTTATAGTTGAGATTATTTAAATGAAATGAAATATGAAATAAAATGAAAAAAAAAATCAAGACAAACACAAAGTATAAAAAAACAATATATGTATATAAAACTAACCAAATTCCTAAAACTACCTATAATTATGTTTGTCCCAAAATGGTCCCGCCTCAGCATAATTGAGGCGATACCATTTGAAGACCCCACGTTCTTTTTATTCATTTAAAAAACTACACTAAGAGACATGAAATCAATAAAACAAATAAAACCAGTGTAACAGTGTGAGTATGGTTAAATCAAAAAAATATAATAATATGAACATTCTAACTACACAAAAAGAAAAAGAAGAAGACAAGTGTAAGTATGACCTCAAAGTGACGGGAGAAAGATTGATCACAGAAGAAAAACGTAAGATAAGAAAGTGCATAAAAAAACGATTAAATAATAATACAAGTCCATTCGGCTTAATCCTACATTAGGTACATTAATAAAATTTTAACAATTTTGCTCCCATCTAAAAGTTCCTACATTACAATTCATTATTTTGTTCCCAGGTTCCACATGGCTGCCACAAAATTACAAATGACAAGACACGACGCCGATATTATACTTAGGTACCTACTTACACGAAAAAATTTCTACAATGAACAACAGTGATCCGGGCATCCTCAGGTAGACAGTGAAATTATAAATGGGACAGAAAACACAGGTATATAAATCAACTTATTGAATGTGGCCGAGATTTTGTAAAACTACTAGCTTCTGCCCGCTACTCCGTCCGCGTGGAACTCGTTTATATCGTAGCTCCAGACAAACTTTAATCCCATTTCTCTCCCTCAGGGGATGATTTCCGGGATAAAAACTATCCTATGTCCTTTCCCAAGACTCAAATAATCTCTATACAAATTTTCATCTAAATCGGGTCAGCGCCTTAAGCATGAAGAGGTAACAGACAGACAGACAGACACACTTTCGCATTTATAATATTAGTATGAAATATGAAAGTATGGATCCTCGGAATTGGAATCTTCCACCATAATTCGGCCAACTCAAATAGACTTAAGTTTAATTTAAAATTAAATGAAAAGATATGTGACAGTATATTGTATGCAGTAGCAGACACATTGAAATAAATTCAAGATAAAACATTAAATGAGGCTGAAATTTTACTAAAATCTCTTTCTGTGACAGGTATATAAATCACTTGAATCTTTGGGCCTAAATTGAATTATACCTGAATAGACAGAAAAGGTCAAGTAAAAGAAAAATAAACCTTAGCCTATTTTATTTTTACAATATGATACCTTAATGTACATGTTTTGAGGTTTAATTTACATTACATTTTAATAACAAAGGCAAACTCTTGAAGGGTTAAATTAATAAAGCGATTTATTTAAGTCTTCCGAAGGGTGGTTGAACTTCTTTAATCTCTTTTATATCCCAAAATCTGACTTTGCAGCGGCAAAAGCTAGCACTGAGGTATCTATTGGAATTATAATTATTGGCAGAAAAAATGTTAAAGCATAAACTCAGATCCTACTGAATCCATTTTGAAGCGGTTTACTTAATTGTGTAGTTTTTAGGGTTCCGTACTCAAAGAGTAAAACGGGACCCTATTACTAAGACTCCGCTGTCCGTCTGACTGTCTGTCTGTCTGTCTGTCTGTCTGTCTGGCTGTCTGTCTGGCTGTCTGTCTGTATGTCTGTCTGTTTGTCTGTCTGTCTCGATTGAGCTGAAATTTGGAATACATATGTACGTTTGGTGACAATGCAATACTTTGTCACCATTTAGCTGATCTGATGCTGGATCCGAAAGATAGTCACTGGAACTCTATGATGGAAAGTTTGGGCTCATTATTGTGAAGTCGATCACAAATTGACATTGTATGTAAAAAATTAAATAAGTACTCGTATGCACTATATAACTTGAATAAAGTAGTGAATCGGCCTACAGTACTCACCGCATACCACGCCTATGTAACCTCTACCCTCAGATACGGCGTCATATTCTGGGGCAATTGACCGAGAATTGGTGTTTAGGGCTCAGAAGAAGTGCTTGAGATCTGTTTGTGGGCTACGGCCAACAGATTCATGCAAGCCTTACTTTATCCAATTTAAAATATTGACCCTGCCATGTTTATATATTCTCGAGTTAGTAATGTATATCAAGTGCAACATCAAACAATTTCCTGTTTTTAAAAGTATACGCCATCGGCATAAAATAAATTCAAGGCCTCTAAAAACAGCTTTACTAGCAAAAAGTGCTTTCGGCATGGCACCGAAACTATACAATAAGTTACCGGAATTTATAAGAGAAACTGACATGCCACAATTTAAATCAAAATTATTTAAATTCTTGACAGATAAAGCTTTTTATTCAGTCAATGAATACTTAAACTGTAATTCCAAGGCTCCAGTTGTAACAAACTTATGTTTTTGAACAATAAAGATTTATTACTATTACTATTACTAATTAGCGAAATATAATTTATAATTAAGACTATCTATATATAAGTATGTAATGCATGCTGCTTACAAATTTGTATGCCTAAATGGCCAAACATAGTGATACGCATTATTACCATTGTACCATCTTTGTTACCTATGCTTTACAAATAAAATTTACTTTACTTTACTTTACTTTACTTTACTTTACGTAACGCATTGTACGAACGTCAGGTAGGTCTAAATGTCACTTTTTATATGGAAAATTGACAGTTAAATTGTACCGACGCGCGTTCGGAACGTTACGTGATTAATTCAATTCAATTCAATCCATTTTTATTTCAGACAAGGTCCATACACATTTGTTAGTAAAAAATTATTAACTTATGACTAAATGAGTGTTAGTTAATAATAATACTTAGGGTCTAGAATTCTCGTGCGCGCGTCTTTACCTGCACATGCATGGACGTCCAGCGGGCTAGCCCTGTCCCAGCGGTAAGCGAACAAGGTAATTTTGACACCTTTAGTGCATCTTTTATTTCCCCTCTGAAGTACAGTAACTTCTTTAGAAATCAGACAGTGCCTCAAGCTTTTAAGTCTTTATTACAATTTCATTACGACTTTATTACGACCACGTATGATGTCCCTCCATCCACCGCGGTCAAGGGCCAAAATAAAAAGTATGTTTTACTATTTAGTAAACATTTGGAACAGGAGCTTGTTTTTTTTTTTCAAAATTACCTACGTGTATTTTTTTTTAAATAAAGGCTCGTTATTAAAAAAAAATTCTGTCTATATTATACGGTTCGCCAGTCACACTACTGTCTTAGTCGTCTTGTCCGTGAGAACGTGTTATCTCCGTCCCACATTTGGGCCTGCATAACACATGAACAGTTAGCAAGTTCAAGTTCATAACCCGGGCATCAAGTTCCCCATAAGTCACTTGTGGGATAAGCCGTAAGTAAATCACAGAGCGATGAATACGCCGCCAGGTCTGCCCGGCCCGATAACGATTAAATATGGCGCACCCGCTCATATTGTGTGTACTTAACGCGCCCGTGAGCGCTGCAGTGGAAACGTGGAGATTTATGTCCAGTGTGTCCGGGTCGGAACACAGAGGGAAAAATTAGCACAGAAACGTTTGGAATGGATTGAAATTCTCTAGCGTGTCAGATGCCACCCCTCAGTCGGGTCGATTTCATCAAAATAGGATAAAGCATTTACTGCAAGTAAGACATTTTCTATATTCCAGAAAAATAAATGCAATTATGTACTTTAATATTTATACAAATTGACTGTGTTATCTTTTTGTATTAGGTGCGAATTCTACTTATTTTTAGGGTTCCGTAGCCAAATGGCAAAAAACGGAACCCTTATAGATTCGTCATGTCCGTCTGTCTGTCTGTCCGTCCGTATGTCACAGCCATTTTTTTCCGAAACCATAAGAGCTATACTGTTGAAACTTGGTATGTAGATGTATTTTGTGAACCGCATTAAGATTTTTACGCAAAAATCGAAAAAAAACATTAAGTTTTAGGGGTCCCCATACACAAAACTGAAACTCAAAATTTTTTTTTTCATCAAACCCATACGTGTGGGGTATCAATGAATAGGTCTTCAAAAATGATATTAAGCTTTTTAACATCATTTTTTTCTAAACTGAAAAGTTTGCGCGAGAGACACTTCCAAAGTGGTAAAATGTGTGTCCCCCCCCCCTGTAACTTCTAAAATAAGAGAATGATAAAACTCAAAAAAATATATGATGTACATTACCATGCAAACTTCTACCGAAAATTGGTTTGAACGAGATCTAGTAAGTAGTTTTTTTTTAATACGTCATAAATCGTAAACTGTAATTTATTTAACGGAACCCTTCATGTGCGAGTCCGACTCGCACTTGGCTGCTTTTTTATTTAAAAAATATGTTGGTTAAAAACGATGAAATTTATTCCGCAGACATAAGTTCAAATAAGCGTACTATAATAGTGTGATATAAATTTGTTATTAAGTCAAGTGTGCATAATGGTTATCACGCGTTTAGCAATCGCAAATGTGTACGTTGGGCTGCGCAATTCGCAACCCGTTTTGACGCATCTCACCACACGCCCCCAGTATATTTTGAGTAAGACTTATAAGGGCTAGGTGCAATCGGCCTGACATTCTGGTCCGCCTCCGGCGCGTTTGTCGGGAAGTGTTATGAATACCAGGCCTGATGTGGTGCATTAAGATTTCGTCTATTTGCAGCGGGGGCAACTCAACCGTAATCGTGATAATGGACGAATACATTGCGAAAAATCCATAAACACCTATACGGTGGATTGTACATACCTATTACAGGAATTTGGTTCTTTAGTGACTGTACCCAAAGGTACCACTTAAAAAAGACCACGGGTCATTCCTGGATGAGATTAGCCACTGGAACGGGGTGAGTGGCGTACTCGAAGAGAGGCTTATGCTCAGCAGTGGGCGATCACGGGCTGATATTGATACAGTACACAGTACAATATTGCACACTTCAAAGCATGAATCACATACAGGACATACTCGTAAAAACTTAAAAATAGAGGTTAACAACAGGCGGTCTTATCGCTAAAGAGCGATGTGACCGGTGTGAGCGGTGTGAGCGGTGTGTTGTGTGTGTGTGTGTGTGTGTGTGTGTGTCTGTGTGTGTGTGTGTGTACGTGTGTGCGTGCGTGCGTGCGCGTGTGTGTGTGTGTGCGTGTGTGTGTGTGTAATCATGTTAATTATATTTAAATAGACAGCCACAAACCGACTTATTTGTTCCGTCGCTAGAAATAATATAGAGTGAAATAAACGGTGTAAATTTGACAAGATACGTTGGAGAGCAAATTTTGTGTCAGTCGAAATTTTACACTTAGATCTCATTAGCCAATAATCTACAGAGGTTTAACCCATTCAGGGCCCGTGTCGACATATATGTGTCAGAGCGCTACGAGCGCTTTTCGTTACATACGAGGGTTAAGCTGCTACGGACTAAGGCGTAGCGCTACGAGATTAGCGTGGCCGTGAATGGGTTAAAGCGGGTGGGTGTATGGGGTATGGGCTTCGTTGTGACAAAGCACCAGTATTTTGCCGTCCACACTGTTTATGCCACAAACATTTCCCCCCAGCGCCTCCACCAACACCTGTGTCAATACAACTCATTAATTGAGAAATCCGCCTAGTGATAGACAATTTTTGCGTTCTCATTAAGGCATTCGCACGTGAACTATGCAAATACTGATGCGGTAACCCATCCAATCACTCAGCGCTGTGGTACAGCGGAGGTATGCAATCATAAAAACGCTGACAATGTTCACAAACCAATTCTACCTATGTACAAACTTTGACGTAACCATAATCTTTCACGCGCTCCAACCTCGCGCGAAAAACGTCGAAATCGAATTGGAATTCGGAATCGTTTTTTTTTTTCAGTTAAATCTTAGAGGAAGACTCCTACAGAGAAGCCGTACGCTTGCTGCCGTAAGAGATGGAAAGGAATATATGCAGATAAATTGAGAAATTGTTATGAAATGGCTGACGGTTTATTATAAACAACCTACTTAATTCGGGTGGATAATCCTTTGTTTGCCTCATACTCATGTCAAAAAGGTGAATGACAAATATGATAAGTGATATCTATATAGGGTGTATTATTCAAACAGGGCAGTGAGGGAAAATGCGAAACTATAAGAGATACGGAAATTTGCTTTACGAAGTCACGAGACCAATCTAAGAAAAAATAAAAACTGCATTCAAAGATTTTTAAAAAAGCATGTACGGAAATGGATCTGATTGTAGATACAGGGTCCCTTCACAACAATAGGGGTCTATAGACACTAAATAAAATAACCAATAATGTTGTATTTTCTCGAAAATGGATGAAAAATGTAGTCAAAAGGAGAAAAAAGCAACGCAAGAGGATACATAATCACAAAGTTATAAAGGTTGAAAGTTTTAAGACACCTTCATATGAAACGATTGCCATTTACTATGACGCTTGGGGATCGTGACATCACGATCCCCTAGCGTTTTCTCTCTCTAACACGTAACATTAAAACGGTTGTAGCTTAGTCATTTTCTGAGATATTTGAATGGCATTTTCGTCATTAGGCATGTTTTTTTGCCTTCTTTCTTTTGAAGAAATAATACATTTTGAATCTACACCCCTATTGTTCCTTACATCCAGCAGCTATTACTTTACGCAAAAAAAGAGAACTCTGATTTTTAGACAGATTTGACTGGGTTCATTTCCCGGCCGTGTATGAGGTTTTTTTGAAAATCTTTGAATGCAGTTTTAATTTTTTCTAAAATTTGTCTCGTGACTCCTAAGAGCAAATTTCCGTATCTCTTATAATTACGGATTTTTCCTCACTGCCCCGTTTGAATAATACACCCTGTGAATTATATGTCTCTCTTATTAAGATTTGTATACGATCTCGCTCGGTAGTGGTATTATTATTACCGTAGCAAGTCTGGTGGGTATGAGGTTATTTTATACACAACGGTGTAGACCGTAGCATTCTTTTTCGGCTATGAAAATTGGTTGCAGTGGTTGGGGGCAGCAGACTCTGGTGTCACGCGCAGGCAAGGGACTTACACAATTGCTATGAATCCGCAAACGTGTAGGTAAGTGCATTGTCTTTTTTTTGTTGTAATATCTAGTGAAAGTAATGCTTGGTTTATTTGAGTTTATCAATTGACTGGTAAAAACTCTGACCAAGAGAGGTTCAGAGGGAAATCCTTTGCCCAGGCAGTGCTACACTTTTAAGACTACAAAAAAAATACACTAACTATGTAGGTGAATAGAATATTCATCGTGACTAAAGTCAAGTAATTATAGATACAAACTTAACCAACAAACAAATGGTGGTTCCTTTTATCGAAGTAGGTACCTACTCGTATTGAGTAAGTCGCGTATTCAATGCTTACATGCGGCGGTCGAGCTTGCAAATCTGCGAACATAAGCTGCGTCATGCATTGATTTTGATGATGCAGTCGCAGACAGGTCATTATCATTATCGTACCACTCGGAATCCATTAATCACGTCGGTATTCTTGATTCGTGCACCCTCGGCCTGTACCCTACCTGTCTATATTCACCAATTATTTTGTCTGATTCGCGCACCGCTAGTTCTACTTCAACCCGAGATAGCCAATAACATCGTGTAATCAGAGGTCTGACTTTAACTGGATTTCTAAGGGTATTTGTTACTTACGCGTTGTGAATAGAACCCTTGGACGCACGAGTGCATTCACCCTTCCCTTATCAGTTTTGATGCCACCAAGCCGCGAGGACAGCGAGGGATTCGGAGTGCTAAATGATATTAGGTTTTCACGACAAAAAGGAGCAAAGGGTTCATTTAAAACAAAATGTATGATGTAGACCCTGATGTAACATCCTGTTATAATATTGTTGGTGTTTGGAATAGATTACTACAAATGAAAATTACCTTAAGAAAAAAGATGGTGTAGCAAAGAGTATCGAAGTACAGTCAATAAAGATCAAACGAATCCCGACCCATTCAAATTGTAGTGATCAACAACAAATCATTTGATAGTTAATTAATCAGATATTAATGTCTTTTAAACAGACATCAATACAAGAATTAATAAAAAAACCGTTTTTTTACATTAGTTACCAGGTAATTACAAAAAATCTTCACTCACTCAAAAGCACACAAAAAGAACTTAACCTCACTCAATTATCGACGTTTTAACCGGTGTTAAGATTATGAGCACGTGACATTTTCTGCAGTTAATGATATGTGTATTTCAAAATGCATTCACTAATGATCAAAACAAAAGCCTCAACATTGACATTGTCAGAGTACACAGTCGAATACGGGCCAGCGTTGTTTGCCACTGGGCCTGTTCCGCCAATGCTGCGGTCAGGTCTGAACAACCCAGTGTAGTTTTGTAATGAGCCCATTCGATCAAAACAAGATTTTGAAGCACGTCTATTTCAAAAATTAAGGAGGTTCTCAATTCGTCGGAATCTTTTATTTTATTATATCTATGTTCATAATCATAATCGTTTATAGCACCATGTTAAAATAAAAGTTCTTACAATATAAAAAAGTGTCACATGGACCCTGGTTGGGTATAGCAAACTTAAACAATAAGTACAGCAACTCACATAGATTATGTAATATTATTAAATAGTTTCCTACATTAGCTAGTGTGTTCAGGCAAAATAAGGAAAAGAATACAAAGCAAAAACACACTAGCTTATTTATATCTAAATTCAATTCAATATAATTAGCATACACCTATCATAAAATCAAAACAAAGAAAATAATCCAGCTCTTATTTATCTATCACAAAAAAATCTTCTACTGTATGATATGATTTTAACTTTTTTGCGTAAATTGTGTCCTTTTCTTCTGCCCTTAAATAGTTCGGGAGATGATTATAATATTTAACTATAATATTTCTAATATTTCGAAACAGCCCTCATTATGATTATAAAATTTCGAAACAGCCCTCATTATGCAGCCATAATGAGGGCTGTTTCGAAATATTTCAAGATTTGGTACAAATTATTCGATTAATTACTCGGTTTCTCGAAGACGCCCGGACCTATTTGGAAAATTAATAAAAAAATTGTTTCACAGGGTATCCTTCCCAAGTGGTCACATTAGTTATCAGACGAGGATCTGGTGATGGAATTTTGGAGAAATTGACGGAAATCTTCAAATCTTATAGGCACCACTTGAAGCGAAGTACTGAATTTAAAACTTTGTTTTTAAAGTAAATCATTATTAAAACGAATTAGTAAAACTAAGCCTAGGTTTCATACTTTTTTTTATAATGCATAACATTCAATGCTTAGCTATTAGTAGTGCTACGCCGTAGACCGTAGTACTTAGTTTAACACTTTCAGTGCGAGGAACCCGCTAGGTGGGCGGTCTGCTTGGAGGCACTTTCTTCTACGTACGGAGTCATCCGCTACGAGCGTAGCGCTCCAAAGTCTTTGGCACTGAATGTGTTAATCTCAATATGTAGCGATAATCCGGCGTAGCGCTCTGACGCATGTGTGTCGTATTTATCGCTGAATAGAAAATCAGAGTTAGAAAAGAATGAAGCATAAGTGATATATGGGGAATGTCCCCTTCTTTTAATTAACACATGCATTAACACTGCCAAGAATCGCTACAACCTTGTTCGGAATAGGCTAGTATTTTAGTGCGAGTTCATACATTTTGTTCATACACTTGCGTGCGAGTAGCTTTTGTATGGACTCGCACTAAAATACTAGCCTAGTCCGAACAAGGCTTACGCGCTACGCTCGTAGTCTATCCCGTTGTTTTACAAGTATGTAGCGGAAACCGACTACACCCGCTAGTGTAGTACTTCCTGATACGTACACGATAATTACATACATACATACATACAATCACGCCTTTATCCCTAAAAGGGGTAGGCAGAGCACATGAAACTTATGTTCCAGTGCCACATTTATCATAAATGCGGGTATAAAAGATCGACAAAATGTGATATCGAAGTGATAGGTTGCTAGCCCATCGCCCACAACACACTTCAACCCTTCAACACGATAATTAATTGATAAGAATCTAATCATGACAGACAAACTTGACGCCTATCCAATTATAACCAGCAGTCGGCAATGTCCGATATGATAACATTACATCGTACATGAATCTCTATAATGTAATGCCAATATCCGATTGGTTTATACTCAATTACGGGAACTCAAGCTATTAACGGCTGATATACGGGGACATTCTATCCAGGGTTATAGCTCGTGTTGCATTGTCTACGTTAATTGTCCCTAAGTAGCAGCAATTGTGCAAAGTTTAAGTTTAACATAGTCAACTTCATGAATTTTGGGTTATTTGGACGGGACGCGGAGCGAGTGCTAGTGCTCGATTTAGCATTGTTTCCATAATCTTGTTCAAGTTTGTAGCCGTATGCTCGTTGTTGGAAGAAATGACTTGAGATAACGAAGACATACTCACGATAAGCTTCATAACGTTCATGAACTTTTCAAAGACCTATTGACCTGTAATGTTGACTTATTTAAAATAACTCGCTGCAGATAAATAGTATTTCGCTTGGTAATCAATTGTAGAAGATCCTACCCTAACTCAAAAATATAAAATAAATGGGTGTATAGAAACACTTAGCTCGCTGTACAGTCAGCATCAAAAGTAGCTACGCAAACGAAGACGTCAAAAGTCTTTATTGAAAGGGAATAAAAGCTTTTGACGTTTTGGATTGCGTAGCTACTTTTGATGCTGCTGTCACAGGTCACTCACCATTCAAATCTTCAAAGTCCACCTTGGTTTTTGACTCACAAAATGTGACATATCCTTGTCATGTCTCTGTCATTTGCATTTTGAAAGACATACCATGAAAATAGAGAAATCACACATATTCTCTTAACATTTTAATATTATAGTGTTGACTATTTAATAATTTCACTAATTATTCTATATCGCATCGCACAATACCTTAAAAATAGTGCTAACGCCACGTTCATACTTAAGTACGCATAACCAGTGGATAAAATTACGACGCTTCGTTATTGTTTTATAGGTCATCTACAAAAAAAATTCCATAAATTGATTGATAATTTAAAACACTTTACTTATAACAAAATAATTTTTGGCTTTAGTCCTACTTAGTTTAGTTTGAGATTTATTATAATTTAGTAACTTATTTCTTACTGATTTATTTAAGGTTTAGCCATAAAACATTGAATTTCAGAGCATTCCCCACAAAAACTAATCACACTGATTGAGATCTCAATATTCGACTATTAGAACGATCCCCCTGCATTATCTATACGCAGGGTGTCTATAAACACGTGCACACTTCGGAACTTATGTCCAGGGAATAAGGTTTAGAATGGTGTAGATATTTTTAGAGACCGTACGTTAGTATTTCCATCATATCACGTAAACGGGCGCGGTCTACGATACCATCTTCCTCAGGCTTCGTGACCGCCGGATAGTCATGCAGCGAATCGATACCTTTGCCATGAATATTTCAACCATTTTTGTGCCGAACGTACTTTTGTCGTAGCTAATTGAAATATTTTGTATCGTCTATAATTTCAATGGATAATAATCGTGATATGATAGGTTTGTTGGCTATTGTATTTTCAGGCTTCAAATTGGTTTACATGAATCAATGTAATTGAAGATAAATTACAAAACCAAATGACAGAAAGTGCCCTAAATAAAAAGGAAAAAAAAATACAATATATATTATACTTTATTTTATTTTGTGCATGCTTCACGATACTTTATCTTAACTATTAAATCTTTTTACTATATATATTGATAATCTAAGTACGTAAATACTTGGCTAAACTTACCATCGTAACAATTAGTTTTACAAAACGTTTTTCTCCAATCGATTTTACTTACCTACCAGCAATTACGCATTCATGAACCCTTTAATTTCCCCAATTTGCGGGTTGAACACGGCAATACATCACGACCTGCCCATGGAAATGACATGACCTGGTATTCCCAACTTTTTATAAAAACCGTGGCATTTTTTCAGCTTTGGCAAACAAAAGGCCCTCCGTACGCGCACGCAGTAGTAAATTACGCAACAATTCGAATGGAAAATGAAATGCCTGCTTCCGAACCATTAAGCAATTTGAATTTAACACTCGTTCCTTCATTTTCCTATTACCGCAGAAATTTTGCGTATTACTCACAACTTGAGGTTCCGAGGGGGATGTAAATAGAACAGGGCGTATCGTGTTGAGCTACAAGTTTTGAATGCATTTATGAAGTTGCGAACTCGAGTTCATAAATGATCGTTCTCGTGTATAACAACGATACGAGGGAATGTTTCTTTCACTAAACACTGTACAGTATATACCTATCAGTTATTTAATACAACATGTACCTACTTGATCTACAGAAACCTAAAAACATCTGGCAGTGGATTACTTAGTAATATCTTTAACGCACTGAGCCTCCTACTTTCAAGAATATTAGGTGTTCCTTAAATATTCATGAATTGAGTCAAAGAAAACGTTCGCTCTAAATTATTTGCCTGGAAATCTTCAAACGAATAATTTGGACCTATGACATTTTCATAGCGACGAACGAAATCGTTTTAGCTGATTTCGTAATTTCGTTGGTAAAAACCGTGTACCCAACGTCTGCATCAAAGAGAAGCGGACTCATCCACGTGGAATAAATCAACACGAAAAAATAATATGCCGGTATGAAGCTAGCTATTATATAGGACATTGGCATCGCGAGATGAGAGGTATTCCTTGGCGTTTATTCTCCACAATTTAATTTAAGACGACACCCTTTTCAGTTACCTTCACAGCGCTTCCCTACTCTAAGTTCTATCAATGAACCTTCGTATATATAAGTTTCTGTCAAAAAATCATTTTTGGTACAAGCTTTTACTGCCGACTGTACTTTTCTGCATACCATCATCAAGTACTCATTGAGACAATTATAACGAGCCCAAACTCGATGGGGTTGTGTCGTTTTATTGCGGAGTTCCTATGGCCACCTCCCAGCTCCAGCATCAGATCAGCTCCAAGTCATCATAATATTGCATTGTCAGCTCAATTGGATACCGGGAAGTGACTGAAAAATGGATTGCAAATTTTGACGGACAACTTACATACCTACATATTTACATACTTACATATTTACATACATACGATCAGTGCAAGTTAATATAAAGCTTGTATAAACAAGACAAACATCCGAGAAATAAATGTTTATCTCATTTAACGAATGCTGTTGCCAGTAGTTAATCGGAACGGGGCGGGTACGAGGCGCGGGTTCGATGCTGCAACGCATCCGACGCTCCGTCTGCAGACCGAAAGGGGTGGCAAAGATTAAGTTGCGTTTTTTAATCAAACACACAGCAATCCGTCAATGGGACGATCCACTGACTAAAACAAAGCGATAAATTCAAGCAGGAAACCGGGAGGCGAGCGTTCGCCGCTCGTATTGAAAGATTTACTTCCTCTGTTTAATTGCAATAACGGCTAGGCACGTTGGTATCGTATTTTTCTTTTTACACTCCGCCTCTTATTGCCTTCAGGCCGTTAAATAAATTTATGACGCCCGACAAAGTTCAGCCCACCTCTGCAGCCTCTGCGGTGCGCGAAATTAGGTGGGAATGCGAACGGGAAATAAAAAGCCGGTCTCAGGTGCGTTGTAGCGCTGGCCGCTAGTGTGGATTAGCTCTTGACTCGCGGTTAAATGGGCCACCCGCTCATAAAAGTTTCTTAACGCTCATAGTTTGGGGCTACCTTCCGGTTGACTCGAATTTCCCTCTCTAAAAAGTTCCGGCGGCCACCAGCTTTGTTTCCCATTACCTCGTGTACCTATCTGCTTTAGGATGTAGTTATTACGAGAGAGTTAGTTCCCGGCGGAGAACTTTGTTATTGAGGTATGACTTTACATTACGGTTTATGAAGGATTTGGAAGAAGACAGGTGTAATTTGTACAATCTGAATGCCTAATACGAAACTTACTCATACGCAATAGTACCAATCAAGTTACATGTATGAAGTCAGTAGTAGTTATTGTAACTATTAGAGATTGTAAGATATATTATTCACTTCGGCATTACAAACTAAATGATGGCTATAATTTATTTAGAACCTGTGTCACAAGTGAATATGTTTTATCAGAAAAACTGAAATGTAGAACACGAAACAATTCAAAGCCTTTAGGCTTCCAATTGTTTCGTGTTCTACAGGCAAATATAATAAAGAGGTTAGTGGATTTTATACATGTACTTAACGAATAAAGTTAGCGAATAAACGTAATCTGTGTACTTACAAATGAAAATTTGTGTACGAAGTGAACACAAAGCGTACAATATATTAGATTGCTTCGCCTAAGTTTGTTCCTACACGCAGAAAAAGGAAGAAATTCAATTACACTTTCGTTTCATAAATTAAAGGGAAATTTAGCAACTCACATTAACGCCCGGCTCCTTTAAAACCTCCAATGTAATCTGAAACAAGGAACAAACACGCCTAAATAACAATAAAATTCTAATAAAAACTTTGAACACGCAACCGAAATTGTTGTTATAGGGAAAATTGACCAAATTATTATTTACGGTTGGGAATTATTACGGACATTATCGCCGACTGCCCGTGGCGTGGGACAAAGTACGTGACGCTTTCCTAACTTCCTAGAGATTATTAAATGTTGGTTGCCTGCTATTACTACCTATTCCAATTGAGAAAATTGATAGTGATTTAAGGTAATTGATATTATGAAAGACTTGTACAGTATCGTTTAAATGACAAGTCTAGTCTACATTTTTCTAAGTATAGATGAAAATTGACGATCATTCGCAAGATATAAAGACTGTATCGTTTGTTATAAATACAAGTTAGCTCTGGCAGGAATAAGTTGTCTATTCATTTAAAAATATTCTGATACAAGACAATTGATTGACATTTGTCATAGAACCGATATATTTATTCTTTTTTTGCTCAACTTGTTCCAATAAAAAAATGAGGGGTCTTACACCGCTAAAGCGAAAATCTATTGTGGACAAATGGTGTTCGGTTAAAGGTATTACGTACCGAAAACTCGCACAAATGGAAGGTGTTAGTGACCAACAACGGCCAGGCCAAAAACCAGGTCCGTCCAATCCAAAACTGGACCAAAAGATAGTAAAATTATTCGCATCTAATAGAGAGCTATATGTCCGAGATGTCGCGAAAAAAGTTGGTACGAGTATCGGGATGGTACAACGTGCAAAGAAAATGAATAATTTAAAGACATTAAAAAAACAGAAACAGCCGAAAAGAAGTCAAAAACAAAAAGCATCTGTTAAGACACGAGTCCGAAAATTATATGACTCGATTTTATCGAAAAAACACAGCTGTGTAATAATGGACGACGAAACGTATGTAAAACTGAACTACAAGTCTTTGCCAGGCCCCCAGTATTACACTATTCGTGAGGGAACAGAAATCACAGAGGCTGAAAAATCCATTTGCGTTGAGAAGTTCGGCAAGAAAGTCATGGTGTGGCAGGCCATTTGTGAATGCGGAATGAAGTCAACTACTTTTTTCACTACCTCGTCGATGAATGCCGATATATATATTAAAGAGTGCCTTCAGAAACGAATATTGCCAATTATCAAAAAGCACAACTCCGAAACTGTATTTTGGCCTGACTTAGCGTCTTGCCATTACGCGGCTAAGGTAGTAAAATGGTATAAAGACAATAATGTAAATTTTGTGGCCAAACAGTTAAATCCACCAAATTGTCCAGAGTTTCGCCCGATTGAACACTACTGGGCTATAATGAAAGCTAAACTACGTAAAACAGCCCGTAGTGCCGATACAGAGCAACAGTTTCGGTCAGATTGGAATAAGGTGGCTCGAACTTTTGACAAAGTCGCTGTCCGGTCATTAATGGGCACTATGAGGCAAAAAATTAGAAAACTAACCAGAAATGAATAATTTGGGCTTTTTATGGTACTATTCGAGTTGTCCATATTATTTTGTACATAGTTGATTGATTTTAGTATGTCAATAAATAATTTTAAAAAAGTTGTCGCATTTTTTTCTTGTATTTATAACAAACGATACAGTCCTTAACATAACTTCGCAATTGAGGGTTGAAACTGGAAATAACCACTTCCATTGGGTCTACATAAATTACAAAATATTACATAATATTTATTTATAGTATGTGAATAATATTATTATTTTTATTTGTACTAGTTAGCTTGAAGTATTCATTCACTGAAGCGGTCTCTGTACGAGTACATGTGTTAGCTTTTCTATCTTTTTGTACCTGATCCCATCTTAATTGCTCAAATGTTAACTAGAAGAGATCCCTTACAGGGGTACGTTCGCCTTTGGACCAACTTAACCCATTTTGTCTGTATTTTTACCAATGTCTTGTGTACAATTAAGTATTTACATACATACGTTTACTGTATCAGGCAGCGTGATGCCTTTTGAAAGATTTTTATGACCACGACTTAAACTACAGAACGAATTCATTGCCCCGCATGTTTCCGTATTAAAGTCGTGATAGGAAAATATTCTCGCATCGCGTGGCAACATCAAAGATCGTAGGTAGCATTTAGACTGCTTGCGGTCAACCTCACTTCTCGATGTTCCTTTTGAATGAAATGTTGCCGTGCCTCGCATAAAACAAGGTTGGTTTTCCAATGAATTGTTCACGTACGATACGAACTTCGAGAAGTAAACAGTGGATTTATTGCGAGGCCACGCATCATTTCGCAACCGCCTACTTGTTTGCGGTCACTGGTTTTGATCAAATTTGGTATAACGGCGGTATTGTTAGAATAAAAGCCCGTCAGGCACGTTCACGACTGGCTGGAAATTGTGCCTAATTTATCAACTTTGTGTTATTTTCTTCATCGTTTTACAATTACCGAGAATTTTGAGAAACGCTTACGATTGAATTTGGTTTAAAATGTCAATAAAGTAAATGTATTCTAGAAACTTGGGTAAGACTACTATATACTACGCTGCAAAATGCACACACTACTTAGTGCCTAACACACCGTATTCTATCCGTGATATTTGATAGAACATCCACACCTTGAAGTACCTATCTATCATTCAAATGTGGATAGACTGAGACATGAAACTGGAGCCATGATCCCTTCTATCAATATTGTGGATGGTTTACTGGTATAATCACAGGTAAATTACGTTTAAAATTTTGCAGCCAGTATTTTGACAACAAAATAAAAGCCAAAAGCAAGAGATTTTCGTAAAACGTTCTTTGTCCAGGTCTGGTAATCTTTCCCATGGGCAAAACCTAAATTTTACAGACGGCCCGTCACGCGTCCGCTGTCGTTTGTCATTAGAACGGGTAAAATTAATATTAGGGGTGTTGTTACCTCGTTTTATTTTGGATCCCGGTGCAAAGTTGCGAGCGGACAACTTTGTTAATGTCGAAATAATGTGACGTGGTTTAGGGAAATTCTAAACATGTGTCAAAACAGAATGAAAGTGGAGGCGTGTGTTTGGGAGGTTCTAACTGGAAATTAAAGGGTTGAAGTGTAGTTAAAGGATCTCAAAGAAAGTACAGCTAAGATAAAATCTAACGATCGAGATTGTAGGTAACGATTGAAATTAATTTAAAACGGGTATACTTTGTATCGAAGTTCCGTACAAATTGACATTGAGATTGTATGTAGGTATAGCTCACAGCCAAAAACATTAATTTTCTTTCTGTGTAACAACAGTCATATATAAAAAGAAATTAATTCCCTTGTGGTCGTTAATTACCTGAGTTGTTAAAACATACATACATACATACATATAATCACGCCTCTTTCCCAGAGGGGTAGGCAGAGATCACGGGATCTCCATTTGCTACGATCCTGACAAACCAATTTCGCTTCACTCACTTTCATAACATTTCTCATATATGCTCGTCGGTTTAGGGTGCTTTTGACTTGGCCTTTTTGTAAGATTTCTCCAATTTGGTCTGAGAAAGTTCGCCTCGGTCTTCCCCTTCCAACTTGCCCTTCCACTCTTTTTATATAGGTATACTCTCTTCGTTAATCTTCTTTCATCCATCCTC
This sequence comes from Epinotia brunnichana, assembly GCA_963854355.1. NCBI lineage: Eukaryota > Metazoa > Arthropoda > Insecta > Lepidoptera > Tortricidae > Epinotia > Epinotia brunnichana. Next base: position 20,052,535 of record OY977949.1, read on the forward strand.
TCTACATGCCCAAACCACCTTAACATACCCTTCTCAATTTTCGTGACTATATCTCCATCCATTCCACACTTATATCTTATCACACTGTTTCTGACTCTATCACTCAATTTCACTCCACACATACTTCTCAACGCTCTCATTTCTACTGCATTCACTCGACTTTGATGTCTTTTCTGCCACACCCAACTTTCGCTACCATACATAAGTGTGGGTACCAACACTCCCCTATGCACAGCCACGCGTGCTTTTTGCGATATTTTCTAGCTGCCCATAAAAAAAGCGACCTTAAATAAAAAAAAAACAGAAGCATGCTTAAAAATGTACCGATTTAACAAACCCGTCTATCTTAGTAGAAATCGAGATATGAAAGAACGAAGAATCCTGAACAGTAACTGAGTTGTCCCATGTCGCGGCAAGGAACGTGGCCAAACAAAATGTAATTTTCCCTCCGAAGCGCCCACTTACGTGACCCGGGAAAGATATAACGCCTTTATTAAATTATTTCAGCTTTTATAACTGCTACGGACATGTCTGAAAAATTAACGACAAAGGCCAAAGGGATTAAGTTGCAAAGTCTACCCGCACCTGCCACGTTGAAAGCACTTTTAGTCTCTTAGTTGTTTAAGTAAAAATGCTACGGCTTTAATTAAAACAATTTAGCTAACAAGGGCCTTTAAAGTACAGTGTTTAACGTTTTAACTACCTTTATAGTCTGGGTGCTCAAGTTATTTTTATATATGCCATTGAATTATATATTGCATGCACTCAAAGTTGTAAAAAAGTATACAAACGTGACTCACATAAGTAGTACATATACGGGGTGTATTATTCAAACGGGGCAGTGAGGGAGATTCCGAAACTACAAGAGACACGGAAATTTGCTCTTAGGAGTCACGACTCATGAGACCGATTTTAGATTTTTTTAAAACACGGCCGGGAATCGAACCCGGTCAAATCTGTCTAAAAATCATGTTCGTTTTTTGCGGTCTCCCTAGCAGTTATCAAAGTTTGTATTCTGTAGACATGACTCAAATTAGCAAACAAAATTTCAAACAGTTTTGTTTTTAGATCTTCATTCTTTTATCTAAGTCTATGTCTAAGGCACGGCCACCTCTCTGACTACTGTAGGTAGGTATTATCGCATCGGAAACACACGTAGCCTCGTCCTATCAAAGTTCCGGCGTTATGAAATAAATGTCGGGCGATTATTTATGTGCGGAAGAGGGAACGTAGCGAGATAGCGATTGTCACCCCTGAATTCTCCACCACGGCCACAATTACATTTGTCTTAATTGATAAAAGAGACATACCTGAGATATCACTTTTGGGGTTAGGGTTCTTACTACATTTTGTCAAGTTGATCGTGCACATAGGGCCGCGATTTAAATTTTATTTACTGACAGATATCTCTATAATGTAGACTTTGTTTAATTTCTCAGTCATTTTTATTTTGAAAGAGACATGAAAGTAATGATGTCCCTATGACATGCTGGAACATCACATCCTATATACAATTTTTATCATTGACAGAAGGTGATATACCTACCTCTTTTGTTTCAAGACTCTTGAATTTGATTTCAGAATATGACACGTCATCATAGCCACGTGAAACATAACAGAGACATGATACAAAACGCCTTATCCTGGACATGTGTCTTTCTAATAATTAAGACGAATTAAGTTGTAGCCCTGAGGGGTATTTAGAAATAGAAAATGTTACAAAGAAACAATACATCGTGTGCCAGCAAAAGGGATCAAGCTAAGCATAATGCTACAGCTAGGCGGCTGATGCGCTTTTACCTACATAACTTTTCGAACAAGGGTTAAGACAACTCAACTGTCGTTTTCCCATAAAAAAATTATATTTAGATCCACCAGCAGATTACGTAAGGAAGCTACAAGAAAATAGGAACTCCCTGTGATATTTCAAGGACGTTATTTGTCATCTCGAATCGGGCCCCAGATATTTTGTAACTCTGCTAAATTATCATTAAATGGCGATTTGTTTCACTCATACCCCATTGGACACGCCTCGTTCTAAAATTCAATGAGTTATAGCACCATTTTATCACCGTTTTGAATCTTAGTAAAACTTCGGCCTGATTAGATGTTTTGGTAATTTGGTTTTTAAGGATGATTTACTTCGTAGGATTGTTTATTTCGTGTTTGGTGATTCGGAGGAGTGTGTGTGTGAGAAAAGAGATACATAAATATTATTATAAGTTTTGGGCTTTAACATACTGATTGAAAACAAGGCTTCTCCTTGAGTAATACAATATCGTAATAAGTGTAATAACAATATTCTAGCAACTTGTGAAACGAAATGTGAACAAAACGTTGATTTTTTTTTTTTTTTTTTTTATTTAGAATAAAAAAAAATACAATTTTAGTAACTTAACCTAAAGATTCGCCAAACTGCAAAGCAGTTTGTTGGCGATTCGCTCACTTAAAAATAAATAAATAAAAAAGATAATATTATCGCGGTACACGGTACACCGAAACACTACACTACCGCCCCAGCCAAAAGGCCGTAAGTCCCTACAGAGTTCATACGAAATTACGACCTGTTGGCGGCACGGATGTACGAGTAAATCCTATCCTAACCTACAATAATTTTATTAAAAAATGGACCTAGTGGATTATTTCCGTTTTACATAATATAAAAATCATGGTATGTTTACCATGGTTTTTATATGTTAAAGGGAAATAATCCACCAATATAATTTTGGTAAAATAATTAACCAAAAATATATTTTACTAACAGTGTATACTATCTGTTATAAAATATTGTTTAACGTTAATTGGCGGTCTAAGTTGAATCACAATGTTTCTTCAATATCGCGTCCAATTGAGATTCTCGGTATTTGATATTGCAGCGCCAACGTCAAATATTAATTTCCCTAATTCAATATAAATTCAATTTATCAATTTATATATTAAATATAGTATGGAAAAAAATATTAATTTTACTGAGAATTTGCAAGGAAATAGAAAACAATTATTGATGCCTAAGCCTTATCGCCAATCTTTGGATTAAATGATGAGTCTAATAAATCTTACCTACGTTGTGATTAAAATTTAAACTTGACCCAAACAAAAATTAGGGCGTTAAACGCAAATGGATCGGAGAATTGAAAATTTAAAATTATTTTTAAAAACCCATAATATTTTTGAACAAGCTATCCCACACCATGGGTTTAACGAGAAAAAAATACCGGCCAAGTGCGAGTCGGACTCGCGCAACGGTTCCGGTTGGGTATCTATAAAACTATTGATTTTATTCTGTTTTTAGTATTTGTTGTTATAGCGGCAACAGAAATCCATCATCTGTGAAAATTTCAACTGGATCTATAACGGTATCAGTGAGATACAGCCTGGTGACAGACAGACAGACAGACAGACAAACGGACAGCGGAGTCTAAGTAATAGGGTCCCGTTTTACTTTTTGAGTACGGAACCCTAAAAAGTGACATCCCCACTTTACGTGTATGGGAGGTAACTTAAAAAATATTTTTATCGTATTAAATATTCTACCATTTTGTCGGCGTGATTGATTTATATAGGCTCTGCCGACTTACAGTTTTCTGTTAGTAAGGGTCAATGAGCCAAGCCGCAGATGGACAGACGGACAGGGCGAAACTATAAAGGTTCCTTCTTGACTACGGAACCCTAAAAATCTACTCGTTGAGTTGTAGCACAACTACTTCGCCACACGTAGCACTTCAACGTTATGTTATTCACGGCCGGGCTAATCTCGTAGCGCTACGCCGTAGTCCGTAGCAGGTTAAACCTCGTATGTAGAGAAAAGCGCTCGTAGCGCTCTGACGCATATGTGTCGTCACTGGCCATGAATGGGTTAACGTAACTCATAGTAGCACGCTACAACACAAAGTTAACGTATATCATTCTACGACAGGCCGATTGATGTTATTTGCGATTTAATTTTCTATCGATTCGTTCATCTCGTGTCGATTGTTTCAGACTATGCTTGACCAGAAGGTGGCGACCATTAGGATGTTATTCGCTACGCGTTAATGCTGCTCACCCCGCCGGTCACCGGTTACGAAACTAGACCTCTACCTACGCTTAATTACTACGCATCGCGGTGTCAAGATGTAAGTGTGGGTGAGCTTTGAGGTGAGCTTAAAACAAGTTACAGAATAGGGGGCAGATCTGTGCGAGGTAGCGGATCGGTGTGCGATGAAAATATCCACCAATAGGAAGAGATGTGTGAAGATGCGAGAGCGAGGCTATCAATGCTTTTGGTGGTTATTTTCCTTGCACACAGCTCCGCTACCTCACACAGCTAAGGACCGTAGACAAGTAGGTCGATCACGTAACGCATTGTACGCGCGTCAGGTAGGTCTAAAGGTCACTTTTTATATGGAAAATTGACAGTTAAATTGTACCGACGCGCTTTCGGAACGTTACGTGATTACCGCTAAGGTTACAATCGACAATCGCCAGCCAACGCCACAAAAATGACGGATGCTAATGAAAACGTTTGAACGTGCGATAGTTTTTTGTCTTTGGTCTGTCATTCGCATACATTTTATTACTTTTGGAGTTAGCGCTTGTTGGTTGTAATCTAGTCTACGGCCCGTGGATATACTCACTCTAAACCCAGTATATAGCGCCTCTAAGGTTTTGCCCGGAGCCGTGTGGGCACGCTGAGCAAGACAACATGTGCCCCATCGTTTGAGGAGCTGTCTGGATATTAGGTGACTGAGCCGCATAGCCCATCGGTGCCAAAGAATTCGTAGCATTACGCTCGTAGCGGTACGCTCGTAGCGATACGCTCGTAGCGGTACACTCGAAGCAGTACGCTCGCAGCGATACGCTCGTAGCGGAACGCTCATAGCGGTACGCTCGTAGCGGATACCCCTGTTTTACTGCTTTGTAGAGAAACGTGGCTACAATCAGCACACCCACACACCACCTAGCGGATTTCTGGAACGGAAATTTTATAGAATAACTAGCTTCTGTCCATGACTCCATCCGCGGGGAACTCGCTTATATCTTAGCTTCATACGAATTTTCACCACCTATTTCACCCCTGTAGGGGATGATTTCGAGGGAGAGAACTGTCCTAAGTCTGAACTAAACTATCTTTATATTACATTTCACCTAAATCGGTTCAGCGGTTTAAGCGTGAAGAGGTAACAGACAAACGGACAGATAGACATACTTTTGCATATATAATATTAGTATGGATTAGTATTGAGATATAATATTCCAACTCATCATCTAAAAATATTACCTATCGATTTTCAATATAATTATTTATACTTACTGAAAATTTATAGCTTTAGGCACGTGCAGCTTTAATAACTTCGCGTGTTAAAGTTTCACTTTCTTAGACTGAAAACGTAGAGAAAACTAAAGTTCTCGATAACTTTGATCGACTGAACCTAACTTCCTTAATCGTCCATAATTGCGAGTAATTAGTCAAACTGCTTGAAATGGGTTATGATATTGACTGATTGGTTCATTAAGCGCTAAATATAGCAAAGAGGGTATTTTGATGGAAGATTAACCTAGTTAAATCCTTCAGCGAATTAAGTACAGAATACAGGATGATTTGGTTGAGTGTGATTACGATTAGATACGTCAAGATGCGATATAGGAAATTATAACTTTAGGGTTACGAACTGTTACAAAACGAGTTTTTAAATAATTGAAGAGCAGATTAGCAATTACACGAAATGATTACACGTCAGCCATCTTGGACCACGGCCAGTGAAAACCGTGTCGATACGTCAGAAATAAAGGTAAATAAATATTGCGTTAGACCGGTGTAAAGTACTTCCGTTAAATACTTATATTCTACGAGTATATGTAGGTATATGTAGGTACAGCAATTACACATATTTCCTGATCTTTGTCCCGGTTTGTGTACAACAACTATGAAATTCTATGCATCTCATATTTAATATAACAACAGCAAAATTATCTTAACGAAATCCCTGTCCCCTCAAAAGGCAGCTTTATTACCACAGCAATGCAAAATTTGCTCAAGACGGGATATTATTTAAAAACCTATAGACATTAGCGTAATTTGTCCAAAATGCGCTCAGGGGAAGGCTTGAATATCTTAAACGGCCGTGTCTTGGCCTGGCAATCCCGCTACAATCAGAGCTTATGCATAAATTTGAATTTTCAATGAAGGATACTTTGAAGAAAACTTTATTAAACATAAAGAGAAACCTTTGGTCTCTTAAGACGGAATACGTATTAAAGAACAGGGGTAGAGTGGAGTTGACGGCCGGTTCTTTAGTTCTTTTATAAAAATAAAATGTTACTCATTTGATTAACAATTTGGGTAACATTCGATTTTATAACCTGCATGTTTATATTGTTATTGAATGGGAAATCCTTACATAATATTTTTCCCATGCATTATGTGTCAATAAAGGATGCCATTTCTGAAAAAATACATAGGTAAATTTTCACAATTATATCTGCTGTCCGAATAAATAATTAGTAAATGAGTGACGCTCGGGGTTAGTGGTGCGGGGAGAGGGGCGCGCTTGCACGAACGCATGGTTTTAGGGTTCCGTAGCCAAATGGCAAAAAACGGAACCCTTATAGATTCGTCATGTCTGTCTGTCTGTCTGTCTGTCTGTCCGTCCGTATGTCACAGTCACTTTTTTTGGAAACTATAAGAATTATACTGTTGAAACTTGGTGATTATGTGAACCGCATTAAGATTCTCATACAAAAAAAAAAAAAAAATTCATCAAACCCATACGTGTCTATCTATGGATAGGTAGATGGATAGGTCTTTAAAATGATATTGAGGTTTCTAATATATTTTTTTCTACTAAACGGAATAGTTTGCGCGAGAGACACTTCCAAAGTGGTAAAATGTGTCCCCCCCCCCCTGTAACTTCTAAAATAAGAGAATGATAAAATAAAAAAAAAACATATGATGACACCGAAAATTGGTTTGAACGAGATCTAGCAAGTAGTTTTTTTTAATTCGTCATAAAACGTAAACTACAATTTATTTTACGGAACCATTCATATGCGAGTCTGACTCGCACTTGGCCGTTTTTTTTTAGAATATCTTTCAGCTGCTGTGTCCCAATATTTTAGTACTGAAAGATACTGAAAGAAAAACACGTAGGTATTTTTTATTTTACGCTAAGGAATCTACTGTGAAAATTTGAACTGTCAATATTATTTTACCCTTTATTTAATTGGGTGTTGGCATTCCATTACTTATTTTTCATATAATACTTAGTACCTACCTACTACAAACTAGATTAATCTTCCAGGTGATGCTAAAATTCCTCTTGAGTTTGGAAAATGGTCAATAATTATTTTCCTTCGCTTTTTACTTTAATTTTACTAGCGACGACTACAGCACATAGATTTGCAAGGTACATGTTATAATCATGCCAAAATAATACCGGCACAATAGCGAATGTAACAGCTAACATTTCTATATTACTCCACTAGTCTGTATAAATCCAGCATTATTTTAAGCGATCGTTTGCATAATGTCGACTCCTCTGCCGCCCGTGTCTGCTCCATGGCTGCACCCCAAAACGCCTGAAAGGAGCGATCGCGAGATATCTTAAATGAGTTTCGTTATCTCCGGGAAGAGAAAATAGGATTAATAGTTAACAGAGATCGCTTCAGGCGCTAAACATCGGGGCTCGAGCGCCACCTTGTTTCTTTCCTCTATATTTATCGGCTGATAAATTGCGCTGGTTCACTTTGTAAGTGTTTAGACTGTAATAAAAATTTGGGAGACGTTTTATGCAAATTTTTAGCAAAAAATTAATGAAAAAAAAAATGCCTGCAGACAATGGATCCTGGTTTTTATATTTGAACTATATAAAGCGGTTCTGACGTAATTTATCCTGATGTTGTTATATACCGTGAGGTTAATTAAGGAAAAAATGGGGCTACTTTGATCATTTAGTATGTAGAATAAAAGGAGAACGATTTGAAATTAAGAAGATTTGATCGAGTATACAGCAAGATATAGGTAAGTAATATATTCACTGCCACAGTTCACCCACAAGTAAAAACAATGATTTCGGAGAAAAACCTATTCGATCAAAGTCGCCTCCCGAATCTCCCCATTCCACCGGTAGAGTGACAGAATAAATCATCATCATCGTCATATCAGCCGAAAGACGTCTACCGCTGGACACCTGGACCCAAAGAACGCCACAATGACCGGTTCTACGCCACCCGCATTTAGCGGGCTCCCGCGACCTTTACCAGGTCATCAGTCCACCTTGGAGCCACGCTGCGCATTCCAGTACGTGGTCGCCACTCGATAACCGTTTTGCCAAAAAGGCCATCGGTTCTACGTACAATGTGCCCCACCCACTGCCACTTATGTTTATTGATTCCGTGGATGACTATTAATTAATTAAAATTAATAAAAATAAATTAATTGTGACTGTGCCTAGCTTGACCATCGTAAAGCTGTTATCGAACATGCTCTCCCAGCGGCGATTTAGCGTACACTTGGGCTCAAAGGTCAGCAATACCAGAATGCTGAGTAACGGTCTGCCCCAAGGATCCGTGTTGGCGCCCATTCTGTTCAACTTGTATATTCACGACCTCCCTGATACTGCTGCCAGGAAATTTATCTACGCCGATGATATATGTCTCGTTACTCAGGGCAAGGAGTTCCAAAACCTGGAAGCAACGTTATCAGGCGATATGGAGCTATTGGCCAAGTACTTTCGAATATGGCGACTTACACCCAGCGCAAGTAAGACAGAAGCGTGCTGTTTCCACCTGCATAACCAGTGCGCCACGCAGGAGCTAAAGGTCAATGTACAGGGTACAACATTGAGACATAACTTCTTCCCAAAATACCTCGGTGTCACTCTAGACCGCTCCCTGACCTTCAAACAGCACCTTACTGGTATGGCTCGCAAACTCCAGACCCGAAATAACATCATTCAGAAACTGAGCGGAACCTCATGGGGAGCAAGCGCAGACGTGTTGCGAACCTCGGCGCTATCTCTGGTTTACTCGACTGCCGAATACTGCGCACCAGTCTGGCTGGGTAGCGTCCACACCACCAGAGTTGACGTCGAGCTGAAAAAGGCCATGCGACTTATCTCCGGCACGCTCCAATCTACTCCTTGCCACTGGCTTCCAGTACTGTCAAGAATCGCCCCACCGGATTTACGTAGGAATGTCGCCCTGTTACGAGAAGTAGCAAAGATCCAGAAGAACCCGAGCCTTCCAATGCATGCGGAGTTTATGAATCCCGCTACTGTAGTGCAGCATTTCCAGAAAACTGTCAGCCCAAAATTTCGATCTGAAGCTAGAGTGGTCGCAATCGTGGAACTCCAAGATGGTAGGAAAACTGGGATCCACTATTGCACCGGGCTCCTGTATAGAAGGGTTCGATCTCCCAAGGCGGGACTGGTGTAACATCAACCGACTCCGTACTGGCCACGGTCGCTGCGCTCACTATAAACACCGTTGCGGATGGGTGGAATCCCCAACTTGCTCGTGCGGTGCCGAGGAATAAACGATTCGCCATATAATCGAGGATTGCCCCATAACGCGCTACGCCGACGGACCCCCAGAAGACCTGATCACCCTTGGCGACAAGGCCATCAAGTGGCTGACAAACCTTAGAATTAATTTATAGTTATTATGTTTCTGTTTTAAATGCCATACGATTAAATAAAATAAATTGTGACTAATACATGCTGTATTTTCTATAATAATAATATTATGGGTAAAGTCTGTGAAATTAAAGTTCGTAGGTTTGTAAGTTTGCATGTAATCTTCGATCTACACATCCGATTTAAAAAATGATTTAACCCATGACTCGACTTGAGTTCTATGTAATACACGAATGTAGTTGGCTGCTAGTATTTCATAAAAATATTTAAATTAAAAATTAACTACCGAATTGGTTTAAGCTTCAGCACAAGACTACAAAATGTGTTCACTGTATTCAAATCAAGTTCCATTTGGATGGAATTTAAAATGCCGATACTTTGGTTGTCCAGACCAGTGCCTACTTCAATAAACGATAAGGTGTAAAGGTAAACTCCGTCCGTTTATACCGCTCGACGTCCGAAGTCGTAAGCGAAGCGTCAACAACACTCACAAACTTCCCAGTGCTGAGGCTTTATGCAAAAGGTCCCAAGTTTATAAAGTGACCATAAAGGGCCGCTGTACAAAGAATGCAAAGTGAGCTATACCGTAAACTGGGCTAGCCTCTCTGCGGTGTCTTTACGATAGATTTATATTCATGACACTATCTCCGACGCGTAAAATTTCGGGCAATGGCGATCCAGAAGCAGGCATATGTAATTTTGTTTGAATAAGTAAAGAGGGGACGACAAAGGCTATTTGATCTCCCTTTCTGTCTTCGGGTTAGAATAAATAAAATAGCCTGGACTGTTTTATGTGATATTTCATAAATGGATTTTGAAGGATGTGTGTTATGGGATTATTGATTCCCCTCCGGAGACGCGTGAGTAGCAATACAAATGTAATATAACACAGCCGTAAGTAAATGCTAAAGTTAGAGGAAACCTTTCAAATGTGAGCGTAAACAAGCGTTTCCTCATGTCACGTTCATATGAAGTACCCACCAAACTATTTAATCAAAGGTTAATAACATACAGAGCAACCCGCCAAGTCGAACTATTATTGAGATGACAAAGTTTCGGAACAAGGGGTCATTATAAGATTGACGATTCGTATTCCATTAATTAATTTAGGTATATAAATAAAACAATTAATGGAATACGAATGGAATGGAATGTTCTGTCTATAGATTTTGCCGTCATTGATCTCACTTTTATCTTGGCATGTCACCACGAGTTCATAAACATAATATTTTTGGAAAAGTTAAACGGATCCCTATAAAAATCGCCGTAAACGTTGAGCCTAGACTTAATTCAGACACTCTTGTAAATATTTATGAGTGTACCGACTGAAAATATGTTTTATGTTATACTAGTAGCACAATAGCTTCCTGTCAAGGCAAGCGTGTGACAGCCCTAGTCTCGGCTATATACACGGGTCAATTTGAGACAAAAGATATGCATTTCAATTTGATTTGAATGTTTTGCATGCTCGCAGCTTTCAGACACGTTAGCTCGGTTAACGTATCTGAAAACGTAATAGTGCAAGTAGGTAGAGTCTACAAGGTACTTCAAATGGTCGACACAAAGCTCTTTCACTTTGGTCATATTCCTGTATCTACTCATATGAGGTCGAAGTTGCACTAGTAAAATTTTTAAAAGCACCTGTATCATGGGTCATTCTCAGAGGTTATTATTATTAATTATTAGCCTAGTAATACAATGTAAGTCTCATGTGTTTGTTAGTATTTTGAAGCTATTATTGTTATATGTATATTTATTTGTTAGAGTTGTTTTCTTTTTGTATTACGACAGCTTATTATCGTAGACTATGCGCTTAAAAACGATGCACCGATGCAAATGTCATAATTCACGGCGCTTAATGGCGAAATTGCCAACGAAAAAAAGGTCAATTTACCCTGAGAATTGAACATATTTAGCAGTTCAAAAAGTTACGCAATTACACTGCAGGCTTTTGGAATGCGTAATGTCTATCCCCAATCGACCCCAGAAATGCATACGGAAAACAAAAAACGACTTAAAATAAGAACATGTGTTAACATGATGTAAGAAGAAAAATAAAACAAGAGACAATTTTGTTTATCTTTTGTGTTTTCTTCGCGTGCGGAAAATTTGCAGATTTGTTATATTTTAAAAGAAGAAAGATATTTCTCAACTGATTACTAAATGGAATGAATTTCTCGATTCAACTGGATTTTTGGTGTGTAACTTTAGTGAGTTTATTTATGTGAATTCTTGTTCTGTTATTATTTGATTTTGTGCGGATCAGAGGGTTAACTTTTCGAAAGAGCGTTAGGACTATTCAACTGTCATTTTTGCATACAAAAATTGACATTGAGATCTACCTGACGTTATCGACCAACAGATCCATGAAAGTCGTTTGCTATTAGACATATTTGGCCCGAGGGTCAACTGAGATTGAACGTTAACCGAGATAAATTCGACTTTCTCACAGGCACCAAATTATCGTACCTACTTATTGTCACCTATGTTGTACTGTTAGCATTGTTTTGCTGACTATGCTGACTACGACGATGACATCACCACCTTACCTGCCCTGGGACCCCCCGCACACCCTTCCTCGGGAAGCAAGGACCGGACCTCGGTCTATTTGGCCGACGGACATGCGCTAGCTAACAAATGCATAGATTTTGCCAACGTTATCGATTAATTATTAATTTGGATGTTTGGATGTTTGGATGTCTGGATGCCTGGATGTTTGTTACTCAATCACGCTTAAACGGCTGATCCGATTTGGATGAAATTTTGCACGAAGACAGTTTATAGCCTGGATTAAAATATAGAATAGTTTTTATCTCGGGTTTACGAAGACGAAGTCGCGGGTGGAAACTAGTACTTTAATAAATTCTCCTTTAAATTAATAGTTCCATCCCGGAATATATAATAGTACAATACTTTTTACTACTACTATTTACTAATGGAATGAATTAAATGCATACATAATTACAATTAATATTACGCTAATTTTAGTTTTAGTTTTTGTTCAGTTTCGTTGTTTGTAGATAGATAGATAGATACTATTTTGTTCATCACTCAAGGTATACATTGTTATGCAAGTTATACAACAACAATAAAATTATATTACAGCAAGTGTGACTAGTCAAACCAAAAATGTATACTATAACAGTATCAAATTTAAATTAAGAAATCCAATTGTAATTATAATTAGTCATTTTTTTAAATATTTAAATATTGTTTACAATTTCATATTAAAAAAATCGTTTAAACTATATAAAGTCTTGTCTATTAGTAAGTCTTTCACTCGAGCACTGAACACTGTGAGTCTTTGTTAGAGTTTGATGCAGTTCGGTAGATGGTTATATAATTTTCTGCCAATGACTCCCGGCCTTCTATTCGACATAGAAATAATTTGTAATTTTAGGGTAAATTTAGTTTTATTGTGGCAACACAATAGTATCTAGAAGATTGTTCTACTGTTGTGCTTGGTCACACTATTTCCCCCACTCCTAACCGTTCATCGGCCTGTAAGCTTTCAAATCTTTTATTTTGTTTTTAGTATTTGTTGTTATAGCGGCAGCAGAAATACATAATCTGTGAAAATTTCAACTCTCTAGCTATAACGGTTCTTGAGATACAGCCTGGTGACATACAGACGGACGGACGGACGGACAGCGAAGTCTTAGTAATAGGGTCCCGTTTTATTCTTTGAGTACGGAACCCTAAAAAATTAAGTACACCCTAAACGTATTGGTTCAAAACATGTCGAGCGATATTCGACCTCAAAGACGTGAATGAAACGTTACGGTCATTATATTTTAATATGTCTGAAACTCCCATAAATTATCTATTTAAGGTGGTTCGATTGCCATACAAAACGTTATTTGACATTCGTAGGCTAACGGCGTGATATTTTAAGAAACTTATGTAACAAACTTTCATAAATTGGCTTCCCATTTGCGCCAAATTTCCCCTTTCCTAGAATAAACTTGTATAAACTAGATTCATTTGAGAAATTGGTTTGTCACGTGATATTTTGGGAAAACTATTTTTCTCAAATTAATCTAGTTTATACAAGTTTATTCTAGGAAAGGGGGAATTTGGCGCAAATGAGAAGCCAATTGATGAAAGTTTGTTACATAAGTTTCTTAAAATATCACGCCGTTAGCCTGCGAATGTCAAATAACGCTTTGTATGGCAATCGAACCACCTTAACATCTGTATGAAGGTTTCGTAATACGTTCTGCCCTCTAGTCAGATGTGTGTTACAGGTATCTGAATCGGTAAAAATAGTTTCCCAACTGTATCGTTTGTCTGAATTTTCATTTGTCCTGAAAGCCGTTTTTCTCTGAAGTCATGAAATTTTCAGGATGAAATTCAGTGATTGCGATAGGTTACCCTGTTCCAGTCCGTGCCTAACCTACACAAACCGTGCACAAATCGCGGCCGCAGAATTAATGAAAATGACGCCGGCCACAATTTGCACGCTGCGAATGAAATCTCTCGAAATTGGTTAACCATTAATTAATATTTTAAACATTACATTATTATCCAATGCTTCATTAACACTGAGGTGCGATTTTATACTTTGATTTCGAATTTGTAGCATAAAAATATTGTATTGTATAAGTTAGATATCTGATGTTAATAAAATCGACGGTGGAAAGGCAAAACCACTGAAGCGACATTTTTCGAATTTTACAGGAGAGCGTTTTAAAGTTTTTTTCTAGTTAACTTAGAGAGTTAAGTTCTATGCACGTGTTATTTAAATTTTTAATAGCTATTTAATAAATTTAATGTTATTGCCCTAAACATGGCGGATTTGAAAATAAATGTCGCTTAAGTGAAAAACCCCCAAAACAATCCCGGAAGAACCATTGAAGCGACACCATCATGCGACACAGTTATTTTGAACATTTCCGAAGAAATACTGTACATACCTTATCTTATGAAATATGTACCTGGAATAAACACTTTAGTGACATAACATTGATAAGTAACCATTTTTCAAAATAGGTACTATATGCGACCATGGTTACGATTGAGTGTGTGGTTAAGTGACACAGGTTAGATTTTACTCAAATTGTGTGTCGCATAAAGTAAGGTATTTTTAAATTTGGTTCTTATTTTAAAGTCATCAGACCGTCGTGAAACCCGCCTCAAACGACGGAGAAAAAAATGCTGATTTCAACGATATAATATATATAACTCTGTTTTGATTTTGACCAAAATGCCGCTTCAGTGGTTTTGCCTTTCCACCGTCGATTAATTATTTCGGAATATTTGTTTTGGTATATAGATAATCTACGTTGTATATGCAACTGTACATAATTAGGCCTTGAAATTCTCGTGTGATCCTATTATGAACCACACTCGTTATGTATCAGTTGCATAAACAACTATTAGCCTGTACAGCGCTAATCATGGCACATTATGCATCGTTTCGGTACATATTGAGATTAGGCTTCTACAGACTAATACGTAACGCTACGATTTGTGTAGTTTAACTACTGGCATTGCTACACTGCTACGTATACAACGTTGTTCATTACTAGCTTCTGCCCGCGTCTCCATACAAACTTTTTTCCCCCATTTCACCCCTTAAGGTTGTTAGCGCCGAAGACCTTATGATTGAAATTAAATTTGGCATGGATATAGTTTATAACCTGGATTAAAACAAAGAATACTTTTTATACCCATAATCATCCTCTAAAGGGATACAATTGGGGATGGCAGTTGATACGGGAGTTCACGCGGACGAAGTCGCGGGCAAATGAAAGTACTTCAAAGAAACCCAAGACGATGATTGTGGGTTCAGATCCTGGACGTGATAATAATAAAACACAATAATAAAAAAGCGGCCAAGTGCGAGTCGGACTCGCCCATGAAGGGTTCCGTAAAATAAATTGCTGTTTACGATTTATGACGTATTAAAAAAAACTACTTACTAGGTCTCGTTCAAACCAATTTTCGGTGGAAGTTTGCATGGTAATGTACATCATATATTTTTTTTTGTTTTATCATTCTCTTATTTTAGAAGTTACAGGGGGGGGGGGGCGACACACATTTTACCAGTTTGGAAGTGTTTGGAAAAAAAAAATATTAGAAACCTCAATATCATTTTTGAAGAACTATCCATAGAGACCACACACGTATGATAACATTTTGAGTTTCAGTTCTAAGTATGGGGAGGGGAACCCCCAATTTTTTTGTTTTTTTTTCTATTTTTGTGTGAAAATCTTAATGCGGTACAGAAAACATCTACTTACCAAGTTTCAACAGTATAGTTCTTATAGTCTCGGAAAAAGGCTGCGACATACGGACGGACAGACAGATCGACATACATGACGAATCCATAAGGGTTCCGTTTTTTTCATTTGGCTATAGAACCCTAAAAAGCCCTCCCGTTGAGGAAGCTGTATGAAAATGTAACATCTTATTTGTCACTGTCTTTGTTCCGCTTCCTCACCGTGTACGAACGTGACATGAGCGTAATCAGGTTACGTTGACTTGCACCAATTAGGAGACCTCCTTAGATGGTTTGGAGGAACTGAAATTGTGCCCTTTATTTTGAACGCTTTCATCTAAATTAGAAGGTATTCGCCTGTTATACGCTCCACGTATCGGCAACGACCGCAATTTCATTACTTATGGATGTACTATCTTTGTGTTCTGTAGCTATTGACGTTATGTATAACCGTGTTCCATGTCTGATAATTAAATGTAATGGAACTTATTTATTCGTAGTATTACCAGTAAATAAAACTAATTTTATAAAGAGTCTGCCTGTTATTTATTATAGCACTGTCTTTTGTAATCTCTTGGGATCTGTATGTTGGGGTTTTATTCGGCTGAAAGTATTGAATTTTTCGCGCGCACTTGTTTTCACTTGCGCGAAGCTTGAAGTGTAAAGCACAATTCAAATCGTTTTGCGGAATAACTCAGGGTGTTCTTTTGATGCCAGGAAATAATAAGGTTTACTATCATGAAACTGAGAACAGCGTTATGTCAGTAAAGCAATGTATATCTGGAATTAAACGATTTTAACATTTACAAGCAAACGATATATAAGACAGTATTTTTCATAGTCAAACAATACATAATAACCAGAATCACCACAAAATAACGTTCCGTCTATCTACAAAGGTGTCTAAAATAACTAAAGTTTATAATAAAGCATTAATTAATTTCCTAGGAACGTTATTACAATTTGCCATAATGGAATAAGAGCGAGTATAAAACAACTTGTGCGTAAAGAGAAAATTGTCTTTCATATAACGCCCTTTGCACGCACCTCCTAATAAACCTAATAGAATATAAAGCACAGTACACAGGCCCGTAATTAGAGTAAGAGATTCCTCGACACTATGTAGACTCAAAGAACACTTACAATACGTAATGTACTTAGCGATGTAGTGCTAGTATGCGTCATTACTCGGAGGCGTCGGTGGAAAGGACAGGGGAGGTGTGGAGTTTTATTACACTTATTTTTGTTATTCTAGCATAGCAATAGCTCCGCAACGGTGCGGAGCCATTGCAATGCGTAGGTTTTGGTGCGGAGTGTTTTGATATCGTGAGCGTTGGGGATTCATCAATTACTTTGTAGAGTAGCAAAGGAACCACGTGCTCACGGGTTCTCCCTTGTTAGACCTAACTACTTCAGCCCTAATGTTTCACTAGACCTAATGCATTTTTTACCGACTTCAAAAATGGAGGAGGTTCTCAATTCGTCTGTATGTTTTTTTTTAATTTTTTTTTATGTGTGTATGTTACGCGATATCTCCGTAATTTTTTTTTTTTATTTTTATTTATGTATTTATTTCAAGTAACTTAGACTCATATATCTTATATTTATGGTTAGTGTGTACTTATAGCTGTGTTAAAGTTTAGGTCAGACATAGTATGTACTTCTAGAAACATGCATGTCATCGCAGTGCCTCAAATATGGGCAGTTAAACCCCCCAGCCAACAAACGCAGGATGGGGTTGGGGCTGGCCCGCACCCGACGCACCAGAGAATAGATGTGCATCGCTTGCGCATTTATGAACTGATTTGAAAAAATATTTCTTTGTTTGAAAGCATATACTTCCAGATTGGTCCCGTTGTCACCAAAATCCAGTTCTGATGATGGGATCCTGGAGCAATCGAGGGAACTCTTAAAATGTTATAGGCAAACTTGAAGCTAGTTGGCTACTGATTTGAAGTCGGTTAAAACTTTGTTTTGAAAGTCAATTATTATTTCTTAAATAGTAAACTTTATAGGATTATTGCAAAACAAACCTAACCTACCCTTATTAGTAAGGCAGTTTCAGGTGATAATATGGACATGCTGGACAAAAGCACCAAATTTTTTTCAGGTAGTAGTTAGGTAAATAGCTTTAAGTTTTTGATAGGAACCAACTCCTCCGTCGGCCATCTTTTTTTATGGGGGTAATTTTGAATTATAGGTATATTATTATTGATATCTCGGGTTCTAAATCACTTGGAATCACAAACTTGGTGTCTAAATATACATATTTGGGGTCAGGGAATTCAACTAGATATTTTTTAGGGTCGAGATCCCAAAGGATACCAAACGGAAGCCGTTACCAAGCCTCCGCTGTGGGTCCGTCTGTCTACGTGTCAGGAATAGCTAGACTGTTAATTTTATTATACTTTTATTATTTGTAATTATAATAGATAGTCTGCGGAAATTTCAAGTGTCTATCTATCTATTACGGTTCTAGAGATAGATCGTTTGTAATGGACGAGAAAAAAATGCCTTAAAATGACTTTCAATGTATACTTTTAATATTTTTTTATTATTATTAATTTTAGTTATAACAACAGTAGAAATACAAACTTTGTGAAAATTTGAACAGTCTAGCTATTACTGACACGCAGATAGACGGACCCACAGCGGAGGCTTACTAACAGGGTTCCGTTTGGTATCCTGTGGGAATGCGACCTTAAAAATATCTAGTTGAATTCCCTGACCCCAAATATGTATTCTTAGACACCAAGTTTGTGATTCTAAGTGATTTAGATCCCAAGATATTAATAATATACATATAATTCGAAATGGACCCCATTAAAAAAAAGATGGCCGTCGGAGGAGTTGGTACCTATCAAAAACTTAAAGCTATGTACCTAACTAGTACCTGAAAAAAAATTGTGCTTTTGTTCGGAGTGTCTGCATTTACGACAGTTTGTTCCGGCAGTCTGCCCTACTTCTACTTCTATTTGATGATATTCAAAGAAAATCCGAAAATTTCACTGTTACGAAGGAAATGCATTAGGTCTAGTGAAACATTAGATCTAATAAAATATTAGGGCTAAAGTTGTTAGGTCTAACAGAAGAGACCCGTGCTCACGCTATTGAAGATCATGTCAGATATTTTGACGTCAAAAAAGACATTCTGCTCCATTTTTCAGTGATAAAGCAAATTTCAACCTAGAGATTATTTAAATATTCTTCTTCTTCCATATCGTATCCGCATGGCTGAGGAACGTGACGGCTGTGGGCGCTCTTCACCATCACTCTCCAAGCTGCTCGGTCCTGGGCTGGATGCATGTAAATATTCATCGTAACTAGTTAATGATATCAAGATGATTCAAAATTTAAAAACAGCCACGAAACCCAGTAATTAATTATTATAAATCACACTTTTCGGCATATCAACCGGTCAAGACCGTAAAACGGCGCTCTTCATTTTACTAAAGTAATATAATTACATTTTATAATTGACAGTGACGTCTCCACGCCTCAGAACAGAGCGCCTCTCGTAGATAAAGCACATTGGTATGAACGAAAGAGAGCCGCAACCTCCGAGAGCGGGCACTCTGGACTAAGCGACAATCTTAATTTTCCTAAAGTAATAATTAAGAGTGAAAGCTCGGCGCGTAGGGGCCCAACTCAACTCCAGCGGAGTACTTGCACTAAATTTTTAAATAAGCCTAAGTACAAAGTCCGATACGTTTAAATGTAATTATATTAATTATTAAATGATACTGTAACTTCGGCGACTGCTGAAAGGGAGGCGAAACCTAATTGGCTAAACGGGATGCTTTCATTTTATGGGTCCGTTTTTGAATTTGTGAAGCTTATTCGTACACTCACCGATGTTGTTGATGATTGATGTAAAATATACAACAGCCAGGTATTGAGTGGTGTGAGTGTGTGTGTTCCCGATAGGTACGTGTGGCGTAGACTCCGGCCACGGCTGCTAGCCGAGCCGCGCGGGCGCACCAACCTGCTTGGTAGGGCACCGATGACGCGAGCAGTGCGTACCCTCAATCTAATGGCAGAAAATATTGATTTGTTTTCGTGTTCTCTGAATGAATTTACAAAGGCAGCATTGCTCGTAATATGTTAATACGTAAAAAAAATATATCTATACATATAATAAAGCTGAAGAGGGTCGAAAGTCTGTACATGGAAGATATTCGAAAAAAAATTGGCTAGGGATACTTAAAATCGATAACAGAACACGTTCCAACAGTTTTTAGAATTTTTGTCTGTTTGTCTGTTTATCTGTTTATCTGTTTGTCTGTTTATGTGACCGCGCATCACGTGAAAACGGCTGAACCGATTAAGATGAAATTTGGTATAGAGATAGTTTGAGTCCTGGGGAAGGACTTAGGGTAGTTATTATCCTGGAAATCAACCCCTAAGGGGATGAAATGGGGGGTGGAAATTTGTATAGAGCTACTTAAACCGCTGCACCGATTTGGATGAAATTTGGTATATAATTAGTTTGAGTCCCGGGGAAGGTCAAATGATAGTTTTTATCCCGAAAATCTTCCCTTTAGTGGGTAAAATGGGGGGGTGAAAATTTGGATGTAATCCATTTAGATAAAATTTGGTTTAGAGGTAGTTTAAGTTCTGGGGAAGGACATTAGATAGTTTTTATTCTGGAAATCTTCTCCTAAGGGGGTGAAATGGGAGGTGAAATTTTGGATGGACTCCGTTTAGACCAAATTTGGTATAGATATAGTTTGAGTCCCGGATAATGACAATAGATAGTTTGAATACCGAAATTCATCGCCTAAGGGGATGAAATAGGGATGACAATGTGGATAAATCCCATTTAGTTAAAATTTGGTATAGAGATAGAAGGAGTCGCAGGGAAGGACAATGCATAGTTTTTATCTCCTGAGGGGAAAAATCATCTCCTGAGGGGAAAAATCATCTCCTGAGGGGGTGAAATGAGGGGTGAAACATTGGATAGAACCGATTTAGATGAAATTTGGTATGGAGATAGTTAAGAGTCCTGGGGAAGGACTTAAAATAATTATTACTCCAGAAATCATCTCCTAAGGGGGTCAAATGGGGTATGAAAATTTGGATGAAACCCATTTACGGTATAGCGAGTTGGAGTCTTGGGGAAGGACATAGGATAGTTTACTCTTGAAAATCATCCCCTAAGGGGGTATAATTGGGGGTGAAAATTTGTTTGTGACCCATTTTGATGAAATTTGGTTGAACGATAGTTTGAGTCCCGGAGTATGACAACGGATAGTTTTAATCCCGAAAATCATCCCCTCAGGGATGAAATAGGGGGTGAAAATTTGGATAAAACCCATTTAGATGAAATTTGGTAAAGATATAGAAGGAGTCCTAGGGAAGGACAATGCATAGTTTTTATCCCGAAAAATCATTTCCTGAGGTGGTGAAATGAGGGTTGAAGATTTCGATAGAACCCATTCAGATGAAATTTGGTATAGTGATGAAATTTGGTTGGATTGAACCCATTTACGGTATAACGATAGTTAAGGAAGGACATAGGATAGTTTTATCCCGAAAATCATCCCCTAAGAGGGTGTAATTGGGGACAAAAATTTGTTTGTGACACATCTTGATAAAATTTGGTTGAAAGATAGTTTGAGTCCTGGAAAAACACAAATGATAGTTTATATTCCGGAAATCATCCCTTAAGGGGGTGAAATGGGGGTGAAAATTTTGATGTAGCCCATTTAGATGAAATTTTGTATAGAGATAGCTTGAGTCCTGGAGCGTTCTCCATGATTTTCGGGATAAAAACTACCCGTTGTCATAACAACGGATAGTTTTTATCCCGAAAATCATCCTCTAAGGAGGTGAAATAGCGGGTGAAAAATTGGATGGAACCCATTTACGGTATACAGCGGTAGTTGGGAGTCCTGGGGAATAGGAACATTATATAGGTAAATATATGTATGTGACGTTCCAAGGGTAAAGGTACCTTATGGCGTTAGTTTCGAAAACGTTTTCTAAAACGGGGTAAAAAATACGTTTTATTATGGCTATTTTGAAAACTATTAGATGTAACATTTTGTTGACGTATCTTTATTTTTAATATAAAATATTTAAATTACAAGTCAGTTAATTTAGTCCTACGGTTTAGTAGAAAAGGTCCTTACGGCCGTGTGATATGAAAATATGCAAAATAATAATGAAAAAAGCCTACATGCATCTATTATGGTGAGGCGGGTCATAGAAACCAAGTTTGCGGCGGAGTCTATTTTGTAAAAAAAGGCGTTCGGAGTAAGCTAATCTATAAAATCATGCAACTCAGCCATAATGACCCTTTCCTTCATACAATCCATACTAATATTGTTATTACTTTTAATTTATTGCTTTTACAAACTTAAATTGCTTTATAAAATTAGGCCATACTTATGTGAGCAGTTACGCATCCGTCTAGTTGAATCACTTGTCCTGTCTAAACTTAATTACATGGATGTTGTGACTGGTCCATGTCTCTACGCAAAAACCAATAAGCTCATACAGCGTGTACAGAATGCCTGTGCGCGTTTCATTTTCAACATACCATCGAGGGCCCATGTTACTCCGTTCCTCAACAAACATAATATTTTAAAAATGCAACACCGACAAAAACTGCATCTTGCTTGTCTCTTATTCGGGGTTTTAAAGCACCAAGCTCCAGTATATCTTTTCGAGAAGCTCATCATCAATAGGTCACGGGGAAACCGTCAGTGTAAAAAGCCTCTTATTACTCCTCAACATGCCTCAGCCTCATTCCGGGGGAGTTTCCGCTTTGCAGCTACTAGATGCTGGAACTGTCTTCCACCGCCTTTAGCCAGGGACCTGGGAAGCATATATAGTTTTAGAATCAAGCTGAAAAAGTATTTGCTAGAGCATCAATTTAGTCAGGAAACCTTATGTCTTGAAACTAGCTGCCTTTAAGTGCCCTGTCTTTGTCTTTGTATCTTTATTCCTCATATCTTTGTGTGTTTATTAGCTGCCTTTTTTGTAACTTAGTTTACCGCTTTGCCATGCCTAATTTAATTTAATTTTAAATTAAGATTAAGATTATGATTTAGGATTGCGGTCAGATACTTACTGTCGGGATATGTCCCATCTGCATATAAATAAATCCGCACAACATCTGGTTCGCATAATAATTGTGTTATCTATCATGTTTAGATTGTGTGAATTCTTGGCAGTCGTTTTATGTATGTACAGTTAAGCTTGTGACGTTCAATATTTAATTTTTGCACCAAACTGTATTCGTTCTTAGTTTTCTTCCTGTATCACTAATGTACCATATATTCACTATCTGAAATAAAAGTTGCGTTCGGTCTGTCAAGTTGACAGTGACACTGACACACAGTTTGCCGACGCGTTCACACGATGCAATTTGCCGTGCCACTCTGGCGTCGGATTTGTAATAGTTTTAAGATATATTGTGTTTAGCGTAGGTATTTGTTTTGTGTTGCCTTCCAGGAGGTAACTCAGGTAAAGGCTCCGACGGAAGACCAGCGCTGACCTTCTAGGTTAGCACCATGCTGAGTCGGGGCCTTTTCGTGGACCATGTATTTTTAACGTTCTGTGTTTTGTTTTTTACACCCATTGTTTTGTCCACGAATAAATGTTTTCTTTCTTTCTTTCTTTTCTTTCTAATATTACAAATGCGAAAGTAACTCTGTCTGTCTGTTAACTTTTCTTCCTTAATTTGGTTGAAATGAAATTTGGTGTAGAGATACTTTGAATTCCGGGGCCTTCCCAAAGAATCCTTACTAAAGATAGTTTTTATCTGGAAATTCATCACCTAAGTGGGTGAAAAGGGGGGAGAAAGTTACGATATAAACGAGTTCCGCGCGGACGAAGTCGCGGGCAAAAGCTGGTATTTTATAAAATAGTTACACTGTTGTCTTAGGTTCGATGCCTGTAAAAATAGTTGTAAGTGTGGATAATAAATAAATAAATGTTGGCTCAGCGGCTAACGTGTCCTCTTAGCGTTCAAAACAAACACTATAAAATGGACATACGCAAGCTTATCCCTTGGGATCTCTTCTAGCTAACCTTTGAGCAAATACTTTACAAAAACAAATGGGAGATGATGATTTTTACAATTCAATCTAATGAGACGATTAAGCGTCTAGGTGAGGTCGGTGGTCTAACTGTAGCCGCCAATAAAGTAAAAATCATATTAGCTGACATTTTGAAAATAACGAAGTAACAAGATAACTCATACGAATAGCTACCTTTTGACGTACGTTATAAGGTTCAAGTTGTAAATAATAGGCTTTAGGGAACGATTGCCAGTTAGGCGGTCGACGTGAACACTGGCCGTGGCATTTTGATACTACCGTTCCTTATGCTGATGTTAAGTAGTAGCACAGAATAAGTAATAGTACTACGTACAGAAGGTCCTCAGTTAACACATTCCCTGTTTAGGTACGCCAAACGTGGCTAAATGTGGCCATCCCTTTCTATCGCATGCACGCGCTGCGACCCGTGCGAGCGTCCCGTACCAACGCGCGGTAGCTACTAATGGGCCGCCAATTTGGCGGCCGGCCGGCATGTACTTATAGCGGCGCGACGAAATCACAGAGTGAACCGTCCCTGGTAGTAGCCAAAGCTAACAATGGACACAAAAGCATTGCTCGAAAGATAGGCTGCTTATGGCCATTCCCTTAAAATTATCTCACTATACAACGCCAGCCGAGGAACGATATTAGTCACTGTTTGCGAGTTTAGCCGAAGCGGCAAGATGACAAGGCCTGACTAGAGTATGTACCCGAGTCTGTTAAGGGATCGGTCAAATTCAAAATCACGACGTCACGCGGCTGACTCGTCTTCAAATACATTTCAACGGTAGGTAAATGTATTTATAGGGTGGCCATCTAGTTGCATAACAACTATTGTCATAATATCGATTGTCTTAACACTTTACTAATACAGTTGATGCTAATTTTTTTTTTTTAGCGTAAATTGTTTTATGGTATAATTGTTCCCTGTCATAATTATATGGAGTCATAATTGGTTTAACCATAATGTAGAATGGCATACATTTATTTAGTCATAATATTGATATTTATAATTATTTTAAGAAATAATTGTCAATGTCATACATTTATCAAGCAATAATATTGTTGATTATAATTTTAATCATAACGATCGATCATTTTGCATAAATTATTATGACGAACTTAAGATGGTGGGTTTTTTTTAAAAGCATAGAAAAATTATTTTAAGTAAGTTTTTTAATATATAACAAGTAAACTTTTCAACCAATGTCAAGATTGTGGTGTATAAAGTTCAAGTTTTCACGTAGGCAGTAGGGAACAGGGACTTAGTGGCAAAACCGACTCGGATCGCGGATAGGTTAGAAGACTAAAGCGGAAGCAAAGCTCCCGCGTTCGTCTTCGAGGTTATTTTTTTATAAAAGGGGCAAAATACTTGTTATTAAAATTTGTTTGTAAACTTTTATATTGACTGCCCTTTGCTGTACTCTGACCTAGAACTGTGACCCAACATAAAAGAGAACATAGACTTATGCGTATTGCAGTTTATGCGTTTCTACAGTATGGTTAAATAGTTTCATGAGCAACCAATTTATGTCCATTATAAAGTATGCTTAAATAATTTTATGCGCCACAAATTTATGCGCAATACATATTATGTTCTTAAACATTATGGTTCAAAACGTTATGCGCATAAATGTATGACTATTTACAATTATGCGTAATGATGAGTATGACGAATCCACGTAATGCCTATCAACAATATGACTTTTAAACTTTATGCAACCCGACCCCAACCCATATTTATAACTGTGTCACACATGTAAACATATTGGGGCGTACAGAATTGAATGTATGTAGATATCACGCCCTCCAAGGATGAGTTAATTTGCGGTGCACTTTCTTATTTCCCTTGTCAAAGATTAGCGCGTTATTAAAGATTAGTGGACTGTATGTAGGTATCCAACCGTGTGGTCTATTGTCGTAGCTATACTTGAAGCGAATTTGTGCAGGAAAGTCAGCTGCTTTTGGAAATCGGAACAGGTGGATGAATCAGCTAACAGAAGGTTATAGGAGTCATGCACAATTACTTGTGACTTGGGTGAACTCCTCCTTCAGGCTAGCGTCTCGTGGCACACTATGTGCTCGTGTGGGGCGCGTAGCGCAATCCCAAATTGTCCAAAAGCACCCTCACTTCACGAACACCTTTTAATGCTGAGCTGACAGCTCATATAGTTTTCAATTATGTACAGAGAATGCGTCGGATTTAATTAGATTTTAATGTCTATCATCAGCGGAGGATGTTACACGCACGCACGAGAGAATTCAACAACTTTTTTACTCTCGCCAGGTGGCGAGCGTTGCGCACACGTCGTGTATGTGACAAAGACGGTGCGATATATCAGTGCGCATGTTGGAAAGGGATGATGTAGGTATAGGAATCGCGAGTATAGATACGACAACAGATTAAAGTCGGACAGACCAACATACGAAATCCAACACATATGATAGACCCATAGTATATTACGTAAACGTTTACGTTGTTAGTTTTTCTATATTTGCTGTCAAAGAGGTACCTTCATCAACTGAGTAGAGTAAACACGGAATATAACGATTGTGAAATTGTTTCTTCTTCAACTATGGCAGAACTGCTTAGTAAAATGCTTCTAAACAACAATCTTCATTAATTAAACTCGTGCTGAAAGAGGTAAAAGAACGGCCACTTGTTTAATTCCGAATATATTTAATTGAATTTAGTATAAAAGCGGGGTCAAATGTTGAACGCTCAAGTTCAGGTCTGATAATTAAGTCAAAGTTGGGACAGTCACTTAAGGTGAAATAGGCGGACAGCCGTCCAGCTTGGCAAATTAATAAATGATTCCCTGACATCTTAAAACTTGGGGAAACAACTTCCTATCTGTACTGTAAATAATTTCAACTTCTAAGCAGTTTCTGTTTCTGATTCGTTATCCAAAACTTTATATCCGCGATATTCGTCTGTTTTTGAAAATGAAACTTTTTACGACGACCGTCTATTTATGACGACTGATTAGCCTAGGGGTAAGTGATCATTTTATTTATTATTACCATAAAAGGGGTATAATTTTACAAATAAGGTCTGTCCCACAAAACGGTTTACACAGTTTAACTGTGGGATCTGAGTCTCTTCACTAACTAAATTATGACTAATACTACTCGTATACTTATATGCTATCTACTATTATGCTATCTAAGAAATAATTAAATAATTTTCTTTTAAATGTGGCTCTATTGGCCTCCAGTCTAATATCTGCCGGCACGCAGTTTAGATTGTAGGGTAGGCATCTATTGCCATAGTAATTGGTTACCCTTGGTATATTGTACTTGTATATTGTGCTGCCCACGAAGCTGATGTTCCTGGGCTCGAATCCCGGTACGGGCAAATATTTGTGTGATGAACATGAATTTTGTTTCTGAGCCTTGGATGTTCTCAATGTATTTTTTTTGGGTCACCTTAGTGTTGTCAAAAAAAAATTGACAAATTTTCACTTCCCAAAAAATGATACGTAAAATTTCATATGCCAAATTAACACTTGACAAATAATTCTTATGCAAACCTGATGTTTGGCATGTTCATGTTTAAGCAATATCTCGTTTACCAACTATTACTTTGACCAAATTTCATTCAGTCAAATACGTTAGTTGGCATAAAATGTTTAAACCAAAACAAAATAAGGCAAATTATTTGTATAGTCAATATTCAATTTACCATTTCTATTCCGTCGGTTAATCAGCAGAGGAGCTCTTCAATTACAAATCATTTCCATCTTTATTTCAATGGTGTATTGTATAAGATACACAATAAAATAACAACTTTTTTTGTTATGTGGGTAGGGAGTATAAATAACGTTCAATGTCGCTTGATTATGCATCGTACTTGTACTATCTTTGGTTGTAGTTGCACTTCGTCTGGTAGCAGTTCTTTTTTCTGATGGACCGCGACCGTGTCGACGGCGTGAGCCGGGCGTCTACTTCCGCTCTAAGGAACACAAGTGAACCCTTTTTTTTTTTTTTTTTTTGGAGAGGTAAATGCTTTACGCATTCCTCCCGGGTGTGGGGACGGACTCGGGTGGATATGTGGGACTCCTCGTTGTGGGCTAATGAGGCCCTAGTCTACCCACTAAAAACCTCTCCGTCTGCCGTCTTTGTGCCTTAGCGGTGGGCTGAAGGAACGCTTGCGCTTTACTTCTTCAGCACCACCAGCGCCGCTCCGATTTTCGGAACACCGCCTCCGGAGGTCCTTGTTGACCTCGTTCGTTTTGTGCCACTACAGGCACCCACTCAGTGACCTGGTGCGTGAGGGATGGCAGGCATCCCCATGCCTGTCACCCCCTGGTCACTCTACGGAGGCAGGCGGCGATCCTGTGCTGCTCGCCTTCGTCTAGCACGCCTGCGGCGCCGTGGGTCGGCCAATGGGTCGTCCTCCCTGGCCCGTTCCGCCATTTCCTTCTGCTGAACTATACTTTCGCAGAAGGCCTTAACTGCTTGCCAAGACCTGTCACTGTCAACCATGGAAACACAAGTGAACCCTAACCCAACCCACAAACAATAATTTGAGTTACTTAAAATACAAAAATGAATTATTTTAACCTAACCTTACCGCCAGCGTGTCGACGTCACCCCGCTTCGCGGGGTGCCTATTTCCGCTCTGAGGATCAGAAGTGAACCCTAACCTAACCTACTTAAAATACAATTAATACGGCTGTTTATTTTTATTTAAGGGACCGTGCCGTTTTATTATCAATATTATTTTGGTAGATTTTCATAACCCATACAAATGTGATTTTTGTCTGTTTATGGTTTGCCATAAAATTAACTTGACTAAATGTTAATTGTCTAATGATTTTTTGCCTTATTTTGCTAAAAGACCAAATGCCATATCCACCCGATTGCAAAAAAATAGTACATAATTAAGGATCTTAATCTAATCTATGCTTTAACTTTTTTCCATTGTGTAACGAAAGTTACCCATATAAAATGTATGGGTAATTGCCGTTACACAATAGAAAAAAGTTAAAGCGTAGATTAGATTAAGGCTCTTAACTATGTACAACTTTTTTTCAATTCACCCATAATGTAATTTTTCGTTATAATATTTTGCTGAATGAAAATTTGACGTTATGAAAATATTCGTATTAAAATTAGGCCAAAGTTTGCATTGGCAAACAAAATAGTTGCAAAAATTTTGTTTGGGAAATGAAATTTGACCAAAATAAATTTGGTAAAACGGCAGTGATCCTATTTTTTTTCCATGACATTGAATTGAATTAGGCCTAAAATTGTTAGGCAAAATGAAGATTTGGGTTTGTGATTTTAGAGACATAGATAATAAGGTGTAGTCATTATTAGGCATAGGAATAGTAGGCCTAGGAAAAATCGGTTTAACAAAATAAGTTTTAGTGAGAATTCGGTCATGAGAAAATAGACGTTATGAAAATTCGGGATACTGACATTAGGGCTAATGAATAATTAGGAAAAATGAAAATTTGGGTTTGAGATTTTAGGGTTCACAACATTAGGGCTAGTGAAATTAGTATGTATTTATGATACTAAATCTACGTATGATCCCACCCAGTGAAAGCATAACCTGTATGCATAAGTATGCTAAGTATTTGCTTCAAATTAGAACATGTATTTGCTGTAGGCCATCTTATATGTATAATATATAATATACAGGGTGAAATCGGGGTGGTGTAGCAAGAATACCAAAAGCGAATAAGATGGTCATACTGAACAACTTTTCCCATGGGACCACCCACGAAATCGCAAAAAAATAAGCGCTAATTAAGAGTTAACTGTGAGTTAACTGTGAGTTAATTGAGAGTTAATGTTAAACCGCTGGTTTTTTTTGCGATTTCGTTGTCGGTTTCTTGGGAACAAAACAGCAGTTTAACATTAACTCTCAATTAACTCACAGTTAACTCTTAATTAGCGCTTATTTTTTTGCGATTTCGTGGGTGGTCCCATGGGAAAAGTT
The DNA here is from genome assembly GCA_963854355.1 of Epinotia brunnichana. Classification (NCBI taxonomy): domain Eukaryota; kingdom Metazoa; phylum Arthropoda; class Insecta; order Lepidoptera; family Tortricidae; genus Epinotia; species Epinotia brunnichana. Next base: position 20,082,373 of record OY977949.1, read on the forward strand.
GTTCAGTATGACCATCTTATTCGCTTTTGGTATTCTTGCTACACGACCCCGATTTCACCTTGTAGCTCTCTCAGCCCGTTCAGCGAAGCGACGCGAAGAAGTTAAAAATAGGAATGAAGTACTCGTAAGGTTAAAAGCGGGACAACTTGATCTATTATAATAAACAGGGTGACTATTGGTCACCCTCCAAAAGGATCAAATGAAATCCCCGCCGACGGCTGTGGCCGGGTAATTAATTATAATTAGCCTATCATTCCGCGAATTAACCGGTTGATTTCTTTGAATATTTTCTCATTCGCTGAATACACAGATACAGTAGGATGAGCTTTATTGGCGAGGTGAATAATTTAGTCTATAAGATTAATAAGTGATTTAAAACTAGATAAGAGACTGATTAGAATCGAAGGAGATCCGATTGCATTTTTTTAATGTAATTTGTGTTCTGTCATTTTTCATCATACCCAATCTAACATTTTAGGCGTCTTTTGAAAGGTGGAGGTACTTCCTCAGTTGGACTGCTCTAGAATAAAATGAGACAGAGACAGTCTGCCGCGTCCTACCTGTCTAAAAAAATAATGAGAGACGTGAAGCAAAACTGATATACTGGGCTGCCCTTCTGTCAATCAAGACAACTGGAATCGCGGCCCCGGTTACCTGTGTTTCTTGTCAACTACGGCTGCCAAATATGAGTGAGATGAGAGTCCGCCGTATCGTACCTACCTAAAAAAAGAATGACAGAGACGTGAAGCAAAAGCGATATCCTAGCCTCCCCTGTCAATTAAGTCAACCGGAATCGCGGCCCCGATTGCCTGCTGTCTCTTGTCAACTACGACTGTTCTACTCTAATTAGCGCACTGATTGTAGATAGCAGACTCAGGGTGCCTCTCGCTTGACAAAGACTCGCCAACTCGGGTCGTAGTCGTTTCGTTTTATGTCAAAAATTTTCCTTCTGAACACCCATGCAATTTAATTTTAACTGGTTATATACATTTAGAAAGTTGGAGGCCGCAGTATCTTCGCATTGATCAATTCATAATGGGTGGGTAACCTAACTAGTTATTGTGGTCAGTATGACGACAGCTGTTTCATGACAGGGTTATATATTAATAGTAGTGCATCGGGGATATTCGCGGAGGCGCGTACGGATAGCTTCCACTTCCGCACTATTATGCGTCAAGCAAGTCGCGTCCCTGATGCGACGTGTTCGCGGCAGCTCCAACGGACTCGTGAGCGCAGTTTCAGAAACGCAGGACAGTCCTATATTGTGCCAATGCACGAAGTCTCATAGTTCTTGTGAACTAAGTATGAGAAATGAGTCACGAGTAAAAAATTGTTACTAACATAAATGGATACCCTTTAAGTACCTATTCCGAAATAAACATATATTCATTCATTACTTTTGAACTTCACAGTGTTTATAAGCCACGAGCCATCATTGAACGAGCGAGCGAAGCGAACGAAGTTCTCCGTTTCACATTGAGACAAAATTGTTTCGTATTTCCGGGTGGCCGGCTGATTCTATAGATAATTATATAGATTTTTTTGAAGATTCAGTTTTTAGATATTTAAGAAAAATACAGACAGTTTTACACCTCACAGAGCCACGTGTTTATCAAGGTAGCCACTAGTTAACGTAAGTTATTGTGCTGGACGCTACATTCGTTGGTTAATTTGTGTTTTTATTTTATTTATTTGTGTCATGCACAACTTGCTTCCAAGTCGCGTTTGCACGCGAGTCATCGTGAAAATTAGAAAGAGTACTAAGAGTAATGTAGATTTTCTCGTCCGGTTCGACTCTATCGGTCGGCTGTGCTTGCGCGGCGATGCCCCTGACTGCGTTATTGTCATTCTATATCTTGGAAAAAGAAAATGCGCATGGTGCGGCTTGTTTCCGAAAGGAAAAGATCAAAACTTAAATTGAATGTAGGATGACCTATAAAAACCTAAAGGTATCGATATATATATGTAAACTATAGTAGTCGCAAAAGCAACGTGCCGATGAGGTAATAAACAGAGCTGTCAACAAGGATGCGGCCAAAGTCGACATTGCTTATAGATTAATTACTCTTGCTCGATGAATCAGTACCTACTGTGCATGTTCATTTCCTCCGATAATGTGCAAAGGTTGCAACATGCATCTCTAAAAACAGGTAGTAAAAGGGGTGTGGCCAGCCTAATGATTTATCAACCCATCGGCACGTTGCTTTTGCGACTACTATAGTGTCTCCTGTGAGCTGAAGATTTCGCGAGGCTGTCCTAACAAAAAAACTGATTCCGTAAATGAATTCAAATATTATCGAACCTGCTCAACAAATTTCTCGAGAAGTGGTTGAGAACTGCGAGTTGTAGGGGAGAACAGTTGGACAACCGGAAATCCGGACAGACATACAAAAGCATTTTTCTCAAACTGAAGCAAAAAACTTCGTTCGCTTCGCTCGCCCGTTCAATTACGTATATCATATGATAATTCTTTAATAGGTACATTAAAAATACAAACATACTAAGCTTCTTCTGCTTAGCTCATTAAAAACATTGCATTCTGTTTCTCAAGTCCGCGCCAGTATAAAACTTAAAAAAACCGGTCAAGTGCGAGTCGGACTCGCGCACGAAGGGTTCCGTACCATTATCTTTAAAAAACCATTTTATTCTGTGTTTTATTTGTTGTTATAGCGGCAACAGAAATATATCATCTGTGAAAATTTCAGCTGGAACTATCACGGTATCAGTGAGATACAGCCTGGTGACAGACAGACGGACGGACGGACGGACAGACGGACGGACTTAGTAATAGGGTCCCGTTTTACTCTTTAAGTACAGAACCCTAAAAATGTAAACAAATATAGCTGATTATCAATTGATCTCTCTGAATCTATGAAAAAACTTCAATTGGTAGTGATGGGAGATGAACAGTGTTATTTTGTTATCGATTCGATTTAGACACGGGACAACAAATGCAATTGATAGTCAGCCATATTAGTTTAATTTTTTTTCGTTTTCTACTGGCGCGGACTATACATAACATTGTGAACACCATGTAAAATAAATCTTGATGTTAAATATTTACCTTATTCACGTTGTGATTACTGTTAATTTTTGCCTCAATTAGGTTATTCATGTTGAATTAAACTGTATAGTGAGACTAAATGAACCGTGCCTTTAACTTGTATCTGTTTTATTTCAATGTACAAACAGCAACTCGCACTGACCAATAATAGATCTTAGCTCGCGGCAATAAGACTCACAAATGGTCAGTTACTTGTGTCATCGATGTGTACATTCGACGTCAAATATATGTTTACATTTTTCGCCGTATTACAAGGGCATAAGGTGCAACCAGTGTCAACATATATTTTGCGTCAATGGTACTTAGCTTTTGAATGATCTGAATGAATAACCTCCACCGACCGAATGAGTGTTCACAGCGGCATCGGCATTCAAATGAAATTGAGGTAATATTTTCGGTATTTAAATGTATTGTTTTAAGTTTGCAATCTCTTCAACATTTGTTTGCTTTCATGTTGGCTAGACAATTAGCTTTATAAGTTATTTTAAATAAAATAACAAGGAATGAATGAATTTATTCAACCTTTTGTATTTCTTTTCTTTTTGTATATTATATGTAGTTATTGTAGACTTAATGTAAATGTTATATTAAATGTGAAATATGTAAATTAGAAAATAAGTCGCATATAACGTTGCAGAAATATATGCAGACGCCAGGAATTCATTATACTTTTTATGATATTGACTACTCGCATAAGTTTCGTAACAAATATAGAAGAGATAGATATTTGAAAAATAAACAGATAAGTCAAATTGCGGTGACAATATGTTCATAGTCCTTTTTGCTTCAATCACATTTTAGCTTACATTACATACAACCCATCTACAATTTTAATTTAGGTACTCAAAATTACCCTTGATGGAAGTTTTTATTCGTGGAAAACATCAATGAGAAACCCAATTTCACGTATTTGTTTCATACCATAGTCAGTTATGTTTCCACCTTCCTCCTTTCATGATGCAACATGATATCTATTCGAAATTACTATTGACTCCTACGGAATATAACATGTTTGGCCTTATATTTAATAGCATTTGATACACAAAATGGCTTCCGGCCTACGATCATCACACATGATTGGCGACCGACGTTCCAAACACAAATCTGCCCGATTCAGGCGGAGCCAACGACGCAAGCCAAGTCAAATAGGCGTTGCGTGTATCGAAGGACTCCCAATAAGTGCGGCCCGGCAATATATTAATCTACTGCTAATGTGGTTTCCTTTGGCCTCTGGCGGCATTTAGACAGTACTAAACTCGGCTGTATTGATGACTTCGCTTTGTCTACGTCGCTCGGTTGGGTCTTTGGACGAAATCTAGTGCGTGAGCTGGGCGTGAGGTTGCCTAAGTCATGAATTATCTAACTAGTAACTAAGTAGGTAGTCGTAATAAGTGTCGTCAATATGTATTTACTGACCCGTTTTTTATGGTCAATCATTTACAAAACTGGGTACTTAATACTCAAAGAAATGGCTTGGAAAGAGAAATATAACTAATCTTAATTTTTTACTAAAACGTTGTTTCAGACTTATCGATTGGCTGCCGATAAGTCTGAAACAAATTATAGTTGCCATTTTCGAAAATTATTAATTTACAATACTAGACTCCTTGAATGACTGACAGAAATATCTGTTATCTACTCAACCTATAATATTACATCTAGAGACTCTACAAAAATTAAAAAATAACTGAAAAATATTTTTATTTTATAAGTTATTTTGAAAAGAAAACTTAATAAATAGCGGGTAGGAGCGAGGAGTGCAACAATGATGCGTAAGACGTTTTACATTCTGACGTAAGTTATGTCAAATAGTTTTCTCATTTACTAATATTTGATTGAGATGAGACATACCTTTAAGCTGAGCCTTAATTTTCACAAGTTCGACGACAAATGTAAACCTACGTTCGGCTCCCAGCACAGTCGGTTCGAGAACAGCCAACCACGCCAGGAATTACTGTTAAAGGGTTCGCGGGCCTTAATTCTATGGAGATTCAAGTGTAATTTTGTGGCCGGTATATAAATCACCTTGTTACGTCTGTAGGTGGGTTCGTAGACGGGACCCTTAGGGTAGATTTATTTAATCACGGACTGTAGCTATTACGTTGCTGAAATTGCGAACGCCACGGACTAGATGGATGTACGCAGTGGTCATCTCGAGATAAACATCGGAGCCATAAACACCCTTCCGGAACAAGATGGACTGCGCTAAATAATATCTGTAGCAGATGATTGAGACATTCTTAGAGCGTTTTAATTTGGGCTTATAAAACATAACCGAGAGTGAAGCTAATTTTAAGTGTTCTGACCCAAAATAATTGGCAAAACGAAACTTATACTCGGTGTCCGTCGTCTCTCATAAGTTTTTTATTATTCCTATATGTATTTCATGCACACGCAGGTCTAGCTACCGTTTCTGAAAGATGTACGTGCCATTCCTATCAAATTGAAATGGAAAATATAAGTGTCAGGTTGACCTCCTCGTTAAGTACAACACTGGTTGGGAACTCTAGTTCGTTGTCAGTTTGATACCAATGTTTTTGCCAAATGATATAAATAGGATGTTATAATCTATTAAATTATTTAAGGTATTTGACGTAGGCATACCTCCACTGCTGGATGCGGGTGGCGCAGGGCCGGTCATTTTTGCACTCTTTGGGGGAGGCCTTTGTCCAGCAGTGGACTTCTTTCGGCTGATATGATGATGATGATGATGATACCTCCACTGTGATCGAAATAACATTCTAAGTTTTGCATCGGCCCCATATTAAACTGGTTAAAAGGAGTTTATTTTTTTATCTCCATTCTAATTCTCACTATCTAAATAGCGCACGTCAACTCCAAAACCACTTCATATAGAAACTCGAAATTCAAATTAAGGCCTTAATCCAGTGTCATAGCTACCCCACTAACAGGTGCATGTGTGTGGAACTAACGCTAACGGGACTTGCCACGTGCTCGGCCCGATATCGTGTCGTCGGCGAAAAACATTTGTGTGTTTGGTAATGGGGGTTGCCATCGTAATTTATTAGCGTGCTAATTCAAACGTAGGTACTAAGTGTACATGTACTAGTGCAGATTTTGCAAGGTTGCAAGTTTCCCCAGAACGCAATGCTGTACCGATTCGGGTTCGCGCATAAACGTTGTAGCAGTTAAGTATAACTTTTTACTGTTTAAAATGAACATATTATACATTTAAAAAAAAGATAAGTTAAGTAAAAAGACAATTTTATAACCCTTAGAGGGATCTCTTCCAGTTAATCTTCGAGTAGATGAGTAGAAACGAGAAGAGGTAGACAAATGAAACATGTACCTAAGTACAAGGTACAGTCAGCTGCAGAGAAAAGGTACCCCCCTGCATACACACTGCATGCAAAGTTTGTATGCAATTTGCATCTAAGTACTTAGGTTCTTCTTGTTGTTTGATCGACCAGACAAGAAGGATATTGTACTAAAATTCATCCATATTATTGTGACGCTGAACCCCAGATTAAGTCTCTAATTCTTTTTGACTAATTTCGGCCTTAAATAAACATGTGTTTGATAGTTTCGCCATTTAAGAGTACTCAGTACGGTCGACTAAAGTTGACTCTCTATCTAAACGTAATTTTGGTTTTTTTCATGGGTTTTTGCGAGTCTGATTTAAACCTGGTAACGTGTTTTTTTTACTGTGATTTCTGCAGTTTAGATTTAAAGTTTAATAAAGATCATGACAGGATTATAAAACTGTAAAACCTCGCACTATTTTACGAAATATGACGGTATTTCACCGACCCGAAACTTTTGCTTTTGAGTGTAGTTTCTGTTTGCTATAAACGATTAAAGGAAATTATTAGACAGCAATGAAGCGCCATGTATGCCTGTGGTCGCCGGTTCAAATCCGGCTCGGAGCCTAAATTTTTAAATTTTTCCTTTAATTTGAATTTTAGCAATGGAGCGATTAGAGACTGCTTTAAAACCGTTTTACTCGCTCAAATTTTTTAACCCCCGACGCAAAAAGAGCGGTGTTATAAGTTTGACGTGTCTATGTGTCTCTCTGTCTGTCGGTGTGTATGTCGGTATGTCTGTCTGTGGCATCGTAGCTCCTAAACGAATGGACCGATTTTAATGCGGTTTTTTGTCCCAAAAGACGTGATCAAGATGGTTTTTAGCTAAGTTTCAACAAAATCGGTTCAGCCGTTTTTGAGATATTGAACGTTGTAATTAAAATGTCGGGGGTTTTACAACATTTCTAAGTTGTAGTTATTTCCTATTCTAATTTCTAGTAACAGAAACTAGGTTCCGACCTAGGTATGACGAATCCTATTTATGGTGTACCATACAAATTTTCATGTTATTCTAGCATGTCGTTTTAAAATGAGAACTAAACTATTTTTGTATGGAGAGTCGAGTCTGCTGGCGACCCTTAACGCAGAAAAACAAGCCCTTAACTTTTAAAATATCACCGGGTTTTGTCAACAGCTGCAGCAACTTCACGCGTTCTTGTTGTGCTAGCAAAACTACTTCCCTCGTTATAATTTCTACAATAAGAATGAAATGCGTGATGGAATATGTATGGGATAGCATATTCGTATCATAAATTACAATAAAATAATCGGAACGAAACTTGCAAAAATAAACTACCGGTAAGTTTGTTTTCATAATTAATTTTACATACAAACATATAATCACGCCTCTTTCCCAGGGGGGTAGCAGAGATCACGGATCTCCATTTGCTACGATCCTGACAAACCACTTTCGCTTCACTCACTTTCATAACATTTCTCATATATGCTCGTCGGTATAGGGTACTTTTGACCAGCAGGTCGATCACGTAACGCATTGTACGAATGTCGGGTAGGTCTAAATGTCACTTTTTATATAGAAAATTGACAGTTAAATTGTACAGACGCGCGTTCGGAACGTTACGTGATTACCCCTCTGGCCTTTTTGTACAATTAATTTTAGTAATAAGTAATTAACGTTTATCATATATTATGTTATCGTTTAAACGTAGGACTATTCTGTATTTTCAGACAATTATGATCTAGGTGCATTTAAAACAGAGTGAGGCTATTACTGAACCAGTGAGCTTCATCTTAGGCTCTGTCATCGCTTATGGTGAGACTAGAACAAATCACTGCATGGTCAAACATTTTATAAATAAAACGAAGAATATCCAACTATTTTTGTTATATAATAAAGTGTGCCAGTACAAGTGTACCTTTCTTGGTACAATGTTAAATACACAGCAGAGATTGCAGAGGATTTACGTTAAATTAAAATAAAAACCTCCGATCGGCTGCGGTGCAAAATCACTCCAGCACGCTCTGTTGGAGCTGAAAGCGGCATACGTTTTCACAACGAAAGCTTTTTATCTTTAAAGCCGTCAATAATGATGCTAGGGCCACCGCCACACTTTCATTAAGTTTCCTAGTCCACAAGCGTGAACACAACCCTACAGCACGATGGAGATAGAACATCACTTTTCCCAGTGTACGGGAAAAGGATGCAAGACGTACGTACGTTCCCTCACTTGATCCTATTTATCATGCGCACAGACTTATTAAAGCGACCGACACGCGTGTTGTTACTTTAAAGTAAAACTTTAGAGTGGATACGGAAAACTTGGGAGTCGCGCGTTCATTCAATTTTGGTCGAAGTTACGCTAAGTACTGTAATGAAGTAATCGTATTGTCTGTGAAAACGAAGGAAAAACCAAGCTTATTTTCTAAGAATATTGTGCATTGATATTCCGCCTACACAGTTGAGTGGTAGACGCCTACGCATTCACTAGAAAAACCACATTAACTAAGCTATTCGAGCCATAAAAAGGTGCATACATACCTAATAGGGATATTGACTGGAAGTCAAATTAGCAACTTTAAGGAAACATCAATCACTCAGTAGGTACCTATAAAATTTTGTAGAGAAATATGAACAAGTGAACATATCACTTTTTATGGTCAAACAACGTCCATTTTTAGGGTTCCGTAGCCAAATGGCAAAAAACGGAACCCTTATAGATTCGTCATGTCCGTCCGTCTGTCTGTCTGTCTGTCCGTCCGTATGTCACAGCCACTTTTTTCCGAAACTATAAGAGCTATACTGTTGAAACTTGGTAAGTAGATGTATTCTGTGAACCGCATTAAGATTTTCACACAAAAATCGAAAATAAACATTAAATTTTAGGGGTCCTCAGAACTGAAACTCAAAAAAATTTTTTTCATCAAACCCATACGTGTGGGGTTATCTATGGATAGGTCTTCAAAAATTATATTGATTTTTAACATCATTTTTTTTAAACTGAATTGTTTGCGCGAGAGACACTTCCAAAGTGGTAAAATGTGTGTCCTCCCCCCTGTAACTTCTAAAATAAGAGAATGATAAAACTAAAAAAAATATATGATGTACATTACCATGTAAACTTCCACCGAAAATTGGTTTGAACGAGATCTAATAAGTAGTTTTTTTTTAATATGTCATAAATCGTAAACCGCAATTTATTTCACGGAACCGTTCATGTGCGAGTCCGACTCGCACTGGGCCGCTTTTTTTATCTAAATGTAAAAAAAAAATACTATAAATAAGTTAAGCGTGATGATTTTAAGAGTATTTTCGTGAGTGTTATTGTAAATTATATATTTTTTGTTTGTTGTCGTGTACCGTATTATTAGCTAAATACACTTGTTTAGAATTTTCATACATAAATAATATGTTTACTCAGATTATAAATAGAACAAATATCGGAATACAATGGAGATTAACGTAACAAAGGCATCTCGATGCCCTCCGACGTCCGACAGATTGCGATATCCATTCATATGTAGATGGCAACAAAAAATCCAATAAACAAGACACAGGGCACTTACATCTCCCCTCCCCATCATTATTGAAAAGAATGTTAACAGAACAGCCGGCTTATCCTAGGGTCGTTTTACCAAAAGAGTTAGACTAACGAACTGCCACCCTAGCCGGTTCCCGTTACGCATGACACTTCAATTCGGCTTAAATTTAGTTAGGAATTTAGATGTGCCGATAGGAGACACGACGTGTTTTCTGATGGGACAATTTTGTTTTCGTACCGGACAAACAAACCAATTCGCGCTTAACGAGGTTTTCGATGTTTTTGATAGATTTTTAAAACATGTGCTTTTGGAAGAGCATAATACGTCGAGATTTCGGAATAAAGATAAAGCTAAAATTCAAATATCCCGTTGGTGCCAATATGCCTTAGTTAGAATATCCTAAAATATACCATAATATTTCAAAATTTTCAAAACCTTCAAAAAATTATGCGTAACTTACGTATCTCATGATTCATTATTTTATTTGACAAATGCCTGCTTAATTGAACGAGCGAGCGAGACGAATGAAGTTTTTCGACTTTTTCGTTCCAGCTTGGGTAAAAATGCTTTCCTATGTGTGTCCGGCTGTCCGGCTGTTCTACTCTACAGGTCGCATTTATCAACCGATTCTCGGTAGCAGGTTCAATAATTATACGGTTTTTTTGTCGAATCAGTTTTTGGAAATGTTTCAAAACATTTTTTTAAGACAGTGAATGTTTCACTTATACATATAAACAGTCCCTGGGCGACCGAGCTCTGCTCGGGTGAAATAGGAGAAAATACGGAGAAAACGAACTTTCCCGGACATGAGACCTATCTAGATCGATGTCTCGCCCCCGTAACCACCTATATTCCAAATTTCATCGAAATCGTTAGAGCCGTTTCCGAGAACTTGATTGCAAATATAATATATATGTCGAGGTGTGGGCGTATCTTGGGATCTCGGGCATTCATAAAAGACGATGGCAATAGGTTTACAAAATTTACTCCTGACTTCATTACAGCATTGTTACAAAAGTCATGTGAAATACAGTGAACTGGTAATTTCAGTAACTCGTTTCCCGTCAAACCATTCTCTTCAAGATAAAATCCTCCATCCAAGAGAGCTTCCACCTCCTGTCAGGCATTTTCTTCAATGACAGCCAAACCAACTGTCCATTGTTCTGTCTCCAATTCAAATAATATCCGTTATAGTCCTCTGTTGGCATACGGCGGAACTAATGAGCTACCGAATTTACCCAGGCAAATGTCTGCGTTCGCTGATATTTCAATGATGACATTTGTAGAATGATAGTAAAGCAAGATACGACCGAACTCCCGATGAGTGTAATAAAGGGTGCTCAATACAATTTTCTCCTCTCCGACATATATATATAAATATTGCTCGTTTAATAGTATAGGATACATATGTGGGTGGTGATACTGTTCATATTATTTACTATTAACCCACGATACGAAAACCTTTGAAGTAATAGCTAAGTATTTAATTCCAACGATAAATGCTCATCTGCAGGAACGCGAGGTATCCACATATTAGCCGCGCTTCCGCGCCGCTTGGCAGGACTTCACAGAGGTGGGATTCATATTGGCGATCATTCGCCCAACGGAAAAACGGACTAACTCTAAGAATCTCGATGTTCAGTTGTTTCATTTATCTCTAAGGCTAGACGCGATGCGTTTGTTTTGTTTCAATTTATTTTATCAAGTAAAACTGCCCAGTGAGCCGAAGCTAACGCAGTAATGCGTTAGCAATGTGCATCTGCGCGCTCGACTAATGAGGAGTTAGAAGTATTTTTGCGTTACGTTGGCTTAGGCTGCGCTTTATTGGTAATTAGCGAGGGTAGGTGAGATCAAAGAGGCTGCCGAATTAACAAGGTAGGTGAATTAAAATTAATTGTGAGTTAACTAATTTAATATTATCTGAATAGCTGTATGAAATATAAACAAGCTGAGCCCGGATGTATGTTCAACAAATGAGCATACATCCAGGCTCAGCTTGTTTTAATAATAATAATAAACAGTTATTTTCACGCATCTACGACCCATAGTTAAAAATACCTTCAAAACTTATTATTTAGGTGAGGAAAGAGCGTGGCTCCATTGTGTCATCTCTCACATTACACTGATTGATAAAACATGTAAGTATGAAACGAAAAAACACAGGAAAGCTGGTTACATACAAATAGCTACAAAATAACTTCATGCCTACTTTCAATCTTAAAATTGCATTTATGACTTCGCAGTTTTTGTTCTACCACTTCGTAGTACTTCTGCTACTCTTAAACAAGTAGGTAGTTCTTTTTATTATTAGTAGCTCAGTGAGCTGTAAACTCGCGAGTGTATTTATTTCGAAAAACATTTTTTTCTTTCCTTAAATCGAATAGACAAAAAAAAACTATATAAGTAATTTACGAACCTGTTCTCAAAATTGCACGAGAATTTTATTTATTTTTTATTCAGAAACAAACAGTCTTACATAATAAGTGTACAGAATACATTAAGCATAAACACAGACCAATAGTTTTCTGGAAGATGAACATCTAGAACGTTGCAGATAATAGAAGAGACAGGAAGCAAATAGAATTAAAACAATTATAACAGTTTCTAAGAAGGTATTAGGTACATACATAAGTCAGGTTCAAAAATGCGACATATACAGGAGAACAGCCGGAGAGCGGGCCATCCGGACATACGAAATAATTTTTGCTTGAGCTGAAACGGATAACTTCATTCACTTCGCTCGTTTTAAGTCTTGACTAACTAAAAAAATATCAGTTTAAAGCTGAAGTCAACGAAGCGAACAATGTGGGCATCATTACGTTTGCCTGATATAACCATTGTCTGCCTGGCTTTTTTATAAAACGATACATTTTCTGACATTAATTTACGATTCAAGCTAAATAAATGTCCATTTAATTTTGTGTCAACAGCGACGCATTGTCGGCGAACATATAAATGACACAATCACGCATCGCGCGTGCCATTTCACTAAAAGCGTTGAAAGTGAGCGAGAGAGTGATTAATCACATTTTCATTAGCTCTGCATCAAAATGACATAGTTATGAATCGCCAGTTCAATCAACTCGGTTTCAATAACAATTTTTCATTCTCGACACACTAATTAAGTGCTTTTCATAAATATTCCGATGAAATTGCGACACTGAATATGCAGTTTTAAACCTTATATCTGTAGGGATAAGTCTCATTGCTTGTTAAGATTACGATCGAGTAATAACTGACTTGAAAGCGACATCCTTAGTAACAAGTGTAAAATATTTTCCCCAATCGTTGTACCTGGCACCCCCTAGGGATATTTCAAGGGTGAATAAGCTTGCATAATGGCAAAGGGTACAATATTTTAAATTTCAATCGCTGCGAGCGGTCCGGTGTGGGGTGGAGGAACAAAGATTTCACTCGGTGACTTTTGTCGATGCCGTAATGGTTGCAACTCGGAATTAGTTACAGAGAAAGTAATCAGCGTCTGCACAAATAAAATAAAAAATACAAAAATGTGTCGGCTGCAGACGTCATGTTGTTTTGCTGAGGTGGCAATATACCTTTTATATTGCTAATAAACTCTTGTCATGTTTGACGACAAAAAAAAACATTAAACAATTTCATTAAGTAGTCTAGAAAGAGGGGATTTTATAAACAGCTTTTTGTCACAATAGCAATCTACTACTGTGTGTGAGACAATTCTCAATTCGTCATCCATTTTGTTTGTACAAAAATACTGTAAAAATGTATTTCCCATGTCAAATCTAAGCGTAATGAATATGAATGTTTCGTTCTTTCATTTCCGCAGCTCCCCTAAAGCACGTTTTTTGTCGCGAGATTAATTTTCCGAATCGTTATCAACGCCTTGCGATTGCCGGCAAATTTGTTACGGCAGAGTTCACCTTTTCAGTCAAATTGCAAATTTTATGCGGCAGACAGATAAAGTGGCTATAATCATTATTATAACTCATAAATTTGATTGAAATTCGGTCACATTTTCGCAGTCGCTTATCGCGTGGTTGCAGTCGGCTTGAAAAATACCTTCAGCTGAAATCAGTGATTTGGGCGCTGAGCTGTGCGACCCGGCGCTTCCGATCGATTTGCGCTTAGTGCCACAATAAAGGTGTTTAATGTCGACATTTGCATACCAAATTAGTAAAGTAAACGTGACGTAAATTTAACGGTTGTAAACGGAGTTTTTGTACAAAGTTTTATCGCTGCCGGCATGATTTGGCAAACAGTTGTTGAAAAGGAAGCACGCTTAGCGAGATTGAATAAATGATACAATAGGGTGGCGGCCTAGAAAACCAGCAGCAAATTACAGACTTGCGATTAATATTTTTACGTCAGTAGTTTACTAGTAAATATAAGCCAGACTTCTTGACTTCTTCTTGGCACAGCACAAGCCTCTATAATCGGCCCAACCGAATACCTAATCTATGCCAATGATATGTGCAACATATTTAGTGAGGCATCTGTGTACCAGTTCGCTGATGATACATGTTTAATAACAGCTGATTCTAATATTAATGAGGCTGAAAGTAGTATGCAGCGCGAGTTCGATGCATTATGCAGATGGTCGCACGATGCCGGGCTATCCATAAACTACCAAAAAACTAAGATAATTCATATCCACTCACCTTATCTCAAAACAAGTACAGTTCCCAAAATTATAGCACACGAACACTCATGCCTACATGACTTGAACTCGCGTTGCAACTGCAACTGTAAACCTCTGGACGTAGTAAATCACCATACCTACCTTGGTCTAGTAATTGATAGCAAGTTTAACTGGGGCCCTCATATAGATAACGTATGCAAGAGACTAAGAGCCATTCTAAGCAACTTAAGCATACTTAAACATAAAATGCCTTATAATACACTTCGACTATTGTATATGGCCATGGCTGACTCGATAATAAATTATGGAATATCTTGTTATGGAAGAACCTATAAAACTTACCTAAAGCGAATATACAATATACAAATAAGAATGTTGAAAACCATTGTACCGCTCAAAATTAAATACCAGTTTAAAAGTAATTATGATAAATTATTCCAGCACTGTAAAGTATTAAATGTATTTGATAAAGCCAAAATGGCCGTTATCTATCTATACATATAATAAAGCTGAAGAGGGTCGAAAGTCTGTACATGGAAGATATTCAAAAAAAAATTGGCTAGGGATACTTAAAATCGATAACAGAACACGTTCCAACAGTTTTTAGAATTTTTGTCTGTTTGTCTGTTTGTCTGTTTGTCTGTTTATCTGTTTGTCTGTTTATGTGACCGCGCATCACATGAAAACGGCTAAACCGATAAGAATGAAATTTGGTATAGAGATAGTTTGAGTCCTGGGGAAGGACTTAGGGTAGTTTTTATCCTAAAAATCAACCGCTAAGGGGATGAAATGGGGGGTGAAAAATTGTATGGAGCTACTTAAACCGCTGCACCGATTTGTATAAAATTTTGTAATTAATTAGTTTTAGTTCCGGGGAAGGTCAAAGGATAGGTTTTATACCGAAAATCTTCCCTGTAGGAGGTAAAATGGAGGGGTGAAAATTTGGATGTAACCCATTTTGATAAAATTTGGTTTAGAGGTAGTTTAAGTTCTGCGGAATGACTTTGGATAGTTTTTATTCTGGAAATCATCCCCTAAGGGGGTGAAATGGGGGGTGAAATTTTGGATGGACTCCGTTTAGACCAAATTTGGTAGGTATAGATATAGTTTGAGTCCCGGAGAATGACAATGGATAGTTTGAATCCCGAAAATCATCCCCCAAGGGGATGAAATAGGGATGAAAATGTGGATAAATCCCATTTAGTTAAAATTTGGTATAGATATAGAAAAAGTCCCAGGGAAGGACAATGCATAGTTTTTATCCTGAAAAATCATCTCCTGAGGGGTGAAATGAGGGGTGAAAATTTGGATAGAACCGATTTAGAAGAAATTTGGTATGGAGATAATTAAGAGTCCTGGGGAAGGACTTAAAATATTTTTTAGTCCAGAAATCATCTCCTAAGGGGATGAAATGGGGTATGAAAATTTGGATGGAACCCATTTACGAGTAAAGCGAGTTGGAGTCTTGAAGAAGGACATAGGATAGTTTACTCCCGAAAATCATCCCACTAAGGGGGTGTATTTGGGGGTGAAAATTTGTTTGTGACCCATTTTGATAAAATTTGGTTGAACGATAGTTTGAGTCCCGGAGTATGACAACGGATAGTTTTAATCCCGAAAATCATCCCCTCGGGGATGAAATAGGGGGTGAAAATTTGGATTAACCCATTTAGATGAAATTTAGTAAAGAGATAGAAGGAGTCCCAGGGAAGGACAATGCATAGTTTTTATCCCGAAAAATCATTTCCTGAGGTGGTGAAATGAGGCTTGAAGATTACGATAGAACCCATTCAGATGAAATTTGGTATAGAGAGAGGTCTCAGTCCAAGGAAAGAACATAGAATAATTTTTATTCTGGAATACATAAAAGGAGGAAATCATCCCCTAAGGGGGTGAGAAATGGTGGATGAAAATTTGGATTGAACCCATTTACGGTATAGCGATAGTAAAGGAAGGACAAAGGATAGTTTTATCCCGAAAATCATCCCCTAAGGGGGTGTAATTGGGGGTGGAAATTTGTTTGTGACACATTTTGATAAAATTTGGTTGAAAGATAGTTTGAGTCCTGGAAAAGGACATATATGATAGTTTCTATTCCGGAAATGATTCCCTAAGGGGGTGAAATGGGGGTGAAAATTTGGATGTAGCCCATTTAGATGAAATGTTGTATAGAGATAGTTTGAGTCCTAGAGAATGACAACGGATAGTTTTTATCCCAACAATCATCCTCTAAAGAGGTGAAATAGGGGGTTATATTGGATGGAACCTATTTACGGTATAGCGGTAGTTGGGAGTCCTGGGGAATAGGAACATTACATAGGTAAATATATGTTTGTGACGTTCCAAGGGTAAAGGTACCTTATGGCAGGAGTTTCGAAGATGTTTTCTAAAACGGGGTAAAAAAGACGTTTTATTATGGCTCTTTTGATAACTATTCGATGTAACATTTTGTTGACGTATCTTTATTTTTAATATAAAATATTTAAATTACAAGTCAGTTAATTTAGTCCTACGGTTTAGTAGAAAAGGTCCTTACGACCGTGTGATATGAAAATATGCAAAATAATACTGAAAAAAGCCTACATGCATCTATTATGGTGAGGCGGGTCATAGAAACCAAGTTTGCGGCGGAGTCTATTTTGTAAAAAAAGGCGTTCGGAGTAAGGTAATCTATAAAATCATGCAATTCAGCCATAATGACCCTTTCCTTCATACAATCCATACTAATATTACAAATGCGAAAGTAACTCTGTCTGTCTGTTACCTTTTTATGCTTAAACCGCTGAACCGATTGAGATGAAATTTGGTATAGAGATACTTTGAATTCCGGGGCCTTCCCAAAGAGTCCTTACTAAAGATAGTTTTTATCTGGAAATTCATCACCTAAGGGGGTGAAAAGGGGGGAGAAAGTTACAATATAAACGAGTTCCGCGCGGACGAAGTCGCGGGCAAAAGCTAGTAATAGAATATAGCCATAACCTGGATAAACTAATTAGGTATAAAAGACCCGCTCCATTTCGTGTACTAGACAAAAGTAAGAACTTCACTGTACCAAAAAGTACTAACATAATAATTATATGGACAAAGAGTATGGTCCAGTCACTTACCGCATATCCTAAATAGTTTACCCAGTGAGGTTATAGATATTATAGAGAATAAACCACAGAAGATCAAATGCACCCTGAAGAAGATCATGTGTGATAAGTAAAATAATAGAAAATACATAAATAAATACTGTTATGCGAACACTTATATTATATAAATAAGTTAAGTTATATAGATTAAACTTAGAAATGTGATAGATAATAGCTAAGCTTAGCAAATAATCTCAAAAAATTGAGATTGCGTTAAGCAATTAGTAGACATACTTGTAACAATTAAATTAATGCAATAAACAGTTTAAATTTTAATTTTTTTTTTTTTTTTGAAGTTCTTACAGTGCTTAAGTAAATTTTGATAGAACTTATTTTTTAGGGTGATATATAGTACAATTTAATATACCACACTTTTAAATTTTGCTTAGTTTGAATCAAATACCTATTTTAAAACTAGCGGCTAATTCCCACGTAGGTATGAGGTAATTTGAAACTTGCAAGTCGTGTTTTCAAGTGTAAATAAACGAAACAAACCGCATGTTGAATTAAGCTCCTCATTCCCTCCATAGACATTATTCCGCCTATTAGATAGTAGACAGAAGTTTAATTCCATTATAATTTATTCATTTTTCTCCGCAAAGGCGGCATAGGTAACAACCCCTAGATAATATTGTAACAAACGAAAATAAATCGCATTTGGCAAAACAAAGCATTCGTAATTCCCTTTCGGAAGATCTCGTTAGAGTCTTAATGAATCTATTGAGAGATCGCGAAGCGTCGCCGGACACGAAAGAATGGTGGGTGGAGGGGGGTTAAAGTTGCGCTAATAATTTGCGTTACTGCCGGCATACACTGCAGTGGCGTGGCGTACCTCTCGGGATGGTCTAGTTTATCGCGTGATAAAAGACAAGATAAAACATGCTTCTTTCACGCCACTTAATATACATTGATGGATGTTGTTTCTTCTCATTTATAACGCTGCCGCTGTAATCGTAACTATACTTTACATAATACGGGGTTAGCTTTAGAGACTACTCAAAAACGAAATGCGATTTTAAATGGTGAAATGACCAATTACACTTACTTAGAGGTTCATATACAAACGTCTAGTAGCCCTATGTTGGTAAATGTTTGAGTCGTTGATGAGTAAGCGAGTTTGGAAACACAGAGGTCCAATTTACGAATGTTCGCCGGGAATACCGATATGAGTCATCTTCGAAATCGGGTAATTTTATAGTGAAATGAACTAAGAGATACACATGCTTAATATGTAATAATTTTGGCTAATAATAATGATGATTTTAATAATTTTATTTCCTATTATGTTCTCTAGTAGAAGTGTAATTATGAAAAATGAAAATGAAAGCATTTAATTCGAACAATTACACATGCATATTATGTTAGTAAGGCTTATACTACTATGTTAGTGGAAAATATAATTAAATCTGGAACGAACATGCATGGAAATCCAGTGAGCGAGGATAAGTGTCCAACCTCCCAGCGATCACCTTCAGAAGAGCGTTGTCGCTGCCCCGCACGCGCTCGGCCGGGGATGCGACCCGCTTGCGCAGCACGGCCTGGAAACCGTCGGTGCTCGACGCGGCGAACATTCCTGACGCGCTGCAGCGCCAGGGCAGCCCCAACAGCCCCCTGAAGGCGTTGTTGTACTGGACGCGCAGAGCACTGTAGGCTTTTTTGGTGTAGTCACTCCACAGATTGCACGTGTATAGTGTCTGACAGTACGTTTTAAACAAGGTTGTTTTCACCTCAGTAGAACAACGTGCAAATCTGCGCGAAAGCATGTTACACCTTACCGACAGTGCTCTGCGCTCCCTTTCTATATCAACATCATATTTTAGTGTGTCAGTGACCTAGTGTCCTAAGTATTTATTAAACTTGGTTACTATCTGAAGAGAAGTACCACTGAGAATTATTGGCGGAATGGAATATATTTTAGTGCCAGACTATTATAAGACGAAAAAACGACGATGTGGCGTTATTCATGATAACTTAGACTTAAAAGCTCGATTTTGCCAAACTGGAAGGATTTAACTTGGTAGAGTATCTTTAAATGCACACATTTATAGGTCACTATTTGTCTGCCAAGTTAAAAGTTAGTGATTGTCGTGCCGCTATTGGATTATACAGCCATAAAGGAAGCTGTATCAGCCGCCATAATCAAGCATAACCATAAACTTTGGAATAATCATCCGACAGGCATACAATGGCCATTGATGACGATACATTTTTGTACGCAAACGGCAAATTAACTTCACAATCAAATCACATCGGCATCGTCTGTCCAAAATCTACCTTACGTACAGTAAGGCCACAGTTTACAAGCTAAGTGATGCCAGACGCCAAACCAACGAAGAAATACCCTAGAGACCCTCAGTAGCAGTGTACACAACCAGCAGACCGACACCAAGACCCCATCCCGGGTCGCTACGAACCATTGAGCCGGAGAGGAGCCTAATGCCATTTACTCTCGCGAATTTGCACCTAGACACGACAGCGAGCGCTCTAAATGAACGCTTTTGTACGACGCGAAATTAAAGGAATTCATAGATTTGAGGCACTCTAGCGTGCCCTAAATAATATGAATGCAATATTTGAAGCTAGTTTCGAGTTAAGCAAAAGTATAGCGGGTCCATATTTTATTGATGTAATTTATTACGTTTATCACAAACTTGAGTAGTTAGTTCCGACACCGATATGTGCAAAAGAGTCAGTTATTTTACTTATTTTGCTACATTTATTTAAGGGGCTCACAGCTCCCAACGGCCTTCGATCTGTTACTGTCCGTTTTTTCGTGTTTTTAATGGCTTACCGTATTAGCAACAATGAGGTTAACCGAAATAGTATCCCATATTTACTTCAAAACTCACAGTTTTCGAGATATATGGCACCAAACTTTAGCAGTTTTAGGCCAAAAAAACAGTTTTTTGGACGTAACTTTTGTGGAAATGAGTTAAAAATAAAAATCTCTCGGGTTGTTAGATACGTCAATAATGAACAGTTACATGTAAATTTCATATATAAAAGTGCGTAGGCAACATGCTAATATCGAAAACAGAGCTTTTTTGACCATGTTTGAATAAATCATAAAAAAATAAACAATTTTATTCAAAAAAACTCTCGTGCAAAAGTAGATAAAGGATTGAAGAACCGATTAACGTTAAAGTTATAAATATATCTATTGTTATTACGGAGGAATATCAACTCAAAACTCATCAAAACTAGTCAAAAAGTGCGTGGAGCCCCTTAAATTAGAGAAACACATATAGTTTTTGCGACTTTGTATGTGCCTAAATTAAATATCGCTGCTATAGGGTGAGTATTAAGGTATAGAAAGTTGAAATGGACACATAGCAAAATCGTGACATCACGGCAATGTCACGAGATTGAAAATGTAACTGGTCCAAAAACAATACCTCTCTCATCAAGATCTAAATTCGATGCATTTCAATGATAGCCGCCATACTGTGAAAGCCACCTATATTATTTACTTAAACTTCGATATCCTTTCAAACAACAAACTTTGTCACGGCGACTTGGACGTTAAGGCAGGGATGTCCTATGCTATTATTAAGACGCATGCAGATGTCAAATCCCACTCTATAGCGCATAAACTATCACATACATGCTTACATGTTCCCAACGCAGAACTGTATAACCATATTTTCTTATGAACACTCGGTGGAATAATCTTATTAGAGTGCGAATTATATTTAGGTTGAGAGCAGGCGGTGTCGCGGTGCCTCGCTGTCGACTAATTGCGTTTAGAGTCGAGACGAGCAAGCGATGCTAATGGACGGTATTAATTAATTCTGGCGTCGAATTTATGCTTAGACGTCTACTATCTATTTCCAAAACTTGGCAACATTGAAAGTTGGTTCCTTGTTGTTAAAAGGCTGGGGCTTAAAGAGCTTCAATGTTGTTAGTACAATTTGGGATCAAATCATGATTCGTGAAAAAAATTATCATACAGCGTCAAAATATAAAAGTCGTTTTTCCTGTGGTCAATAGTTAAGTTAGGGTGTTAATTTTATAACCCTTAACTTAGGCAATGTCCACATCAGCACGGCTATGACAGGACAGCCCGCGAGCGGTGTTGCGGCGAGATAGACTATCCGTTTCTTTCTAATTAGAACTTTGAGAATGAGACTTTCTAATTAGAATAGCCATGCAGGAAATACTCAACCTATAAATCTCTGTACGACAGCGTTTAGAAAAAGCATAGTACAACTATGAGGTTTTTATGTGTACTCTAAAACGCAAAAGCTTACGCTTAAGCAAAAAAAAACTGGAAAGTTTCTCTAAAGTTTGGCTTGCAAGATTTTACCTCATAATTATATAATGTAAAATCTATTATTTAAGAAATTTGAAAGGAGGATTTTTTCGTAAACAGGAAATAAATAGTAGAAAGTAAAAAGTTCTTGACAACATCAATAGTCAAAACAATAGAGACTCCTATGTATTTTTATTCTTTGCTTTTAAATGTACTATCCAAGAGAGAATAAAGTGTTACAATGAACAGTTTGGTGCAACAGAAAACTAAGAATATTACTTTTTTTTGTAGCTTCCATTTGTGGTTTCAAGAAAATATTTATGTTACTGCAAGATAGTGCAATAGTCTTTTTCATGTTGTTTTTCTCGTATTTGTTTAATTCCTGTTGTTTTTCGTGCCTTATTTTTTTCATCTCCATATACTAGAAGTTAAAACTGCAGGATAAATTCAGCCTCAATAAGTTCTATTTAGTGTTTTTGGAAAATTCATATAATATCGGTGTGCAAGATTGCACAACTTTTTATAGTATTTTTACCTTTTTGTATATCGTTATTGTCTTTGATTTTTATATACTTTTTATTGTCATATTTGACATCATTATACTTTTGTTTTCTTCAACCAAAACCAGTGCCTTTTTATTTCGTCTAGAATATTGGTTCTTCTACCGGTAGAAAGTATGCATACTCGTTCTAAAGGTGAAATAAGTGCTCCTTGCACGGGAGACGGTGTGACAGCGGGTGCAAAAGAAATAACCCCGTCCGCGCAGGCAAGCCCGGATCAATCCCATCAACCAGAGCTGCCGGCACCTTCCCGCGCGTCGAGCGCCGCCACCTCGCGCTCCTCCGCCACCATCGTGGCCCAGCAGCTGGACGCACAGGCGTAGCATGCGCGTCGTCTAGCTGACTTAGAGCGCCACGCTGCGGAGCAGGCTGTGGAGCGAGAGCGGCGCGCTGCGGAGCAGGCTGTGGAGCGAGAGCAGCGCGCTGCGGAGCAGGATGTGGAGCGAGAGCGGCACGTTGCCGAACTTCAACTAAGAGCCGAACTCGCGGCTATTGGTGCGGGCGCGAGCCTGCGTGGCGGCAGCCGCGGCACGCGCAGTCACGCAAGCGTACAGGAATGGGTAAATAATGTGATTCCTAATCCGAACGACCAACAATTATTAAGTGCCAACCCACCTTTCAGATACGACAACAATGCGGCCCAGTGCGAGGCACAGGGATCGAGAGCGCCGCACGGCCAGGGTGCCGCGGAGTATAGGCGCTCTCCCGAGCAGAATTGTCCTGAAGACGGAGGAGTGAAGCATTTAGTCAATTCGTTGGAGAAGTTAATAAATAAAGTTAATCCTCATCCACACGTTACGAAGACTGAGTTGCCAATTTTCGATGGCAAGTCATATCTAGATTGGTTAGCTTTGAAACGTGTTTACGAAAATACAGCCGAGAGTTTCTCGGCCACCGACAATTTAGCCCGGCTGTCGTGCGCTGTACGCGGAGCGGCGCGTGATGCCGTGGCGGGATTGCTGGCGGCGGCCCGCGCGCCCGGCGCGGTGCTGGCCGCGCTCGATGCGCGCTTCGGCCGTCCCGAGCTCGTCGTTATGCACGAAGTGGCGGCGGTGCGCGCGCTACCTAAGGTAAGCTACGACGGCAAAGATTTAGTAATTTTCGCAAGCCGGGTACGCAATTGTGTAGAAGTAATCCGTTTGTTAAATCAACCGGACTACTTACGATCACCCGAGCTTTTTCAAGCATTGTGGAGCAAGCTGCCTCCACTGCTGCGTCCGCGGTGGTTGGATTATGCCCATTCATGCGATGGATTTGATTCTAAAATAGAAATGTTTGCCAATTTCCTGTCTCGTGAGGTAGATTTGCAGTGTAGGTTTGGTGGCGTATTTGATTACACGCCGTTCACTGCGGCTCGGCCGAGCGCATACAGGGAAGGGGTTAATATTGTAGCTGAGAGTAATCATACGAATAATAGCATTCCAACGCCAAACAATATGCAAAATAATATTGACAATATTTGTTTGTTGTGTAAACAAAGTCATGAGTTATTTCGCTGTGACAGATTTATCAAAATGACGGTTAATGATAGATGGCAACTCATCAAAAAGAAGAAAATTTGTCACAGATGCCTGAAAATAGGTTTTCATAAGAATAAAGCTTCTTGCATGAAAAAAGTCTGTAGTGTAGAAGGTTGTAGCATGCGTCATCACGTTTTGTTGCATGAGTCGAAACTTGAGCGTGCTGTCACCGCACACGTCGACGTGGACGACGGTGACAACGAGCCCGCGCCCTCGACGTCCGGCGAGGCCGCGCCCGTGGCCAGCAGTGCGTCCGCAGCGGAGTCACCGTCTGACGAATCGGAACACGAAATAATGACGCATGCAACTTCATCCTCACCCAAAGAGCCTTCTGCTCGTCCGCTATTGAAGATCGTTGCTGTCACCGTGTCAGGGCCCGCTGGTAGTGTTGACACTTACGCTTTACTCGATGACGGTGCGACAGGGACATTTTTAGACTCTGAGATCTCGGCTCAAATTGGTGCTGCGGGACCCGAAAAACAAATTCATTTAGATTGTGTAGGTGGTTTAGGCAAGGATGTTGACGTGCAGTACGTCAATTTCCTTTTACAGGGCCGACACTCCACTGAAGTTCACCGCGTCGAAAAAGCTAGATCAATTAGTGATTTGGGTGCTGCACGCCAGTTTGCGCATCATGATAGCGTGTGCAAATATCCGTACCTAGCAGACATAGCTCATGAATTTTGTTACGAGGACGTAAAACCTATGGTGATCATAGGAATTGACAACTGGCATTTATCCATTGCTAAAGCTACACGCAAAGGAACCAAGACACAACCCGTAGCTATTTTGACTACGTTGGGATGGGTTTTGTTTGGTTTCGGTTGCAGCAAAACTAAACGGGTTGATGTTGTCAACCATATAACAATAAACAATCCCGAAGTAGAAAGCGATCGGTTCATTGTAGAGCGCCTTATTAGAGAAAAATTTAAAATCGATTCAATAGGAATATCGAAAAATGAAGCCCGCAGTACTGACGACGAGCGCGCCATACAAGTTGTCGAGCGCACAGCGCAGCGTGTTGAGGGAGGCCGCTTTGAGGTAGGCTTGTTGTGGAAGTCCGATAATTTAGATATTCCTGATAGTTACAAGTTAGCTTTGTCTAGGTTTCTCAGTTTAGAAAAAAAGATGCTGAAAGATCCTTGCTATGCCGAACGCTATCGCCGTAATATACATGACATGTTGTCAAAGGGATACGCCGAACCATGCTTGACACGTCCCGATTCGAGGTGTCCTCTTTGGTACTTGCCGCATTTTGGCGTTACTAACCCGAACAAGCCCAATAAATTACGGACGGTACACGACGCAGCCGCCGTATCTCACGGCGTATCTTTAAACTCTTTGTTATTGACAGGCCCAGATCTTTTGCAACCTTTACTGGGTATTCTGATGCGGTTCCGGGAGGGAAAGGTCGCCTTAAATGCAGATATTCGTGAAATGTTTCCTCAAATAAAAATTATAGGGAAAGACAGGGACGCGCAAAGATTTTTATGGCGCGATTCCCCAAACGAACCGATCAAAACATACCGCATGTCGTCCATGATCTTCGGTGCTGCCTCTAGCCCGTTTACTGCCATTCATATAAAAAATAGAAACGCTTCGGAATGGCAGGAAACTTACCCGGACGCAGCACGAGCAATCATCGCTGATCATTATATGGACGATTGCATAACTAGCTTAGATAGTATCACCGAAGCCGCCAAGCTGGCATCAGATATATATACCGTTCACTCTCATGCTGGTTTCGAGATGCGTGCCTGGATATCGAACAATCCTTTGGCGCTCTCGTTGTTGCCTAAGGATTCACTACTTGAGGCACCAACTCACAATGATATTGACATAGATTTAGGCCGTCTGGCCACGCCCGTCCGTACGCTTGGTCTCATCTGGCAACCCGCCCCAGATGTGATAGGTTTTAACACGGGGGTAAAAAAGGAGGCCGTGTTGCCAGATAAGCTGACCTCGACAGGTGCTAGTACACGTGATGCGAATTTATGATCCACTTGGAATCCTTGCCCCAATCGTTGTTCGTGGTCGCATCATGTTTCAAGACGTTTGGCGCAAGGGTGTGGACTGGGACCAAGAGCTCCCTCAAAGTGACTGCGCTGCGTGGAAGTTATGGTATCAGGATCTAATATTGGTATCTACTCTGCGAATTCCACGGCGCTATAACTTAAGCGATGCTAAGGTAGTGGGTTGCGAACTTCATTTGTTTTCAGATGCGAGTGAGTCTGCTTTTGCAACGGTCGCGTTCTGGCGATTTCTTTACGATAATGGTGATGTTGGGCTCTCTCTCATCTGTAGCAAAGTCAGGGTATCCCCACTTAAACCTGTCTCGATTCCTCGCTTAGAGCTTCAGGGCGCTCTGATGGCTGCACGTCTTGCGACGTCTATATGCGAAGCCCACCGATTGAGGCCTTCGAGACGTATTTTCTGGTGTGACTCGATGACTGCTCTGGGCTGGCTTCGCAGTGACGCTCGCACGCTCAAGCCTTTTGTGTCTCATCGAGTTGGTGAGATACTGGAGCTCACAAATGCTGCCGAGTGGCGTTGGGTCCCGAGTGACCTAAACGTGGCAGATGATGCCACACGTGTGAAGCGTACTGTGCTATCTCCAGAATCTCGCTGGATATCGGGACCCAAATTTCTTCTTTCTTCGGACTGGCCCGCCGAGCCTAAGATTGATATCAGCGGACTAGGCCGTGAAGAGTACAAGCATAATACTCTTATTCATCTCATCACCGAAACCGATCTGCCCGCACCAGTCTCTGCAAACCCAAGCCGTTTCAGTTCATGGTTGAGAATGGTGCGAGCAACAGCAAAAGCGCATCAATTCATTTCATTATTGCGTACGCGTAGTCTGCGGAGACGAGATCCTAATTTTAACATGCCTCGTCTCGAAGGGTATTTGTGTACCTTCCAACCTACTTGCACATCCTCTCCTAGTATCCCTAATACTTCCAGTACATCGGCAAGAATATCTGCGAGTGATATACGCCTAGCTGAGGTCCACATCGTACGGCAGAGTCAGCTGGATTCTTTTAAAGAGGACTTCTTGCGCATCAAGAATCGAGAGCCGTTGCCTCGAAGCAGCCGCCTGTTCAAACTGTCGCCCTTCATTGATGACAGCGATCAGCTTAGGATGTCCAGTCGCATAGTCGCAGCAACGGCCATCACTGATGAAGTTAAGCGCCCACTCATATTGGATGGCAAACATCCATCTGTACGCCTCTTGATAGCCAAATACCACCAGAAGGCTGCTCACGCATACCACGCACTGGTTTTAAACGAGTTGCATCAGAGATTCTGGATTATAGGTCTCAGAAATGCAGTCCGGTTTGTAGCCCATAACTGCCAGCTGTGCAAACTTCGACGCTCCAGAACCTTCCAACCACCGATGGGAAACCTGCCAGAGGCTCGCTTGGCTCACCACCAGAGGCCATTTTCCTTCGTCGGCCTTGACTACTTCGGACCTGTTCACGTCACTGTTGGTCGGCGACAAGAGAAGCGCTACGTGGCTCTTTTCACGTGCCTAGTTGTTCGCGCCATACACATAGAAGTAGTCCACAGCCTTTCAACTGACGCGGCAATAATGTGCCTTCGCCGCTTTATCGCTCGACGTGGGACTCCTGTCGAGATTTGGTCTGACAACGGAACTGCTTTTGTGGGGGCCAGTAGAGAACTACAAGCACTCTATAGCGAGTCAGTTGAAGATTATGCTGCTAACGAGTCCATCAAATGGTGTTTTATCCCCCCTGCAGCGCCTTTTATGGGTGGAGCGTGGGAGCGGCTAGTCCGTAGCGTTAAGGATGCACTTAAAGTGACGCTTAGAGACAGAGCTCCTTCTGACGAGGTCTTGACTACCCTTTTGGCGGAAGCTGAGGCATTGGTGAACACGCGACCTCTTACACACGTCTCGCTGGACTCCGACGCCGACGAAGCGCTAACGCCAACGCATTTTCTTCTTGGATCATCGCCCGGGCGCCCTGTCCCAGCTGCCCTTGATGAGTCAGACCATCTCAACCGAAGCAAATGGCGAAGAGCGCTCAGGCTAGCCGACCATTTTTGGCAGCGTTGGGTGCATGAATATCTGCCCTCCTTATCACCCAGAACAGGAGGCGGAACTCCCCCAAGTATCGCCGAGGGCGACGTCGTGATCATATGCGACTCCAACCTGCCACGCGGTTCGTGGCCCAAGGGACGCATTGCACGGCTGTTCCCAGGGCGAGACGGTGTGGTTCGAGTGGCGGATGTCGCTACCGCTGCAGGCACCTTTCGGAGGCCTCTAAAAAAGCTGGCGAAAGTCCTTGTCACTTAAAAAAGGGGAGAATGTGCAAGATTGCACAACTTTTTATAGTATTTTTACCTTTTTGTATATCGTTATTGTCTTTGATTTTTATATACTTTTTATTGTCATATTTGACATCATTATACTTTTGTTTTCTTCAACCAAAACCAGTGCCTTTTTATTTCGTCTAGAATAATCGGCTTCAAAACTTTGGTAGTCTGGATGCAGACAAGTTTTATACAGCCGTGCTTAGAGGAGGCATATCGCACCTGAGACGTCTTTTGTATGAGTACCTAACTCGAAATTTATCACGAAGCAATAAATTTGTCCTATATAAACTAACCTCGTTAACTTGAATACTTTTTGCTATAATGCTACTGCAGTAGAAAACTATATAACGAGTTTTATTTCATAGGTGTTTTATTTTTGTGATAGCTCAGCGTCGTTAATTTCAAGATACGGCAGTAAGTTACGTACCGTCAATATGATCACATTTGACATCTCCACTTCAACCGAGAGAAGGAAATCTCTTAAGGGAAAATTTTGACTTTTGAGCGCTCGACTCTTTCACTCGAAAACTGCCAAAAATGATTGAGAATTGAATACCGAATGATAATAACCACTCGTATGAATCAATTCTACGTATCGGTAGCACTTACTAAAGTGCCTAAAATTTTGACACTATATACAATCGTATTGACTCCTATCTAATTTTCTATTGCTCGAAAGTCAAGATTCGGCCCCCTGTACTTGTATGTATAGCTTTAGGTGCCAATAGGATTATTAGGAAGTGGGTGAGCGAAACAGATTGAAATCGACATACAAAAATGATTATGAATGAGCTTGCTTGTGTTTTTACTACTTCACTCTCCAAACTTCATCTAACCCTACTCTATCATTCCTGTTGTTTGTGGAGGATGGAGATACGCTATAAACGCCAAACGAAAAATTGCCACAGAGAACTCAAATTATATTAAAACATAACGGTTTTACGCAGTAAGGTCTTAATCCTCGACGTTGCGCTAGTGTTCGACATAGGCACTTTGAGTCAAAGTGACATGTCATAAAATCGGGTGAAGAAAAATCCTTTTAGTTCGAATTTAACCCATATTGCTTTAACATAAAGTGGCCATGTCATAGAATACTGCTTCGTCGAGGACTTGGACTAGGACGATGTTTACCTTATTAATTTAGCTTATCTGTAATTAGAAATTATTTCGAATAACAAACCTTGCTGACTTTGACAAAACTAATCCATAGCTTAGTATTTAGTAAATCGTTAAGTATAATTCATGTTACTTTTGATGATGTAAATATTTACATATATTATAATGATGGAAAGTTATTGACTTCATTGCACCTTGGTTAGCAAATTATCATATATATGGCCACTTTTCACACAATAGTCTTCAAAGTCTGATGACTTCATGCATGACTAACTTATCATCAAAACTATCCGAATAGAGTCCCTCAATTTACCAATGCGTATATTATATTTCTTATTACCATGCGTTTTATTGATCGAATACCTCACTAATAAAGCATTTAATAGAGTCCCGAAACACGTTCCTGAATTAAACTAGAGACGCGCCACTTTCTATTCCACGAATTTAATATCAGATCAAATTAGCGAAATAACAAACTGTGACGTCGGATGCAGGAAACGCAATCACTTTAGTTATGGGGTCCGTAATTAAATATTAAGCGCCGTGTGACGTCAAGGCTTATGCCATTGATTTAGTTAGCTATATCGTACCTGTTACGAATTTGACGGTTGCAATATAATACGTCGTTAAAATGTAATTTTGTACGGCAGGTTCTTGGGGCTGTGGGGTTTGTTCTGTAATTGATTTGTAGGGGTTCTCTGCGATAGGTAATGGTAGATTTTGTAATCGTTTTCTTAAACGAGTCATGGAAACGTCTTAAATTTTCTTATTTTTCGGGATACATCTTTACAAACCTTGAATTTGATTAATTTCTTCGATTTTAAATATATGCATGATATTAACTAGCTCTCATAGAGTTAAAGTTAAACCCTCATTTTGGCTTCAACATATTTGAACACAATTGGCTAGTTTCCCACAGACTGTCTACTTGAATATTTGGAATGTATCGATAATGCGACTTTTATCATTAAAAAATGAAAATTTCTGGAATTAACAAAATCTGAAGAAGCCAGTTTATTGAATTTTATTGAGTTTAAAATTTTAAATCATTTTGGAATAATGCCGTCTCAGAAAACCGTTTCTTCTGTTGTTAAAGCGGGTCACGACACAAGACAAAGAGTTCGCGTTCCAGCTGGAAGCCTTTAATTATAATGTATAATATAAATATGACATTCTAGGCAGTTCCGGTGTTTCAGACACCATTTCTTAGGCGATAACAATTTTTAGAATTCAATTTAAATGGCAATTGTGTGGATCTGCCTATAGGTAAGTCTTTACAAGCAGTTATAAAAAAAAACTGTTTGCGTTTTAATAACACAAGACCAATCTTATCTTATCTTATCTTATCTAGGTGAGGGCCCTTTCGGATGCACTTCGACCCAGTGGGATCTTTTGTGCATTTGCTCTCTCCTTTATACCTGCTCCCAGGCTTGCTCCATCATTTCCACAAAGCGGATGATGCAGTTCGCCGGGAGCACCTTGAATTCCTTTGGTTGCGGGTAACCGTTACCAAAGTAGTTCATTCTTTGTCTGGCAAGGGCATGACATTCACACAATAAGTGTTCCATAGTCTCATCCTCCTCGCCACACATTCTACAGTCTAAACTATCAGATAGTCCCATCTTGGCCAAGAGATCCTTGACCCCGAAGTGACCAGTGAACACCCCAGATATGATTCTGAGTTGCTTCCTACTGGATTTCCAGAGTTTTCTGGTCCAGCCCGAGTCCACTCCTTCTATGAAGAGCTTAGAGTGCCTTAAGCCAGCCTCATTCCTCCACTCGTGTTGGTGTTTGGTTTTGGCGTAGGCTTTAAAGGCCGATATTATGGTCCCCTGCGAGAGTCCCACAAATGGTTCTGGACCTACAAAGTGATTTGTAGAGCCTCCTCTTGCAAGCTCATCTGCTCTTTCGTTGCCGATGAAGCCCTTGTGCCCTGGTATCCAAACTAGTTGCACCTTATTGTGCCTTCCAAGTCTGTTTAGTGCTTGGACGCCATTATAAATTAGTCTAGAGTCCACTTTCGGCGCCGTAAGCGCTTTAAGGGCCGCTTGACTGTCACTGAGTATATAGATAGTCCGCCCTTTGGTTCGCCTGTCTATATTCTCCTGTACACAAGCAATTATGGCGTATGTCTCCGCTTGGAAGACAGTTGCCAAACTACCCATGCTTACACTACTACTGTAGTCATTTGCATAAATGCCTGCTCCCGTACCGGATCCCATTTTTGATCCGTCCGTGTACCATATACTGTCTTCGATACCAGACTTTGGTGGTTCTAGACCTTCGGCCCACTCAGCCCTGGTTGGAACTTTTGTTGTGTAGTTCCTGTGGAATACATACTTGGGTAGCATTTTGTCGCTTCCCATGTTTGTTATTCTGTCTAAGAAACCATCAGTCTCCATGTTTGTGTGCTTAGTTTTCGGCTTGCTATCGCTCCACAGTCCAAGAGTTCTTAATCTGTAGAGCGATTTGCGCGCCTCTGACTTAATCACCATGTGAAGTGGCGGTAGGTCCAGTAGGACTTCTAGCGCCGCTGTAGGCGTGGTACGAAACGCCCCTGTTATAGCCATGCATGCCGTTCTCTGCACCTTTCTCAGGGCCTCTCTGCATGTGCTCATTAAAGTCCTTGGCCACCATACCAGGCTACCGTACAGTATTATGGGTCTCACCATCATGGTATAGATCCACTTCAGTACCTTGGGGTTCAGTCCCCATGTTTTGCCATACGCTGATCTACACATTCCAAATACCCTCAGGGCCTTTGTAATGGTGAGATCTGTATGCTTCTTCCAGTTCAGTTCCTTATCCAGTGTGACACCTAGATATTTCACGTCATTGGACATTTCTAGTACCCTTCCGTACAGCTTTAACTGCTGTATTCCGCGAAGGGTCCTTTTCCTAGTAAAGGGTATTACTACAGTTTTGCCTGGATTAATGGATAATTGGTGACAGTCGCACCATTTCTCCACTTCCCTCAGTGCCTTGTTCATGATTTCTGATACCGTACTTGGGAATTTCCCATTAACCAGTATCACTAAATCATCAGCATATCCTACCGTGTGGATGGGACCTTTATTGAGTTCTATCAAGAGTGAGTTCACCACCAAACTCCATAGAGTTGGTGAAAGTACCCCACCTTGTGGACATCCCTTTGTGGCCGTGGCCATTATCTCATCCCCTAAAAGAGATGACTTTATCAGTCTGCCATTTAGCATGTTGCCTATCCATTTACATATGGTCGGCTCTATACCATGTTTTGCAGCTGCTTCACTAATAGCATTATACGTGGTACGATCAAACGCTCCCTCCACGTCTAAGAAAGCCGCCAGACATAGTTCTTTATTCTCTATAGCCTGTTCAGCCTTGGTTGTTACCAGATGAAGTGCCGTTTCCGTTGACTTTCCTGGCTGATATGCACATTGCAGTTCGTGCAGCGGATGTCTCCTTAGTGGGCCATCCCTTATGTGTCTATCTACCAACTTCTCCAATGTTTTGAGGAAAAATGACGATAGACTTATCGGCCTATACGATTTGGCCTCACTGTAATCCGCCTTACCCGGTTTGGGTAGGTAGGTTACTTTTACCATCCTCCACACACGCGGTACGTGTGCGAAGGCTAAGCACGCCCTGTACAATCTGCTAAGGTGCGGGATTAGTACAGTAGCGCCCTCCTGTAGTAGAATGGGGTAGATTCCATCTGGCCCCGGGGCTTTGTAAGGTTGAAATGTCGAAAGTGCCCACTTTATCTTTTTATGATCTACTACCTTTTTAGACGTTTCCCAATTGTGTCTCGTTGTACTTGTGGTTTGTTCCAACGCACTAATTGTACAATCGTCTGTTACGCTCTCGTGTATTACTGAGCCTGGGAAGTGTGTATTACACATTATCTTAAGGGTCTCTAGCCCCGTTTTCGTCATTGTACCGTCATTGTCCCTGATGGATGTAAGCGGGACCGACTTTGTGGTTGCTAATGCCTTTGTTAGTCTCATTCCTTCCGGTATTGACTCGATCTGATCGCAGTGGTTCCTCCACGCTCTCCTTTTCGCTTTTCTCACAGCCTTGCTTAGTTCTGTGAGTTTTTGTGCATAGTACCCAAAGTCATTATATGACTTTGCGTCATTAAATATTGCCCTGGTTTCCCTCCTGAGTTTGACTATTTCCGGGGTCCACCATGGTACCTTTTTAGCCAGGGTTTTCTTTTCCGGGCAGTTATTAGTGAAGGCCGTGTATACGGCTTGTACTATTTTGTCCGCTTCGAATTCTATGTCAATAATAGAGTTTAGCTTTCCTTCTGGGTCTCCTAGGTCCACTTTTAGGTTAGTTCTAAAGGCCGACCAGTCCGTGTTCCTAGGATTCCGTTTACGTACCGCATTTGTTTGTATTCTAGTTTGGTACCTAAAGCAAATGTATCTGTATACACAAGACCAATAGTATATGTATATCATTGCAAATTTATATCGTAATTTTCATCGTGATCTAAATTAAACTAAACTAAACTTGCCTGTTTTACCAGTACTATCAAAAATTAAAACTTAATTCATAGTATCCCCAAGTAAACAAAAAAAAAGTAAAACAAAGAGTGGTGTGCAAATAAAAGCCGAAACAAAATAATATTCGGATTAACGAGTTTTACTGAGGACAGATATAAATTATATACTTACCTTATAAGCAAAAAAAATTGCTGATTTAACATTATTGTTGTTAGCATTATGTTGATTGTTTTCTATTTTTGAGTGAGGATAGCTCAAACTATTTTGCCCTTTTTAGTGTTCCGTACCAAAGTTGGTCCAACGGAACACTTATGCAACCACTCGGAGGCTGTCCGTCTGTTACAGCTAGTATTAAATACACTTGGAAGAGTTATTTTCTAGACCTCGTCTACAAATAAATATCTGGTACACATATCTATTTAATAGTATCGTTAGGAATATTTCAAGTAATTCAAATTAATTCGTAACTCACTAACGTTCCCGATAAAATTAAAATCAATTGCAATTCAAGCAGTAGAAAATTTCAAAACTAATGCACGTTAGCCACATCGGTAGAACACTGCAATAAAGGAATGTCTCCAATTTTAAACAACTGAAAGCCAATAACAATATACGTTTAACAAGTGCAAGTTGAGGGTATAAAATCGATGGAGTATTTCCACCCCATTGGTTTACTGGTCTCTTGCTGCACAAGGGTCTCCTTTAAGCCTTTTGCAAGTAGCAATTTATGTTTACGACAATCTCTGTGAAAGTGGCTTTATAGTTTTTGTTTTTCTAAAGTAATCGTCGCATTCGTAGCTCGCTTGAATCTTGTAGACAAAAATAAAAAAGTTGCAATAGAATTTTTTCAAAATTCTGTCAAAAATTTAATTTTTGGTTCAAGCTTTTATTGCTGACTATAAATTTCTGCATACCATCATCAACTACTCATTGAGACGATTGTTACGAGCCCAAACTCGATGGGGTTGTGTCGTTTTTTTTGTGGAGTTTCTATGGCCACCTTCCAGCTCCAGAATCAGATCAGCTCCAAGTCATCATAATATTGCATTGTCATGCGATATACATATGCTTGCAAAATTTCAGCTCAATTGGATAACGGGAAGTGACTGAAAAATGGATTGCTAATTTTGACGGACAACTTACATACGAACAGTGCAAGTTAATATACTAGTATGTAAGCCTTGTAAAATATGCAACTGTTTTTCTTACGCCTTATCCAAAAAGACATACATATAATACAAGACTATTTACTAAAACAAACTTTGACAAATGACCAATTCGGGGAAAAGAAAATTCGTAAAATCATAAGTTTCATTTGTCCAAAATTAAGTTATGTTAGGTTTTTTTGTAAGATAACGGCTTCTGAATAAAATAATCAGGAGAAACAATTCAAGAGGTATCTAACCACAAAATTTATATCGAAAAGATGCATTTATCAAGTAACGGCCGGGTGAGGTTTTTAACTGTGCCAACATTTTAAAGGCTAAATCGGATACGGTCACACTGAACACCTTTTTGCAATAAATGACCAATATTTTGACTTCGAAAGTTCAGCAGGCAAATGTGATGCTAATCAGTTTAATAGTAAATTTCATACAAGAATTGTTCTTATCAGTGGCGTAATTTCATCCACGCCCCTACGTGACCGCTATACAATGCATGTCCTGATTATTCCAGTTATTCAAAACATCATAAAATCAATTAGCTGTATATAGCGTGTCCCACTTTACATGAAAGCCTCATAGGAGTTACCAGTATTTGCGACTAATACGTAATTATTTCACTGGAAACATTTTATACGCTTTTGTGATCGCTGCGATTTTAGATTCTATTAGTGCGAAATATGGTTTAGTTTTCAGTGTGAGGGTATAGTAAGATGCGACTTTTTGTTAGTTTTTGCGGCATGTAGCGCACACATTGTGTTGCATTATAAATACTCGTACGAGCTAAGTATCCGTAATTATGCGAACGCTTTTACAGAAAATCTGTTTCACTTATATGTTAATTTATGTTAAATGTTTTGAAATTTAAAACTAGTTTACTGCGTCACTGTGTTGTCTGGTTCCTGTGGTATGTTTTAATAGTTGAAGCAAATATATAGTTCGGAGCACGGAATACAACATTTTCTATTTTAATGTGATTTAAACAGCAAAGCTAGGCAGTACAAAAAATAAGTCGATATTGATTCTTTCGATTATACCTACAGTATATTATTGGAGACGTAATCAGAAACCAACTTTTCAGTCTCTAATGTTAACACTATTACTAATAACTTATTAAACGCGCTGTTTACGCGCGTTTGTGTCGATTTAAAAAAATATGACATGTATAACTAAGTTTTATAAAGGAACAAATTAAATGAAATTCGATTAAAACGGGCGTCGAACGCGGTGTGCATATTATAAGATACGATAAGATAAGATAACATTTATTGGTAACATATAAGTACAAGTCAAGTGTTTTTTTTTTAAACAGTTACAATTTAAAATGGTACAAGATATTTCATACGAATACCTAAACACATAATAGATGTAGGTACAATGTATAATGTCGTTATATTAATTAAACAGTCATTGGTAGTTTCATTAACTCACTAAAACTATAAAAGTTATGCATGAGTAACCATTCTTCAAGCTTACTTTTAAAAGAATGAATAGATGCCATCTCTTATGCTGTCTGACCTAGGGAGTTTGTGACAAGTTGTAACTAGGCGGTCCCGGTGCGCATTGCTGCGGAGGCCGTACGACGTGACTATTTATGTGACGTGACGTTTACATTTATTTATGTTCATGTGTGTAAAGCTCGCGATTTGGAGGATAACTATGCCGGATAGGGTGGTCGCGGGCCGATTCATCGCTACGGATGCCCACGATACCTCGCACTGCGCGCTTCTGCATCCGGAACGCGCGTTCATACTCCGATGCTCGACCCCACAACTCAGCACCATACGTTAGTATCGAGTGGACGGTGGCAAAGTAGCACGATCGGACTGTTTTTCTGCTCAGGCGCGCGCATACAAAATCGATGTGCTCCCTCCAGGAAAGTGCGCTGTCGAGAACGAAACTGAGAAGTTTCGTGGTTGGAACTTGTTGGATTTTTGTGCACCCCGCGCAGATATTTAAACTAGTACTTGGGTGACCATTTAGGCTGATACGTAAAAAGCAGGTGTTCTCTGTGTTGAGTGCTAGTCCGTTCTGCGTAAACCATCATGTATAGTCTTTTAACAGTGTCATTGACAGCGATTTCGAGTAGCTGTTCGTTCGGCGCTGCGACCACTACCTTCACATCATCAGCGTACATAAACACTGCTGAATCATCGAGGGCTCCTGGTAGGTCGTTAAGAAATATTGTAAAGAGAGTATTAGATAGACAGGAGCCCTGCGGAACTCCAATTACGCTGATTTTTTCTGCTGATCGTACTTTCCCTTGATCTCCCACCACAACTTGGGTTCTGTTCCTCATAAAAGACACCAGTATGTCGCGAGCGGGTCCGCGTAGGCCGTAGTGATCCAGCTTCGCTGCGACGAGGCTGTGGTTTGCGGTGTCGAAGGCGCGCGAGAGGTCGCAGCACAGCACGGCCGCCTGGCTAGCCTCGCGCGCCCTCAGCGCCGCCCACACCACCTCGCGCACCAAGTCAGTCGAACACCGCCCTCGCTGATACGCGTACTGCCGGTCCGACATCACATTTTGGGACAGCCACTATACGCTGGTTGAGACCGACTTTGCTGAGGGCTGGTACTAGGGATATAGGGCGATAAGACTTACTAGCGCTTTTCTTTCCTTTACCTTTATACAGAGGCAATATTTTCACTTTTTTAAGTGGTTCATGTTGAAGAGACATGCTAGCGGATTGCTAACTATCGGGCTTACAAACTTAAGGATACTAGGTGATAATTCGTATATACCCTGACTTCCCTTGGGTGCTATCTTATGCTGCAATATTTTGGCTACTTCGTGAGGAGTAAAAAGCTTGAGCCGTATTACGGAGCGGTCCAGAGGCGGCATGCTGCCCGCGAGCGCAGTAAGCGCGGCACGCACGTCGGCGGCGGCGCGCCGCACGCCGCCGCCGCGCCTACAAACTCCGCTTTGAGCGCATTGACCACCTCCTGCTTAGACGTTACAGGGAGCCCGTTGCAATCCCTGATCATTTCTGTGAAATCTATCTGTTGGCTGGGCTTTCTGGCCAGCTCTTTGTTAATGACGTTCCACATAGACTTACTTTTATTTAGATGATCACTAATTAGTTTTTCATAGTGCTCAGTACGTTTTAGTTTTAGTTTATTGTCATACGCGATAGATAAGTCTTCCGTAAAACGACTTAAGCTGTCACAGAGACAGCACCTTAGCGGGTGCTGTCTCTCGTCCCATGACACGGGCAGGTACAGCATCCGCTCGGTGTACTCCTTGCATTTCATTAAATTGTAGGTACCTAGCCCCACGCACGCCTCACAAAGGTCCGGGACAGCATTGTCCCGTGAGCGGGAAAGACATACATAATAATAATAGGTGCAACCGCCTTTGCCTTATTCCAACACTAGCTTCTGCCCGCGACTCCACGCACGTGAAACTCGTCCCCCCTTAGGGGATGATTTCCGGGCTAAAAACTATCCGATGTCCTTCCCCGGGACTCAAACGATCGCTATACCAAATTTCATCTTAATCGGTTCAGCGGTTTAAGCGTGAAGAGGTAACAGACAGACAGACACTTTCGCATTTATAGTATTAGTATGGATTTTATTATTCCGCTAGCAGCGAAGGAAAAATACTAATATATATCTCATTCCAGATAACATTAGAATTTTAACGGACGAATTTGTCTACCTACGTTTCCTCCTTTATTCGATTAGAAAAATCGTGCGTCATCCTAGAATCTAGGATATTAAATGGAAATATTGTACTAAGTAGTTTTACTTATTTCGATCATTAACACACTCAGTGCCGGAAACCCGATATCGAGTCCTTACGCCGTAGGCGCTTTCCGCTATAAACATACGAGGAAAACCACGGGATCTGCTACGAGCGTAGCGCGTAGCGATACGCGGCACTGAATGTGTTAAGTGCTTTTCAAAGATATCGATACCTACAATTTTTTTGCATTTCAAATTGGTTTTCCTCAAAATCGCATGACGATTAACAGACATTTTTATCTTATATGAAATCTTCTATATATATATATATGTATAAACGTAAAAGTCCTGACTGACTGACTCCTTCACACACTTAAATCAACGCCCCAGCCCAAACCGTTGAACCTAAAAGGCTGTTTTTTTCACAATAAGTAGTTTATATAACGTATGTATCTATTAAGAAGGGATTTTTCAAAATTCCACCCTCAAGAGGGGAAAAGTGGGGTTAAAAGTTTGTATGGGGATGGCGTACAATTTTAAGCGAGATACTTGAAACTTTGTATATGGACTCCTTATAACAATACAAGAAAAGTAATTTAAGGGTTTTGGAAAAACCCGCCCCTAATAAGTGGATTAAATAGGGGTGCTAAATTTGTATGGGGGAAACTCTTTTTTTGAGGTACAAAATTAAAACTTTGTGAAAAGATTCTGTATCAGAATACAAAAATATGGAGCTACGATAAAACGTGTTCCACGCGGACGGAGAAGCTAGTAGAGTATAGTTGCCCCTACACTTCAGGCGTCATATTCATTCTAATTACGATAATCGCTTCTGTGATAACGACATTTACCGGCAATCATATCGCACGCATTCACGATGTTTCATGACAAATGGAAGTATAAACGACGCGTCAAACGTAACCATTTTCGTGTCCGATGGCTATCAGAAAATTGCTCACTTTTTGCGGCGACGACGCGTCGGGAAGCGCCCTCTCGTGTTCGTAATGAAACTTTGAGCAAATTGCATTGCACCAAACACGCAATTTCGATGGGTAAAATTCCCGTTTATTTCATTAATTTGCAGACCAGAAATATACTTTAAGTTTGAACGAAATGTCTCAATTCTGTCTAATGAAAAGTACTTATTTCGCTAAGACACATTCACTGCTAAGACTCGCTCGTGGAAAGCGACTGCGGCGTAGGCACCTGGTGAACGGGTTCCAGGCAGTGAAAGTGTTATTGAGATATATTTTTTTAGGAATGATTTACATGCTAATCCTGTTCATAATGTTTCATGCTTCTAAGATCCCATTTTCAATAAATGAATTTAACCAGAATCCGGAATTATTCTTTGCTATAATGCCACTAAACCTAAACACAAACGCAGCTATTTTTGTATTCCAAAAGCGCGTAAATACCTATACATTAATTTCACCAAATAGTAGTTCGATGACTTACAAAACAGTTGAATCGTGAACAAATGAACTAGAAACTCGCCGTAAATCATTAGAGTTGGTGTTTATGCAATTTATACCGCGTGAATCAACCGCTTACGCGCATAATAAATTATGGACACTAATCTGATTAGCATAAAATAAAGCTAACATTTGCCGATTTTACCAGAAATCTGTTAACAACTAGCGGCTCTGTATAAAATTACACAAAACTCAGCATACAGACATCAACAACAACATCAACATTGAAGAGCTTGGCTTTTGTCGGTGGAGTAGATAGGCGTAAAAAAAAGACATACAATTGAACTAAATTACGAATCTCACAAAAATTGCCTCAATAGAGTAATTTTTGATGTAGGTACCAGCCACCCCGTCGTTTGAGGTTATTCTTAAATCAAAAATTATTCGGATTTTAGGATGCTCGAAAATGCATATGTTCGATCGTATTATTGTTACAAAGCCAAAACATGAATTGAGTTTGTGATATTGACTGGCAGCAGTTTTATTCCATTGATATGGATTTCACAAATAGGTAAAATACACGAAATATAAATTTAGTTTTGATATGAGTCTATTTCAAGACCAAGTTTTTTAAACGATTTGAAGTGACTAAAAAGATCGTAGCTGATTTTTAAGCCTGTGATTATTATACCCTCTAACTATAAAATCACTTGTGTCATTATGATTTGGGTTTGCTAGTGGCTGACCATTGGTTTTGTTAAACATTGTAAATGTTTAACGAACCTTCTTTACGTAAATGTATTCTGTTATAATGTTTATATATAAAAATAAATATTTGGGGACAATCTTACACAAACCGACCTAGTCTCAAACTAAGCAAAACTAAGATGAGTTAAAGGGACGAATCATGGTTGATGTATCTCTAAGAAAAATTTACAGATTTTACCAAAACCCGTGTTTGTTCGTTCTTAACCCATCTTTAGAAAGGGTTGTGGGAATTCCACTGCAATCGAGTATACCAAGGAAACACCAAAGAGAATGCGGCTGCCTGTACAATTGAAACTGGAATTGCTAACAGCCGAAAGTGCTTGGAGAAACAATGACCGGGATCTAATTGCCGAATAGTGCTGAGATGGTAGTGGCATCGACATCGTTTATTTTTTGTTAATTTTTTGCAAATTAACTTTCTGGTTATTCCCACCTGTTAGCACCAATTTGTTACCAGTGTTAACAGATGGGATTTTTCCCCCATCTTTTATCACTCAAGTACTCGGCACCGGGACGACTGGTAACAATTTGGTGGTACAGTCGCCATCACATACATAGGTACACTATAGGTGTTCAAAAATATCGGCACATGCACCCTAACGCCTTCAAAATAGAGGTGTGTTCCGATGTTTGTGACGTGCTTGTTTGCTC
Organism: Epinotia brunnichana; assembly: GCA_963854355.1. Taxonomy (NCBI): domain Eukaryota; kingdom Metazoa; phylum Arthropoda; class Insecta; order Lepidoptera; family Tortricidae; genus Epinotia; species Epinotia brunnichana. The sequence continues at coordinate 20,123,970 of OY977949.1, forward strand.
CGATGTATGTGATGGCGACTGTACGAGTAACAGGTGGATATAACCCTATCGCTCTCCATATAATTTGATGTACTTATCGCAGAGTTTCATAATCTTACTGCTAAAACCATTAATGGTTTGTTAAACTAATTCATATTATTCTTTCTCTGTATTAGCAATAAGCAAAGATACAAGACAAAGATAAGTACAGTCGCCATCACATACATCGGAGCAAACAAGCACGTCACAAACATCGGAACACACCTCTATTTTCAAGGCATTAGGGTGCATGTGCCGATATTTTTGAACACCTATAGTGTACCTATGTATGTGATGGCGACTGTACCTACAAAATACGTTTCCGTCTATAATTTGATTTTCGGTGCAAGATTTTACTTTTTGAGAGACTTTGGCAACTACTTGTTGAAAGGATTCCAATGAGTGCAAAGACGGCCGGTTATCTTGTGTAGTTTAGAAGTTGTTATTGCCATTCATCATCAGACCGGCTTGATGGTACCATCATATTGCACTGTCACCAGACTCACGCGCTATTTTAAAGAGAAACGCTTTTAAGATTAGCATTATCGCAGAAGTCGTGTGCAAGACAAATACTTGAATTATTTAGTTGAATAGTAGAGAGTAATTGAAGTTTTGAAATACAGATTTGAAAGAAAGTTGTTGCAACCAAACATTTTTAAGTTCGTACAGAACCATTTAAAGTCAAAGGCCTTTTATTATCTGCTGATGAGTAGCCTATGTGCCATAATAATTTAAATTCTCACTCTTGTCGGTGGAGCAAGCGTAAAATATTACTTTCCCTGTCATATTTCTTAATTCGTTCATTTAAAAATAACTTGTCGTTTACTTATTTTTTCGCAACTGTATTAAAAAACGTCGTTCGATATACGTGGAAAAGTAAAAAGCACTAGTTCGCGAAAACCAACTTTCCGGACGCTAAACAGCTTCGTAAAGTATAGCACTTTTTGAGCAACTGTATTAAAAAAATAATATCACGCCGTTGTAACCCCATCACTAGGTAAATACCGACGGCGACGGGAGCAAAGGGAATCAAACGCGACGCAATCCTGGGAGTTGGAATAGCCGACGATGTCGCCTGAGCTAAACAATGAGGTTACGTGGTAGCTCAGGTGAGCTGGTTTATTTTTTTACACAGTATTTGTAGACATACAGGGACGATAAAGTATCAGAACGAGCGCGTGTAACATATTTAAATGAAATGAAATATGAAGAACATAGACTTAAGAATATTATAAGAAACTGTTACCGTTTGAATTAATTTAGCAACTATTTTGAATTTCTTTAATTTCTCATATGGATGTAGATAACATTGACTGTGAACGACGCGTGGCGCCGACGTGGTCGATGTGCGACAGGCCTGGGTTTGACCTTCGCGACCTCACAGTCACCTAACAAGGGGCGTTTAAAAACCGCGGCGGGCGAACCGCGCGTTTCAACCGCGGCGGGTGAACCGCGGCGGTTGAACCGCTCAGCGTGTTTTTAAACGGCCGTAACGCGCTTTGATAGCGCAGGTGCTCTAGGGGAGCACTAATCCCGCAGACTGAGCTGCACTGTTGAAGGATGGGGTGGGGGTGACGATAAAATAATACTTGGCGAAAAATAAATGAAACGGTATAATAAAATAATGAGACACAAACTACTGATTAAACTTTCCCTATCACAATTTCCTACTTCCTATCACAATTTCCCTACTTCTTCCTTTCTTCTTCTTCCTAGGAGCTCCCACTGGTGGGGCTGAGCGAACACAAATATATCCGGCGATTATAGCCTCTTTTATACCCCTAAGACATCAGAAGTGGTGGGGATACAATTTTAAAGACCTCGCCCACTTTCACTATGGAAAAGCTAGTTTTTATGTTTTCCTGATTTTCAGGGGAACCTTAAGGGTTTTTACACATTTTCCTTTAAAAGAACTATTTGTGGGCTATACATTACAATGTCTATTAGTTTTCCTACTTTTCCCGTTTAAATTGGGAAAATCGATATTTACGTAAAATTATTAAGTTTGGTAACATGAAATGGCTTTGCCAGGCCCTAGTGGCTTTAATTAACATTGATTATCAAAAGTGAGTATACATACGTGAGGGCATTTACCTTACCTTTCTAATGATATCTTAATTGCTTTCGTACCTTATCTGGTTACGAAGATATGGCCGGGTGAGACCGTCAATTTTCACATTTACATTAACGTGGTAGCATAAGTTTGACTTTGCTCCCGTCTTTTTAGCCAATCAGAGAAATCAACCTGAACCTTGACCATTCTTGCACCATAATATGCAATAAAACTCTATGCATACGTAGTGTACATTTTTATTTCACATTTTTCGCGACTCTAGTTACCGATGTCCCTTGTTGACGGACTAGATCGGGATATAGTCTCAAGTTGGTTTCTTTACAAATAATTTGGCTGTCTCTCCCTCAATTATCGGGGGTTCTCCCTCTATTCTCTTCTTGGCCCGTAGGCCTTATCGTTCACATACTATACAACACCCTTTCTCTTCGTGACCCGTAGGTCCTACATTTCACAAACTACATTCTGTCGCCCACATTGACTAACCTCCATATATTTTGCAGTTCAGTTAAAGGATCGGCCAAACCAAACCTACTCTAATGCTTCGTAAATTAAGCTGCGTCAAAATCATGAAAACTCAGTTTTATTTTTGGCGTACGTAAAATCAAGGCGCAAAGCGCAAAGGACGCGTCGCTGAGAAAATATGACTTCATCCTTGAGTGCACTTACATTGTTAATTCAAATATATTTGAATTCGTCTAGCTGTAAAGCTTACACATATTCACATAGATTGTATTAATAAAATTACGAGTATTTGATGCATGGCGTTACTGGGACGAAAAAATACATTGGTACCTAATACTAAATTCCCCTTTTTCCTAATCAGGGTTAAATTGAAATCCGATCACAAGTCTGATTTGCCACGATGCTCCCATTAGTCCAGTACCAATTAGATCCATATTGTACTCTCAGTATACAATGGTCGAATGTACTGTGTATTTAGACGAGTTGTTCGCCCATTCGTTCCTAGGGCACAAAGTTGTTTCCTCGGAACTTACAGGTCTTACGTACAAGCGCCTAATTGGAATATTTGACTATTAGGTTCTGAGGTTCACGAATATTACCGGTATTAATTAGAGATAAATTTGCATGTAATTGATAGCTTGCTCATGCCGGAGAAAATCATTTAACCGTTATTTGTTTGGTGTATTGGAGATGGATTTGTAGTTTTATGGTTTAACGAAAAGGGCTTATCGACATGCATTTGATAATTTCTAAGATTAGTTTTTTTTTATCTAACTAGGCCTTCCTTCAAGTACAACGACGTGAGTAAATATGTCTACGGCCTGCCTGATGGTAAGCAGTCACTGAAGCCTGTGAACCATTGCCACTCAAGAAGAATCACGCGTGCGTAATTAGCAGACCTTTTAATGGGGTATAATTATGACAACAGTAAAAATATTAATTTTTTCATTAGCAACAGATAAACATTACGAAAATACTCGGAAAGTATCAAGCTTCCTTTAATGTTTGCTATTTTAAGATTTTAAAAATCATAAAAACAAATAATAAGGACGTTAATTTTTTATAATGCAGTTACGCCTGCTAACGATATTTATAAACTTCAAATTAAAGGAAAAATTGAAAAATTTAGGCTTCGAGCCGGATTCGAACCGGCGATCACAGGCATACATGGCCCGTCGCTACTAACCAACTGAGCTATCGGAACAATCTGTCTCAGCCCCTAAATCTTTCAATCAGTTTCTTCTTACAACGCCTTAGGGAGGCTAAATTTTTCAATTTTTCATTTAATTTGAAGTTAATAAGGACGTTGTTTGATTGTGATGTCACAATATAGTAATCCCTACAAATTCCATATTAACCGAGCGTTTTTGACGTTTCATAAAAATGAGCTGATTTGACTTTTGTAAAATACCGAATTGATGATGACAACTAGAGATAAATGCAAGTTCCTCAATCTGAATACAACCAGCACCTCAAAAGCTGTGGCGAATTAACTAACGCACCATCAGGAAGACAATACCATATACCTACAGACTGAGAAAGAAATAAATTAAAAGGCTATAATGTCCCCTTGCCGATGGAATACCAGTCCAGTACTGTATTAAGTAATTTTATTCCCTTTTTAATTTCTCTTTATGTTATAATTATAATCACAAAACCAGTTTTTCAGTCACAAACGTTCACAACATGGAAACATAATACACGCGCAAAAATTCCTTACCCAACCCGCTTCACCATTGTTACGTCTACCAAGACATTTAAATTACCTAGACACATTGAATTGCAAATGTAAGGAAGTAAAACGTTGTTTGGCGTTTTCTGTTTTCCTATTATAAGTTGCTGGAATTGCATGTAATTGCTTAATTCCAGCGTTGCCGCTCGAACTTCGTCGTGGCCTGCTGGAAACCTACAATATTTGACACGGGAGCTAGTGCGCTTTTTATTTCATTTATTTATAAAATTAATAGATAATAACTACAAACAAAATCTTTTGTGCAGCTTAGGTAAATTTCGTGGTTGATGCTCATTTATATGTAACCACAGCTTATTCTATAGTAGGTATTCGCAAAATAAACATAGTAATAAACAGAGATGTCAACAAGGATGCGGCCAAAGTCGACATTGCTTATCGATTAATTACTCTTGCTCGATTAATCAGTACTGTGCCTAAAAACAGGTAGGTAGTAAAAGGGGTGTGCCCGGCCTTATTATTTTTTACCCCATCGGTACGTTGCTTTTGCGACTACTATATTACACTATAAATCTTGGAACTTGCAATACAATAACTGAAGTAAGATTTTAAATGGTATGTCGTTAGGTAAAAGGGTGCATGTGACATGTTTTCAAAAATAAAGGTCAGTCAGTACTGAACCGCGATGGGCTTGGGAATGGAATAGCTGTTAGTTAAACTTTGACGTATTTATAAGGCAATCGCGGTTTGATAATACCGTAATCAGAAATAATCAGAAAAAAAGCGCATGCATCAACCATTAAAAAATTTACGTAGCATAGGAATTAAATTTTACGTAGCATAAATATAATATTAACAATTCAAACATGTTTATTTTCCCCATTGACCCAATAGAAGTATTTAATATAATAAAAAAACTGAGTACCACCCGTTCGATTGGCTATGATGATATCCCTACACATATAGTGAAGTCAACAAGTGACATTATTGCTCCTGTTCTATCACATTTAATCAACATGACCTTTCAACAGGGAGTGTTTCCTGATAAGTTAAAGGTTTCTATTGTAAAGCCTATTTTTAAAGCAGCTGACAAAAAAATCCCGGAAACTATAGACCAATCACGCTCGTACCAATATTCGCTAAAATCCTGGAGAAAGCAATGCACAATAGGCTGATGTCTTTTATTAAAACCAGCGGAATAATAAGTGACTACCAAAATGGCTTCCAAAAAGGTAAATCTACCACATTGGCCACGTTTAATTTAATAAACAAGATAGTCGATAACGTAGATAAAGGTCACAAAACTGTTGCCATTTTCTTTGACATGAGCAAGGCGTTTGACCATGTATCACATAGGTTATTACTAAAAAAATGCGAAGCCTTTGGCATGAGAGGACTTATATACTCGTGGCTCGAGAGCTATCATATTCATATTCATTTAATCATTGCCTTGTGTGTACAAAATATCTCAGCAATCAACGCCAAAAAGTAGAAATAGTAGGGGCGTGTGACAGAATTATAGATCACACATGTTGTATAATAGGGTTGGAGTACCTCAAGGGACTTTACTTGGACCTTTATTGTTCTTATTGTATATTAATGATTTGCCTTTAATTACTAATCACAGTTGTACCCTATTTGCGGACGATATCTCAATTGTTATTTGTGACATGCGTAATCAAAATTATGAGAATATTATTAATAATGCTATTGCTGACATAATTAAATGGTTAAATGATAATAATTTACATGTAAATGTTGAGAAAACAAAGTACATATAATTTATTAATAGAAGGAGAAAGAAGGAAAAACTAAATATATTTTATAATGGGCAGACTCTAGTAGAATGTGATACCACTACGTTTCTAGGATTTGCTCTTGATGATCAATGTACTTGGAAGACGACTGTAGATAAAGTCTGCTCAAAAATTAATAGGTTTGTATCTGTTTTATGGCGATTGACACGTATAACTGATATGAAAACCGCTATAACGGCATATCACGCTTTTGTAGTATCTAATTTAAGGTATAATATTTTGAATTGGGAAAATTTATCACATGTGAAGCGCACCATTCATCATTTCCTTGCCCTTATCCCATTTACTTGGGGTCGGCGCAGCATGTCTTTTTCTTCCATACTTCTCTGTCAGCCGTCATATCATCATTCACTTCTTTTCTCTTCATATCGTCTCTCACACAGTCCATCCATGTGAAGCGCACCATTATAGCACAAAAACAATGTATTAGAGCAATATGTAACATATCTCGAAGAGCATCTTGTAAAAATAATTTTATTAAACTGTTTTTGTTAAACGTTAATAACCTAACGGTGCACTCGATTTATATCTACGAAATTTGTGTATTTGTTAGATTGCACTCTGATATATTCATCATGAAAAGAGATACAACACGTTTAAATACTAGATATTCGGAGAGGTTAGTACTCCCTTATATGCATACAGCCATGAGAAGTAAAAGTTGTTACGCAATGTGCATTAAGATATTTAACAGACTGCCTGACGAGCTTAAAAAATACCACTCAATAAATTTAAAAACAAACTGTTCTCTTTTCTTGTTGAAAAGTGTTACTACACTCTGAATGCGTTTTTAGATACGACAATAAATTGACATTTTCATAATTGTTGCAATAGTTCACATTAATGGATTAACGACTTTGCAATAAGTTCTATTAATGCATGTTAATTTTTGAAATAATAATGTTAATTAATCTTAATTTTAGTGTAATTTCAATTTGCATGGCTTTTTAAAGTCTAAATGTGTATGGCTCCACAAATGGCAAATAAATATATTTCATTTCATTTCATTTCATTTCAATTGTAACTAACGGACCTTTTGCCTAACGAAGGCAATGTGAGTCGAGTTTAAAGCGTCTACGAGCGACTTTAAAATTTAAACACCGGATCCCGGTCTAAGATTTGCACCAAAACATGCAGCGTAGTAGCGTTGCGACAGCGCGGCAAACTGGCCTTATCTAAGTAGGTATTGTTGTTTTTACGCGATCCGCAGTCCTTGCCTCGAAAACTTGCCTTAACTAATAACCATTTAGAATTAAAAGTGTGCCGGAGAAAGAAAAAACGTTGCAGGTGAAAGCTTTTGGCACAGATTTTATTCAAACCTTTTCCGGGAAAATACATGTTCATGTCAGTTTTGAATAATTTATTTATTAAGGAACTTTTTATTAAATGGGTAATGGTTTTACAGGACCGAGTTAGTCAATCATATTTTTTTCAAATTTTATGCCACGTATCATTTTACCAAAAACGTTAAACATAAATTTGGCCACAATTAAAACTTTACAACTGAGCCAGGTGCAGCTACAAAGTCATTACAGCGCGTTGCGCAACATAGTTTTTCGTCCACATGGCACCAATATACCTGCGCCGCGCCTCTATCACATCAAGAATCTAACATTGACGCGCGTCACGCAGCCTGTTGCAAGACTTGCAAGCTACAACGACTTAATATCCTTCGGTCCGGACGCATAGGTACTTAACTCATTCACGGCCATGCTACGCTCGTAAAGCTACGCCGTAGTCCGTAGCAGCTTAAACTAATATAGTAATAATATACTAACTAATGTAGCAAAAAGCGCTCTGACGCATGTGTGTCGTCATGGGCGCTGAATTGACAGTGACACTACGTCCACAGGCATACAATTTATTAGCTTTAGGCTTAACAACGCTTAATTGACAGTACCTACTGCCAGTGAAAGTGTTAAATAGGTATAACCCCTAAAAGGGCCCCAACAATGTTATCTTGAAAACTTAAATTAATTAACACGCCTTGCCTTGGTAGAGTACTACGATCGGGTATATCCTTCCAAAGCCTATTTTTTTTATTATGACTACATTTTGAATAATAAAACTCAACAGGTAGATCACCGGTGACGTTGCCACCTTCCACAGAATCAGCCTTTAGGTGCTAATAGACTTGAGAATTCACATGTAAAAGAGCGTTTTCACATATAGGCGTTTTTGTCGCGCTATATACTGCAGCGCGACTAAGAAGCACTACATTACACACTATATGTGAAAACACTCTAAAAGAACATAGAGGACTCGCCATTTTAAAAATTTTCGGACTTAACAACAAACAGAGCCAAGCATAGATCTAAACATCGCTATGAAAATTTTCATGATCATTCTTACAAACGCTCTAGTAAATACTGTACCTACGGAGGTGTGGGCGGAAAGGAACGGCTGCGAAACGATAACAAAATTGCTCGGCTCGGCAAAAAGCTCGAAGGATATTAACTGTCGTTTCGTTAGAATGCTCGCTAAACCGCTCCTGTTGGTTTTGTGACCTTTTAGCGATTTACTGTCATTCCGCACAAATGGAAATTCGTCAACAAACGACCATTCTGAAATTCGACCATAAGTAATAACACCAAGAGTGAATATGGTTAAAATTAAAGGGAATGTTCAATCTATCAACACCTTTATAGTTAGCATATCGCGAGCAGCTGTTTATAAAACCTGCAGAACTGAACCCCTGAAAAGGAACAATAAAATTTGTCCAGAAAATTGGATTTATTCAGACATAGTCACAAGTGTAACTGCCCACATGATTAGGGGGCATTTACAGAAAACTACTTCCTCGGATATAGCGGCATTCGAAACTGGTGAAAAAAGTTACCTGAGGGTAGTAATTAGAGTAATATTTGTGGGGGAAATAAGCCATTGAAAAAATGGAAAGTTTTTAGTTTTATAAATTTTTAACGAGTTGCCACCCCATAAAATGTGTGTGCTGGAGACGGTTTTGTGGGGTGATTATAGTCGCATTTTTAATTACATGAAGTAAACTGACATTTACGGGCATGCCTTCGTATCAGTATGCCTAATATTACCAATTAAAGTCACTTATTGCATGGGAATTTTGACAGTGCTCTGTGAAATGCCAGCTAGCGGCGCCATTTTTTAACCGACCCCAAAAAAGGACGAGGTTATATGTGTTCCATTGTATTGTATTTTTTTACGTTTACCTATCGGTCAGTAGGTAGGTACCTATAGCGAGGTTGATGCAACCCGTAACTTCCTTCCATGCAGGGTAAAAGTTAGCTGTTACATTGAATACGGACACTTGGTATTTTATATATACTTGTTTTTACCCGTGACTTCATCTCTCTGTTATGAAAGTATTTCAGGCTTAAATATTCCTCCCCGTACAAATGTACACCCCTCATTTTCAAGGAATGATTTCTGGGATGATAACTATTCTGACATTCCCAGGGCCTCACATTATTTCGGTTATCGGTTCAGCGGTTTAGGCGTTAAACAATAACAAATTGAAAGACAGACAGAGTTACTTTTAGTATTTACAATAATAGTATAGATGGATAGTATGGATTAATTTAAAACACGTAGGTACTTAGTGTAGGAGTGTACTTAACGAAAAATTAATCCTATAATTATTTGCTACCTGCTTATAATTTTGAAGACAAAAATATAATTGAACGTAGTACATAATTATCAATGAAATATTGTTATATTTCGTGATACGCAAGATAACAACTTTAATACGTATGCATTTTGGACTACTTACCATTTGTCATACAGAACTACAAGCAAAAAGGTTCGATCTCCTGCCAAAATTTAGGGCTACTTACCTATATACTTACTTTACTCTTTGTACTAGGCTACTCTGTGGCTACTCTGAAGTACCGCGAAATAACGCTATGCTATGCGACAAATACAGTACGTTGATATCAGCGCCACCTAGCACAGGGTAGTAGAAACTGTTCGGTACCGTTCGCAGTACAATCTGACTAGCGTTGTAGTAGCGCCATCTTGCGTTCGTTAGTGGAACTTCGACTGAGTTTTGACCGCGGCTAAAATAGAGGGCGTTGTTTTGTTGTATAAAAATATACTCGTGTTTGGTGTAAATGAAAATTATAATCTTCGTCATAATAAAAGTATGTTTGCGTTGGTAAGATAATTGGTTTAATTTGAATTGGTTTATTAACATTTATTACATTACTCATATTTACCTTTTTAGCTACAAAAACGCCTAAGGGCGGGTTGCATCAATACCTACTCAATCATTTATTGCAATATCACAAAAGTAGGCACAGATGTTAACTTAAAGCTACAGATTACCCTAAGAACTTTACGGTTATGCTCTATGAAAACACAACAATATATCGATATCAGCCATATTTTTACACAAAAAAATAGGTTGGGTAATTTGACTAAATATTCATTAATAATCCACCTAAATTTAATACCGATACGGTAAAAAATTATGAAAAGTAATCTTCATAAATTCCGTAAAAATCAGGCGAAAATGGTATAAACTTTCTTTACTTTATAATTGACTACGTCTATATACGTTCTTTGGGATACGCGCATAATCCACTTATTTTTGTTAATGAATAAACCTTTCAGCCAGATGAAATTCAATATTATCTCAAGGTCGTAAATATTTAATTAAAATGCCGTTATTTCCTGATGCATATATTTTTGGATTCAGGTAGTAAGTCTCAACATTTGTGTATTCAAACATGTTTGCATTATAAAAATACTGATGGCATTTTTGCTTGCGGGTTAATTTTTTTTCCTGACTTCCGGTCCATAGAATTATTCATTTCAATATTAAAAGTTGCTTAAAATAACATATAAAAGCCGTATACAAATAATTAGCCTGATATTGAATTATTTCCAAAAAAACCGTAATTTTCTCAGGGTAATTGTGAACGCTGTTGGGCACTGCAATGTCCCTAACATTGCAGTGCCCAACAGCGTTCACAATTACCCTGAGAAAATTACGGTTTTTTTGGAAATAACAGGAGGACTTAATGAACGTTTATAATTTATCTTCTAAACTAAACTAACGATTACAGGCCAATCAACGTTAAATATGGCGCCGGCAGCTGTCATTCAATAGAAAACTGTCAAACTTTCCATACATTCAGATTTTAACGAACACCGCTAACGATTACAGACGGTTTGTAAGTACTTATATACAGGCATCATCCGAAGTCCCAACATAATGTAAGTACCAGCTCGTTATGATTGTACCTAACCCTCACGTTTTTCAGGTTAAGTTTTTTACATTCATTCTATTGTAGGTAGGTACCGTCAAACATGCCTACTTTGCCACCAGGGGGAACTTTGCCCAAGAGGAAAATTTTAAAATTTGCTTCTTGGGCAAAGTTCCCCCTGGTGGCAAAGTAGGCATGTTTGACGGTACTAAAGATGTTGATGTGTACTCTTGTCCAGTGATGCACAACACTACTACTTTTCTAATAATCAAATGTCAAAAGTGTGGGAGGCCTATTGTTCAGCAGTGGACGTCTTTCAGATGACGTGATGATAATGCTGTAATGGTATGTTAAAAAGGCATACTATAAACAGATAAAAAAGTTTTTCAACCGGATAAGTAGATTAGATTAGATAAGATTATTTATTTCATTCTGAAAAATTACATAAAAAATTTGCATATGTACATATCAAAAATATATAATTTTTTATCACGATCGTCAAAAACAAAGAAAAAATAAAGATATAGTAGTTCCGCAGATAACTCCTTACCTCTAAGTACAATGATGTAATATAAAAAATACAAAGTTACAACCTCATAGAATTTTCCTCTGCATAATTATTGTAATAAATTAAAATACGTACTTATACTATCAAAATGAACTGCAGTTCAAAAGCTGAAACGATACACCTGAGTATAGTGTTTCAACGAGAATTTATGTATTTCATTTTATGTCCTCAACTCCTTTCTCTAGACCCGGCATGTAAACAACCCTACACGTCGTTAAATTACAAAAGAGTCAACAATTTTCACGACCCAGAAATCCCACCGTTCGTTCATGTAATTAAGCATAAAACACGATAAAGAAACCCTTTACACCGGACGGACGTTACGGTGTTGTTAAATTTCGCCAACAAAAATATATTTCACATCTACCGGAAATACGCAATAAGATGCCCCAGTTTCGCTAAACCGGATGTCCACAACATTTGCACTTTTTGCCGTCGCTCCACATCGCTCGAAAACGTTTCGAGAACTTTCCTCTTTTGTTAAAGAAATTTTTATTTTAACATAAAGGTCACATTTATTTTCTTGCCGATGTCGCACCGAGGGCGCCGTTACAAAACTGTTGAAATGTTCTATTCTTTTGACAACTTATCACTTCGTCCAAGGGGTGATCACATAACTTTACGAACGCACGTAAGGACAACGCAATTGTAATTTTTGTTTACAATATTTAACAACTTACTTAGAACGACATTTTCTATTTTCATTTCAAAGTTCAATATTTTAAAACTGGCTGAACCGATTTTGTTAAATCGTAGCTAAAAACGACCTCGATTACGTCAGCTTTCGGACAAATAACGGCATTAAAATCGGCCCGTTCGTTTAGGAGCTACGATGCCACAGACAGACACACAGACACGTCAAACTTTTAACAGCCCTCTTTTTGCGTCGGGGGTTAAAAAGTGACATTTAGATCTACTTGACGCACGTACACGTTACGTGATCGACCTGCTGATGGTTGAGTTGTCCTAACGTGCGTTCGAAAAGTTACGTGTTCACCAATCTGGAGATGAACTGAATATGAGACATCAATTTCGCATAAACATTTTAATTTTAAACAAGTATTTTTATTAGTCCTATAACATTACCCTTTTTTTTGTTGTCGAGTAAGTTAATATGATTTTATGATTTTTGATAGCCCTATCGAAAAAACAGGTTTTTTTTTTAAATATGACTTACCTGGGATAGTTAAGGTCCATAATCGAAAACACGTTAAAAATTAATAAGATAGTTGGCGGCAACTTCATATTTTGTCTATAACTGACGCTACGGCAGTATGTAGGCGAAGACAGGGCATTTTGTCTACACTTCGCCTACCACCTTTAGAGTTCAATTGTAGCCATTCCTTAGCGAAATTTAGACCTTAAGTTACGGTAAACTAAAGTCCCATATATATTTATTCGTTTTTTGATCTTAACAAGCAAACCCACGTGTAAATCTGTGAGAAATTTTCAAAAAACTGCGAAATCCAGGCGAAGTCACGGGGTTCTACGGTAAGTACCTTGTCGTTTTCACTCGTTTGACAACTTGATATGGCAGTTTAACATGACGTTTAATGCGACACGGTAAAAGTGAGGCTGACCGTACCGTACCACTGTTTTTATTTTACATATAGATTGTAAAGACAGAGTTAAATTATAAAATTTGTACCTAGTGGAAATGTTGATGTCAAGATAATGATAATACCAAATACGCATAAATTTTGCAAAATACCCTAATGCATTTTCCACACGATTTTTTTCACAATAACTTACAATATTACCTTATTCGTTTCCTTAAGTCCCGTTTCCACCATTTACGGGCATGAGCCCGAAAAAATATTAACAGTCACTTCCAGGAACCCGCCTAGCGGGCGCCTACGCCTAGGTACATAGCGGGAAACCCATCGGATCAGTTATACGAGCATAGTGCGTAGCGATTCTTGGCAGTGAATGGGTTAATATTATTATGCATACCTGTAACAAAAAAACCCACATTAAAGCTTTTAATGTAAACAATATCAATTAATAATTTTAACACATTAAATCATTGGATGAGGAGAACAAATACAAAGGAACAATTAAGCGCGATCGAATGTAGCCTAAAGTGACAATCGGACCCTCTATATCCGGAAGTGTCCTTTTTAGGGTTCCGTACTCAAAGAGTAAAACGGGACCCTATTACTAAGACTTCGCTGTCCGTCCGTCCGTCCGTCCGTCCGTCTGTCATGTCTGTCACCAGGTTGTATCTCACTGATACCGTGATAGTTCCAGCTGAAATTTCCACAGATTATGTATTTCTATTGCCGCTATAACAACAAATACTAAAAACAAAATAAAATAAATATTTTTATTGATAATGGTACGGAATCCTTCGTGCGCGAGTCTGACTCGCACTTGGCCGGTATTCTTTCTTTGTACTTATCTGTGTTCAAAGATGTCAGTAATGTTAGTAAACATTTTTTTTATTCTATACTATTGGTTATCTCCGACGCCGCGGGAAATACCTACCTAAGTAGTTAGGTAAAGTATTTTAATTTTAAGGACGCGGGTGAGTCCGTTTTTTGTGTTGAGATGTGTTATGGACATTGTCTTTGTTTGATTAATGTCTGCTAAGTAGATACACACTCATTGAAATGTAGGCGCGTAGTAAATAATACAATACATATACTTCCTCTTTATGTGCCACCTCACACAAATGAAACAGTTTCAAAAAACGCAACTACTTTTTTCAAATATATCCATTAAATTATGTATTCACACGTTTATGAGGAACCGAACGATATGTCAAAACCCATCAAGCGGTTTGGACTGTAAGTAAGGTTTTGGATATTAAAGCGAATGTTATTGTTAAGCCAACTTTAAATCGGCATAAATCCTAAAAAAATAAAGAAACCTAATAATGATTTTGAAATACCTAACTAAGTATTCAACGATACACCATATGACATAGTTCAGAATTTTCTTGTCCGCATACATACTCGTACATACCTAGAAACTATAGAAAATACAATACTACAATACGATAGAAAGAAATATATAACCACTGAGGCAGTCGGGTAACAAAACAAAAACAAAAACTTCACACTGATTTGACAGCTTACTGGTACCGTACTGACGCTCCACCAGCTATGGGAGTGGCCTGAGAATGTAGTTAGTTGGCTTGTGGCGTGGTAAAGTGATATTGAGACGATTTGGTATCAAATTGTAATGGTATATATTAGTCGCATAATTGACTCCCTGGTAGCTAAATCTCTATTTACATTACGTTTTATCTTTCCTTATATCAACAACGTACCCGGCAAAACGGTTCCATTCTGAATTATTCATCTAAGAATGTTTAACTTCTTCTAATCCGCTTTTTTATTGCTACTAGGCTCAGTAAAAAGGGAGCCAAGTATATTTATTTTATCATTTTTCAGGGTGTTGAAAAGGCGGATGAAGCGCCGATAAAAAGCTAAAATCTCATTTAGCGAAGTGTCGGCGTCTGTGCCTCCATCAATGGAATTGCTCATAAACTAGCGAGTAGATTTTTGGGTTATCTCTATAAATAACGGAGTGGGGTAATTTGTGCAATGTATAAGCCTTTGTTGGAAGTAAACTGGGGAAATAGAAATAGAGACAGTAAGACGCCAGCCGAAGAGATGTTTCATGAATACAAAGTTTGTTTTTAAAAATAAACCAGTACAGATGTAGTGCATAATGGTTTCCAATCGTTTTTTTCACGAAAACGTACGAACGTGTCTTGCTATATTTCAGTCGGCCACGGTACAAAAAGTACTGAGGTTCACTGATGTAGCATGACAAATACGAACATTTCCGAGATAATACGATGAGAAATTATTATTCACTACTAACCAACCGCTATTTTTCATTGTTATCTTCAAGTAGGGTTGTAAAACAATTACGCATAACAATATAACAAAATGTAGCTACTCCAGTACATTTGTTATCTTTTCCTCTAATATTTAGCAACAAAAGATGTTCCACGTTAAGTGCATTTTCGTCATTTTAACTGGAACAAACTATACCACCTAGAAGCCTACTGCTAAAATTTCCGGGTATATACTACACGTAATAACAATGAATAGGTAAGTAAGAACACACACACACACACATATTATACTTATATTGCGCAACACAACGAAGGCGCGATCATATTTACAACCGTTGAAATAACGGCTTGTCCTGAAGTCCCAATTCCATTAAATTTCGAAACTAGATTTAAAAAGTACCTTCGAAAGGACTTAGATGGTAACTAATCTAAGCGGCGGACGGACAGACAGATATGACGGAACTATGGGTTCATTACGGAACCTTAAAAAACATCTTTGGATATCGTTTAGTATTTAAGAGTTTTTTCGATAGATTTTGGATTATTATTAATAAAATAATGCCGTGCCGCAGTTATCTATCGTTGTGTTACACACAGTGTATTAAAAAATAATTCAAATATCATCAATTACGAGCATGGCAAACCAGACGTTTTCTAAATACGTCTCGCGACAGCTCTGCCAATAACTGCTTTGTCTGATATATTGCAAGCTAACCAACTGCACCCAGTAACGGTTCCATACTATATTCCATTTACGTGCAAACAAACAACTGACCGGGTACGTAATTGTATTTTAATAAATAAAATTGATCAAATTTTCGCTTGTTTGTACAAAAAGTAACTTGCCGAAAAACATGTCAGGTTTCTGTTTTATCAATCATCACCAGCTAGTAAACAAAATACAAATACGAAATGACATTTTGCAAATATTGATAGACTGTTTGTTTGTTTACAAAATATCAATATTCGATATACTAGTAATATTCTTTTTTATAAAAATCACGCCTGCATTTTTTCGTAAATACAACGTAGCAAACACAATGGATTGATGTTTACGTCCGATTTGTTACATTCTCGTATTTATTTTGTGGCGTGCTTGCTCACTCTGTCTCGTCTAACTTGGTGCGTGGAAGAGCGGGCAACAAATACTAATCTGATTCTAATTCAATACCTACCCTGAACCGAATAGATTCGCTAGACGTAGGTATTCACTTACAAATTAATTTCGTAAGATCATCAAGTTCATTCGCTAGCCATACGTCGTTTATGCTTAGCTGTTGCGCATCGGGCGGGCGCTGGACATTCATAACGGTCACCGAAAACTCTCATCAGGACCAGCATATGTTTGTTCTTGTATGACGCAGAGTTCATACGGATCGGGGTCAAATAATAATGGGGACTAAATGTCAGATGAGTTGAGATGGGCTTTGAATTCAGCAACTTTGAAGTGCTCGCGCCGGCTTGCAGTGGTAGTCCAATTTCACGGGCAAAAATGAAATCGGTGAGTCGATTCAGTCAATATCCATTACTTTATATCGATGCGTTAAAATAAAGTAATCACGATACAGCTTTATAATTTTCGCGTAAATCATGATACTGAAATAATAAATATACTACTTGTTCATTGTTAAGATCCATTTATATTCTCGAATATTTTTCAAATTTATTTTTAACGTTTACACGCCAGTACCTAAATACTTATTTAAAAATATTTTAAAAACAATTTTGAATAAGATTTCATGACATAATCATTATAAACAATAACCCAATTATAATAATTTAAATTTTACCAAAGATTTCTGCATTTGGTCAAGAAATGAAAAAGAAAAGCCCACTTTACTTGTCGTCGGCGAAGAATGTATGTATGTGGGCAAGAATAATTATATTTCATCGGCTACAATCCAAACGATGATATGAGGTATCGTATATACTTTTCATGCCGATGACATCAATTTGACGTCACGCTGCATATAGGATGATCGCAAATAGTTTTATTGTAATTATTAATCATTAGTCGTCAATCATTTTAATCATATACAAATTACATGATTAAAATGTGGTTACGTGGAATAATTAATAGGTAGATATTATACACTTAGGCACCAACTCAGGCGATTCGTTCTTAGCTTTTTATTTAACTACTAGCCGCTTGCCCAGCTTCACTCGTATATCGTAGATAACTCATTTCCTCTTTATTATATATGTATAGATTATACTTGCAGGCTTCAGTTAATTATTCTCGTTACGCCGCACATCCACTTCGTCAAAATCAGCAAGTCATCCAATACAAACAGCACAATATATCGGTATAATATCTAGATTTTCTCTCAATTTCAATAGGGACCTAAATTCAATCACGACAGGTTCTAATGACAGTCTATTAGCAAGTTTAACCTATTCACAATAATTTGTGTATACTATCGGAAATATCTGGTGATATTCAGCGAATTCGCTCAGAAACCCGTTTCAGATAAGGCCCTTTTCAAAATCATGGCAAGTTAATATGTAACATTGGTCGGGATTGACGTGTGATTAATAGTCCTGTTCGAATGTATGTTACAGAGTTGAAGCAATTATTGGATACGATAATTACTTCCTTGAAACATCGAATTGCAAATATGACGAGTAATGGTAGGCAATTTTCAGCATTGATAGCAAAATTGACTGTCAAGATAATAGGCTTAATTAAACTTGAAAAGTTTGACTTCCTTTGATAGTTCGTTTTAGGTGATATGTTTAAGCAAAATGAAAATACTTGACGTTTAACATGATATGTAAGATTGTGTTTTTTTTATTTGATTGTTTATGTAACCGTTAACTCCAAAGATATTTTTTTTTCGCGTAGGTACTTCATTAGGCCCAGGTGGATTTTAACCTTTTTTGCTCCTTATAAATGCATGCCTAAAATATATCAGGTCATTAGGACCCACTGTGTATTTATAGGTCAACAAAAAGAATATTATCTGAATGCGAATACGAACAAACAAATAATATAATAATACAGTCGATATTGTTCAACCTCGAAATTTCGGGGAGTTTGATGAAATTTGGTACGAATGTTCGTTGAATGCCCTGTTTTCGTCTCTAAAAAGTCCCCGGGTCAGGACCTTGTAGAACGGCCGCTATCTTGGGGAATGTTCTCCATTCGTAAGAAATTCAGGTTTTGTTTAAAAACTACGTACTCTATGAAAACGTTACATTAAAGCTGAATAAATTCTGCACAAGCCTGCAGTACACAACCTTGACGAGAAAACGTCTCTTCGTGGAGAAAAATGCATCCACATGTGAGATTTTCCCTCAATGTCCTTCCAGGGAAGATTCTCCGAATTTGGAGCTCGGGAGAATTTCAAATGCACTTTGATTTACACAATAGGATATGAACTACTTTAATAATAACATTTTACCCGACTACGGCTAAACCCAAAAAAATGGTAATGGATTAAATTTCTCGTTAAGTAGTGATAGTTTGCTACTACCTCCAGGTCATGATGCTTGATGAATTCCAAAAAATGAGGTGGTGTTAGATTTATCTTAATTCTGACAACGTGTAGGCGCATATCGAGTTTAAAAAAAAAAACAATATGGCGGGCGTGAGTGGAGACAAAATCTGAAATCACAACTTTGCTTCTAGCACTTAATTTATCGGGCGGATTTCAATAAACATGACATCAGTAATGAGTCTGTAACACGCCAGTGCTATACACTCTACATTTAACATTAATGATGCAGGGCGTATTACTGAAACTTCATAATGTGGTGGTCAAAACATATTTTAGGGCAAAAATGGGGCAACTGCAAGTGACAGTAGTCAAATTCACTACACACGCTCACCGAAACCTCTGTTTACACGTCCTAAAATTTCAACTTTAGGGACCATATAGGTTAACCGCTATCTTGAAATGTATACTTAATTTTGCATTTTCCTTGAAAGTTATTGACTTTATGGGCACGCCATATATTACAAGATGAAACCTTATTTAATTTTACACAAAAAAGTACACCATAATTTTAAGGAAAATTCCTGTTTATATAAACTACAGTAGTAGGCTATTATGCACTAACATCCAAGTTCTGAACCAAATTTTCTCAGTGAGTCTTTACTTTATCACCAAAGTGATGTAGTACTTTTTGGCGTAAAATTAAATAAGGTTTCATTAAAGTCAATTATTTCTAAAGAAAATTCAAAGTTATAAAAATTAAGTTTTTTTTTAAAGATAGCGTTTAACCCTAGATAGGTCCCTAAAGCTCAAATTTTAAGACATGTAAACAGAGGTTTCGGTGAGTGTGTGTAGTGAACTTGACTACTGTCACTTGCATTTTGCCCCATTTTTGCCCTAAAATATGTTTTGACTTTAAATTTTTCTTCACGAGGACACGTTTCCTCGTCAAGGTTGTGTACTACAAGCTCGTGCAGAATTTATTCAGCTTTAATGTTGCTCTCGACCATGTTTTCATAGAGTACGTAGTTTTCAAACAAAACCTGAATTTCTTACGAATGGAGTACATTTCCCAAGATAGCGGCCGTTCTACAAGGTCCTGGCCCGGGGACTTTTGGGAGACGAAAACTGGGCTTCCAACGAACATTCGTACCAAATTTCATCAAACTCCCCGAAATTTCGAGATTGAACAATATCGACTGTATTATAACCTCTTATTCATAAAACTTAAAATGCCTCTTATAAAAAAATGTGTTTTGGGATATTAAGCCTCTCACAGACTGGCGCGGCCTGGCCGCGGCGGTCAATAGTAAACTTGTCATTGTCTGTCAAATTAACTATTTAATTGACCGCCACACGAATACAAATGTCAAAGTGAAAGATAAAGTCAGACGAATTTTAGTTGAAATAGGTTTGTGATGGTTTTTGAATTCGGATAATATGGTATTTACCAAGTGTAATGTTGCTCCTACACTGGCTTTATAAATGGTATATGACATAGTGTAACAAAAATAAATCAATGTAACACTATGATGTTGAAGAAAGATAGCTTGGTTGCGGTTATATAATACTTATAACACCGTTGACATTATATTCACCAATCTCAATGTTCATATGAAGGTGATTAAACTCTTATTTATTAACCCAACTGAACCCATCCGATTATTCAGATTACGCTACGCACGTTGCACGAGTCAGGCTAGGCTGACTTTATATGAATACTCGTAATCTCCAAGACATCTCGCCAGTAATCCGGGGCCTACTGACACAGTTAGTTGGGCTTAATTTGTCTTCGTTAGCCGAAACGGTCTGCACTCCTTGAGGATTACCTACTTCATCAAGGGAACCGACTAACCGTCTTTCTTCTTAATGGAACCGTGGACAGGTCTTTTTGGTTCAGGTGATTCATTTGTTGTGAGGATGTAAGTATAGTGATTTATAAGAGGGTGTTTTGTAGGTGAGCCTAGGTGGGGTTTTGTAAAGATCCGTTAGACCTAAAGGGTTCAAACAATCGGGAATTTGTAAGTGTTGAGAGTTAAATCAGATTGTACAGGATATTTGACAGTTTTCTATGGATTGACTGCTACCGGCGCCATATTTAAAGTTTACCAGCCGATAACGTCTGGTTGATGCAAACCGTTCTAAGAGTCATATCAAACTATAGTCAATCAGTCACATTTTTTGACATTACTTACCGACAAAAGATCTTTCGTTTTTTTATAAAACCGCCTTAATGATGTAAGCTTGGGTAATCCGGCAAGATATAAGAGTTAAACATAATATGTCTCAATTATCGGATCGCGTGCTAGTGATTCCATAAAGGTAAAATAAGGACATCCTTATTTTACCGAAACGTTTCCCCGAATGCATAGTTTCGCAGAATTTTCATTTCATCGAGTTTTTGTTACTCAGAAACCTTTAACTTTTTAGGTAGGTACAGCTAAAAGGTCATTCTGTAGAACCCATTAAGTTAGGTTTGTTTTATAAAAAAAAAAAAAAAATCTTTATTTCAGAACATTCCATTTCATACAATACAATATAGGTCAGATTATTTATCTAAAACAGTGCTACTTTAATTCATATTAAATAATTATAAAAATGTCAACAGAAGTACAGATGTGAAAATGTCAAGGTTTCTTAATTAACTACTGATTTCAAGAAAAACGTCAACAGAGCAATAGGTACATAATATGTGAAAATGTCAAGAGAATGTCTAGGTAGGTATCTTAATTAATAATTTTAACCCAGATACTCAGGATGGAACCGTCTGAACTATCAGCGACGATTTATATCAATCCTGAAAAGATTACTGATTCTGAAAAAAATTGTTTTCGAGTAATGAAAATTCTGCGAAACGTACATTCGGCGGAACATTTAATTTTGTCGGTAATAAAAGGTATAAGCTAAAATACTCGTAAAATATCGATAGTGGTACTTGCTTATATTATACTGATCAAAACCCTTATCATGTTATCTATGCAATAAAAACAAGAAAATAAGCTATATACATACTTCGAGCGTAAAGTGTCCGGACACTTTACGCTCGAAGTTGTAGACGATTATGATAGGACAGACTGTCAAGAGGTCAATCGTCGAATCCGACTCGGCTGGGCAGCATTCGGGAAGCTACGGCACGGCACATCTTTTCGTCCAATATTCCGCAGTGTCTCAAAACGAGAGTCTTTGACCAGTGTGTGTTGCCAGTGATGACATCTGGCACGGAAACGTGGTTGCTTACTATAGGCCTCATAAGAAGGCTCAAAGTCACTTAAAGGGCAATGGAGAGGGCTATGCTGGGAGTTTCTCTGCGCCATCGCATCAGAAATGAGGCTATCCGCAGCAGAACCAAGGTAACCGTATATCAGTTACCTTGGTTATGGTGGCCCTCCGAATTGCTAAACTTAAGTGGCAGTGGGCGGGGCACATTGCACGTAGAACCGATGGCCATTGGGGCAGAAAGGTTCTCGAGTGGCGACCACGTACCGGAAGGTGCGGCGTGGGTAGGCTCCCCACAAGGTGGACTGATGACCTGGTAAAGGTCGCTGGAGTCCGCTCGATGCGGGTGGCGCAGGACCGGCCATTAAGGCACTCTTTGGAGGAGGCCTATGTCCAGCAGTAGACGTCTTTTGGCTGATATGATGATGATGATGAAGCTATATAAGTCAATTTACTAAATTAGGGGTAGGCATTCGTTATGTCTAATTAGGCTTGGTTTTTTCGGAGACTTTAAAACATAATAACGTTTTACTATAACTTTATATACAACTAGTTTCTGGTTTTAAAGCTCTTAGAGTAGAAATAAAAGATAGTAATAATAATGAAAGTTAACGTACTATTGATGTCAGCGTACCTAGTTACTTACCACCTACGCATAGTGGACGTATTAAGTGTTGTTAGAACGTTGTATTCTGAGCACATTTACTGGAACTTCATAATAATTTTACATGTTTTGATTAGGCGCGTATGTGTTTTTTACAACATTTTATTTAACTTGCACTGTTCGTATATAAATAATTAGGTAAGTTGTCCGTAAATATTTGCAATCCATTTTTCAGGCACTTTCCATTATCCGATTGAGCTGAAATTAAGGTCAAGGTAACTTGGATGGCAATTCAATATTATGGTACCATCGAGCTGATCTGATGATGGAGATAAAAGGTGGCTATGGAAATTCAGTACTTAACCGACGTAACCCCGTTGTTAGAATCGTCCCAATGAGTACTCGTGGTTGATGACGGTATACGTATACAGAAAAGTACAGTCAGCAATAAAAACTTGTACCAAAAAAATTTTTTTTCACAGAATCTTATTATCAATAGTTCAATAATAACAACATGTAAAGTGAGTCAAATCAACAATTTCTTGTTGTTATTCTGACCCGATAGGCAGGAGACGTCCTGAAAGAGTTTTTTTGGAAAAATTGTTAAGAGGTCGACTTCTAATAAGTGTAGAATACTGTCCATTAAAACTGTGTTACAAATGTTAACAAAAGATTACAACCCATAACATGACGGTTAAAAAGTGACCCGGGAGATCCAAATTTAACATTATATGTTTCAACTAGCGACAGAAAAAAGTTTTATCACCCAAATGTATGTTTAACATTTTACTTAACATGGTAAATACATATCATTTACGTGATAAAATCCGTTTAAATAATTTTATTTAATGAGATTGTACGTTTTTTAAGTCGTCAGTTTTACAAAGTAGGTACCTATGTTACTCCAAATTATTATTCTGTACCTATAAAAAGCCTAACGGATCCCGGGTTCCGAAGTAAATAGCGAAGGATGCAATCGGGATCAACGCTAAGATATGATGGCGATAGGAAGATACATTATTACATCACTAAATTTAAATGTAATCTTCCAAGGTATCAATACCAGTATTTCAGCATTCGACGTATACCGGAAACATAAGAGCTCTCAATACTAGCGAGTGGTCGTGTGGTGGCCTGGTGACGTCATAAGTCACGTCATTTTGCACGTCCGAGTCGTGAGTTATGGCCTGGCTTGCATTTGCATGCCTGCAGAATTTGGGGTGCACGTGGGAGAATGAGAGCGGGATATTGACGGTTATCTTTTTGAATTTCGTGTTCGACGCGTAATTCCTAAAGCAACCTTGCTCGGAGTGAAACAAAATGACAACTTTGTGACTTTGAACTTTACGACTAAATAAACACGTATTTATTACTATAGGAGTAAGGATGTGTTACTCCTATAGTAATAAAGACGTGCTACTAACTATATGACGCTGACTGTACCTATAAATAATTATTGTATTTTAAATTCAGGGTAGGGATGGTATAAATAAATAAATAAATATTACGGGAGAATCTTACACATATCAACCTAGGCCCACGGTAAGCTCAGTAAGGCTTGTGTTGTGGGTACTAGGCGATGATATATATAATAGATAAATACATATAGATACTTATATACATATATAACATCCATAACTCAGGAACAAATATTCGTGATAAACTCACAAATAAATACCCTGACCGGGATTCGAACCTGGGACCTATATTCTAGGTGGGCGATTTTCAACCAGGAGGGTTACTGTGTTGGAAGTATACATTTATTCTGAGGAGGAACTCAACTTTTAACCCTCGAATACAGATGTGTTATTTCAGTTCCAATACCAAATCATGGCTAACTATTTCCGCACATGAATAACCTGCTTCTACAGTTTAAGTTATTAATATTGGAACAGGCAGGTTGTGTAGCCTGCCATAGCACGAAAAACATAATAATTCACATACTTACTACTACATAAGGTCCTCAACGTTGCACTAGTGTATGACATGGGCACTTTCTGTTAAAGCAATATGAGTTATATTACGAGAACAATATTCCTTTGCTATTCCGCTATAAAACGTGCTGGTCGATCAGCGGAGATCAAATGCAACTATTTGCGTATAAATATGCAAATAATGACAGCAAACCACCACCAATAATGATAAAACCTCGACACGTGTTTAGTTAGTAACGCCCGATTCAATAAATTATTTTCAATACAAGTTAAATTTTCGAACTAAGAGGATGTTTGTTCATTCGAATTAAAGCCATGTATGTCACTTTGACCTTAAGGGCCCATGTCATACACTAGACTAGTGCAACGTTGAGGACTAGAACGTTTACCTTGATAATATCAAACAAGTGCAGGAAACTATGTAGTTTTGATTACTAATGCAAGTCCCAAATAAGTGCAGTAATCTATGTATTCTTACACTACTTTGATCAATCCATATAATATTATCATAATCAATTGAAATGATGACAAAACTGATTGATAATATGCCTCGTATATTATTCCATTGAATACTAACAGTCCCAAAATGAAATAATAATCGGTCGCCAATTGCGATGCAGTGTACGTCAAAGATATGTACACTTTTTTCGCCCTAATACAAAGGAATAAGACGCAAACGTATGAACATATTTTTGACATCGATCGTACATAGACATGTATGTATTTTGGATCATCAATCACACCTTCCAGCGTGGCGGTGCCAGTACATTTGGCTCCTTAATTAAGCCTTTGAACAGATGGCGCCATTGCGCCAGAGCGTCATAGATTTCAATTAATTTGTGTCAGAACAAAATTGGCTGGAGACTTCATTTTGATTTATGCCTTGCTTGTCCGATATGTAATGGAAGTGTTACGGTAAAACCTGCAAATAATGCATGTTTAGATTAGATTAGATTTATTTATTACACAATACAGACTTCATTATAAATTACGTTAATGTCAATTTAAAAGAATCCCTATTGTGGTCGTCTAACATCGAGATAATGCGGATTCCGTGACCGAATTCCGTCGCGTAATTCCGCTGGGCCCTCAAAGTATAGATTTCTACAGAGACCTACTTCATTTAGGCGGATAATGGTTTATTTGCCGCAACCTCATATTAACTCAACTGCGGCAGATAAAACAGTGGAACGATGACAAGGACAACGAATGGTATTATGAATTATCCGTTTTTGTCACACTTATATATTTGTATGTACCTATACTACCATCTCGCTCGGTCGTGGTATTATTATTACCATAGCTTGTCCTGAGTATTATAAGTCCATGGCTTCCCAACACATTAACTGTACAAATGGATTTCATGCACAACGGGAAAAAAACGCAGCGGATGTAGGGCAATAAAATTCAGCCTTACGTGGTGAGCCTTTTTCTTTTTGCGTCAATGTAAGAAATAGCTTGTTATCGCCTCGTAACAACAGTCTATAAATCAATCATACTTCCAAACGTAAACATTAATCTATTGCTCCCTAAACAAAGCAGGCGTCATACACCCGTGTCACACCTGCCGTTACCCAAACAAAACTCCTTCCCATCTTTCTCGTAAATTCATCTTTACAGGCGTCTGAGCGCAAGCACGTTGCAATAACTCACACATACGCGCCATAAACAAGTCAGAAGATATGTCGTGACGTCACTAGCTGAATGCAGGGGAGTGACGTAAAACACCCGGGCCGTGACCGCCTTGTGACGTCATTAGTCACCCTCACTCAAGTGTCATGACGGTCAGTATAAATCAAGCAGGATGTTAACAATTATTCCGTATGCACTCAAAAATATGCATGAAAGGGTTATATTATAAGCATAAACTTATCATATCATATTATGATACAATAAACTTTTTCATTGTAGATCAAATGAACGCCACCGCCATTATAGTACTTTTCTTTTTGAAATAGTATAACCTGATTCACATTTGTCTGTCGTGTTGTGTTGTGACGCATCAGAACGGGTACCGGTTTCATACATTTAATATGGTTGAGTTCACACAACAGAAATGTGAACGCAACCATATTAAATGTATGAAATCGGTACCCGTTCTGATGCGTCACAACACAACACGTCAGACAAACCGCTGCCCCAATATTATAGGGTTCTATGTTGCACTTTTATCATCTTGAAATTTGAACTTTGTCAAACTTTCACTAGGCCTAAATTGAAGTACCCCGACAATGTAACATAGAACCCTATAATATTGGGGCAGCAAAATGTTAACCGGGCTTAAACATCAACCACTTTTGTAATTGTGTTCTCTGTTTATCACCCGTTCAAATTACATTCGTTAAAAAACACTATATGTGAAGTTTGACAGTTTCTACGAGATGACGTTAAATATTGTTGACAAAACCCATTCCCTGCCGATGTATCCAAAATAGTTGTGTCTTGGTATCCAAATCTTTATCTTTACTAATATTATAAAGAAGAAAAGTCTGCGAGTGTGTTGTTTTGTAAGTACGTTAAGATTGTATATTTTGGGTAATCTCCGGAACCTCTTCTGAAGGTCGATTTCAAAAATTTATTCACCTGCGTGTAGAATGAACTTTCTGTATGGTTCTAGGTTATATTTTTGCCCACGGGTTTGCCTACGTTCTTTGCAATACGCAGTTGAAGCCGCGCAAGCAGCTAGATTAATGATAAAGTGGCAGCAATGATATGAATGTCATTGATTGAATCAGCCGATACTTTGCGGAAGTCCCTGATAAGCTACGAGAACAATATTCCTTTGCTATTCCGCTAAAAACTGCACGCTTTTTAGCGATGCGTCTATTAGTGATGATGAAATGCACCTATTTGCGTATTTTTGCATGCGGTTAATTTACATACCCAATAAAAATAGGATGTTGGAATTATCGTAGGTACAGTCAGAAGTAGCTAAGCAAAATAACATGCTCACAATGACGTACACAGATTCTTATTCTCTTGACAGTAGAGTTCGTGTGTAGACCATTTTAAGCACTAGGACCGCTTAGCAACATCTGCTGCTGACTTTACAATGTGATTGTGACTTGCAACATCACATCTCCAATAAACGCTAAATAAATTTGTAAATACGTTTAATACTACACGCCATCTCTTAACTTTTTTCTCATTGAGAAACCCCATCAATCTTACGCGACCAGCATCATAGGTCTTTATTAAATTCACCAAACGCGTATCGTGTCGGCCATATTGGCGTCGTGTCTCGAGATTAATTCTAAGTCATGTCAAATTTACGTGGGCCTTAATATCAAGAGATGGATCGCTGAATGGTAATTACCGTGTGTGACACGTCAATTAAGATGGGATATTAGGCTTAGTTTAGTTGACGAGATACGTCTAAAGACTTTTGTAACATGTGTCGGTATTAACATAATTTTATCGCGACGCAGGTCGATGTTATTATTTTTTATTAAAAATATGGTATTTTAAACTGTAAGTTCAAACATATTGAATGATGAACATGGAGATAGGGATTATTGATGTTATTGTTAGAAGTTGTAGTCATAAGCAGTCTTCAAAATCATTGTATAAGATATCATATACTTAAAGTTATGAAATGTTGTACAATGCACATATATCCGTAACGTATACTTTAGTAACTATGAGAAAATAAGTCGCTTATTATCAAATAAAAAATTAGGATAGTTTTAATTAAAAGTACTTAATGTTTAGTCTTGAAAAAATACCTTTTTAACCCGTTCACCAGCTCGCTACGCTCGTAGCGCTACGCCGTAGTCCATACTACTAAATGTCCACTTGAAGCAAAAGCGCATTTAACGCATGTGTGATTGGCACTGAACCAATTCATCCTTGTTATTCATAATTATGATGAGCTCTGCTGGTCAGGTGTGTGAATTACAGTATATATTCAGCATTTGCATAGGTATGATATTTCCTCTTTAACGCTCCCCGTTTCCTTCTAAAACTTAACTAAACTCCTGACCCAAAGGATAGCACAACAACAACTATATTCAATACACAATAGCCGTCAAACAAAATATTGTCATAGCAGTTTTAACGCCGCATGTTTTCTTAGGTCCCCCACTGATATGCAGATTGCATCTACGTGATCGGAGAGTGTAAGTCCGACCTGCGAGTGGCAGACGATTACAGGCTTAGCAAGACTTAAAGTGGGTGTCGCTTTTGATGGCGGCGACCTTAATCTCCCGCCTTAATATTCGGATTTGCGGGAGTTTTCCAAAGTGATTTTATAGGCGATCGGATGCCAGCGGCATGCGGTTTGGTTTGTAAATAAGATTATAGCCTATTCTCACGCCTGGAGCCGCTATTCCTTTACCGTTCGAGGATTATGCAAGCGACGATTCGTGCAGCGGTTTCACACGCCGCATTTCAGATTTAAACTTAACAAGCGCGTACCAATAGGTAAATATTTTAACACATTTACTGCTAGGAGCCTGCCTAGCGGGTGCCTACACCTTAGTCGGTTTCCGCAACAGACGAGAAAAACCACGGACTTGAGGAGGTACAGTCAGCTGCAGAGAAAAGGAACCCCCCCTGCATACAAAGTTTGTATGCAGTTTGTATGCAGGGGGGGGTTCATTTTCTCTGAAGCTGACCGTACGAGCGTAGCGCTACTCTCATAGCTTATCCTGTGTATTTCCTCATATGTTGCGGAAAGCGACTACGGCGTTGGTGCCGGCTAAGCGGGTTCCTGACAGTGAAAGTGTTAAAGACTGGTTTTATAGGGATGCGTAATGAGGTAAATTAAATTATACGTAGATATGTTATAAGCGGTCCAAAAGTGGCACACTAAATTTTGGTCAAGTCGCATAGCAGAGAGTATATAATCACTACGTTTTATGTGTCGCATAGCTTGCCATAGTTTAGCGTCGTCAATGGAAACGAATGCTGTCAGAATTTGGTGGCCATTTTTAAACACGGAATTTCGTATGGACAACATATCTATCTATTTTTATATTACATCATTGAGGATGCGTTAGACATTTAGGTAAACGTTTCAGTGCTTGAAAGTGACCCAATACTTGAAACTTTCAGTTTAAATTCATTTAGGTGTCAGATATTGGGAAGTTTACCATATTTAAATATATTGGTAAGAAAAAAATAATGAGGTATAAAATGTGTAGTAGTTAAAAAGAATAGAATATCTTTATTTCAGGTCATAGACCCATATGACGTGACTGGTCGTAAAGGTGTAATTACAATTACCATTGAGCAGTCATACTATTAAATTACAAAAATATTTCCTGCTCTTACAAAACTATAAGCAATTATGATTATTATTATTCAATTCAAGTCAATTCAAATTCAATTCAAAGAATTTATTTGTCAAACACAGGTATATAAGGTATTATGATTAAATAATTTCGTTTAAAACAAAGTTTTAACCGACTTCAATTTAGTACTCCGCCAAGCCACATGAACATTTCCACATTTACCACATGATCTGCTTTCCGAAAGTAAATACGTTGATTATTAGAGACGAAAACCATATCACTGTACCTATTTATCTGGACCGATAAAATTTGAGGAGTTCCGTCGATTTGAAACATTTGACGTTTAGCACTTCATTAGTTGCTATTTCTACGGAATCATATCAGAATCCGTAACGTACTTTTACAGTTTTAATTACGAGTTCCATAAGTCATCTGTGGTCTTCAGCATCAGTTCCACTTCACCAAATTACTACATGCGTGCCTTAAATATTTGAGGAGTTCCCTCAATTCCTCCTGGTTCCCATCATCCAACTGAAGTTTTGATTACAATTGGACCAAACTGAAAGCATATACTGTCAAATAAAAAAAGAATTGTAAGAATCGGTTCATAAATGACGGAGTTCTGAGAAAAGATAAGATAAAAGATAAAAATAATTTATTCAAGTAGGATTTTACAATCACTTTTGCATCGTCAAGGTTTATATTGTACAATATCATATCTATTCGGTTACACAAACATACATATACATTTGATTAATTAATATGTCACCTAATTCTAAATAATTCTATGTGGTTATTACATGTCTGTTTCGATTCTTATCTATCAACACATTTCATAAGTTTGATTAATACATGAGGAAGCAAAAGAGAACAAAAGAAAAAAAAAAGTTATTTGTATAGTCCTATAAGAGGCCAGTCATTTTTATCATTTAAATACTCTTGAACGGTATAATATGCATTTTTCAGTAAAAAAGTCTTTAAATATTTTTTTATTCTAGGAAATGGTAACTCTAGCGCTTCCTTGGGTAGTTTATTGTAGAAACGTATGCATTGACCCAAAAAGGATTTGCTGATTTTACTAACTCGAAACTTGGTTATCGCAATTTTGTGTTTATGTCTCGCACTAAAAATAGAAAAGCGCCTCCTTTTTTGTGAAGTCGTTTAAATAAGAAAGAGTTTATGATTGAGATTTAAAAACAGAGCGAGATAAGAGCATCGATACCAATTGTTTTCATTCAATTTCAATAAGAGCATTTCAGACAACATTATGCAATCAGCTAACAGCACTGTGACAAATCAATTATAATATAAAATGAAATTGGTGGACCTAGACCGAACGAAATTATCGAACCCGTTCACAAATTTTCACGAGAATCGGATGACAAAAGTGACCTGTAGAGGAGAATAGCTGGACAGCTGGAAATACGAAAGAACTTTGACCCAAGCTGAAGCAGAGAACTTCGTTCGCTTCGCTCGCTTGTTCAAATAATGTTCGAGAATCGTGAAAATTCAAACAAGTATCCCCAATGTGTGCGTGAAATGCCACTCAGTTAACCCTAATACAAGCGTAAGTTTTCTCCAACTTCACACTCTAGCCAATCATTCTAATTGAGATAAATGCATTTTAGGGTTGTATTTATAGTCGCATCCATCTTACAAAATGGCTGCTTAGTTATCTTAGGACTAAAGTCGTAAGCGACATGGTTTTCTTTGAATGATAAGGCGTTTTATGTAAGCAGGATCTCGTCTTCGTTAGGATAATTACTGTGATCGTTAATAACGTGGTGATGACGGATGGGACATGATATTAATTCGATGTCAGCCGTCTTGACGGTAATGTCATAACTCGATGAATTAAGGGTTGTAACCTATGTGTGATGATGATGTATGTTTGTAAGGAACAATTAGATAAGTTACTTTGGACCGATGTGTATCGATCGTATTTTCGTAATGTATTTAAATTACTGGTCCTAGTTGTAGACGATTATGTATACCTAGGACAGACTGTCCAGTTAGATAGGTCCAACTTCGAGAAAGAGGTGAATCGTCGAATCCGACTCGGCTGGGTAGCGTTCGGGAAGCTACGGCACATCTTTTCGTCCAATATTTCGCAGTGTCTCAAGACGAAAGTCTTTGACCAGTGATGACATATGGCACTGAAACGTGGTCGCTTACAATGGGTTTCATAAAAAGGCTCAAAGTCACCCAAAGGGCAATGGAAAGGGCTATGTTGGGAGTTTCTCTGCGTGATCGCATCAGAAATGTGGCTATCCGCAGCAGAACCAAGGTATAGCCCTCTGAATCGCTAAACTAAAGTGGCAGTAGGCGGGGCACATTGCACGTAGAACCGATGGCCATTGGGACGGAAAGGTTCTCGAGTGGCGACCACGTACCGGAAGGTGCGGCGTGGGTAGGCCCTCCACAAGTTGGACTGATGACCTGGTAAGGTCGCGGGAGTCCGCTGGATGCGGGTGGCGTAGGACCGGTCACTTTGGCACTCTTTGGGGGAGGCCTATGTCCAGCAGTGGACGTTTTCGGCTGACATGATGATGTAAAAATCTATGCTGCGTACGCGTTAGTGATTACGGTAATGCTACGATATCTTATGCCTACGAGACGGCATCGAGCTACGAACACTCGTAGACGTCTACGAACGCATGCGTAGTATGTCGCTGTAAAAAATAAGATTTCTTCGTAGTCAAGAAAAGGGGAATGTGTGTGGTGAGGAGTGGGGTGGTGATTGGTCAGAATCTACCTCCGTGTGGTCCACCCCGGGCAACGGCTTCACTTCGAAGACGGCTGAAAGATTCCGACTGTTCCTGGCAAGCTGAACCTGCTCCATCAGAGCCTCTCAGCTAATCTTGTGTTTTAAATTGAAATTGATAATGTTCTCAACAAATTGCGGTCCCTCCAAGGGGCCTCTGACAAAAAGTTTGGGACCTTCTGTCCTAATACTTCAAATTAATGTTGAAGGTATGTCACAGCCTAAATGCGACTACCTTTCTCGACTTGCACATGATAATTATGTAGACGTGATATCCGTCCAGGAACATCATATAGATAATATTAGTAAATTTGACAACCGCGGGATTATCGCGGGTTTTAACTTAGTAGCCTACACCCTTTCTCCGACCTATGGGTCAGCTGTATACATAAGGTCAACCATCTCAAGTACACATGCCCTTGCAGTGTCTAACCAGGACAACATCGAGGTCATTACTCTAAAACTACCTAATATCACCCTGACCTCGGTATACAAGCCTCCTGGTGCCGATTTCTCGAATCCCCCACTAAAAATTAACCCCCACCCAGCAGTTTACCTGGGGGACTTCAATAGCCGACACTCGTCCTGGGGATACTCGTCGAACAACTCCAATGGCGAGATCCTGAGTGAATGGTGTCTTGAAGAAAAACTCCATCTTGTCTTCGACGCCAAACAGCGGGGTTCTTTCCGATCGGCGCGGTGGCAGCGAGACACTAACCCAGATCTATGTTTTGCCTCTGAGGATGAAAGCGGAAACATATTGCCAATCTCCCGACAGATCCTCAGTGACTTCCCCCGCAGCCAACACCGCCCCGCTCTCATAAAGATTGGTTTGGAAGTTCCCATTGTTAACTCCTTACCAAAACCACGATGGAACATGATGAAGGCAGACTGGAAAGCATATGAACAGCAATTGGATGCTAATATCAGATGGGTAAAACCAGTAGCATCAAATTATGACAGATTCTGCGGGGTAGTCATGGGTGTGGCGAAAAGGTGCATACCTAGAGGGTTTCGGAAGGAGTATATTCCTGGATGGTCTCCAGAGACTGAGGCGATTTACCAAGACTACCTCACTACAAACGAGCCTAGTACCGCCACTAAACTTCTGACTGCTCTTGGCGAAGCTCGCCGACAGAAGTGGATGGATAGCGTCGAGGGTATGAGCTTTACGCACTCGAGCAGGAAAAGTTGGGAGTTACTACGAAAACTAGGCGGCGCTTCACAGCCCGATAGAAAGCAGGCAACTATCCATCCAGACGAAGTAGCAGAACGCCTTAAGAACATCACAAAGAGCGCTTCAGTCGACAAAGGATTTGCCAAAGCCATCAAAGGTGCAACCAGGATTTTACTCGGGGATCAAAATCGATGTGAGGCTCTTGATTCTCCTTTTGCCGTGGAAGAGGTTCGCTTAGCCCTCAAACAGATTAAGTGTCGAAAAGCCGCCGGTATAGATAACATTTACCCGGAATTTCTTACACATATGGGTAAGCGAGCCTTACGGTGGCTAACAGATTTCTACAACAACATCTTCGAAACTGGCATACCTCCCACCATGTTCATGAAGTCTAAGGTGATAGCCATACTAAAGCCAGGAAAAACTCCCGATGATCCAGCTAATTTTAGGCCCATATCTTTGCTGAGTGTTACATTTAAACTGCTTGAGCGCCTACTATACAACAGGATTAGGGATATCGTGGACAAGAGGATTCCTGTTGAGCAAGCGGGCTTCCGCGCTGGTAGAAGCTGCAGCGATCAAGTCCTGGCACTCAGTAGTTACATAGAAGCCGGTTTTCAACGAGGTCAGAAGACTTTAGCTGCTTTCGTGGATCTGAGGGCAGCGTATGATACTGTGTGGATAAAAGGCTTGATCTATAAAGCAGGCAAAATTATTCCCTCTGCAAAAATACTCCGTCTCCTGGGCAACATGATGGGACCACGTAAGATAACTGTTCTGCTGGATGACAAAGTTAGCAAATACAGGCTCTTGAAAAACGGACTTCCACAGGGCTCGGTCTTGGCTCCCCTCCTGTTCAATATATACACCAGTGATATGCCCGCTACAGAATGCCGCAAGTTTCTATACGCCGATGACATTGCGCTGACAACCCAGACAAAGAAGTTTGAAGCGGGTGAATCTGTGCTCAAGCAAGACCTCGACATTTTGGACCGGTATTACGTCAAGTGGAGACTCTGCCCGAACCCCTCTAAGACTGAGGTTGCGGCTTTTCACCTTTCTAACAGTCTTGCAAACAGAGAGGTGGATATAACTTTTTGCGGCCAAAAACTGCGTCACAATTCGAAGCCGAAATACCTGGGTGTCATGCTAGACCGGTCACTTACCTATAAGGTACACTTGGAAAACCTGGCCCAAAAAGTGAAAACACGTGTTAATCTCATAAACCGGCTAGCAGGAACATCATGGGGAGCTCGGGCTGACGTCTTGCGCTCTTCCTCCATCGCACTCGTATATTCGCCGGCGGAGTATTGTGCTCCAGCATGGTATAGAAGCGCGCATACGAGTAAGATCGACGTTCAACTGAACCGAGTTATGCGAACTATATCCGGAAGCTTGAAGCCAACTCCCACCAGATGGCTCCCCATGCTGTCGCATATTGCTCCGCCGGATATAAGAAGAACACATGCTGCGGCGCGGGAGTGGACTAAGGCAACAACGCAAGCGCTGCCAATTAGAGAGACACTCCATCACCTGCCTCACCCTCGTCTACCGTCCCGCAAACCCATATGGTCCGACTGCAAGCTACAGGGCTCGGAGCCCTTCAGTATCCATTTGGAGTGGAGGAAGCAGTGGCAGGAACAGGATGGAGCCCCTAACATAGACCCCACTAGAACTCCAACGGGCTTTAACGAACACCGCAAGACCTGGGTCACTCTGAACCGCATCCGGACGGGCGTTGGGTGCTGCAATCACAACCTACACAAGTGGGGCATATCAACAGAAGCTGACTGTGACTGTGGTGCGCCAACACAAACCGTCCTACACATTGTTGAGGAATGCCCCAGAAGACTATTCACGGGAGGTATGGATGAGCTATTGGCGCTGACCCCTGCAGCAAGGGACTGGCTACTCAACTTAGATATTAAATTGTAATCTTTTAAACTTGTACTCATTGTTAGTATTAATTTCAACTGTATAAAAGCCATACGATATATAAAAGGGGAATTACGCACGCGTACGCGTAGCGGGCGGTAATTGTTGCTTTTCCATGCCACATGAGGACTAAAATATTTTACGTCGTACCTGGCTATAAAGTAGCAATTACCGCACTTCCTGGCCAGGGAGAGCCATAAAACTTTGTACTCACCAAGGGCAGTACTAATGAAAATCTCAGATCGCATACATAAATAACTGCGATCCGAGACATTCTTTGTTTCACCGCCCTAGGTAAGTATGTAATGTACCTACCTATTATCTTGCTATATAAATGAGTGTATACTCTCTAACAATGCAATTGTCACTAAAAAGCGACAAAAAAGGATTTGGATCCTTCTCCAAGCGCCCTTGCTAGGCAATTGGCATATCAGGTTAGATTAGATTAGATTAGATTCATTTATTGCTGATTGAAAATTGACATAATATTTTACAAATTCTCTTTGTACATACATAAAATGAATTCACAGAAAGCTCGTCAGGTAAATACAACAAATTTGTTACAATAATTTCAAACAACAATAATTAATTAATTTATAAATAGTTACAAATTTAAAACAATATTGATCATATGTAATAATGTCAAAAATATATACATCGCTTGACAGACCGGCATGTTTTTGCGGCTTTTGCTGTCGAAACCCTCGGACCCTGGAGCCCAGGCGCTCACCAATTATTCAGCCAACTTTCAAAAAAATTGGTCAAAGTATCCGGATACCATAGGGCTGGCTCGTTCCTTGCCCAACGGATCGGCATAGCCATACAAAGAGGGAACGCAGCCAGTGTTATGGGAACCCTTCCGCAGGGATCCGACCTTGGGGACCTCTTTTGATTAAGTTTATGTTTTTCTTAATTTATATAGGTTTATTTAGTTTATTTAAGTTTTTTTTTATAGTTGTGTATTGTAAGTAGGTTTTTAACTGTTAGTGAATACAACTTAGTTTAACATAATATGTAGTTAAAAATAAATTGTATTCTAGGCAACGATGTTTTTATTTAGATAGCTGCAACGCAGCCGCTGGCGCAGCACATTCGCTGTATGTAAGCGACATTGGCTTGGTGGGAATGGCATTGGACTATTCTTCATTCCATACAACATTAGTATTTTAACGGACAAATTCATCTACGTTTCTGCGTTTATCAAGGATATTAAAGGAAAATATTGTACTAGTTATACTGATTCAAACATTGAAATTCGATACACATGCAAAGCGACGAATAAAAATAGTCCTCTTGAACAGCCAGTCGCCTTTCAAGCAGGCGTTGTGTTCACGCGAGCCGACAATTACCAGGCGCGCTAACTAGACGCGATCCGAGTGAGGCTTTTGTCACATTGTATGGCGTAGGTATGTAATGCACTACTTTGTACAGTCGGGTGCGAAAGGTTCAGTGTTTTTTTACTTTGAAAAGGTACATTTTTTTGGAACAATAAAAACGTATTGAAAATAACCTAAATGCTAATGTTACGTCGTGCTTGCTTACATAATACGTGAATTGATGACATGCGTCTGAATTTCGATTATCATGTATTCCTGGCAAATAGATTATTATACTCACTATAAAACAATTAATCTTGGTATATAATTGAAAAGTACTACTGTTTAAATTGTCTATAAAATATGTCTAAATTATTGAAACAAGAAACTATCGATACGAAAAAAAGTAAAAAGAGAAACACATTTGTTTGCAAAATGTCGTTGCTTGATTTAATTTGGAAAACTCCTACAGACCTGAGACTTTGTATTTTTGCAACCTATTTATTACAGTGATATTTATTTCAACTTTATTGCACGAAACAAAGAATGTACAAATGGCGAGCTTAATGTCGAATGCCATTCTTTACTAGCCAACCATTGGGCTAAACAAAGAAAAAAGTAGTAAATGTAAGTAAACCACAAGTAAATATATTAAGTTTTTAAGTAACGTGTCATTCAAAACTTAAATACGTATGTAAGTTTGGTGACAGCGCGATATTATCTGATGCGGCGGAGACAGAAGGTGGATATAGAGAAGTTGCTATAACTGCACAAGATACGCTCCTCCTATTTAGGCTTTTTGAAACTCATAACGAGTTGTTGATGCCTGTAAAATAGTACAGTCAAGAAAAAAAGGTTATACTGAAAATTATAGTTTTGCCAAAAACTTATTTTACACTATTTAGGCTTTTTGAAACTCATAACGAGTTGTTGATGCCTGTAAAATAGTACAGTCAAGAAAAAAAGGTTGTACTGAAAATTATAGTTTTGCCAAAAACTTATTTTACAACTTGCACTTTAATGACGAATTTTAGAAAAAAACCATGTCCGTAATTTTTGAGACTTACTATAACATATTTATTGTGTCAACTATGTACAGTTGCCATCAGATATATTGGAGCGGCCAAAGTGCTCACAAATATCTGAACACATCTCTAATGCTTCGACAATAGAGACGTGTTCAGATATTTGTGAGCACTTTGTCCGCTCCGATATATATCTGATGGCGACTGTACTATACTGTAACAACATGATTGCAATGAATACTTGAATACTTGACAGGTTTTGAACTTATTCCTTCAAACTGTTGTTATTTCAAATTGACAGTTTGCGAAGCCTTAAGTCTGTATACTGGCGAAGCCTGCGGTGGCGGTCAATGGTAAATTTGACAGCTAATGACAAGTTTACTGTTGGCCGCCGCTATGGCCGCACTAGTTATAGTTAGTGAGAGGCTTAAAGCTTTGTTGTGAAAATTATATATTCTTTAAATTCTATTTTATATACCTAAGTAAAGTGTCGCTCAATTAAAGCCAACTTTCAAACACTGATATTTTCATAAAAATGCGAAACGAATATCGAACGAAGTGACCGGAAAATTTGAGAGCGCTTGAGAGCGGGCAACAGGGGTCTATCAGACACTTCGTTTTATACACGGTCCTGCGCCACCCGCATCCAGCGGACTCCCGCGACCTTTACCAGGTCATCAGTCCACCTTGTGGGAGGCCTACCAACGCCGCGCCTTCCGGTACGTGGTCGCCACTCGAGAACATTTCCGCCCCAACGGCCATCAGTTCTACGTGCAATGTGCCCCGCCCACTGCCACTTAATGTATTTCAAGTTTATTCCGCTTTCGCGTTTCAACTCGCTGAGATATCAAATAACAACAAACGAGCAACACATAGATATCAAATTAGGATGCGAAA
Organism: Epinotia brunnichana; assembly: GCA_963854355.1. Taxonomy (NCBI): domain Eukaryota; kingdom Metazoa; phylum Arthropoda; class Insecta; order Lepidoptera; family Tortricidae; genus Epinotia; species Epinotia brunnichana. The sequence continues at coordinate 20,163,132 of OY977949.1, forward strand.
TGTTAGTCTCGGATTGACTTTCCCGGCACCGAAAGTGCCATCGTTTTTACATAAACGGAAGTCGAATAGAATCGGACGCGCCGCAAAATGTTTTATCGAACGTTTTCAAAGTAGATATGTAGCCCAATACGCGAAGTTCGAAAATGACATGAAGTTTGAGATATTTTACTAACATGAGTCATCGAAGCACAGTCGCGAAATTAAAAGGTTTCTAACTTATGGACCTTAACATCATTAAAATAAAGTCGAAAAGTTTGTAACCTTTTCGTTCCTCGACTATACATTCTTAATTACGACTTATTTAACTACAAAATGATAACTAATGTTGGGTTTGTATAACTGAAAACCTAACAATATTTTGCTAAATTATCATACAACAAACATCTAATGTAATTTTATAACATATTCATATAATTCGTTTTGTGAGCTGTGCAATATTTTAAATAAGTTTCATTTCACGCGATAAAGATCATGAGTTCATTATATGTTAATGATGTTTATTTCAAAAGTTCGGTTAAACAAATGCGATACTCTGACATTGACTACCTACTTGCGATTACATATTTATATAAACCCTTCTTACAATGTTAACCCTAAAGAATAATATCAATCAATTCATTTTTTGGGTTCCGTACTCAAAGAGTAAAACGGGACCCTATTACTAAGACTCCGCTGTCCGTCTGTCTGTCTGTCTATCTGTCTGTCCGTCTGTTACCAGGCTGTATCTCAACAACAGTGATACTTAGACAGTTGAAATTTTCACAGATGATGTAGGTATTTCTGTATAAATAATAAATAAATATTACGGGACAATCTTAAACAAATCAACCTAGGCCCACGGTAAGCTCAATAAGGCTTGTGTTGTGGGTAGGGAATGCAAACCGGTTAACCGGTTAGCCGGTTAATCGGTAAATTGACTAAATATGAGACCGGTAAATAACCGGTAAATTGAAATCAAAACCGGTAATTTACCGGAACACAAGTTATTAGAAAAAATACTACATTTTAACGATTGTTACTGCTTCATCGTCATAATTATACCTCAATAACCCTCCTTTTATCATGTAAAAATGTCAATTGAATAAACTTGTTAGCGTTATGTTACCTCATGTTCACGTAGGATCAAATTAATGCACTCGTTTGTAAAAGCTTCTTAAAATATAAAATTAAACACGTTCCCGGTTCCGTTCTATAAAATATGAATAATGATCAGTTTGAATAAGTACAATAGACACGCCTTATTTAACATACTTTAGAGCTATACTCATCATCACAATCCAAAGAAATACCGTCTTACTGGGAGGAAGAAAGCCAAAGGCAAGGAACAGAGGTGGTGGTGCTTTTCTTCAAAAAGGGTGACAACACCCTGCTGAAGAGCTACCAACCCATCTGACTTCTGAGCCATGTCTATAAACTGTTTTCGAGAGTCATTACAAATCGTCTCGTACGCAGGCTAGATGACTTCAAGCCTCCCGGACAAGCCGGTACCCGGAGAGGTTTTAGCACCGTAGACCACATTCATACGCTCCGTCAGGTTATACAGAAGACTGAGGTGTATAACCTGTCCCTCTGCTTAGCGTTTGCGAACCACGAGAAAACCTTCGATTTGATTGAAACCTGGGCTGTACTAGTTTCTCCAGCGGTGCTAAGTTGACTACCGCTATATGAAGTGTTTGTACGAAAACGACACTGTGTCAGTCCGACTCCAGGCTTTGAACGCGAAACCTATTCTGCTGCAGCGGGGATTAAGCCAAGGAGATGTTATTTCCCCAAAACTGTTCACCGCTGCACTGGAGGATTTTTTCAAGACTCTGGACTGAAGAAGGCAGACATCAACGACGAGTAAATCACTCACCTTCAGATTTCTGACGATTTAGTAGTCTTGGCTGAGACCATGGAAGACTTTAGTACGATGCTCGATGACCTCAGTAAAGCCTCCGAGCGAGTCGGTCTAAAAATGAACATGGATAAGACGAAGATCACGTCAAATGCCCATGTAGTGCCAACTCCTATTACAATCGGACGCTTTACGCTCAGAGTTGTAGACGATTACAGACTGTCCAGTTTCAGTCCTGTCGGCTGGGTTTGACCAGTTTGTGTTACCAGTGATAACATAATATATGGCACCTGACATGTAGTCGCTCACTATGGGCCTCAATAGAAAGCTAGAAGTCACCCAAAGGGCAATGAAGATGGCTATGCTGGGAGTTTATCTGCATGGTCGCATTAGAAATGAGGCTATCTGCAGCCGAACTAAGGTAACAGATATAGCCCTCCGATTTGCTAAACCAATGACGCAATTTGGAACCCCCATGCACTCCACTCCTAGAAAAAGTTATAAAACCGTTTGTACGAACGCTCTTAGGTAAAATGTATTGTTACTATTACTACCCTTTTCTCTATCCAACTCTTTTCGATCTAGGTATGGTTGGTTAAAATATATACGTCTCTTGAAGCCCGTAGAAACATCAATTTAGTGAAATATTATTTTAGACTACTAAGTGGGCTTGTAGTTAGTTTCTGTAGAACTAGGGACAATTCCTACCTACCTGCTAATCCCCAAGGAACGTTTTCAGTTTTTGCCCTCCTACCACTGAGCAAGTTTTTAATATTAAAGAATCTGATTATTACGGCATAAACGGCACATGATAACTCTTTATACTATATCATAGCTTATTTTTACGATAAATAAACGTCAAATAACGCTACTTATAAGCCAAATTTAATTTACCGGTAATTTACCGGTTAACCGGTTTTGCCTCCCTCAAGTCGGTAATTTACCGGTAATGAAATTTGCCCGGTAATTGCATTCCCTAGTTGTGGGTACTAGGCGACGATAAATATAATAGATAAATACATATAGATACATATATATGTCACCGTTAGATTGTGGAAACCGTCAGTTTATAATCTAACCCGTTATATTGTAAACTGACGGAATATTGTGAACTGCTAAAATAATTCATAATTTTACGAATTCATTTTCGTTAGTTTATAAACTAACAATGTCATATCGTCAAATTGTAAGCTGAATCAAATTTGCCTGATTTGGAACGCAACATGTGCGCTGTTTGGTGGAGCGAATTATTCCACTTGCATCAGTTTCCACTTACGTCAGAACATGATTGGTTTTTTTTTGTTATTCAGACATTTTCTTCCATTTACTTCGGCACCCAGCAGTGTCGACGGAGCCCCGCTGCGCGGGGCTCCTATTTCTGGGCGCTTTGCCCTTCGGGCGACTGAAGATACCTTACTAACCTAACCTACCTAGTCTTTGTGTACGTTCCGTAGCAAGCCGATTTGATCTCAGTTCACAATTTGACGATTCGACATTGAAAGTTTATAAACTAAATGAAAATTTGTAAAATATTGCGTTAAATTGTGAACGGTATTGGCAGTTCACAATATTCCGTCAGTTTACAATATAACGGGTAAGATTATAAACTGACGGTGTTCACAATCTAACGGTGACATATACATATATAACATCCATAACTCAGGAACAAACATTCGTGATAAACACACAAATAAATGCCCTGACCGGGATTCGAACCCGGGACCTCCAGCTTCGTAGGCAGAGTCACTACCAACTGGGCTACGGAGGCCGTTAAATGTATGTATATAAATATATTTTTTATAATCTTACACAAAACAGCTTAGTCCCAAACTAAGCAAAGCTTGTACTATGGATACTAGACGACGATAAACATACTTATATAGATAAATAAATACTTAAATACATAGAAAACATCCATGACTCAGGAACAAATATTTTTGCTCATCACACAAATAAATGCTCTTACCAGGATTCGAACCCGGGACCTCCGGCTTCGTAGGCAGGGTCACCACCAACTAGGCTACAGGAGGCTCCCATACAACAAACGTGATTTTTTGCCGTTTTTATAGATGAATGGTACGGAACCCTTCGTGCTCGAGTCCGACTCGCACTTGGCTGGTTTTTTATAGCTTTGTACTCAACGTACATACCTACTTATTGCCGTGTGCCCAAAGACATGATACTTGTGAATATAAGGTAAAATTTGTTTCACGTATGTATCAGACTAATACTCTCAAAGCCTCGATAAAACATTTCAAACGAACTAAAATTTCACTTATTTACATACATGGTGTACCTAAATGTGATTTTACTATCCCAGCTCCCACAACACACTTCAACCCTATTTTCATATTGTACTAACACGAAAGTACGACTATAGTTAAGATTTGGTTTCGTAAGGCTAAGAAAGCTCAGTTGAGATTAACTTGTATTGGGTTTGAACAGAAAAACATTTATATAAAGAAAGAAAGAAAGAAAACATTTATATCTATACGTACACAAACTAATTACCCTAGCTTTCTACGAACCTGATTGTAACGAAGTTGTATACAATCAAAATATTATAAGTACCTATTATAACATCAAAGTAAATTATTTGAATTCTTCAATAGGAAATGGGCATAAACATCAAACAGATTCGAATTCAGAGTTCTGACTAAGTTTCAAAGCAACCGCAACTTTATTTAAACCAATGAACTGTATTACGTTTAATGTTTTTACTTTGTTATCATTTACATGACCAGGTTTAAAGAAAAAGTATGTCAGAATAACATAAAATAATATTTTACCACCTGTAATAAATCCTCAAACATAACTATATTCATTATAACTGACTTTCAAAACAAAGTTTTAACCGACTTCAAATCAGTAGCCAAATAGCTTCAAGTTTGCCTATAAAATTTGATGAGTTCCCTCGATTTCTCCAGGATCCCAACATCAGAACTGGATTTTGGTGACAACGTATGCTTTCAAACAAAGAAATAATTTTTCAAATCGGTTCATAAATTACGGAGTTATCGCGTAACATACACACATAAAAAAAAACATACAGACGAATTGAGAACCTCCTCCTTTTTTGAAGTCGGTTAAAAACTAGCCTAATATATATAGCATAATATATAAAAAAATATTTTTAAGGTTCCGTAGTCAAAAATGAACTCTTCAATGCTAGGAACCCACTTAGAGGGCGCTTAGCGATTCTTGGCCGAGAATGTGTTAAGACCAATTTACCCATTTGCGCTTGCTACATTGCGGAGTTTGATAGATCGATTGAACTCGTTATACTACGTAAACCAAAATGTAATAAAACTTGCTTGCGTGTAACACGCGTGTAAATGGCGCTTTATAGTTTCGCCATGTGCGCCTGTCCATCTGACTTGTCTGTCTGTCCGTGGCTTACCTAATACGCTCATGAAGGACGGATACTTTACGTTTGACATAAACGCGATATTGCTAGCTAAACCGTTAATATGTGTCTAACCATTTTTATAGCTTTTTAGAGTATTGATACATACCCTGTGCCCCGGGAGGACAGTATAGTCCTGAGCAAAGAGATAATATAGGTCTTAAGGCCCTAAGGAGGAAATAAATTCGAAGCTTAGTTCGACTCACTTTTTTTATTTTCATACATAATAACGGGTCAAGCATAAATTTGATATGCAGGTACGTAAATAAAAAAAAACCGGCCAAGTGCGAGTCGGAATCGCGCACGAAGGGTTCCGTACAATTATCAATAAAAATATTTATTATATTCTGTTTTTAATATTTGTTGTTATATCGGCAACAGAAATACATCATCTGTGAAAATTTCAACTGGAACTATCACGGTATCAGTGAGATACAGCCTGGTGACAGACAGACGGACAGCGGAGTCTTAGTAATAGGGTTCCCGTTTTACTCTTTGAGTACGGAACCCTAAAAAAGTATCAGGCCTCAAAAACAAGCGTTAAAGATTATTTGGAATCCTCACGGGTTACCGTGTATGATATGACTAACCATTGTTTACTTGTAAAATATGCCTTAATGTCAACGTATAAGTACTACAAATTGATATCGCATGATGGAGTTATGCTATCGTGACGGTACGTAATAAACACAAATATCTGCATATTTGGTGACCACGAAATATGCACAAATTATGCACCCATGCAACGTGGTCTGCATTTAAATATCAAAAATAACGCGGATGAAAATGCTGTTATGATAAAAAATTTAAATCTGTTAAAAGTTTTACGTTGGACGATGACGCACAGGGACAGAACAGTAAATAGTACCTATTACGTAACGTGGGGAAGCATTCGGGTTTATTGTAGTACCTCAGTTGTTTTTATATAAGTAATCGTGAAATAAAATAATTATAAAACAAACATGCGAGAGGTTTTTCGTTTAGATTGATGTTTTGTACTAGATTGAACGAGAGAGATCCCGACTTTATGTCTGTAATACTATAATGGGATTGGCATTATACATTATAAGAGGTCATTTTCCAGCAACATGGTACAGTCGCCATCACATACATCGGAGCAAACAAGCAACTCACAAACATCGGAACACAACTCTATTTTCAAGGCATTAGGGTGCATGTTCCGATATTTCTTAACATCCTGTAGTGTATCGATGTATGTGATGGCGACTGTACCTAACGATATTTAATTAAAAAAAATGTGTAACAGGATGCGACAATGTCTGTGGACGCGTGGACAACGGTAACCAACCAATTGATCTAAAAGAAACTTCAATATAAGTTTTTTTTAGGAAATTAGTGCTAAGTTTTTAAAAGGTCGATGACCATGCGTATGTGACAACCTTGTAAACAAGCCCAGTTGACTTATTTAAGAATAAAAGTACAGTCAGGGACATTCCCGGTCGACCATTTAAGAAATTTTTTCCTTGTTCGGCGCTACTAGATAATCGCCGCCCATTTTGTTCAATGACCAATTAGGGTACATTTAGGTACCTAACTACTTGATCACAAACCGCAGCCATAATAACACCAGTAACACCACAGCAACATTCGAAGTTAATTTTATTTACTTTGCCCGTATTAATATTAGGTAATCCAAAGGTAGGTAGGTATTAGAGTAAGTCCTGGACCCTAATGAACAATGAAACTCAGTCTCGTTGTCGTGTAACTAATATTCGACGGTGGAAAGGCAAAACCACTGAAGCGACATTTTTTTAATTTTACAGGAGAGCATTTTAAAGTTTTTTTTTTGACAAAAAAAATCGTAATATTATTTCTTGTTAACTCAGAGCATTGAGTTATATGCACGTGTTATTTCAAATTATATATATAATTATGTTTGCAAGCGTTCATGAGATGTCCACACAGAAAAGCTTAGGTAACTAAAAAATAAACGATTTAATAAAGTAACAATTATTAAAATGTCCCAATATTTCATAATCATAGGTATGTGCAAAAACATTAAGATGTTAAAAATTGCAAAACCCGTCGAAACTACGCATGTACATTTTCTGAAAGTATGTACAGTCAGGGGTATTAATATACGTACATAAATAAGAACATAAATATCTGAACAGGACTCTAATATTGTCAACGTCAACGTGTACAGCTATTTATGTCCTAATTTATGTACGTATATTAATACCCCTGACTGTACCTAACTAACAATGTATGATCATTTTCTTCAATAAGCACGTCCGTACCGCGGTACCCCTCGCACTAATTACTGCGTAGCACGGCCCCGCATCTTTATACAGATCACGGAACCACTCTGAACGCTATTTGATTGAACTGGTGGGAATTACTCGCGGTCCACGAAGAATTTCACCTCAACACCTATTAGTAGATACGCCAGTACAGCTATTTATACGTATATTAGGTATCTAGTAAGAGTCAGTGAAGAAATTGTAAGAATGCGAACGTAGAAATATCCGGCGGAAGCTTCATGTGTATTCGGTACTGCAATGAGGACATTCTGAACGCTCGAAATAACTCCCAAGCTAAATTTTATTAAAGATATATTTTAATAATTTGTACTCGTACGAGTAAGTGCAACAAGCCACTGTTACCATATTTAGTGCAAATAAATTTATCATTTATCATTCAATTCGGAACCACTCCAAGTTTCATGCATCACCGATATGAAAAATGATATATGCAGTAACTATAAATTTGTAAAGATTATTTAATTCAAATTATTCATAAGTCATTACAATATTATATATTAAAATGTATTTAATAAAGTGAAATACATTCATTGAGACCACATTCAACGGAACACTTACATACATGTTAATTTACAGACGTAGACATGTATTAGGTACATTTAAATATAATATTATGCTTTTGAAATTTAGTCAGGCATAATTTTCACGTACAGTGAACGTCAAAGATACCTTACATCTCTATTCTTTGTAATAAGGTGAAAAATGTATACAATAAGTAGCAGTCACTGGGGTATGTGAGCATTTAGCTTAGTCATTAACTAACATTTTGAAATTCTATGTCGTTAAAGGACACCCGTCTCGACGTCAATAATATCGAAAGTTATCATTATCGTGAATACTGAAATCCGCCAGACTGTCGTATCTTTGCGTACTGGTAACTTCTTGGCAGAAGCGCAATGCATTTGCAAGTCATTGCGACAGTGGATATACCACAAGAGGGCAAAGTTGCCACGGCTGATGGTTCATGTATGGCACATGTTGATCCTATTTACTACGTAACTTTATATTCTATTTATAGACTTAATACAACTCAATAAATTTTGATTAAGTCACTGCGATCAAAAAATAAGTTACTTCCTAACATTAAGACGGTAAATTACTAAACTTAGCGAAGATATTATATTACAAACCACTTTGTTACGAAATGTCAAATTTAATATAAGGCTTTGTTAATAACAGATCTATTTCAAACGAACGGATAACTTTTGAAAGATGCCGTAACTTTTCTAATAACATTGTAACGGCAAACGGTAATACACTGTAAAACCAAGGGAGTTCCTGATAAACTCTTGTATTAAAATAATGAATGTAGGTTAGATACAATCTAAAGTTTACTTATAGAATGCGTTTTCTTATGTTGATGCTCCAATTAACTAAGGTAAATAAATTAAATTAAAATAAGTTTGAATTCAGCCAATTGTTGTCGAAATGGAACTAGAAACTTGCGACGGTAAAAACCCGTAACATAGTAGGTTTTATCGCAGATTTCCCACGTAATCTAGAGAGAGCTGTGAAAAAAAATAAAAATAAACTCCTAGCTGCTGGAATTTTTCAAGGCAAGCAATGAAGAGAAGGCCCGAGTACACAGAACGCTAGTGAAAAGAAGGCTGCTCCCAGAGGTGCCGACACCGCAATTGGCTTTCGTATTACCTTTCCAATACGGTTTTCATGTATTGTACTGACACCCAGCAAAAAATAAATTGAACTAGTGCTCCTTTTCAGTTCCAACTCAGCCAAAAGTAGAGCGATATTTTTTTATGCGACTATATATGCGGAGGCATAAAGTTCCGCCTATTCAAACACGCTGAGTTATGGTAGGGAAAATGACAACTAATCCGCACTACGAACTGGTTCGTACGCTCCACTCGTTGTTTTCTTTTTCACACTTCAACGACCTCTCGGGTGCGTATCAGCGGCGCGAGTGGCGGGTGTAAATTGAAACACTTGCAAATTTACCCCATACATTATTCATTTGCCGAACACCCTCGCTGCAAGACCTACAGTTCAGTGACGCTTCAGTCAAGTTCGCAAAAAGAGACAAAGAATATTTAATTAGTGGGCTCAGCTAGTAGGTCATTAGGATAGCCATATTAGTTTAGGCATTGGTTGTCGGTACGGTCTATTATCAGTGGTGTGAATAATTTGACAGTGGCTTTGTGACGCACAAATCGCACCCAATTTCAGAGGGCTCGTGGCACATAAGTAAAGCGGGTCAACCATTATACGTGTAACAAATGGACGCCCGCGGTGTTAAGCTTTCCAAGGCGGTCTGTGTGCAATAAGGACGAGGTTCCGAAACCCGAACCTGTATTATTTTGACCCTAATAAATTTGCCAAGTCAAACCGGCGTTGTCAGACAAATGTGTTTGAAGAGCCATGTAATTAGAGAATAGTAAGTAAAGTCGCATTCATTAGAATGGTCGAATTCTTGCCCTGACAACAACAAGCATGAACAATAATTATCGTTAGCTGGCGGTTGTGTTCATATAATTATTATGTCGTGAATACATTACATTATACAGTTAGCGACTATTTGTGATAAAAAAACGGTAATGTCAACCGCGACCAATTTGCCCAATTCAGGTAACTCCCTCATTGCAATAACTTTCATGACGATCATATAAATAAATTGTTACTGATTGGATAGCTATCTTAAATCCTATGCAAATTAAGCATTTCTGACTTAAAACTAAAAATATCGATGCATATCATATATATTAATTATTCACCTGAAAGTCTACATCCAAAATGTCTTCATTAATCTCATATACCTACTTATTACCTACCTTTAACTTGTGCATGCATACTGCGTCGACGACCGGTATTGTATTATATTAAAGAATTTATTAAGTTCAAATTTTTTAAATCTTTTCAGCTTTGTTTCTTTATGATTATTTCATTGTTAACATAGTTTTTATGTATTAATGAACCTCCAGGTTCTACGTGCAATGTGCCCCGCCCACTGCCACTTAAGTATAGCGATTCGGTCAAGGTGGACTGATGACCTGGTAAAGGTCGCGGGAGTCCGCTGGATGCGGGTGGCGCAGGAGGCCTATGTCCAGCAGTGGACGTCTTTCGGCTGATATGATGAACCTCCAGGTCTTTAGATTTATGTCTATTGGTATTCTTTGTGTACCCTTTATATTTTTGTTAATGCAAGTGTGTGTGTTCTAAATAAATTAAAATATATTATATATCAAACTTACATAAAAATTAGTGCGACGGGTGAGTTATAAAAAAGGCAAACTGTTGCTACAGTTTCTTGATCTCCAACAATTTCATACTCAGAAAAAAAAATGTATGTAATTGAACGAGCGAGCGAAGTTCTCTATTTCAGTTTGGGTCAAATTCTTTCGTATGTCCGGATTGCCCGCTGTCCCGCCGTCCGGCTGTCTGGCTGTTGTACTCTAGTAGATCGTATTTGCAACCAATTCTCGTGAAATTTCGTGATATAGTTTTTTTGTCCATTCCGTATAAAATATAAACAAACCCGCGAGTTCTATAGCTCACAGAGCCACCACTCAGAACCACCAGTATTCTATTTATTTATTAAGTCTTAAAACCAGCTGTCAGCTATCGCTTTGATTTAAGATCTATTCTTAAAATCAACACCAAAAAGCTACATAAACCAAATGCAAATTTATAAAACACATTTTCCTTGAAGAGTTAAACGTAATTTCTTTCTCACCAAGGCGTTTCCTGAAATAAATTACAAGTGTAAAATTCACAACAACAAAAGCGAAACAATAAAAGGCTCGCGGCCCGCAACATCCGGGCGACCCTTCCAAACTTAGCAGCCTGATTACGGATTTCCGAATAAGAAAATAAGAGAGAAATAATACCGCGCCACGTAAACCCAAGTGTTTGTAAATAATCCCTATTTTATTTATTTCTTAATTCAAGTTTATTCAGCAATTTTATTCGTCATGCACGTGTTGTATTGAACTTATTCGGGTCGTCAGAATATTTATGTGGAAGTCGACGTAATCCATTAGCTTGGGTTGTGGAGTATAGTGTTGGACGTAGAGGTAGAATCTTGGGTCTTTCTGAGGCGTGGCATCTCCTTCTTCGGCGGGAGTTGGCGCTGGAGTGGCTGGTGTTTTCATAGCCGTGGACTTTACTAGTTTCGGCTTGAAAGGCCCTCGACCAGCAAACGCCGTTGGCGGCCTCACTTTCCTCCACAGAAAGGGCTCCTTATGTATAGGTCCATGGTGCAGTTGCGAATGCCGATTGTCTGGACTTTTCGGCACAGGACTGGTCAAATCGTACATTTCAGGCAAAGACAGATACCAGTAATCGGCTCCATCTCCAATTACGGGGAAGAGTCTCTTGTTGGAAAAATTTGGACGATGTTTTCGGACAAACTCTTCATATTTCCGTTTTAATCTATTCATATATTGTGTATAATGGATTGATTTTAGCAGTTTTTCGAACTGCGTCAGTTCTGTGGTAGCTGGATCAGAATAGACGCCTGCACGGCTGACGGTTCTTAGAAGGTGATGCAGTTTGAATACGACGAAGGCTAGCCAACGCCTAGCTTCTTCCTCGAGGATCCGGAGGTCGTCAGCCCTGCTGATGATGCCAAACTCCGAGGCTTCAGCCGCGCGCCGCTCGCCTCGTTCAGTGACTGTGGCTAGCCAGCGGCGGTAGCGTCGATAGCAGAACTTGGTGCGTCTTGAATAGTGGCCACGCCAAGCAGCCTGCCGTGAAAATGAAAGATCATGACCTTATCTATCGAATGATATACTTGTCTTGTTTTACAAAATATTAGAACGAGCTTTAAGGTTCAAAATACAAGCGTGCTGCTATTGTGTAAAATCTGTACTCTCGGCTCCCAAGATACAGGCTGTGCCTAGTTTGGGGCTGACGGATATTTTTCTTTGTTTGTTAAAATGTGTATGTTAACAGAATAGTCTAATTTAATCGCATGTAACGTTGTTATGGTAAATAAATAATTAATATTTGTATTTGTATTGATATTTTAACTTACTAAACATTGTGTATAGTTGTTATTTTCTAAGTCGTCCGTTCTGCACTCAAGACCCTTTTATGCTACCGCAAATAACAAATAATACCAAGTAACAAATCAATGCATACAAATAGCAACCTTCTGTATGAAGTCACAAGGTCGATATTGCAGTATTAGGACTTCAAAGGCCGCACTCAGGTAGGTCGCCGGCCATGTAGTGTGTCCACAAGTTTTACAACTAATTGATAATGTTGGAAAGTGTTCGGCTAACTGTTTGATAATCAAGTATTTTTATTGTATTAGGGAATGTTTATTTTATGTAAAAGTAATAAAACACATACATATTAATTTCATATTAATATATTTATTCATATTGTTTCGTAAAAAAAAATATATAGCGTACATACAAATATAATAAACTAGCTGTTGCCCGCGACTTCGTCCGCGTAGAACTTTTTATCGTCTTAGAAAATGATTTCTCTCAATACAAAATTTGAACCCTCTTTTAGGGGATAATTAAAAAAAAAGTTGATGTTCATTTTCTAGTTTGTGAACAAACAGTCTAAAACCAAAGTTAAAAATCTCATACTTTAAAAATGCCTTGAAATACTCAAACTTTGAACCAATTTTAACACTCTTAGGGGATGAATTTGGAAAAACTCTGAAATCAGTTTTGTAGTCTTTTAACGTACAGAATAAGACCGAAGTTAAAAATCTCTTACTCACACTTTAAAATTTTATTGCTCGCCATTTAAAATTTGAACCCCCTTTTAAACCCCCTTAGAGGTTGAATTTTTCTAATCGCTGACAGAACTTTTTTCGTAAACTTTTAAGTCTCTAGCTCAAAAAAAGTGTTGCCCATACAAAGCTTTCTTAACCCCCTTAGGGGTGGAATTTTCTAAAACTCTGAAAGTACTTTATTATTAATTTTAATAAGTAACATTTTGAATAGTTTTAAGTCTAGTAAAAAAAAAAGTTTTTCCCACACAACACTGGCTACCCTTCTTAAGGATCTTAAGGATCCCCTTAGGGATGGAGTTTTCTAAAACGCTGAAAGTTCTTTTTTAGTATTCTAATAAGTAATCTTTTTGCAAAGTTTTAAGTCTAACTCAAAAAAAAGTGTTGCCCATGCAAAGCTTGCTCTCCTTTTTAACCCTATTAGGGGTGGAATTTTCTAAAACGATTTGTGTTCTTTTTTTGTATTTTAATAAGTAATCTTTCTACAAAGTTTCAAGTCTCTAACTCAAAAACATAAACTTTCCCTGATAAAAACTTTGCACCCCTTTTTATCCCCCTTAGGGATAGATTTTTTCAAAACGCTGAAAGTCTTTTTTTTGTATTTTTATAAGTAATCTTTCTACAAAGTTTTAAGTGTCTAGCTCAGAAAAAGTGTTCCCCATACAAACATTGCACCCTTTTTTAACCCCCTTAGGGAATGATTTTTGTAAAACGCCGAATGCAGTATTTTTCATGTTCTAATAAGTAATTTTTCGTCAAAATTTTAAGTCTCTATTAAAAAAATATATGTTTTTCCCATACAAACTTTGCACCCTATTTTACCCCCTTAGGGGTGAAATTTTCCAAAACGCTGAAAGTACTTAATTTGTATTCTGATGACTAATCTTTCTACAAAGTTTTAAGTCTCTATTTAAAAAAAATATTGTTTCCCCCATACAAAATTTGCACCCCTATTTTACCCCCTTAGGGGTAGATTTTTTTAAAACACTGAATCTAGGTACTTTATTTGTATTCTAATGAATAATTTCTCTACAAAGTTTTAAGTCTCTATTTAAAAAAAAGTAGTTTTTCCCATACAAACTTTGCACTCTATTTTACCCCTTTAGGGGTAGAATTTTCTAAAACCCTGAATGTTCTTTATTTGTATTCTAATGACTGATCTTTCTACAAAGTTTTAAGTCTCTATTTAAAAAAAAAATGTTTCCCCCATACAAACCTTGCACCCCTATTTTACCCCCGTAGGGGTGGAATTTTCCAAAACGCTGAAAGTGTTTCATTTGTATTCTAATAACTAATTTTTCTACAAAGTTTAAGTCTATAGCTCAAAAAAAAAGGTTCTCCCATACAAACTTTGCACCCCCATTTTACCCCCTTAGGGGTAGAATTTTCAAAAATCCCTGTTTATCCCTAGCCCACGTTATAAAAGCAACATACTGTGCAAAAATCAACTCTCTAAGATTAGTAGTTTCGGCTGTGCGTTGATGAGTGAGTGAGTGCAGTTAGGACATAGGCATTTATTATGTATAAATAGATAGAAGATAATGAAACTCCCATTCAAATATCTCAAAAAATTATGAAGCTACATCCGTTTTAATGTCGCTTGTTAGAGTGAGAAAACGATGAGGGACTGTGACGTCAATATACTCGAGCGTCATAGTAAAAAACAATCGTTTCATATGAAGGTGCGTTTTGCGGAAAAGGGACAGAACATACCCCCTCTTAAAACTTTGGACTCTTATAACTTAATCATTACCTATATAACCTCTTGCTTTGTTTTTTTCTCCATTTGACTATATTTATTTTAAATTCTTTTTCGAGAAAATACATAATGATTATTTACCATATTTTCGATTCCTGAGCTATAACCACGGACTTCGGAATTCGAAAATATTCGGGTATCTCTATCGCACTAACCATACTCGAGTGACAGGGATGCAAATATATGAACATTGAGGTTTTCGTGGTAGCGCCGCAGGTACTTTGGCTGAATGCGCCGAGCGCGTGCCATTGTCATTCAAAAAAAACAAATTCGTGTTAATTATATTGTTCAAATTTGTTGATTTCATTTATTGAAATTACGACATAAAACGACATTAGCGCATATAAGTTCTCATATCAGAATCGAATATTTTTTTATGGTTTATATTTTAGCATTTGTCTCGTAAAGGTCTATCGTAGACGGAAAATTAATTAAGTGTCGCAGTCAGATAAAAACTATCCTAAGTTGCAGCTAGAATAATAATGTACCTATATAAAATGTTTCATATTTTTCCGTTCATGGGATGCTGAGAACATTCGAACCGCGCAAAGCTTAGTTTCAAACTGGCTGATTCTTTTTTTAATTTAGAGATTTATTATAAGTGGAGATATATCATAATGACTGGAACAATAAATAATATATCAATGATAAAGTTGATGTCCAACAAAATATAATTGAAAAAAAAACTAAAAAAACATTTATTTTAATTATTTTCGGTGCTCGTACTGATACTCGAGATTTATTAATCTTGGTGAATCCATTATAACTTTACGGCTGTTCAATGTCCCATACTCGAAGCCCATTTTCTTTAGTAATTTGAAGAAATAGGATAGACTGTATGGAAATATTCCATCATCTTTGGTTAATTCCTTGTATATCATTTCCGCCGTAGGAGATATGTTTTCTTCATAAAACTTGTTAATGGTCCGCACAATGAAGTCTTCTGTAAAATTGTCGATTTTTCCAAATTTCGGTGTATTTTTTGTGTACGCAATCGGGTGTCCTCTTTTCACGATCTTGGCAACAGTTTTAACACTTCTCTTAGTTAGTTGTGCTGTACGTTTAAGAGCCCCACGTGGACCAATTTCTCCGAAAACTACTTCATATACATCTAATATCACTTGTTGAGCAGCAGGGTGTAGATGATTTTTCCGTGAGCTTCCTTTACAGTTCTTATTTGGTACGGATTCACATGACGGTGTTTTGGTAGTCAGCCACGGACGAAACATTTTTCGTCGAACAAAGTCCAAAAGCACAGCCGAAGTCGTAAATATTATCACCAATACAAACACAGCCAAACAGTAAGCCAAAAAAGTCCAGGAACACGTTAGCAGGTCGTCAGCAGGTATGAGTGATATCAAAAATGGAGCAAAGTAATTCATAAGAACAGCAGTGACACTTAAAAGTGACTGAATATGTAATGAACATAAGTTGATAACAAATGCATCCCTTCTCTTTTCCTTAAATACTCATTACATTGGAATGCGGTGCGGCTTCATCTTTTGTGTGACACATGCGATAATGTTAGGTACTGGGAATCGGTCGGCTTTTTCTAGCAACATTGTTCTAAAAGACACCTGCACTTAATGAATGAACTTACTGATAAGACTTTTGCAGACACATGCGATAATGTTAGGTACTGGGAATCGGTCGGCTTTGCCTAGCATCATTGTTCTAAAAGACACCTGCACTTAATGAATGAACTTACTGATAAGACTTTTACAGATTTGCAAATTAAAACCATTTGAAAAAAAGTCCTACAATAACATTTATTGTGGACCCACTACATCGCTGCAACGCAGACCACCGGTTGAGTATCCATTTCGATGACACAATGCCTTTACTAACAAGTAAATCTATTACTATATCGACCTTGTGACTTCATACAGAAGGTTGCTATTTGTATGCATTGATTTGTTACTTGGTATTATTTGTTATTTGCGGTAGCATAAAAGGGTCTTGAGTGCAGAACGGACGACTTAGAAAATAACAACTATACGAATAAGTTTCTGTCAAAAATTTCATTTTTGGTACAAGCTTTTATTGCCGACTGTACTTTTCTGTTTACCATCATTACCTTCTCATTGAGACGATTCTAACGAGCCCGTACTCAACGGAGTTACACCAGTTAAATATTTACTGAGTTCCCATGGCCACCTACTGTCTCCATCAACAGATCAGCTCGATGGCAGAGTTGGGCAAAAATTATCTTTTTACGAAAAGATAAGGGAAGGTAACTAAATCATCTTTTATTTGAATTAACTAAAAAATCCGTCATTTGTTATTTTGAATTTATCTAGATCAGTTTCATTTTTATCTAGATAAATTAGTTGGGATTTCAAATAAAAGATGAATTTCAGTGTGACGGTTTGACCCGACGTGACATTCTGTATACATTTATTTTTATAAGATTACTTCAATAACAAACGAGGACGGTTATCTTCATCTAGATAACGTATCTAAATAAAAAAGTTGGTAACGCACTATTTGTGATTGAATTTATCTTCGAATAGATTTATTTGAAATGATTTTATTTGAAATAATTATCTAGATAAGAAAGTATCTTGATAACGCCCAACTCTGCTCGATGGTACCATAATATTGAACTGTCATTCAAACTATACCTTTACCTAAAATATCAGCTCAAACAGATAACAGCAAGTGACTGAAACATGGATTGCAAATTTTGACGGACAACTTACAAACTTACTTACATGCCTACATACGAACAGGTATAATTAATATAAAGCTTGTAAAAAGGATAAGAGCAGATGTTATACGTCTGATAAATGAGCACAGGCTTCACCTCATTGACGAGAGACCGAAAGCCGCTCCTTACTAACATCATGAGTCGATTTACATGTACCTGAATTATCGTAGCAGCTCGATCGTAGTGTTTCCCATGTTTCTGCCGAACGGCTCGACGCAAGGCGGCTCTGTAAGCCTTCCTGGCTTGATGAACCCTGAAGGCGCATTGGATGATGGTAGCGTTCTTGGACAACCACGCTACATGCTTCCTAATCAAGTAGCCACGGGCCATTCGCTGCAGTAGCAGCACGGCCATGAACCTCCCATGTCGCTGACCTTCGGCGTTGTCTGTCTGCTTTTGCAAGACCGCGTTGTACGCGTCTGCAGAAGGCAAAAATGCGTGCACTCTAGCCATTTGAAATCATGGATTTTGCCCCGAAATCCGTACGTAACTGTAATCTTTGACGCCCTGTAAACAATTATGACGGCGAACATCACATCGAAATTGACATTTGACTTTACAAAAATATTTATGAGGATTTATTTCATTTGCGGATACTTTTTTGTTTCACACATTTCGTAGGATTGCATTGCACCGAATATCATCAAGTTTTCGCACCGCGTATTTAAATGCGGAGTTTAATATAAAATAAATAAAATAAAATAAAATAAAAATAAAAAAGCCTTTTATTTCTTGCCAGTACTTGTACAATGTCAATAATAATATTTAATGTCAGATGTATTTGTTAGTGTCATTATTATTCATTATTTAACTATTTATTATTATTATTTTATGTCGCAAGAACCCCTTCTCGGGTGAAGGCCTCCTCCAGAGTAAGCCAGTTAGTTCTGTCTTGTGCTTTTTCCGTACAATTTGTGCCTGATTTTTTTCTTATTTCGTCTGACCATCGCATATAGGGTCTTCCTCTCTTACGTTTGCCTGATGGCCCGGCCCAACTTGTCACATTTTTGGTCCACCTTTTATCTTGCATTCTGGAGACGTGTCCTAGGAGTTTAATATATGTGTAACTTAATGTTACCCGAGTCTCTTATATTTTGAATGCATTATTAGATATGATACCCCCTCAAAGTTCAGTTTTGTCTACTTCAGCCTATTCAGTTCGTAATAAGCACGGCATGTTTTTTTTATTTAGGCCCTTAAATGAGGCGGTGTCTCGGTGGCCCATTTCATTCTCTTCCCCCAAGCAACGATATGGCAAGTTGATTTGGAGAGCCCTCTCTCCCTCCCACCCTCCTCGTTCAGGTGAGTTCGCGCGAGACATCATGCATAATTCCACTGCTTATTTATTTTATGCCCAAAATTTACTGATAATTTCCATACATATGTATGCTCGCAGAAATTGAAAAGCCAATTCGAGGTTGGTATTAAAATAAATTGTAATAATAGGATGACAGACGATATAAATATGTTTTGTTTGCCTGACCCAGTTTCAGTTGATTTGGTGTATGGAGAATTCATACAATGAAAAGGTCTGGTGAATTGGATCGTCGAGTACAGTTGACGGCGTTTTTATTAAAATGTCTTACGACCTACATCGTCTTCGTACCTACGAGGGAATATGCTATTGTATATACTCGTAGGATGTAATCAATGTAAGGAGCAAACAGCCAATCCAAACAACGTTTTCCATTAAACTTTACAATGGCTATGAATTTACTAAACAAACTTGTGATTAGGTACTAGCTATGTAACGTCAAACTGTCTTGAAATCTATAATATAGATTATTGACTATTAATATATATAATTATATTAGTTACACGACAACGAGACTGAGTTACATTGTTCACTAGGGTCCAGGACTTACCTTTGGATTACCTAATATTAATACCGGCAAAATAAATAAAATAAAATAAAATTAACTTCGAATGTTGCTGTGGTGTTACTGGTGTTATTATGGCTGCGGTTTGTGATCAAGTAGTTATGTACTTTTATTCTTAAATAAGTCAACTGGGCTTGCTTTAGAAAAAAAATGGGCCTACTTTGATCATTTATAATGTGGTAAATAAATAGTTATATTTGAAATCAAATATTATTTAATCAAGTAAAGAGCAAGTTAGTATATAATATATTATGTATACTGCCACAACACGCAAAAATAATACTCATTATTTATTTAGGAAATAAACCGTTTTAATCAAAGTCGCCCCTCGATTCAAAGCAAGTCTACCATTATTTTATGTAGGTACCTACTACTCCAGTTAGGCTATTCTAAATATGAGCCAAGTTACATTCCGCGGTGCCCTATAATTTTAGTTTCACTTCGTATATAAGATAACCACGAGCAGACAGTGCCGCGAAAATAATTTACAGTGATGAATATTTAAATGACGCGCGGCTTGCTATTTAGTGGTTCTACATTGCCGGTTTTAACATTTCAAAGAGGAAAAACAGTGTTTTCTCAAGGTATGGTACCTCGTATTAATCTAACAAATATTATGACAGTCTAATTTGCAAAACTAATATTTTCTTAGGCCTGCAGAACACGTCATGCACACCGCGTTTTTTAAACGCGCCGTCGACGCGCGTTTGTATTGAATCAAGTGTGTATCGACACAAACACGCGTCGACAGTGCGTTTAAAAACCGTGTCAATGGTTTCGTCAATGCCTATTGTCAAATTTACTACTGAGCGCTACCGCAGGCCGCGCCAATCTGTGAGAGGCTTATTAGTACAGTCGCCATCACATATACATCTGCACAAAAATATCTGAACATTTACCCTAATGTCTTGAAAATAGAGTTGTGTTCAGATGTTTGTGAGTTGCTTGTTTGCTCCGATGTATGTGATGGCGACTGTGTAGTTGAGAGTGAATTAAATTCGCGTATTACTTACTGTGTATTGTGCTCGCGGGAGCCCTCGTATACTTTCTTCGGTTGATTTATAAATAAATATTTGCGGACAATCTTACACAAATCAACCTAGTCCCAAACTAAGCAAAGCTTGTACTATGGGTACTAGACGACGATATAGATACTTATATAGTGAAATAAATACTTAAATACATAGAAAACATCCATGACTCAGGAACAAATATTTGTGCTCATCACACAAATAAATGCCCTTACCGGGATTCGAACCCAGGACCTCTTGCTTCGTAGGCAGGGTCACTACCAACTAGGCTAAAGCGGTCGTCAAAACGTGACACAGGCAGTTCCAATTTTGTTTGGTAACGTCCTAATTCAGTTTTCTTCGCAAGTGAGAAACCTGGGGCTGATTTTTGACAATGGTCTGACGTGGGAAACGCAGGTGTTTGGTGTTTGTCGCAGAGTGACCACTAAGAACACACTAAGAGCACTTTGCGAATTTAAGCATTTCCTCCCAGGTAGCACCATGACCCTTGTTCAAGCTCTTGTCTTACAGATTGATGACGCTGATATGATGTTACTCCAATATCACTCGGGCTACTCTAAGTAAGCTGGAACGTTTTTCGAATAACTGCATCCGATTTATTTATGGACTTCGTAACTTCTCCACTACCCAAAGGTTGTCTGGAAGTGATCGCTCTTTAGCGATACGACCGCCTGTTGTTTCCTCTACTGTCTACTATTGCTTTATCTGTGTGAGGTGTGCAATAAAGAGTATTTGTATTGTATAAGTTTGTGTTATATCTAGACTCCGGACTCTTGTAGCGATGACGTCACAATTGGGTATTTTGGGGAGTAAATGGAACAGTGGAACACAATGAAACATATTACAAGGAACGGTCTTAAAGGTATAATTTTATTAGCATGAACTGATAACTTGGAACTTTTTATCGAAGCACCTACTTATTTCACTTATTATTTACTTATGTTTAGTACCCACGTAAATGCTATGGTTATTAACTGACTCTTAATATGGACTCGTTAGCGTACAAAATCCATTAGGCAAACTTTGATTTCATTACCCAACTCTCTAGGGAACGGTTCCTTTGCCGGGATCGTCCTGATACAACGCGAATACGCGATTATCGCAAGTTCGCGCGAATTTGACGACCGCTTTAGCCTAGTCGGTAGTGACCCTACCTACGAAACAAGAGGTCCTGCTAGTCGATCACGTAACGCATTGTACGCGCGTCAGGGGACCGATTTTTGACTTTCGAGCGCTCGAATCTTTCACTCGAAAACGGACTAAAATGACGAAATGCTCTTTTCAAATAGCGATAGAAAATTTAAAAGCGAGTGGTATTGACCACTCGTATTCATTTATATCGGTAGAAAGTTAGTGCCTGCTATTTTGACACTAAAATCGTATTTACTTTTATTTAATTTTCGAGCGCTCGAAAGTCAAAAATCGGTCCCCAGGTTGACATTTGGATTCTCCTAACGCTCGTTCGAAATGTTACGTGTTTACCCCTCTGGGTTCGAATCCTGGTAAGGGCATTTATTTATTTGTGTGATGAGCACGAATATTAGTTCCTTATGGATGTTTTCTATGTATTTAAGTATTTATTTATCTATATAAGTATGTTTATCGTCATCTAGTACTCACAGTACAAGCTTTGCTTAGTTTGGGACTAGAGATAGATTTGTGTAAGATTGTCCGCAAATATTTATTTATTTATTTTATTTTACTCGCGCGAAAGCGCGATCAAACTTATTGGACTCAAATGGGTGTCCTAATACTAGTAGATCGCGCGATTGTCAATGATGTTGCATTAGAACGATCCCTTAGTATTCTAGTTAGGCTTCACCCGCATAAACTATGTATGCACAGCTGCGATACGATAGCCAATCGATTCCTTTGAGTTCATTTCCGTTTCGAACGTTCATTACAACAAATTAAGCTCGCTTTGTAATTTGTACTCTCAGTGCTCACAGAGTTAATTGCAATTAATTGTTTTGTGCACGTGCAGGTAAGGTGCTGGAAATGTAATGATTATGTCGAGTACGCTTTAAACGTTTATCCGTCATTTTAATTGCAACGGATTCATTATCAATATTGAAATGATGTATGGCACTTTTATGAACACTACTATATTATCTGGCCTCTAGCATTCTGTTGGCATGCAGTTATTTGCAAATTAGAGCCGTCTTATTTATTGTAAGTAACGTTGATTGTTTTTTTTTACTTAGGTACCTTTAAAAAAAGGCTGGTACCAGGTGAGTAAATTTCCGAACAGCAGTCACATGTAATTGGCTAATCAATGACATTAAACCTTTCTGAATTTAAGCCATTACTTACTTGCACACAAAGCGAAATTGCCAAGGCCGTCCTATCGCTTACTCGTGTAATCTGCAATTAATTCATTAGAATAAACGAGACACCAACAAACATTCCCGGGCAACGATAAGAGCACTAGGGCACTAAAACGTTTTTGTAATTACAGCCGAGATGCTGCAATGCAGTCGGAAGTAATTCTTGCTAATATTCTTAAAAGTACAAGTACCTGCAGATTTTTAACAAAATAGCAAGATAATGTTCGAGTCAACATTTATGATGGCCGGGTCCTAGAGATAAATTACTTTTAATAGAATGAAAACGCGAGGAAAAACAGTTAATTATTTTGATTACATGTTTCATCTGACGTTTGTTTGGACCAAAAAAGATGGATTATGACACAGTAACGAACCAGTCATACAACAATTTCATATTGCTTAAAAACATTTGTATGGAATATATTAGATTAGATATTTTTTTTCGTGATAAAGAATTACTTTACAAAGCATACATGTCAAAAAAATAAGTGTTTTTTCAAACCAAATGCTCGACAATGCCGAATTATAGGTCATGTAAACCCTACCGAAAGCAAGACATTAAATCCCTTGGTATTAGCCGGGTTATAATGTTGTACTGAATTTCATTGTAACCCGCTGGTTAATAATATGATTTCACTTTTCATAATTCTTATAACTATATGCATAAAGTTTAATTTTGCTAAACACAATTTGTCCTAGGCCATGGCATACTTGATTTGACAAAATAAATGAAGTTTGCCTCCGTGTGAACCCCGGTCCGGAGGAGCGCGGTGCTCGAAATTCGAATTTCGAATCTAGGACCACGGCTTGTGCTTTTGAATTTGGAACGCCGCGCGCCTTCATTTGTTCACGCGTGACGAACAAATCGAGTTCTTGTAGGTGCCTATAGAAGATTTAATTTCAAAAATAATATTGAAAATGTCGAGTGATGAAAGTGTTTTGACTCCTGAGTTTATCAAATTAGATGCCATAGGCATTGTCAACAATCTGCTGCCAGAGAAGTCAAAGGAAAAATACCTAAAAGCCTACAACGATTTTGACAAATGGAAAGCTACTATGTGTCTAATGTTACTATGTACTTTTAATTTGCTAAATAAACATTATTTATCTACTGAGCCTGTTTTTTTGTCTCGCATAAGGTGTGAAAAGTAGAGTATACACCTCGGGGATAAGACTGTTTTAGTCTTGGGCGGTTGAACCCCTCACTGCACTCAGGACTCAGTCTTAATTCCCTCGCTTCGCTCAGGAATTAACTTATAACTCCCTCGCTACGCTCAGGAGTTAAATTATGAGTCCTTCGTTACGTTCGGGATTCAATTCGCTCCCGTGACATAAAACAGTGCTTTATCCCCTTGGTGTATAATCTACTATTATCACGGTCGTCAAAAACAAAGAAAAAGTAAAGATATAATGTACACATTTACACTATACTTGTAATTCATAAAGCATTCCATTTTACAGTTAATAATCAATTTAAATAACTGCTGATTTGTGGTGTTTTCTTTCGAGCAATCTTCTTAAATAATCGATGCATCCTTTATAAGTTTTGCTAGTTCAGAGTTCTAATATGTAATAAATAACGTAACATTTCAAATGAGCGAAAGGAAAACTCTACTGTGAATACAAAACTGACAATTAAGTAGATCTACCTAAAGTACGTACAAATGGTTACGCCTACAAATGGTTGACCCAGCAGAGCTTCAACTAGAAAAACTACTAAATGATGAATGTATGAACAAACACTTTGATAGTTCATGTTCATTTTACCCGCAGGTCGATCACGTAACGCATTGTTCGTACGTTAGGTAGATCTAAATGTCAATTCTCTGGAAAATTACAGTTAAATTGTTCTAACACGCGTTCGAAGCTATGTTTTATTTATTTTTTATTTTTATTTATTTGGGGCATCAACAGCATTACAGGAAAATAATAAAAACTTAATAGCTAATAACAAAGCCAATTAAAGACGTCCACCGAAATACAGTTAAATAACGTAAACTCAGAGTAATTTAAGTGTCAGAGTAATATATGTGTTTGTTTGTAGATGCCTGACCAAATGTATGTGTTTGTAAAAAGTGGAAATCGGATTTAAACTGTAGTTCTGTTATGCTTATTTTTCTGCAGTGTTATCCTTTAATAACAAATTAACACGAGTCTGAGTCGGTTTGATGCAATTGAATAAGTCGATAGTATTAAAATTATTTTTATCATTTTTTAACAGACGAATTAGAGGCGAAGTTACGTGATTACCCCTCCGGACAGCAGTCCAATTAAATAGTACCCCAATATAATTGAATTTACTAATCAGTTTCTAAACGCAATACAGGAAAACTTAGTATCCAATTTCACAATATTTGCAGCAACATTTAAACAGTTTTAATAAAACAAGTATGAAAACAATGGACACTCGATAGCAAATAGTTAAACGTTAAATTGAACTTTAACTTCATTCGATCAGGATAAATCCTAGGTATAGTTGTCGCCCCGATTCAATCAAGGCTAGCGAGTACCCAACAGATCATGTCCTTGTATTAACAGAGATCGGTGGTGCTGGAGTCCTATCAGATCTGATAGTATTATACTGCTTAGTATAAATATATAGCGTAGCGAGAAGAAGTTAATTTGATGCTGATTCAACTTATGTTTATAAAATCTGATAGAAATTGAATAGTTAAACTACGGCCGCCGCTCAGTTTTCCGATAATTATGTTTAGCGGGCTGATCTAGTTAAGGTGTGTTCAAAATGTATATTTCGTTTTGTGGGTTGGATTGCTGGCGGCATGAAAGCAATATAAAATGGAATTAATGTAGCTTTGTTTTAAAACTCTTTTTCAATTTACTAGCCAGTTAGAGCGCATTTAATGCAGGTGCAGGCCAATTAGGATTATGGGGAAGGCTGGGAAGAAAGGGAAATTTATTGATTTTAATAAGTTTAGTACAAAATGTTTTCTTTGTTTTTTGTTTAATCTGCACAATCTAATTTTTAATCAACTGATGATTAAAAACCAAGAAACTTAATTAACTAGTTTATAATTTGTGGTGTATAAATTATTAATTAAATTAAAACTAAGTAAATGTGTAATTAGTAGCCTTTATTGAAGCAAACTATATTTTTTGCAGGTACTAAGAAAATATTTTGGGTGCAATCAGGCGAATACAAAAACACTTCTTTTTATACAAGCATACGGTCTGCTTTTTTTTTATACAAATACTCTGGCAAACAAGCTTACGGCCTGCTTGATGGTAAGCAGTCACCATAGCCTAGCTTGCGATTACAGAATAATCACAAGCACTTTCCGACCCTTTATTAATTTGAAAATTCGTTGTGTTGAGACGAATGCGGGAAACTTTACTTTCATGCAGGAAAATAAAGCAGGCATTGCCATAATACCTACTTTTGTGTTTACGCGCACTTCGACACGTGGACCGAGTCGCCGACCGCTCCCGGTTGTCCGCGGCCTGAGTGTCAAAAACGGTTCACTTCCACTGCCAGGAAGCGACCTAGCGGGCGTCTACGCCGTAGTCGCTTTCCGCTACGTACGAGGAAAACCACTGGATCGGCTACGAGCGTAGCGCGTAGCGATTGATGGCTGTGAAAGTGTTAACCCATTCAGGGCCCATCACATATGCGTCAGAGCGCTACGAGCGCTTTTCGCTACATACGACGTATAACCTGCTAAGGACTATGGCGTAGCACTGCAAGATTAGCGTGGCCGTGAATGTGTTAATATGTATGTTCAAGGTATCATTAATAACATATATATGTTATATTGCCATGACATGTGCCGGTTCCAACCAAATGCTTGACTCTATATAAATTCTTTATCGTATAAGGGAATTCGTCCAGCTAACCTCTAAGCGATGGAGTGCAGATAAAGTTTTTAGAGGAAAACCAAGAAACGTGTACAAGTCGATTTAAATGTATCTTACTAAGCTGATTCTATAATAAATTTTATAATTTTTGAACGTTCTCACACAATGCGATCTGTAGAAGAGAACAGCCGGACATTTACCAGAGGGGTAATCACGTAACGATTCGAACGCGCGTTCATCATCATCATATCAGCCGAAAGACTTCCACTGCTGGGCATATGCCTCCTCCAAAGAGTGCCAAAGTGACAGGTCCACCGCCGCGCCTTCCGGTACGTGGTCGCCACTCGAGAACTTTTCCGTCCCAACGGCCATCGGTTCTACGTACAATGTGCCCCGCCCACTGCCACTTTAGTTTAGTGATTCGGAGGGCTATATCGGTTACCTTGGTTCTGCTGCGGATAGCCTCATTTCTGATGCGATCACGCAGAGAAACTCCCAACATAGCCCTCTCCATTGCCCTTTGGGTGACTTTGTTGTAAGTGAACACGTTTCAGTGCCATATGTCATCACTGGCAACACACACTGGTCAAAGAATTTCGTCTTGAGACAGTGCACCGCGTGTTATGATGATGCAACTGTAATTATTTTTCCATATAAATATTGACATTTATAGAGATCTACCTAACGTACGTATAATGCGATACGTGTCGACATACTAATAATTTTTTACCCAAGATGAAACGGAGAACTTCGTGCGTTTTCTCGTTCAATATTAAGGTGCCGCACGGCAGGTTCATGGTCTTCTCTGCCTTTCACTGAGCATAAGCGTGAGCGAGATGGAAGTGCGTGTTCGGAAGCGCCGATATCATGCTTTTTATTTTTTATTTGTTGTGCGTTTAAATAAATAAAATAGTAATCACTAAGTTCCCTCAAACATGATATTGCCGATTTTTAGAACAAAAATTATGTTTAGCTTTTGTGCATAATTTGTTACGAATGTTTTAAGTGTATTTTAGATCTATGTTCGTGATTTTTTTCTATCAAGCGAAAATTGGTTAAGGTGGTTCGATTGCCATACAAAGCGTTATTTGACATTCACAGGCTAACGGCGTGATATTTTAAGAAACTTATGTAACAAACTTTCATCAATTGGCTTCCCATTTGCGCCAAATTCCCCCTTTCGTAGAATAAACTTTTATAAACTAGATTAATTTGAGAAAAATAGTTTTCCCAAAATATCACGTACCAAATCAATTTCTCAATGTAATCTAGTTTATACAAGTTTATTCAAGGAAAGGGGGAATTGGGCGCAAATAGGAAGCCAATTTATGAAAGTTTGTTACATAAGTTTCTTAAAATATCACGCCGTTAGCCTGAGAATGTCAAATAACGTTTTGTATGGCAATCGAACCACCTTTTCGCTTCAGAAAAGCTTCAAGATTACTATTCATATTTTTTGGAAAAAACATATTTTTATAAACAGACGAATTATATTGTTTCAAAAACTCTGTTCGCTTAACTTCGCTGAAAGACGCCTTAATATGAACCAAATCTAGAAGGTAGAATTCTAAGTCAGTCTTTCATCTTTACGTTAAAGCATGCTTCAATTGTGAAATGTGTCTCGTTACTCCATAACTGGCATTACCTGGAAGCCGTTAATATGAATTGCGCGCCGCCATATTGCGAAAGTTTAAATTTTTCTCTAACCTCGGCATCTCTAACTTCGAAGCGTGCCGGTGTCAAGTTCCAGCGAAATTATGTCGTTAGATTTAATCTGAGACATGTCTATACCGGGAGTTTTAGACTTAGTTTCAAAGTAGTTAATAAAAGGATTATCCTTGAATCAAGTACATACATACGTAAACCTGCCTGCGAAACGGAAGGTCCTTGGTTTGAAACCCGGTAAGGGCAAATATTTGTCAAGGCAATGAGCATACATTTTGATATGGGAAATGCATAAATAATGGGTGGTTTTTTTAAATTCTAGGAATCCTCATCTAGTTCGCACTATACAAGCATTATTGAGGCAACTAAGGGGCTAGTTTGATTCGTGTAAAATTGTCCCTTATATAAATTAATTTATTATTCGGTGAACGTCAACAGAATCGTTTTAGGTATTCCTGTCAATTTACTTTTTGATTCTCTCCATACTCATACTCATTTATTAATAAAATCTAAAATTTTAAATGTCAAAAATAATATGAATTATAATAGTTAATATGTCATATGAATTTGATATTGACATATTGCGGTCAAATAAATAAATATTTGCGGACATTCTTACACAAATCGTCCTAGTCCCAAACTAAGCAAAGCTTGTACTATGGGTACTAGACGAAGATAAACATACGTATATAGAGAAATAAATACTTAAATACATAGAAAACATCCATGACTCAGGAACAAATATTCGTGCTCATCACACAAATAAATGCCCTTACCGGGATTCGAACCCAGGACCTCTTGCTTCGTAGGCAGGGTCACTACCAACTAGGCTAAAGCGGTCGTCAAATAACGATATAACTTGAGGTATAACATATTTTCTTAGCTTGTTTACTCTAAAAAATATAATTGAAAAGTTCCCATTAACAATTTACCACATACGTCATTCAAAATCAGAATCACGAATGTGCAAAAATGCTGTAGTGATTCACTACTGTATTCATACAGTTTTCGTTGGTTTACCCCCTGTATACTCATAAGTATGCAAAATGCTAAGTTGAATTGGTCTCCTGGTGTGTTACCGGATATTATAACCCTTCACTAGCTCGCATCACAGCTAACACATGCGGTGCCATTAGAGGACGCATCTGCATGCAAGTTTATGTCCCAAGTAAAACATCATACCATTGCTTTTCCAGTGCATCTCTCCATCAGTATCTTGACTATCGTGTGGACTATCCGCTTAAAGTCTCTGACAGACTGGTGCGGCCTGTCATTAGCTGTCATATTTACTATTTGACCGCCACCGCAGGCCGTGCCAGTGTGATGAAGTAGATAAGTTGGTATAAAATATGTTAATTAAGTACAAGAAGTCCTACTTGGTGTACAGTCGACCTCATAAGTCCCTGAACCTATTTACCTTGTCGTTTTCACGCGTTTGACAACTTCATATGGCAGATTAACATGACGTTTAATGCGAGACGGTACAAAAGTATTTAGCCCCTTGTGAGGCTGACCGTAAATTTTATTTGAAAGATTACCCTATCTGTTTCCAAACATATGGAGCAAATTTTTGATAGTTGCCACTTTCAATTGAAAGAGTTTGTTACGGTGGTTCGATTGCCATACAAAGCGTTATTTGACATTCGCAGGCTAACGGCGTGATATTTTAAGAATCTTATGTAACAAACTTTCATAAATTGGCTTCCCATTTGCGCCAAATTCCCCCTTTCCTAGAATAAACTTGTATAAACTAGATTAATTTGAGAAAAATAGTTTTCCCAAAATATCACGTCCCAAACCAATTTCTCAAATTAATCTAGTTTATACAAGTTTATTCTAGGAAAGGGGGAATTTGGCGCAAATGGGAAGCCAATTTATGAAAGTTTGTTACATAAGTTTCTTAATATATTACGCCGTTGGCCTGCGAATGTCAAATAACGTTTTGTATGGCAATCAAACCACCTTAATGCTTGACCAGAAATATGCAGGGGTCGGCTACATTTCTGAATAATAATACAATACAATACGATACACATAATCTTTCTTGCTCACCAGAAATATAGTCGCCAAACGCGTCATCTGTCCATATACTATTAGGCCTTAGTTGCCATATGAATCATTACAGCTTGCTCACATGGGTGCTGCCTTATTAGTAACCTCTGTTTCTGACGTGGCTATATTAGTAACCTCTGTTTCTGACGTGGCTATACAGAATTTGACAGTAAGGACGGTCGACATACCATGCTTTGGCTCTGTGGGATGTCAAATTGTTGGATGACGCATTGTAGGCTTTTAATCTGCTACGTTTATTTTATTGCAGTTCATGTCGTATCGTACTACATCACTTTTAGTGGTTTTATGTAGTAAATATACTGATTACTACTTTCGCTGTAACTACGCCTTCATAAAGTGCGGCTCATATTATATATGTTGC
Organism: Epinotia brunnichana; assembly: GCA_963854355.1. NCBI lineage: Eukaryota > Metazoa > Arthropoda > Insecta > Lepidoptera > Tortricidae > Epinotia > Epinotia brunnichana. Next base: position 20,193,986 of record OY977949.1, read on the forward strand.
ATGCAATATTACGACATTTTTATGCGTTGACGTTTCGCCGTATACGACCGGCACCTCGTAAAACCGAGTTCTCAGGCAAATATAATTCACTGCGCTTGATATTTAAACACGAAATTCTGGAACCGTAAATTTGGAGTGTTATTGGGTCGTAATTTATGTCAGTAGTAACTACAGAAGGTGAACAGGGAAGGAAAAAAATGTTTAAAAGTGGGTATGGCAAAAGCCACGTGAATGGGGAACGGTCGGGGGAAAACGTCGAAATCCTAATTATTACATTGTGTTACATACCTCATTTGTAATTTTATATTATTTGGATGTGGCAAAATATTTGATCGAATATTGTATCACTGTGTTATCTTTTTGCAACCACACTAAGTATTTTCTGCAAGTAAAACAAATATTAACTTTGACTTTGCGCGATATCAAGTGTCATCGTCTGATATCAGTGTCTGTCAGACAACAATGACGCGTAAAATGACTCCAGCTATGATGCCGTGACCGTGTAGGTTCTCTATCGTTTGACAAAAAATGTCTTTGCATAAACGCAGTCCTAGGCACCGATGCCAGTCCTTCCGTTCCGTCCACAACAGGGCCGTATCTATCGCATATTTTGCACGTATGTATGTATACTCATACAGTACGAATACAGGTAGACTTTTGATTTTACAGTGTTGTTTAGCGTTGACGTTTGTAGTAAGAAAGCCTGACGTGGGTTAGCCCGACTAACGTTTTTGTGCGATTCTTTTAATCCCTACATAATTTTATACACAGCTGGTTATGAATCAACTCCCGTTCTCTGAGATTAAACTTCGACTAACCATCTTATCAAACCGACCCAATTAAATTTTCTGCTATACAACCATAACATATTCAAACCGTATAAATAGAAGCTTACAAATATTGACTTCAAAGACGTTATTTCATCACCGGGCCGAAAACCAAAACTTTGGGCATACCTGCAGGAAACAAAAGACATACTTAAACATTTTAATCACCATAAAATATCCGGAACCGTCGAATATCTTTCTGCAACATTTAATAAGTTTGGTGAGGGTAAAGTTTCAGGTCTTTTTTCCTTCCAGAGACACCCGGGTATATGACAACCGCGTCGCTATAAAAGATGGTTACTTGATAGCGGTTGTACAATTCATATGACGTTTTTGAAACTAGGTAGATGAACTCTGGAGTTACGGTGACCCGGTCAAAGGACGAGGAATGTGGAAGTTCCTGCTCACCCCTCATCGCTTTTGGGATATGAGTTACGTTTACGATGACAGAGGTTTTATTATTTTTACTTCAGAGGACAATTATTTTCAAGTTTCGAAGTGGGTCAGAAATGTCAGAATACAATGCGGGAAACTCGTGCCTTTCTCCCATAAGTTTTTTCATACGGCAAAGGCAAGCGCGTAAACGCGAACTAAAATTTTCATCTTAGTTGACTTATGTAGAAGTTATTCAAAAGTTTCGTCTAGAAACATAAACTGTCATATATTCGGCAATATTCATACGTGTTAATTACAATTGTTAAAAAGATCCGTAAATCAGACAATAATTTATACAATTCGTAGCTATCCTACCGCTATATTTGCTACTGGTTTCATAGTTTATCGACGTCCATGTCGGCGGCCGATCGTAAAATCCGGCAAATTACGAAATTCCTAGGCATATCGTGAAACGCCGCCATTTCATGATTTGGCTAAATGACATCCGCCATATCGTTCAAAACTTAACGTTTAACGATTTGTCTAATGACGTTTAGGCAGATCATGAAATTCCTAGGCATATCATGAAACGCCGCCATATCGTTCAATACTCGCCGTTATTCGTAACTAGGGTTTGCAAACAATTTTTTCCGCTCTTTTATAAAAAAAAATAACCTCGAAGACGAAAGCGGGAGCATAGCTCCTGCTTTCGTCTCCTAACCTATCCGCGATCCGAGTCGGTTTTGCCACTAAATCGATCTGCCGTATTTTTATCAGGCACATCATGGCCAAATCATGAAATGGCGGCGTATCATAAAATGGCGGTGTTTCACGATATGCCTAGGAATTTCGTGATCTGCCAAATTTTCACGATGTGCCCAGTATAGAGCTAGGAATATCGACGAATGCGTAGCTCTAATCGATCTGCCGTATTTTTTATCAGGCACATCATGATATGGTCATTGCAACTAATAGTCAAATCATGAAATGGCGGCGTTTCACAATATGCCTAGGAATTTCGTGATATACCGGATTTTACGATCGGCCGCCAACATCCATACTCAATGGTAATCTATCAATTAAAGGTCGATCATAAATTACATTGGCTATTTAAACGTACTAAGCACTTATCACCACAACGTACCGGATCATGTTAGTGAAAAAAGTTAAGAAGGTATTCACCACAAGTCTACCTTGCGGTCTAAAAAAAATTTTTTACCCATTTAAGGCCAATAACTTAATTAAGAGTTATGCCTCTACAAGCGAGTTCAACTACAAGCGGAAAAATACTGTTACACTCTACGGTGTGTATTCTAGATAAGTAATTACTTATCTAGAATACACACGTACGTCTCAAAAACCTACAAACTCAGATAAAACTTTGATATTCAATGTTCACGTGCCACGTAAAATAAGTGTATGTCGCCTGCAACCCGAGCACTTTAATCAACAGCTGTTTGCTTAATGAGATGACGAACAAAATGGTTTCTCGCACCTTTGTGGAGCTAATACAATTTAACGTGGTCGGAATGGGACCCGCAATGCCATGCAATTCACAATATGTCTTAACCTGTCTCATTTCTATCTAATATAACTTGATTCGTACTGTGTCCTGAAAAAGGAGCATTTTATCACCTTTATACATCGGTTACATGCTAGTAATACTGGCGAGAGAATTATCGTGTAGCCCTCGGACTGACGGACTGATGGTCAGTCTTCTGTCATTCACAAGGGTTACACGATAATTCTCTCGTCAGTTTGATCAGAATGGACTGAACTGAAGCCAGAATTAGCGTGTAACCTAATATGTCTTATACGCCTAATCGATGAACATATTATTTAGGTTGCTGCTTTGATAGACGTCAAAGTCACAACTTGGTCACAAACGTGATGAAAATAGCTGAGGCTGTTGGTTGGAAATAGCTTGCGCCAGAAATTCTCTAAAAGGTTCATAACGGACACGACCTTCAGCAATGAAGACGTGTACAGATCTGACACTTTATAGTAGGTACAGGCTAGCAGTTTTATTTTGAATTGCCGAAAGGAAAAAAGTTAAAAATTGGAAGAACAGGTGACTGTGGAATAAGCAAATTGTTGTTCAATTGTATTCGCTTATTTGAAAACCACAAAGAATCTCAAAAGAGTAAGTATTTTGCTCCTCGGCCTGAGTCTTAATTTAAGTTCTATTTTGACCAGGAACCCTAGGCCAAAGACATAGGACAAAATCTTCTTAAATTATGTAACATGCCTTTAGGTAAGTAAGTAATAAAACACGTATCTAATTATTGCTTGCTGTGTGCCGTACAGCAAGCAATAATTAGATACGTGTTTTATTACTTACTTACCTAAAGGCATGTTACATAATTCAAGAAGATTTTGTGACACGTATATAAATAAATAAATAAATAAATAAATATTACGGGACAATCTTACACAAATCAACCTAGGCCCACGGTAAGCTCAATAAGGCTTGTGTTGTGGGTACTAGGCGATGATATATATAATAGATACATACATATAGATACTTATATACATATATGACATCCATAACTCAGGAACAAATATTCGTGATAAACACACAAATAAATGCCCTGACCGGGATTCGAACCCGGGACCTCCAGCTTCGTAGGCAGAGTCACTACCCACTGGGCTACGGAGGCCGTTAAGTATATAAATGCTAAAATGTACCTTTGTCGCGCCTTTTCTCGTATTGCATGTATCTTAGTCCAAGCCGCAGTTCGAGGTACCCGACGTGGGGTCCTGGCGTCACTAAATGGTACGTACCTATAGGTAAAAGTATAGTTAAGTACTAGAAGTTAAGGATTTGGCAATATCTAAATTCAAAATTACTAAGTGACTACTAGTAATCGGATGTAAGACTGGTAGACAGGTACTGCTTTGCATAAGGCGATTCGTTCAGCGTTGTGAATGCGAATCCTGGATGCATTGCGAGTAACTTGGGATTCTAGAGATTATTCGAAACTTTGCCGCATCCTAGTTTGATGAATATAAGCAATTTTCAATTTAGGTAACCCATACTTTTTAGGGTTCCGTACTCAAAGAGTAAAACGGGACCCTATTACTAAGACTCCGCTGTCCGTCCGTCCGTCCGTCTGGCTGTCACCAGGCTGTATCTCACTGATACCGTGATAGTTTCAACTGAAATTTATATAACAACAAATACTAAAAATACAGAATAAAATAGTTTTTTTATAGATAATAGTACGGAACCCTTCGTGCGCGAGTCCGACTCGCACTTGGCCGGTTTTTTGTCTTTTCTTTGTAAAGTTCTGTTCTACAAAAATATAGTTTCCACAATATATAAATGAATATTGGAAATTCTGGTCTGAAACAAGAATATATACTAAACAAATAATTGTACAAAGGCTTTCACAGACACAAAGGTACTTATTATTAAAAAATCACTCAACATTACGAACCTACTTTCCTCTTCAAAGAATTGTACATTTAATAAAGCCGGGATCATTTAATTTGCTAAGTACGGAGTCGGTACATATTTATTTAAGCTAAAATCGCATAAAAATTTGGTAAATATCTCTCAGCAGAATGTCTATCTTTCCTTTGTGCTGACAAGATTAAGTGAGTTCGTAATAATTCGTTTACTTTCTGGATTTGAAACGACTAGATTAAACTAAGCGTAGATTGTAGGACATATTTATTTATACTTAATTTTAATGCCTTGGTTAAAGATTAGCAGGATTTAGGGCATAGGTCATTAAGGTTTGATGAACGGCTGTTAGTTGACCTTATCTTCGGTTTAATGGTTTCGCTCACAGCCCGCTAGTGAATCGTTTACATATGACATAAGTATAACTGTAAATAATAAGTATGCCCTATCACTGGCTGCAAACTTATTCAAAGTTACTTAGCGTCACCATAATAAAGCAGAAAAACATTCTGACACGTCCTAACGGTCCCAAATAGACGTGTCAGATATTTATGTGCGGTTTGTTCTCGAATATATAGGCGCTGGTGACTGTACGTATAATGCACACTACACACTAGTATCCACTAAAACGCTCTTGTTTATTTTGTGAGCGTTTACCTGTAATGTTACATGCGCTCAAATACTCAAACAACATGTGAATGCGCAAGTGTATAAGCACCTTTATAAACGCACTTGCTTGAGACAGAAGCTAGTTTCGACCTTTCGCAAGATTTAAGGATGCCTCACGCTAGAAAGGGCCGTGTCCGGCCCGGGCCGTTTTGTAAGAAAAACGACGTTGTTTTTGCGCGGTCGAGCCATACCCAAGCCCGGTCGGCCCACGTGCCGACACCGAGCCGCTTCCGAGCCTCAGCCGTCGGCCTCTTAGAAAACGGCCCGGGCCGGACCCGGCCCGTTCTAGAGTGAGTCATCCTTAAAACGTAGTCGTATCGTAAGTATTATGGCCGTCATAAGCTTTAATAACCACGAATTGTATCTAGCAGAGCTACGTGTATGTTGTTTAAGAAGGAGCTTATTGAATTCAGATTTATGGTCAATTTCTTTCAAACGAGGAAGTGGAGTGCAATGTTATTAAAGATCAAGCTTAGTCAAGAGTTGTAAAACGGAATCGGGAAGACGATGAAATGGAAGTGTTAAAATTGTTTCACTTTTAAGAATTTTGAGTTTTAATTTTATATTGTTAAGTTTCATACAGGTTATATATGTCACCGTTAGATTGTGAAAACCGTCAGTTTATAATCTTACCCGTTATTTTGTAAACTGACGGAATATTGTGAACTGCCAAAATAATTCATAATTTAACCCATTCATTTTCGTTAGTTTATAAACTAACAATGTCATATCGTCAAATTGTGAACTGAATCATATTTGTCTGATTCGGAACGCAACCTGTGCGCTGTTTGGTTGAGCGAATTATTCCACTTGCATCAGTTTCCACTTACGTCAGAACATGATTGGTTTTTTTTGTTATTCAGACATTTTATTCCATTTATTGCGGCATCCAGCAATGTCGACGGAGCCCCGCTGCGCGGGGCTCCTATTTCTAGGCACCTTGCCCTTCGGGCAACTGAAGATACCTAACTTACCTAACCTACCTAGTATTTGTGTACGTTCCGTAGCAAGCCGATTTGATCTCAGTTAACAATTTGACGATTCGACATTGAAAGTTTATAAACTAACGAAAAATAATGCGTTAAATTGTGAACGGTTTTGACAGTTCACAATTTTTCGACAAATTATAATATCGCGAGTAAGATTATAAACTGACGGTGTTCACAATCTAACGGTGACATATATATTATTGTTTTTTTTTTATTAATGGAAAAATGTAAACGGCTTTTTTGTAATATTGAACAATTTTACGGCGGGACAAACCACAAATTCCACATTTATTTCAAAAGTGAAATATATACACCGTGCCCGTGAGTATTGCGAGAGAATTTTACAGCATATTCCTGGCCATATTTGAGGTTAAAAATGTCGTATAAACTTTTTTGTAATTCGCCTAGTTTCAGAGTTAATACCAATTAAAAAAAAACAAGTTTTTACTATTACATAGTGCAAGACGCATTTTCGATGGCGATGTTGCCACTATGGGATGTAGTCTAAATATCCTTATTGATAGATGTCAAAAAGTGACAAGTAACACTTTTTAAAAACTAGGCTTTACGAAAAAAAAAGTAAAACTCCATTTTAAGTGACAAGTTTACCAATAACATTTACTTTTCATGTACAAATACATTCAAAACATCGAAAAAACAAAACAAAAAAAAATTTTTTTTTTGCTGAATTGACCTAACCTAATATTACATTTATTACTCTAATTAGGCTCTAGTATCGTTAGCTTAAATCTTTCGGGTTATTCACGGGCACGGTGTATAAGAGATTTATTTTCTTATTTCGAGGTATCAGTTCCCGTAATAAAAGTTATTCAGTATGACCTACAGATTTAGTCCCCAAAATTTGAACAGTGATAAAAAATCATACCTGTATTAAATAGGAATGGCTAAAATTGACCGTTACATGCCTGTACGTGGGTGATTCTTGAGAATTGTGTCTGCGGTTGGGTCAAATTACCGCGACGTTTTATTAACATTTTATATGGAGTCAGGGGAATTAGACGCAGTCACAAATCTGAACAATGACCCAGGCATAAAAAAAAATTAAAAAATCACAAAAATATCTTATGAAAACAAAAATGCAAACACTATTCTGACTCATTACATGATGTTACCTCTAAATTTGCATTGACTGCTGTGCTATTATGTCGTGGTGCCAAGATACATTACTTGGAGGTCATAACTTAAGATCAAAATTTCTCCGAATCAATGATTTTTTTTAATGAATGGGGGCACAAGGGGTTACTGCAAATGCTCTAAGGAAGCGTACTTTTGAATATTTGCTTCTAATACAGGCCTCATCCTGTATACTAACTTATATTAAAGTGCGAGTATGATTTAATGATAATCAGTTTGGATAGGTTCTATTAAGAATTAATACATAAGCATAAGTGAAAGCCCTTGACAAAGACTGCCGCTGCCTCTCAACATTAAAATCAGAATATTAGCAAAATAGCACAGAACATTAAAGACAGTAAGCATCACAAAAATGACTAAAAATGAAATACTCTGATAGTCAATTCATTCACCCGTTCGTTTACTGACTAGCGATAGCCATACGCCTTTTCCACTCACGCCTGAAGTAACCTTCGATTGGAAATTGAAACACATTTTCTGTATTTCCTTGGTTGAATTTTTCATTCAAAAAGTATGAGCGAACTATTCGGAAAACGATTTCTTGCGGAACCATTGCATCTGAGATGTTTCTATTTGGTAAGTAAGTTGTTGGGAAATATGGTAGAAATATTCAGTGAACAACAATAACTTCAGTCATATACGGAAGTCACAGTAAAATACTTCAAAGGACTTTTGTAGCTACTAGCATATCCGAATTAGGAAGGTAAGCTGAATGTTTAGTAATAGATAAAGTTACTAAGAAGCTATGATATAAGTAACGTGGTGGCACCAGTAATGGAATGAAGCCAGTAATGGTTACTTTTTTTCTTTAACCGTTGAAAATAAATACTAGAAACATTTTTTTTAATATGGCAATACTAAACCATACACAGTGTCTATCCTACTTTCATCCAGCACAATATCATTGAGATAACTCGTTTTGTTTAAAGATGGTGAATTAAAAATCAAGTGGGGTCAGTGCTTTTGTGAACAAATCATGATTTCTTAACCGAATGCTGTGTAGATTTTTGCCAATTATTTAATTACTATGAAAGCTATTTGAATTTCAGTTTATTTTATGGATTGCTATAAATATCTTTCAAATAATGTTGTAATTGAACAATTTGAGTTTAGGTTAATTTATTTGAAATAGATAGTGTCCATCATTGGATCCGCAAAAGTTGCGTTTCTCCAATAATGGATACTTATCGATAACTATGATTTTTAACGGCACATTATAACAAAAAGCGAGTCTATTCGTCAAAGCGCGGCTGACTGTATACGGGGCAAAAGCTATAAGATAGAGCGAGACAGGAAACATTATATGCTCTATCTAGCTCTATCTTATATCGATCCATTACTGGTGCCATCAAGATTTACTCACTTATTTTGTCTCTTATCTACAAACACGAATATTAAATGGCCGATAAGGTCAAAAGAATTATAAGCGTTTGTGTATTAGGAGCCTAACAATCTTAAGCTATTGTTAGCATTGTAATAATAACGTTTTATCATAATATATATTATATACATATAGTAAAAAGGAACTGAAAATGGTACATTTTGCATGGGTCCTTGCTAAAATTGCTAAAGTGTTACGAAGAAAAATTTCAGATTTTTATCGCTCTTATACATTTCCTACTAATTATACGTAAGATGGCAAGGAATCACATAGGTAAAACAAATTACTTAAATATAGAGGAACCTATTCAGAAGCAAGAGAAACATTAATGTAAGCATACATTATCTAGGTACATTATGAACGAGTAGATACTTGCAATAAATGGTTGATACCTACTAAATACTATTATTTAATATATTGATTGATAGGCATATTCATTAGGTAGAGAAACGCTTTAGTTTTACGACATGCTTTCGCAAAACCTTCGTAACCACAAAATGGAATTATTCCGACTTAATAACCCGCATTTATCTTACCCTTCAAGTAAAAGGTATCGACTATTCCGTATTTCACTTAAAGAGTTGTTTTGCTAGGCAGGACCCATGAATAGCAGTCTTTTGATGGAAATTTAATGAGCGAGCGAGGGAGCGCTGACCATTAGGTACTGAGACAAGGGCCGTTTCAATGCACTGTCCGACGGGGGATCTCGGCGCATTCCGAAACGTTTTTGTTCAACATGTTTGTATTTTTACACTGAACGAGACATGAATGATACTAATGATAGAATTTTGATTACTGAATTAACAGGATTTTGATTAAAATCCATATTTTAAGCTAAATCCTGTTAATTCAGTAATCAAAATTCTATCATTAGTATAAAATTATATTATGGTCATCTGTCAATTTATGATCATTTGTATTGTATCCCATATTCGCCTTATTTCACCGAATGCATTGTTTCAACGAATTTTCATTTCATATAATTTTTGTTATTCAATAGAATTTTAAGTAGGTACTTAGGTACCAATCAACCAAACAAAAATTTTCTCATACTTTCTTTAATCTATTATTGTGTTTTTGTCTTGAATAACCAATTGTTCTATTCTGTTTTATTCAATTCAGGCCTGGGACACTGCGAGATCTTTTTTTTCAATGGTATTTACTGCAACTATGGTACTCGTATATAGTAGGTACAATTGTTTTTTTTTTATATTTAATACTTACAGTTTCACATGGACCCTAACAGGGCGTAACAAATTCAAAAATACTTAATAGATTAACGTTCAACACTGATGTGTGACGGTTTTAGAATATTTGTTTATTCGAGACAAAAACATTAGATAAATAAACTTTATCCATAATTCAAGTCGCTTGATATTGCATAAAACTAAAAATTCTGCACCATAAAAAAATACACCTTAACAGGTGGTAATTTTTGCCTTGAGATTTTTAAGTTGCCCTATAAAGGGTTAAAGAAAGTATACACTTAGCAAGTAGTTATGATAATTGGATTACTGTAAGCTTCAGTGTTAACAATTGTTGGTGAACCAAAAAAAAAAAAAAAAAAAAAAAAATGCCAACTAATAGTATCAGTTGGGAAAAAAAAAGATTATTTTTGTGGTTATTATTTCCTAATGCAAAACAGGGTTTACACCATATTTAATCTTTTGGCATGTTCATGTTCAAATTGTAATGGAGATTTGCAATAACAGCAGAGCTCACACTTTCACATTGAACATTAAATATGTACAGTTTTATTGAAGCTCAATCATAAAACTAAACTCAACAGTATTTCCATACAGCGATTTCAAAAGCATCTCTCAATGCGAAGTAACTACAGAAGCATACACAAATTAAAGTCAGTATTTCTTTCATACCTTAACTGGGTATTAAGACATCCGCGGGGTTAACAAGGTCCTTAACTATATGCTGAATGCCAGCCCTTTCAGGTTTAACTCGTTAGCTAAAAACAAACAGCATATATTATGCCGCTAAACGAGAGCTATTTCAAACGATCCTAAGAAAACTCTAATAGGGTCGCTATAGCATTTATGAATCGTACAAAACTGACAGAATATAGTACTAGGTAATTGGTTTCGAATGGACACTTGTTGTTATGCGCCATATGGAAACATTTTGGCTGTGATTCAAAGTGTTGAAGGCTACAGAGTAAGTAAATATATCGTCGCATCGTCGCCTTCATAACACAAGCTTTATTGAGCTAACTAAAGGGCTAGTTCGATTTATGTAAGAATGTCCCCTAATATTTATTTATTTTTATTTATTCTTCAAATATTATTTAGTATAAAACATACAACTACACTTACAAGCATGTCACTTAAAACTACTTAAAAAAATAAAATTACAGAAACGTATCAAAACTTTGCCCTTTAGGCAGGGTGCCCATCACACAGGCAGCATTCCCGCGTTGAATAGCAATCGCTATTCTTTGAGCGAGAAAGCTGCCTGCGCGAGGGCCACCACCCGTTGCGTCCCTCCACCGCTTGCTGATCTCCTTGTGGAGCCCATGCGCGCTTTTTCCCCAAGGGCCGAGTGTGTCGACTTTATTTATTTATTTATTGTTACATAATTATGTATCATAAATATTGTGAAAAATATATTTATAAGGCTTGTAATTATAATTTTATTGTGTGAATCAGCGCCCAATTTAATACCCAAATTGATTATCGTTTGTAACTTCTTATACCAGTTTTATAATATGGTTAAGGCGAATGAATGGCTCCGACAAAAATATTATTTTTAGTCATTCCAAACGTAAGTAGTCGTACGTATTTGCTGCATTTTTTCGCATTGTTAGTTTTTGATTCACAATCGGAGATTTGGTGATATACTAAAATAAGTACAGTCAGCATCGTATAGTTAGTAGCAGCCAAAGATAGCCAAATTTTATGTATATTTTTTATTTTATTTATTTATTGGAAAACCAACAGCTCACAAAACAGGTTAACAACAGATGTAGAAATAAGAGGCCAACTATAGGTTCTCACATATAGCAATCTAATAGTAGTTAACATCACAATAGAAGTATAGAGCAGTTGTCCATTGAACTAGACTAATCAATTACATAAAGTATTAAAAGAGTAAAAAAGTAGTAAAAAACAAGAAGACAAAAAGGAAGGGGCAAGCTCACTTAAAGAGTTTACGCGATAAAATACGCCTTATAGATTGGGTATTTATATTAAACACATCAATATCATGCTCTCTCGACAGCCCGTTAAAGGTTCTGCCCGCGCCAATAAGGAAGCTGTTACGTCTGTAATTCGTTGATGCAAAGGGTACAGAAATAGGGGGATTGTACCTTTTAGCCCTGTTAGGAGTGTTGAACATAATACTACCAAGCAGTTCTGGACAGTCAACGGTGCCATTAATAATTTTGCGCAAGTAAGTATATGTATAATTTCAGCAATTTCACGAAGTTCCGAAAGAGGCAAGGCATATCGTAACACATCCTTACTCTTACAGTAATAAAGATGTGCACTGGAATATTTGGCTACTTTGGCTGCTAACTATATGATGCTGACTGTACGACCTAATCTTAAATGTCTACACGAATAATTCCTTTATCATGGTGCGTACCAATTCCGTGTTCTGTAACAAGTGAATCCTAAGTTCCTATTCATGGCAAGATGTACATTGCGGCTCCCTTGTAGCATAAACGAGTGCCTAGACGCCGGCTTTACCAGCCTAGCGAGCCGTGTATAAGAACCACACGAGAACCTTACAGAATAGGTATTTTCTGTATGCATTTGTGGACTGTATGCATTTGTGGATGCGCTTCAAGCTTTTGATGGGTAATAAGACGAAGATGAACTGTTGTAATTGGCTACGCTTTCCTAATTCTTTTGTACGGCATTTGATTCAAAAAAATCTTTTAATAATTCCTCCCTTTCTGAAGTCAGGTAAAAATAGTAAATAATATGGTGGACATTGATAAAAAATTGCCCCTATTTTTTTATGATATTTTCTCCTACTGTGTTATGTTATTTTTGCTCAGAATGACGGTCTTTTCATCCCAATAGGAGAAAATAAGTGTCCCAAAATTATTGACCTTTCCTTTTGTGTTACCGCCATACAAAGTATATGGGAAATGGTAACGCAATAGGAAAATAAACTTTGGGACATTTTTTGTCGTATTAAGATCGAAAGAGCTCGTGATTCTTAGTGGAAATAATATAGAACTCCCAAAAAGTTAAGAATTAACAAGTGAAATCAAAAGAATTTTCGAAAAACTCAACTGCTTTTTACCCGACTGCCGAAGGAGAGGAGAGTTATGTTTTTCGAGCGTATGTATGTATATGTGTATGTCTTATTCTTTGACACGCCCTGCAACCTAAACCGTTTGACAGAATTCGACGTATGAGGTGTCGTTGGATTCCCCGTTTTCGTAGGAGTGACATAGGCTATAATTTTTGTAAAAAAAACATAACCCTTCTCTCCTTCGGCAGTCGGGTAAAAATAGTGGCATTTTTTTGAGAAAATCGCTCACGTGATATTTTCTTTTTTTGAAAACTCCCGTTATAGATGAATTATCGAGAACATGGAATTGCATTTGTAGTGGTAGTATGAGAAAATAGAAAATTCAAATATAGAATGCCTGTAAACATACAATACTACTACATATGCAATGCCATGCTTTCGTTAATTTATCTATAGGTAACTAGGTATTCCATTCATTAGGATATAACGCAAAGTGTCACTCGCATCTTTAATGTCAAATATCGCTCGACATGTTCATGTACAGTCAGCATCAAAAGTAGCTACGCAAACGAAGACGTCAAAAGTCTTTATTAACAGGGAACACGAGCTTTTGACGTCTTCAATTGCGTAGCTACTTTTGATGCTGACTTTACGCTGATTTTAATTCGCGATGGCGAGAGACATTAAAGACGTGACGTGAGTAACCTATTAATAGAATTTCCTAATATGTAACAAATAAAAAAATGTTTGAAGTCAGGTAAAAATAACAAATGACGTGAGAATTTTCGAAACGCCAGGGGACCGATTTTTAACTTTCGAGCGCTCGAATCTTTCATTCGAAAAGAAAATTGAATTCAGATAGAAAATTGAAAAGCGAGTGGTATTGACCACTCGTATTCAATTATATCGGTAGAAAGTTAGTGCCTGCAATTTTGACACTAAAATCGTATTCACTTTTATTTAATTTTCGAGCGCTCGAAAGTCAAAAATCGGTCCCCTGGTGTCTGCCATGACCTGACTGTTGAAACGAACTAAAATAATTGTTTAAAGTACCTACCTATAAAACGTTATCAATTTCAACGCTAATATCACATTGTATACCACAATTAACATTTAGATTGCTAGTTTAATCCAATCATTAAGTTTTAAATAAATTAGTACAAAGAACATTGTTATTTAGCAAAGAACTTACTAATAAAGATATATAACACACGTACACACTAACGTTCCTAACCTTTAATTAAACTCATTATTATTTTGTTACAGTTTCCCTAAACATATATCTAAACCTACAGTGAGCAGTCTAAGCAAAAAAGCTGTCAGACCATCCTTCACTTTTTCCTCTTACCACGGCTATCTATACATTATTCATTGTGCCCATACTACGTCACCATCGAACGAAAAAGGTTGTAAGAATGTATGGAATCTGTTGCAGCTTACTGCATTCGTTCGTCTAACGAAGGCGGTGTACGTATATAGGTGTGTCTAGTGATGTGCCGACACTGGAAACATTGGGGAATTCCCGTTGGCACAGGGGGACAGCTGAACTTTGAAATAGTTTATATTTTAGTCACAGAGTGCGGAATAAGGTTTGCAATAATCATCACCCTCCTAGCGTTATTCCCGGTTGTGCCCCTAAAAGGAGCCCGGGGTCCGCTTTGACACCTAATCCCAAGATTTGGCATAGGCAAATGGCATGGCAGGTTTGCAATAATAGGGTACTATTGCTTAACTTTTTTAAGGGACACTTGACTTTCGTTACAAACGTAGTTTGCTTATCATTTTAGAATGATATGCTAATAAAGAAAAAGGGGATGGCCGAGGATATCTTACATGGAGCAAATAAAAGAGAAAATAAACGCTACATCGTATAGAAAAATAAAAAGAAAGGCAGAATGTAGAATAAGTTGGAAATTACTCAACCGACAAGAGCCTATCTCTTAAATAGGATAACATGAAACGTTGCATACACAACGGAGTCTGCCATATTTAGGTCAGAAACTAGTTTCAGTTATAGTAGTATTCTTTTTTGTAAATACGCTTCTACTCCCATTTTTTTCTATTTTAATTGTTTTTTTTTATATTTTAAAGGCTTGGTTTTAATTACCAATTATTGTAAGGGTAATTACCCTTACAATAATTTGTAATTAAAACCAAGAAATAAGGTAATACAGCGTGGAAATCCAATACGAGCAAACCTTTAAATGGTGGTTAGTACAGGACTTAAGAAGCGTATTAAGATATTTTTGTCTAAAATTACAACGAAAAAGTTAACCATACAAAATAATTCAACCCGCAATGTAACGTTAAATGTTCAAGTTAAGTCTCGTTGACAGTTCAGAGACACCAAAAATCATTTGCGTTACATTGCTGCTCGGATTTTTTTCAAAAATTCATCTTATAGTCTTTTAATTAAGTGTAACTTAAAAAGTCCCGTTTATTAATGTTTACGCTACTAAACCCTCTGTCTGGTTGAATTATATGCTCGTACTGGATTTCCACGCTGTATACATTAGGCATATTTCTTGTACTGAAAAGAATGCAATAGCATGGTCAAGTTTCCAGCAATATTTACCGTGGCATTATTCCCTGGAAATGGGAATATTAGCAACGGCACATCACTATGTAGCAGACGGCGGGCGACCGTGTAGAACAACGGGAGAAAAATCTGCTTTTAATTACCGCCCAGCGAACAACGGCGGTTAGAATTTTCTTTTGAAACCCTACCCTTTTCAAAATACTCGATAGTGAAAATTGCTTTATTTAAAAGTTTAACTGGAAAATTCAGTGTGAATTTTACAAAATAAACATGTTATTCAGCCTTATTACTAAGTTAGGTAACTACCTAGTTTCTACCGGCTTTTAAATGTACTTTATTATGTTTGTGCACGTTGATCAAAACTGGTGGAAAGGGTGGTCAGATATTTTTGAACTGTTGGAAATATACATATATTAAATAAACTCGACTCTCCATTAGCCGAATAGACTCGATAATAAATCATGAAATATTTAAATACTGTTTAATCCGGGTCTAACGCGATATTTATTTACCTTTATTTCTGACGTTTCGACACGGGTTGCACCGGTCATGGTCGCAGATAACTGTCGTCCCAGCAAGTTGTCAACAGAAGTTGTGTCGAAACGTCAGAAATAAAGGTAAATAAATATCGCGTTAGACCCGGATTAAACAGTATTTAAATATGTGTACAAAGCGCGAGAGTTTAAAGGGTTATAAATCATGAAATATTTAAAAAATATCTGAAACATTAACCTTGAAGTCCTGTATGTGCCCTCTTACGAGTGATAGGTATTATTACCTGAAACAATAATAAATAATTATGAAGCATACAAAATATTTAAATATTTAGTAATCGGTAGACTTATACATCCAGTATACTGTAAATTGTTGTATAAGTACCTAATACATATATTTTGGACGTTCTCTAAGTCTTTAATTATTATCATCTATTAAAAAATAATAGTTGACGTCTAGTATCCATAACACAAGTCTTATTTGAGCTAGTAAGCAAGTCCAATTTTGTAAAATTTACCCCTTATATACCTATCCATTGTTTTTTACGCATATACCATACCTATGTATTAATGTATTCCCCGTGCAGTGACTAGTTATAATATAATACCACCACCCCCTAGCTCCCCGTGGTTTTCGTAGATAATTATAATTATATGGAAATAGTTTTCAAGTGGGTTGTGTGCTAGCAACCTATAATTACTACGAGTATAAGTGACACAATAAATATTTTATCTACACCCATATCATAAATCCTCTAGAATGTGTTCGGAAACCACATTTAATGACCACCATTATTGCAACCAGTAACGTAATTTTAGCGTTTTATCTGTGCCAGTGTTATTATAATGTATGAAAAATCATTATAACATCGATAATCGATGTTATTATGGAAATCTAGTTGGTCATAATTTAAAATCTAGTCGGCCATGGCGGTGCAATGGCGGCTATTCTAATGGTTCCCGAACAAATCATTGGGGATTTATAAGATGTGGGTAGATAAAGTAGTGCATGTAACTGTACATAATTAGGCATTAAAACACTCGTGTGATCCTATTATGAAACTCGCTCACGCTCGTTTCATAAACCCACACTCTTATTTGATACCGTTCATTATACAGGGTGTGGCCTGTAATATAAGCAAAAAATTAAACGGTAGATTACTAGGCTTATGAAAAATTATTTCCACATGATTAAACTTGAAAAAAAAAATTTTTTTTTAGAATTTTTTTTCTTCAAATTAAGTTAAGTTGTATTATTTTGCTCTTCTGGAGTGCTATCAGTAACTTTTTATTTGAAAGACACTAAAAAAAGCGGCCAAGTGCGAGTTGGACTCGCACATGAAGGGTTCCGCAAAATAAATTGCGGTTTACGATTTATGACGTATTAAAAAAAACGACTTACTAAATCTCGTTCAAACCAATTTTCGGTGGAAGTTTGCATGGTAATGTACATCATATATCTTTTTTAGTTTTATCATTCTCTTATTTTAGAAGTTACAGGGGGGGGGGGACACATTTTACCACTTTGGAAGTCTCTCTCGCGCAAACTATTCAGTTTAGAAAAAAATGATATTAGAAACCTCAATATCATTTTTGAAGACATATCCATAGATACTTATGGGTTTGATGAATTTTTTTTGAGTTTCAGTTCTTAGTATGGGGACCCCCAAAACTTACTGTTTTTTTTCGATTTTTGTGTGAAAATCCTAATGCGGTTCACAGAATACATCTACTTACCAAGTTTCAACAGTATAGCTCTTATAGTTTCGGAAAAAAGTGGCTGTGACATACGGACGGACAGACAAACAGACATTTTTTGCCATTTGGCTACGGAACCCTAAAAAATTTAATAAAAATCAAAAAATTACAAAAATATAATTTGAAAACAAAAATGCAAAAACTATTATGACTCGTTACATGATGTTACCTCAAAATCCGCATTGACTGCTGTGCTACGATGTCGTGGTGCCAAGATACATTACTTGGAGGTCATAAATTTAGATCAAAATATCTCCGAATCCAAAAAAAATTAAAACAAGGGGTTACTACAAATGCTCTAAGGAAGCGTCCCTTTGAATATTTGCTCCTATTACAGGCTACACCCTGTATATACTAGTCACATAAGCTACTATTTTATCTATGCTGACTTTTTGGAATACAGGCTTGAGTTTTGTTGTAAAATTAATGAATACATTACATTACTTCTGGCTGCTGCACTGCTTATTCTAATAGCCTCGCAGCAACATACAGTTCTAACCCACTTGTTGTGTGGTCTTAATATAAGTTTGTAAATAAATAAATAAATAAAATAAATATTACGAGACAATCTTACACAAATCAACGTAGGCCCACGGTAAGCTCAATAAGGCTTGTGTTGTGGGTACTAGGCGACGATATATATAATAGATAAATACATATAGATACTTATATACATATATAACATCCATAACTCAGGAACAAATATTCGTGATAAACACACAAATAAATGCCCTGTCCGGGATTCGAACCCGGGACCTCCAGCTTCGTAGGCAGAGTCACTACCAACTAGGCTACGGAGGCAGGAACTAAAGGAGGAACTAGGAGGAGGTAAAGAACTGTATTCATGCCATACGAATAAATAAATAAATGACACAATCTTCAAATTAGACCACAATGCCAAAGCCAGAGAACATGACCATAACAGAGTATAAATGTAAAAAAAGCGCCATCAAAACATGTAAATTGCCAAAACAAACCCGATTACACGATTTTACCGCGCGATGAACTAACGTTAAATCAGCAACAACAGATTGAAATTCTGCTAAGCTACAAAACAAGTTCAAAGTTTTGAAGCAAGCGCAAATTTAATAGCTGGATAAACGTAGGTACAAGTCGAGTTTGGACATTGTTAGGTTTATTAGCTAAACATAATATTCTCGATATACAAGAGCGTGGGTAGACAAAATTCGGAACTACCAGACGAATCTTAAAGGGACGGAAAACGAATCGCAGTGTCCATAAAAAATGCCGAATTAATAAGAGCCGGTCACTATTTTGTCTCCCCTAAAAATTCAACCCGTATAAACTTCAGGCTTGAAAAATATAGGTACAGTTCAGTTTAATTAAATGCTATAAAACAGGTGAAACTTGTCATCCTAGGGCAGCTTAGCTTGATTAAATTACGACACTGTAACGGAGCTGTCCCGAGGTTTAATTATTTTAGCAGGCTTCGCAAATTCGATCTTGTAGGGTGTTAAATCCTACGTCCTAGGTAAAACTGGAACTTTGGGCCAAGTTAGAATGTAGATTAGACGATGTTTACTAATCCACATAGATTAGGGATTCTGGTTAGAGTTACTCAAATTTTACATCACGTCGTGCATATATTTTGATGGTCTAAAGCTAAAGTTCTGATTTTCAGTGTTTGAAACCACGCAAAACAGCTTTGCATGCAGTTGTGTTACCTAGAATATTGTTAAAAACCTTACCGTTCTTGCAAACTGACGCCCTAGGAAAACAAAATAAGAACCTTTCACTGCCAAGAATCGCTACGCGCTACGCTCGTAGCCGATCCCGTGGTTTCCCCGTATGTAGCGGGAACCGACTACGGCGTAGGCGCCCGCTGGGCTGGTTCCTGGCAATATTAAATTAAGAAACTGAACTATCGTAAACTGAGGTTTCTCTCATTTAAGGGATTTTGTTTTCAGTTGTTAGCTTTCCGTTTAATATTTAATCAGGTATTTATTCATTTAAACTTTATCGCAGAACTTCAGATATATTGAGTGCGCTCATCACATTCATGAAAAGAATACAAATTGTTGAATGTAATTAAAAAGTAAAGACGACCGGTTAGCCTAGTGGGTAGTGATCACAAATGTATGAATATAAGGAGATCGGACATGGCGGCCGATTAGTATAGAGTGAGCCTGTCGCAAGTACATTAACCCACACAACGCCCAAGTAATTGACAAGACAAAGCACGCACACATCTAAAACACACACACGCTTATCTGACAATAAACGCGCATCATATCAGGCATTTTGGGAAAAAACGTAATATTCTCTGCGATCAGCACGCGTGCACAGTATGGCAGTGTATGCCCATTGAGCATACAGCTGCGACACGGCCGCCGGCGGCTTGTCCTCTCTCTAGTATTCTATGCTCTGAGGTAGTGACGCTGCCTACGAAGGGGTTCGAATACCGGTAAGGGCAAATATTTGTGCGATGAGCATGAATATTTGTTCTTAGTCTTGGATGTTTCCTATGTAGGTATTTGTATACAGGGTGTGGCCTGTAATAGGAGCAAATATTCAAAGGGACGCTTCCTTAGAGCATTTGTAGTAACCCCTTGTTTAAAAATTAAATGAGTGGGACACTCATTTAATTTTTTTTTGGATACGGAGATATTTTGATCTAAAGTTATGACCTCCAAGTAATGTATCTTGGCACCACGACATCGTAGCACAGCAGTCAATGCGGATTTTGAGGTAACATTATGTAACGAGTCATAATAGTTTTTGCATTTTTGTTTTCAAAAGATATTTTTGAGATTTTTTGATTTTTATTTAATTTTTTTTTAGTGTCATTAAAATAAAAAGTTACTGATAGCACTCGAGAAGAGTAAAAAAATACAACTAAACTTATTTTGAAGAAAAAATATTTTTTAATTTTTTTTTTTTTTTTTTAAGTTTAACCATGTGGAAATAATTGTTCACAAGCTTAATAATCTACCGTTTAATTTTTTGCTCCTATTACAGGTCACACCCTGTATACAGCCTACCTAAATATATCGTCATCTACACACAAGCCTTATTGAGCTTACTATGGGACTAGATCAATTTGTGTAAGATTGTCCGCCTAGTATTTATTTATTTAATTGAACTCTTTGAAACAGAACAGTCAAATTGATCCAAAGATCGCGCAAGTAAATCTGCCCTTTTAATATTTTTAAGAGGTACGAAACCTAAATTGGTTTTATATTCTACACAATAGGGGTGTAGACTCAAAATGTATAATTAAAAGAAAGAAGGCAAAAAATATGCCTAATGAAGAAAATCCCATTCGAATATCTCAAAAAAATTACGAAGCTGCAACCGTTTCAATGTTGCCTGTTAGAGAGAGAAAGGGGATCGTGATGTCACGAACCGCAAGCATCATAGTAAATTTAATGACAATCGTTTCATATGGAGGTGCGTTTTGCGGAAAAGGGACAGAACATACCCCTTCTTAAAACTTTGGACGCTTATAACTTTGTGATTATTTAACCTCGTGCGTTGCTTTTTTCTCCATTTGACTACATATATAATCCTTTTTTTAATTTATTTAGTGTCAAAACCCAATTAGAAAATGATTGGAGGAGTAAGCTTTCGGTAAAGTACAATTTATCCTGAACTGAGCCGACTTGGACTGGGGCGGAAATAGGAAAATGTATCAAAAAACGCGATTGAAACAGCGGTTGCCTAAAAGTGTGTACCCTGTTTATATAATGAAATGCGGTTCCAATCGGCTGCCTCGGGACAATATTTTCTTTTCCTGTTCCCGCTCCCAGTCCAAGGTGGCTCAGTTCGGGTTGCACAGCTCAAATACCGCGAGCCATCCGGTTGCGTCTTGGACACTGCAACTACGCGTCATTGCTATAAATATTAGTTTTAGTTTTGACCTTGATGAAATACCTAGTCACTATACATAATGTCCTAAGACACTGGACATTATATTGCCGTTTCAAATAAGAGCGCGGCCGTTAAACGCAGCTGTACTCCCTGCCGCCCGCGCACCTCGCGTCATTCATCCGGCTCACCTGCGAGCACGCCGATATACGCTCCGTCGAAAAAAAGTTTCAAGCTGTTTTTTGAAAAGTACCTATTTGTAGGTATGTTTCGTGTGTTCTCTCATTTTTGATGTTTGAAATGCTATTATCAATACCTGTTAGTTATTAATTAGCTTGCATATTTCAAGTGTCGAAAAAGGCAAAGTGGGCAGGCTGCGCTCAAAGGTTCCTCGGAAGGTAAAAAAAAAGTTTGTGTAAGGTTAGGATATGCGTAATTAAGGCATTTTCACACCGTAAAAACATTTAAAAAAAAGGTTAGGTTAGTGTATGACATGCTTGATCCGTCTGATATTACAAAAAAATATCTTCAAAATCCGTGTTAAACTGACACTGGCAATGATATTGACAGCTGCAGCAGCTTTATTTGTCATTGCCATGGTCGAATATTTAAAATATTTTTTGTAATATGAGACGGATCAAGGAAAGTGTCTCATTTGCCGTCCTAAACCCAAAACGTTTATAATTTTCAAAAATAATTGACGCAGCTGAAAAGTCTGCAACTTTTTTCTGGTGCTAAGGAAGGATATTCCTATAACCAAAAAATAATCAGGCACTTCTAAAATTTTCATCCATTCCCCATTAGCGTTCGGATTGTGTAGACCTCAGAGCATAAAATACTAGAGAGAGGACAAGTCGCCGGCGGCCGCGTCGCAGTTGTTGGCTCAATGGGCATACTCTGCCCTACTTAACTGTGCTCGCGTGCTGATCGCAGAGAATATTACGTTTCTTCCCAAAATGCCTGATATGATGCGCGTGTATTGTCCAATAAGAGCGTAGGTATGTGTGTTTTAGATGTCTGCGTGCTTTGTCATGTCAATACTTGGGGCTTTGTGTGGGTTAATGAACTTGCGACAGGCGTACTCAATACAAATCGGCCGTCATGTCCGATCTCCTTATATTCATACATCTGTGGTGTAGACTATGTATGGAATGTATGGAGTTGGTGAGGATTAGCTGTGAATTCTTGGATTGATGATCTATGACATGACATCATGGTATCCTATAATGGAGTCACACTAAGATTCCCTTTCACCCTTTCTACCTTCGGAATATCGTTCTAGTCAACTGATAATTAACAACTTTGAAAACTTGAAAAACCCCCGACATTTCCATTTCAAAGTTCAATATCTCAAAAACGGCTAAACCGATTTTGTTGAAACGTAGCTAAAAACCATCTCGATCACGTCAACTTTTCTGAGTTGTTAATTTACATCTATTATAGAGAAGCTGTGTTTTAGTGACTGTCTTAAATTATTGCGTATGGGGTTAAAAATCGGATAAAGATATTAAAATAATGCATAAGATGTCAAAACAACTGGATACCAATATAAAACTAATTATTTTAATTATTTTCACATATTTTATTAAGGATGCATTGACGAGAAATGTTTAAGCCATGCATTATCTATAGTGTTTTTCAAACAGCTTGGGTACGGCGACGGCTGTCATTCCAGTACAATATTTATACTTACTTATTTTATGATTTTTTTTATTATATACAATAGACATAAATATTTTATTACCTAACCTTTATTACTTAACCCTCAATATGAGCAAGGTGTCAAACATTCTATACTGGATCATACAAAAAATACGAGAATATTGAAACTTAATTTTATTATCTTCTATAAACCACAACCTGTTGCCTCGTTCTTCAGCTGCCTCGGTGCCGGCGTCACTGCATTAGACACTGCAAGTGCAAACACTAATGACGACATTTATCACCTCGCTTGACACAGGTAGCTTTATCGTCTAGTGAGTAAATGTCTATTGCGCGAGTGTGCTGAATTTCAAACGAATCCTATCAATGAACATTCAAAGTTGATGTCATTTTTTTTAACGTCATTCGTAAATGAATGGTTAGAGCCCTGTGCAAAATAGTGCCGGGGGGAGATTTTTAACTTTCGAGCGCTCTACATTTTCGCTCAAAAATTATTGAAAACGACGAAATGCTACTTTGAAGTCTTCTTCTTCTTCTTCTTCTCTTACTTAAGAGCTAGGCTCTTGTCGGTGTAGCTCAAAGTAGGCCCTCCATCTACTCCGATCCCACGCAATCTCTTTGACCTCACGATATGACCCAACTTCAACTCTCTTTTTGAGTTGCTCCATGTAGTCTATTCTTGGTCTTCCTCTTCCTCGCCTCCCCTCTATCTTTCCTTCAATTATGTTAAGTATGAAGTTGTCATGTCGTAAGAGGTGCCCTATCATCTTCCCTCTACTATTTTCTAAGTTCCTCACTAACTGCCTGGTTATACTGCCATATACAGTGGAAATACCTCCGAGAGACAAATGGACAAATGACCAAATGGACTTCAAGGAGGGAAGCCACATTTGGTATACAGATGGATCAAAAAAAGGTGATGATGTTGGATGTGGTATCTATGGTGAGAGGCCAAAGTTCAAAGCTAGCGTCAGCATGGGGAAGGAGGCCTCAATCTTTCAGGCTGAACTCTTCGCATTAAATAAATGCGTGGAGATCAACCTTGAAAGAAACCTAAGGAACCAACATATCTACATCAACTCGGACAGCCAAGCTGCTCTGCTGGCACTAGAATCACTAGAGTCCTACTCTAAACTAGTCCAGAATTGTAAAAATAATCTAAACACCCTGGCGAACTCCAACAAAGTCATACTTAGATGGGTACCAGGGCACTCCGACATTGTAGGAAACGAAAGAGCAGATGAACTTGCAAGGCAGGGCGCAGACACGGCCCTAGTCGGCCCGGAACCGTTCTGTGGCATCACAAAACGGAAAGCATATTCTCTGCTAAACAACGCGGAAAAATCAGAGGCAATCAAGCTGTGGAAGTTCACCAAAGGACAAAAACAAGCTAAAGCCCTGATCGAAGGGTTCAATAGTAAGCTGTCTAAAGAGTTATTACAATTCAAAAGGCACAAAACCTGCGCAGTGACAAGAATCCTGACAGGACATTGCAAATTGAACAAACACCTGTTTCAAATGGGTATGAAGCAGGACACAACTTGCAGGTTCTGCCAGGAGACAGAGGAGACTGCAATGCACATTCTCTGCTCCTGCGGACCACTCATGCATAAAAGAAGTACCTACCTAGGGCGGCACATAATGCACCCACAAGAAGTACAACATATCACCGCCCAAAGAATCTGGAATTTCCTGGAGGCAACGGGACTTAACGGTGAACTCTAAAACAAGGGCTGCCACAATAGATCACTTGCTGGTCGAAGCGGCATATTAAGGCCCACAAACAAATAATAATAATAATAAAACTGTCTGGTTTGCCCCACTCTATTCAGCACTTCTTCATTGGTTACTCTATCTCTCCAGCTAATTTTCTCCATTTGCCTCCAACACCACATCTCAAACGCTTCTAATATCTCCGCATCTTTCTGGGTCAAGGTCCAAGTTTCACTTCCGTACAATGCTATGCTCCATATGTATGATTTAATAAATTTTATTTTCGTTTCTTTCGATATTTTTGAAGTTAATATATGTTTTTTGTTGTGGAAAGCTAGTTTTGCCGTTGCTATTCTGGACTTTATATCTGGTGTGCATCTAGAGTCTGCGGTGATAAGGCTTCCTAAATATCTGAATGAGTTTACTTTTTCGACTGTGGATCCGTTTAATGAGATTGGTGTGAACGATGGACTGTCTGTTTTAGATGCTATTACAATTTTGGTTTTATTGACATTAATTTTAAGCGCAAATTCTTTAAATACTGTATCCATTGTTTCTAGTAATGTCTTTAAATCTTTGCCTGATTCTGCTATTGCGGCTATGTCGTCTGCAAATCTTATGAATTTTATTCTGTGTCCATTAAATTTTACACCTACATCTGTTTTCTCTTGTATTATTCTTATGGCAGATTCAATGAAAACATTAAAAATTAGCGGAGAGAGTGGGCAGCCCTGTCTTACTCCCTTCTTAATTCTTGCTGATCCCTTCTCCTCTCCCACTGTTATTATAGTTTCCTGGTCCTTATACAATTCGAATATGATCCTTCTATCCTTATAATCTAATCCTATTTCTTTAAGCTTTTTTAGCATTTTCTTCCAATCGACACTATCAAAAGCTTTTTCCAAATCTACAAAAGCTATATTTTGAAGTCATGATAGAAAATTTAAAAACGAGTAGACTTGACCACTCGTATTCAATTCTATCGGTAGATTCGGTAGAAAGTAAGCTACAATACAATCGTATTTTTACTCGTTTTTAATTTTAGAGGCCTCTCTTTGATTTCGGCTGATTTCGATTTTCTTGACAATCTCTCGTCTAATTTTCGTCATATTTTTTATTTTTATTGAGATAATTAGGTATACAAAAATATAGTAAATAAATTTAAATAGCATCGTTAAACTGTTTGGTTTGTCTCGATGCTAGCGCAGTAACTTACTGCTAACAGAAAGATAAATAACAATCAATAAGTTTTACCACTTAAATTATACTTGACCCCTTGTACTGTACAATATTCGGATAATCCTACAATGGCCTATAATTTTATTGCATTTAGTGACATGACGTGTGGAATTTTCGTAACTCAGTGGACTTTTTACTACTTACAAAGTTTTGGGTAGGTACAGTCAGGGGTATTAAATATACGTACATAAATATCTGTACAGGATTCTATTGTCAATGTCATAAAGGCCTGTACAGATATTTATGTCCTTATTTATGTACGTATATGAATACCCCTGGCTGTACATACCCGGACATTGGGTTTAACCCAGTAAAAAAAACCTAAAAATATGAGTAAATGAACCGTTAATTCTTTTTAGCTATATTTTATGTGGGTTTTGACAAGATGGTCTTCTCTCCCTCTCACTGAGCATAAGCGTGAGCGAAGTGCGTGTTCGGAAGCGCGGATATCATGTTATTTAATTTAATTTTTTTGTGCGTTTAAATAAATATAAAGGTAATCACTAAGTTCCCCCAAACATTATAATGCCGATTTTTAGAACCAATTTTAATATGTTTAGATTTTGTGCATAATTTGTTACGAATGTTTTAAGTGTATTTGTTCGTGATTTTTTTTCTTTCGA
This sequence comes from Epinotia brunnichana, assembly GCA_963854355.1. Lineage (NCBI taxonomy): Eukaryota > Metazoa > Arthropoda > Insecta > Lepidoptera > Tortricidae > Epinotia > Epinotia brunnichana. The sequence continues at coordinate 20,220,865 of OY977949.1, forward strand.
GCGAAAATTGCTTAATCATGTTTCGAATCACTGATCTCCCTGCAGAAAAGCCTCAAAATTACTATTCTTATTTTTTTTAAACCATATAAACAAACAGACGCATTATATTGTTTCAAAAACTCTGCTCGCTTAACTTCGCTGAACCTACGGCGCCTTAACACGTATCTACACGTAGTCATGAGATTAATTAAAATAGTTTTTATCAATGCACCGATGAGAAAGGAGAATGGGAAAATTAGTATGAGCGGTGTACTATGATTGTACACAGTTGAAACGTGATACTGGTATATATCTCAACACTACACAGTTGTGTACAATCATAGTACACCGCCCATTCTCCTAACCGGTCGCGTGCAGGGAAACTACAATAGCTTCTTATCACTGTGGCGTTTATTGGAACTAAATATTCGGGTGTCCATCTAGTTTGCTACAATTTCGATTGTCATACAACATTACGCATAAAGTTGTTGCTCATAAAAGTCTTTTGGTATTAATGATTCTGCGCATAATATACTTTCATTGTCAATGTTGTCATAATTGTACTTTTTTAACCATCATGTTAAATAGCATAATATTATTAGTCGTTATATTGAAGACCATAATTATTATAAGTAAGTCATAAGAGTTGCTACGCATTAATCATGACAAAAGAAATTTATTATGATTGCTTCGCAATAAAAACAAACTTTTAAATAATTATGTGGCAAATAATTTACTTAGGCAAAAAACAAATCGTCAAAATGTCAAATAAAAGCCTTGCAAAATTATTATTTTCTCTAGAATCAAAAATACCACCGGACATCGGATTACCTACCTATTCTACTCTAAGGCAGGTCGGTGTAGGTACGACGACGAGCGAAGCGAGGAGGAGTGTTAGGAAGAACTGAGACCCTACAGCGCGTAAGCCGAGCGAGCGAAGCGAGCGTGCCGCAGCAGCGCAGCGGCCGGCGAAGCGCCAGAACCGACTTTATATGACTTGAAAACGTTATATGCGCAAAACTATTATGGCGATTGATATTTATGTTTAAAGCTTTTATGCGCAATAAATTTATGTACCTATTAATTTTGTCGGTTATGCATAGGTAATGATGATTATGACACGAGTGGTTATGCCTTTTTTTTTGTTTAAGGGGAAAATGCGTTACGCATACCACCCGGGTGCAGGGGGTGACCCGAGTGGTTATGTGGGACTCCCGTATGGGCTAATGAGACCCACGGTGTACTCACTAAAAACGCACTTGCCACCTCGCCGCCTTATGGCGAGGACACGGGAACGCTTGCGCGCACATCCGCGACCCCGCCGGCGACAACCGCCCACAAGCGGCTCCTTCGCGGATGCCCGGGGGCCCTATGTTTTGGCGCACCTTCCTCCTCGATCTCCACCTGTTCAGTAGCGGACCCCCCTGAGTCCGCTACGAGGAGATCATGGATGCGGAAAATCCAGCACCCGGTGGCGGATCAGGTCTGTGGTTCCGCCACCGACCATGACTCGGCCGCAGAGGATAGGGAAAGCGGCGCACCGTAATACCGGCATTCCTCTTCCTCTGCGGTCCCACCAATACCGTTTCAGCGGAACGGCCCCGCCAAGTTCGCAGGGGGTAGGGAGAGTGGCGCACCGTTATACCAACACGCCTCTCCCCCTGCGATCCCACCTCGGCCGCAGAAGATAGCGCGTGAGAACTTCTTCTGCGGTCCCTCCCCAACGCATCCTAAGTGGGCTTAGGCAAGCCCGCTAGGAGCGCCCTCCTCGGGCCAGCCGGCAGCCCAAACAGGCCGGCCCTGGGTGCCTCTTAGCTTCGCCGTGGGTGATCAGTCCACGGTTACTAAGCCCCCCGCCCCGACAAAGCGAGCACCCTCGGGGGGGACGAGTGGTTATGCCTAACCTAACTATGGATTTAAATATAATGCATCCCGATACGTGGTATGGACCCTAAAGATTCTTATACTAATGAGCCACTTGTGCATAGACAGTGGCGCTAATATTTTTGTATATGGCTAAAAGGGCTTGAAAATAAACTGAATTGATCATGTTTTAAAACACTTAAGTAATTATATGAAAATCTCCTTTCATTCGCTAAGATGCTAAAATTGTAATTGCTATGGAAAGTTTTTCAGTAAATTTTGAATATTTTAGGACGGGTGCTACTGATTTGAAACTTATTTAAGTTCGTGTGTCGTTTATTTCAATATTATTTCATTTTTTTGGATACCCAAAACCGATTGTGTTGAGTGTACCACGAAATGTATAACCCCGATGCAAAAATAGCATCCCAATGCTGATGATCGATCACTCCCCATCATGCAACAGACACTCAGTAATGGACAGCGCATTCAATCTGTTTGCGACACGTAGCAGAGCGCTAATGTGGTTATCGGATAGCTGTTTACGGCGAGGCCGGCAAAACGCTTATTGTTGGATTGTCACGGGTTTTGTGGACTCGTGCAGAAATTAGAGTTGTGTGTGTACTAGTGTATTATTCGAGATTATAGCTTTTGCATTTATTGCTTTGTATGCGGCTTCTGAGTTTAGAGTTGGCGAAGTAGTAGGTAGGTAATTAAAATCTGCCTGAGTGCGTGTCAGGCCGTGCAAATCAGTGTAGGTTTCTAGTTTATCATCACAACTATGTGCTGTGTGCACTCCTACTTCGCAAGTCCTGGAATTGGGTCCACAAGACGTCGATGGTCACATAATTATTTTCAATTATTTTGAAAATCTTATCCAACGTCACCCCTCACAACGTAAAGAAATCTGTGAAAATCCTATTTTTACGTTTCATGGGAGTATTTTATGCGCATTTTAATCTCTGAGTTAGCCGCTGTTTTTACGGCCATGTACTTACTATGGCACTCCTATAGAAACTTCCATTTTACACCCTTCCGGGACCAAAAGTATCCAAAGTAAGTTTGGGATTCATTACCGAATCCCAAATTATCAGCATACCAAAATTAGATTACAATCGATTTCACGATAGGCGCAAAAAGGTAACAGACAGACAGAGTAAACAGAGTTACTCTATAATTTTAAACATGGATGAAAGATCGATTATTTAAGTAACGTATCAAACAACAAAAAGTATTTGAACACGAACCCCAACAATCCCCGTTCAGCACATTAACACTGCAAATGGCAAATTGCAGGTTTGGTGTAGAGGCAGAATCTCCACATTGAGCCAGATGCAATCAATAATAATGAAGGTTAATAAAAATCGTGATTGAATTCGTTGCCAGCAGCCGACAATCGGATTAAAAATGCCTGAACAAACGAATGGATTGCCGGTCACAACAATGTCCAAGTGTTAATCAATTAAATTTGACTTACACATAAAAAAGTTACTGGTTATGTCGGCCGATACGTAGTACAATAGTACATTATTGATGATTACTTCTTACGTTGCCTTTTGATTAATATCACTAACTCACTGTAAATGATTCCGAATTAATTTGAAAAGTGCAAGTGTTTGCTCTGGGACGCCACATGTGTTAGTACTTTTGCAGCTTCGCACATAAGTCGCTCCATGCCTGGAGACGCTGCTGAGTTGGCGGCAGTGCGGAAGAGGGACAAGTACGCGAGTCTTTCCAATTATTTATTTGTTCCGCTTGCGGTGGAGACGACTGGGTGTTGGTGCGCAGAGGCCAAAATATTTTTTAGGGAAGTAGGGCGTCGCTTACAAGAAAGAGGACTTGATCCCCGCTCTGGGTCATTTCTGGTGCAAAGGTTAGCCATAGCTGTTCAGCGCAGCAATGCGGCCTGTGTGATGGGAACCTTTGCACCTGGAGTGGCTCGGGGAGGGTTGTTTGATGTTTAGTTTTAGGATTAGGAATAGGTTTAGGTTACTTAGTAATAGGTTTAAGTTTGTAGTAGTTTAGTGGGTATTGTTTGTATTATTTTCACTGTGTTTTTCAATAAAATTTAATAAAGATATTTGAAAAGAATCATGTTCTAGTATCTACTATTTAAAGTCGAAGTATGGAGGCCAAATCTCGTTCTAAGCAGACATGGTGTAATCCAAAGAAAATAAAATTTGGCTTCCGCATCGAAGTTTTGATGATGATGTCTTCGTGAGCATCGTTCAGTCAAAAGACTCTGGTGGAAATAAATGACCTTATATTTAGAGGTAGCAGGTGGCAAAGGTAGTTAAAAGTATCCGGGTGAATCTCCGGTGATTTGAAACGCTTGTTTCTAAAATAATTATTCTCTCACGATTATCTCCCCGAAATTAGGACAACCTGCGATAACTGTGATGAAATAAAATCGAGTACCGGTAATCTTATACGTTTAAAATAATATTAACTCTGATCATCATTTTCTTTTTACAATATTGATAATGGCGAAAAAAAACGCCGCAAAAACGCCAAATATTCACCCATCAACTTCTGAACGTGATCTCTCTATAACAAGTTACCAATAATCAAATTTCAAAATGCTACGCTAGTTGTAAAATTAAGATAGATTTTGTGCAATTGTATTTACCTACCATCGGATGATTTACCGATTTTCAACCATCGTAATCGCGATACCAACAATCCAAATAGTATCAACAGAAATGGACTTTCACTACAACAATTCTTCGGTATCCCATTACATCAATTAGTGAATCAAAAGGAAACAAAAACAAAACACGCAACTCGATAATCTGATATCGTTAGATACGAACTAAGATTAATTAAACTTAAGTGTGCATCGCTATTCTTGTACCGCGTCAGCAACGAAAGAAAAAGATATTGCTATTAGAGGCATTGCTCGTTCATCAGTGCAATTCTACCGTTCAACTGAACAGCTATTGCCAGTTTTAGTTCTTTTTGTTTCTGTACGGGAACAATACATTCGTTACCAGTGGAACTTATTTGCTTTTAGTCGCCCGCTTCTATCCACTCCGATGAACCTTTGGATTGAGTGCGGGCCAGATTGAGTTGCAGCCTTGTTTGTATGTTTCTGCCCTTTGACGAGCCGTAGCCGGTGACACGCTTTGCCAACTTTCCGGGGGCTAAATTATCAAGCATAATCGATATCTCGGCAAAAGCTGTTAAAAATTAGATTAAAGAAATTGCTCAGAGAATAAATCCTATAAGCCAGAGTAAGTATAGCGATTTTGCTAAATTACATAATATTTCGTGCAAAAACGAGCAGTTCGTGCAAATTAATGGACTCCACTTCTGGACTTCTGGATGAATGCTATTTTATAAGATTCTTGTAAATTTTGACATTTGAAAAGTATTCTGTAAAAATCTACTTTGAATAAAATGTTTTGACTTTTGATATTGAATGTGATTCTTTATTTTAGCATAATAAGAATTGTTGATATTTTTCCTCACTTTAATAGGTACGTACCTAGGTCATGAGGGGTGTGGATGTACAAAAACTGATATTTATGTATATCTACCTGACGCACATACAATACAATGCGTTACGTAATCGACTAGCTGCTTTCGGTTTGTACACGAGGTAGAAAGCGTGGGATGTGTTTTTAAATTTTCGCAAAATCTACTTTATCAAAGACAACGACTTAAAAGTATCAAAGGTCTTTATCTATATTACGAGTACCTATTGTGAAAGGTCTCTTAAGGAATTGAATTTGGTTCACCAGATAACAATAGTAACGAAATAATACAGATATTCGGAACACACTTTGGGATATTCTCCTAAAATAATATTTAGGCTGCTTGTTTCTGTGGTACTTACTAAAATTTGCTTTTGAAGCCATCCCACCGGATCAGAACGGCTCAAAGTATGGCGAATGGAACCTGAGTTAGCCAATATATTTTTCCTTGTGCGTCGACGTGGTTCTTTAAAAAGCTAATAGGATCGAAAAATTGATTTTTTTATACCACGATAGTGGCAAACTAGCAATACGGCCTGCAGAGGCACATGCGCGTTGCTCACCATTTATACAGGGTGGGCCCTGTAACAAGAGCAAAAAATTAAACGGTAGTTTATTAATGAACAATAAAATAAAATAAAATTTAATAATGAAAAAAAAAACTTACCGAGTGGTTTTAAATGAAAAAATAAAATATATTTTATTAATATTTTTTTCTTTAAAATAAGTATACGTGTATTTTTTTACTCTTCTGAAATGCTATAAGTAACTATTTATTTTAAAAACACTCTAAAGAAAAGAAATAAAAATTAAAAAATCACAAAAATATATTTTAAAAACAAATATGCAAAAACTATTATACTCATTACATGATGTTACCTTAAAATCTGCATTGACTGTTGTGCTATGATCTCGTGGTGCCAAGATACATTACTTGGAGGTCATAACTTTAGATCAAAATTTCTCGGAAATTAATTTGAGGGTTCCTCGAAATTGGTAACTGTGGCTAGTTACCACAAGCATGTGAGTGGTTAACACAGCACATCCTCGGAAGCTAAGGTTGCCACTTAGCCACCACGAGGAACACAACTGTATACTTACCGACAGAGCACGTGTACCTGTACCTAAGTGTTGCATATGTATTAAGAAGCCTTATTTAGCAATATCGTAGCCATACAGCTTAAAGGGCTTATTCACGTTTCGTTTGCAAAGTAGACGCCGATACAATGTCGCAAGATTGATGGAACTATCTGGAACGAGATCGGGGACTAAGCTACAACTTGGTCCGCCTGAGAAATCTTTGCCTGTATGCCGAAGCGACCAAAGTCCATTTTATTTACGAGTAATTATGCTACTTACTTCTATAACATTACGTCCTAGAATACGGTTAACATGCACGTAGACTTGCGTCCTTTTAGCTCTTAGGTACAGAAGTAGGAAGGTTCACTTTGTAACACCGTCGCAATGTTACACAGACCAACCAACGAAGAAGTTGATTTCGACTATAATCACCCCGTCCTGTTTTTCCTATTAGTCACATTTCAAAATAAACTATGATTACAAAGTATTATAGGCAGTTGGTAAATCTTAGGCTTTACAAATTAATTAACATTTACCGTAGTTCGGGCTTTTACAGAAATATACATAGGTACATACACATACACATACATGATGGACATGCAATGGACTCAATATTAAATTGCAAAAAGGTTAATTTTGTTTCCTCGGAGTAGTTAGCAAAATAGCATTTGTTCATTAGAGTTACATTTAAAATTTACTGGACAAGTGAGATTTTAGTAAACATAAAAATAAATACCTGGGATTTTTGCTGAAATTGCTTAGGATGTCATAACATTTTTAGACTAGTTTGAAGATTACGAGTATGCTACCGTAACCATTCCTACATTAAGCTACGTATGGACTACATTCTGCATTTATCAGTAAATTAATAATGCATTCAAAATTGGAGTTCACAAGCGATGTTGCTGACTATTAAAGGATCCCTTGTTCTCCATACATAACTAAGTTACATTACGGGCATGTACCTTTCGGCATTTTGTTGGTAGTTCGAAAGATTCGACGGAGCCCCGCACAACGGGGATCCTATTTCTGGGCAGTTTGCCCTTCGGGCATCTGAAGCTACCTAACGAACCTAACCTACAGTGTTTCGCGAATTTGCGACGGCTGGGTAGCTTGGTCATGTACGGGGCCTAAGGATACGTCAATTTAAGTTGTTATCAAAGTGTACTTATAATTTGCCATGTGACAAATAATACAATTATAACAATACGTAGGTGGCCGCAATAATATGTACTTACTTATATTATTATATCACGTACATAAATTGAATAGTGGATAAAAGCCCGAAGGCTCCTTTCATATCACAAAATGTATATAATTGCCAACTAAAGATCCAGCCGACCTCCTACCAAACCAACCCACAAATAGCGCAAAGAAACAGCCCAGAATTAATTACCTCTGGACGGTGAATAATATTCAATTGAGACCTTCATGATTTGAGTCATTTATGGTCCCAAATCCATTCCACTTTCGCGCGATTCCATCATTTATCATTAAAGTTAATTACCTTTAACGTCTCAGTCCATTCGGCTAATTAGTTGGCCCAAAAAAATCGAGGATAATTGAGAAGAGCGATTGCCAGGATTTCCTCACTCGCTGATAAATAGGCTTCTCCAAATGCCTTTCGTGACGATTCCCGTGTCCGTGAATTTTAATTAAGTATTGCAGGTTTACTGATTAGACTGTGTTATTTATAATTGGACAGCGTTATGTAAGAAAAGATTAAGCGACACAATGTTAAAAATTAGAAAATGAGCGTCTAACATCGAAAAATTCAAATGGTCGTTGTGGTCACAATTTTTATGTTATGGAGTATAATTTTGACTCAGAAGCTGTAAATGTGTATTTTGGCTAGGTAATTAAAAAAAATATTATGGTGTATGTTAGATTGTTTATAGTATTTTATGCAACTGTTGTATAAGAAGGGTCTTAAAAGGCGAGTGGCGTGGGTTGCGATGCGAGCCTTGGCGAGCATCGCAAGTGAAGACGCCACGAGCGTTTTTAGTCCAGTTATACACCGTTGCATACAATACTTTTTCTACGACAAATTTTAAATAAATAGCAGACTACAGAATAGTTAAACTTTTCAGGCAGCAAGTTTTCTATTCGTACTTTTGCTACTCACGCAATTTCTTCAGGAGTGCAGTTATTAATTTCTTCGACCATTTTAAAAGGAACATACACTTTTGCCTTCACAAACACGAATAAAATCTTAATAGTTTAGGACTAATAGTTTATCCATCTTTCGTCTTTTCATTTTGAACTGTATTTTGGTGGGAAATCGGAAATGTGACAGCTCTTGCTTATGGTTTGTTTTGTTTTTAATTTGTTTGCACCTGCCATCCGAACCAAACCGAATCCGGACCCGGATCGAATTCGAACTGTTTATTTTTATAAATAATACCAAGAATTTATAAAACATGTAATTTAACACATAATAGATGATGATTTATTATTATTGTAGTAAATAATTTATAATATACAAATGTGAAATTGTAAATAAATACTTTTATTTCGAAATATTTGTTTATGAAGTTGGCACGACTGCAATATAGCGGCCGATAAAAAAAAAAGTTAAACAGTGCTTTTATGAAAAATGTATGAACCAAAAAAGTACGCTAAACAGTGCGTTTTTGGGCCATAGAGCATAGAGTTTTTCGACGACTTATTAGTGGTGTCATTGTATTTGAGCTACAGCCTATATAAATGACAGATAACGGTACAGGAGTAGAAAAAGTAATTTACATTTTCCGCTAGATTCTCTAATGCATTAATCCATAATCTACGTAATTTGTTTATCAATAACGTACCATACGACATTATTGTCGGTTGATTCTTTATTACATTTCTAATCATCGAATTCAAGCGTAGGTAGGCGGTTAATTCGATACCTACTGAGTTTCAAAAATAATTTGATTATAAAAACACAAACGAACTATTTTCAACTATTGGGAATTTAATTCGTTTATGCAAACTAAAATCCTGTTTTAGTGTATTTCGTAAAAGTGACTTTGGCGTATCATTCTTTAGGTATTACTTAACTAATAGGTGGTGCATTCTTAAAAATGCTGAATTACTCATCTAGGGTGGTGTTACAAATAATATCGCAGGTATTTAACGTCCAAACCGGAAGCAAGGGCGATAAACGTGCAATCTGAGGCTTTCTTCGCTATCACCCGTGATGATCACAAAGTAAAGTTCCGCACGCGTAGCTACTTTATGGCCTGATGGGTAATCACGTAAGGTTCCGAACGCGCGTTAGGGCAATCTAACTGTCATATCCATATATACTTATATACTAATTATACTAATATTATAAATGCGAAAGTGTTTCTGTCTGTCTGTCTGTCTGTCTGTCTGTCTGTCTGTCTGTCTGTTACCTCTTCACGCCTAAACCGCTGAACCGATTTAGATGAAATTTGGTATAGAGATAGTTTGAGTCCCGGGAAAGGACATAGGGTAGTTTTTATCCCGGAAATCGACCCCTAAGGGGATGAAATTGGGGGTGAAAATTTGTATGGAGCTACTAAAACCGCTGCACCGATTTGGATGAAATTTGGTATATAAATACTCTAAGTCTCGTGGAACGACATTGAATAGGTTTAATCCCGTAAATCATCCCCTAAGGGGGTGAAATGAGGGGGTGAAAATTTGGAGGTAACCAATTTTGATACAATTTGGTTTGGAGATAGTTTAAATCCTAGAAAAGGACATAGGATGGTTTTTATTCAATATTAAGGGGTGAAAATTCGGATGGAACCCATTTGAATACAATTTGGTTTAGAGATAGTTTGAGTCCTGGGAAAGGACATAGGGTAGTTTTTATCCCGGAAATCTACCCCTAAGGGGATGAAATTGGGGGTGAAAATTTGTATGGAGCTACTTAAACCGCTGCACCGATTTGGATGAAATTTGGCATTTAAATAGTTTGAGTCCCGGGGAAGGACAAAGGATAGGTTTGATCCCGGAAATCATCCCCTAAGGGGGTAAAATAGAGGGTGAAATGAGGAGGTGAAAATTTGGACGTAACCAATTTTGACGAAATTTATATCAGAGATAGTTTAAATCCTGGGAAAGGACATAGGATAGTTCTTATCCCGAAAATCATCCCCTAAGGGGTTGAAATCAGGGGTGAAAATTCGGATGAAACCCATTTCAATACAATTTGGTAAAGAGATAGTTTGAGTCCCGGGGAAGGACATAGGGTAGTTTTTATCCCGGAAATCTACCCCTAAAGGGGTGAAATTGAGGGTGAACATTTATATCGAGTTTCTTAAACCGCGGCACTGATTTGGATGTAATTTGGTTCATAAATAGTTTGAGTTTGAATCCGGAAATCATCCCTTAAAGGGGTTAAATGAGAGGGTGAAAATTTAGAAGTAAGCAATTTTGATAAAATTTGGCTTAGAGATAGTTTAGGTCCTGGGAAAGGACATAGGATAATTTTTATCCCGGAAATCATCCCCTAAGGGGGTGAATATAGGGGTGAAAATTCGGATGGAACCTATATGAATACAATTTGGTATATATATAGTTTGAGTCCTGGGAAAGGACATAAAGGGTAGTTTTTATCCCGGAAATCCACCCCTAAGGGGATGAAACTGGGGTTGAAAATTTGTATATGGTGCTACTTAACCGCTGCACCGATTTGGATGAAACATAGGACTGTTTTAACTCCGGTTGAACTTTGGATGGAACCCGTTTAGATGAAATTTGGTATAGAGATAGTTTGATTCCCGGAGAATGACATTAGATAGTTTTGAAAATTTGGATAAATCCCATGGAGATGAAATTTGGTATAGTAGGAGTCCCAGGGAAGCACAATGCATAGTTTTTATCCCGAAAATCAGCTCCTGAGGGGGTGACATTAGGCGTGAAAATGTTGATGGAACCCATTTAGATGAAATTTGGTATAGAGATAGTTAGAGTCCTAGGGAAGGAAAAAAAAAATTTTTATTTCGGAAATCATCCCCTAAGCGGGTGAAATGGGGGTGAAAATTTGGATGAACTCATTTAGATGAAATTTAGTTTAGAGATAGTTTAAGTCCTGGGAAAGGGCATAGGATAGTTTCAATTCCGGAAATCACCCCCTAAGGGAGTGAAATGGAGGATGAAACTTTTGATGGAACCCGTTTAGATGAAATTTGGTATAGAGATAGTTTAAGTCTCGGAGAATGAAAGCGGATAGTTTTTATCCCGAAAATAGTTCCCAAGGTAATGAAATAGGGGGTGAAAATTTGGATAAAACCCATTTAGATGAAATTTGGTATAGAGATAGTAAGAGTCCCAGGGAAGATGCATAGTTTTTATCCCGAAAATCATCTCCTGAGGGGGTTCTTAAAACTTTGTAGAAACATTACTTATTTGAGTACAAACAAAGTGCTTTCAGCGTTTTGGAAAATTCCACCCCTAAGAGGGTTAAAAAGGGCTGCAAAGTTTATATGGGGAAACTCTTTTTGGGATAGGAGCTTAAAAGTTTGTAGGACGATTAGTTATTGAAATACAAAAAAAAGGATATTCAGCGTTTTAGTAAATTCCACTCCTAAGGGGGTTAAAAGTGGGTGCAACATTTGTGTGGAGGAAACATTTTTTTAGCCGATTTACAATTTTGTAGAATGCTTACTAATTAAAAATAAAATTAAATACTTTTAGCATTTTAGAAACTTCGATCTTTAGGGGTTTATAAGAACGTTTGAATTAAGAAAATATTTTTTTAGCGAGGGACTTAAAACTTTGTTGAAAGATTACTTATTACAATAAAAATCAAGTACTTTTAGCGTTTTGGAAAATTCGACCCTTAATGAGAATAAAAAGGGGTGCAAGGTTCGTATGGGAAACCCATTTTTTGAGCTAGAGACTTGATATTTTGTAGAAAAAATACTTATTACAATAAAAAAACTTAGTGTTTTCTTTTCAATTTTTCCCCGAAAAGCGTTAATTCAAAGGTTCAAAGTTTGTATGCAGACTATCAGAGCAAGAAAATTTTTAAGTATGAGAATTGTAACTTCGATCTTAGTATGTTTGTTAAAAGACTACAAAACTCATTTCAGCGTTTTTTGAAATTCATCCCCTAAAATATATTATAAGGGTGTTCAAAGTTTGTATGGAGAGCAAAACGTTTTTAAAGTAAGGGATTTGTAACTTCAGTTTTAGACTGTTTACTACAAGACTACAAAGCTAATTTCAATGATTTTAAAAATTAATTCCTTAAACAAACATTTAGACGATAACATGTTCTACGCGGACGAAGTCGCGGGCAACAGCTAGTATTCTTTATATCTTTGAGGCATGGTATAGGCAAGCGAAAAAGGGAAAGACCAAGGATAAGTTACATGAAACAAATAAAAGAAAAAGGGGAAGACCAAGAATAAGTTACATGAAACAAATAAAAGAAAAAGGGGAAGACCAAGGATAAGTTACATGAAACAAATAAAAGAAAAAGGGGAAGACCAAGGATAAGTTACATAAAACAGATAAAAGAAAAAGGGGAAGCTCAAGGATAAGTTACATGAAACAAATAAAAGAAAAAGGGGAAGCCCAAGGATAAGTTACATGAAACAAATAAAAGAAAAAGTAGCAATCACGTCGTATAAAGAGGTCAAGGAGGCGGCCCTAGATAGAGACAGATGGGGGGATGATATAAATTAGAACCTAAAACCATTTAAGAACGGCATTCGGTCTGCCGCCAAATTAAACATTACGGATATTAAATAGAAGATACGACTACAGACACGACCTATACCCCCTCTCTAAAAAGTCCTCTCTATATCTCTGTTTAATGGTTTAAATGTATTTTATATCGAATTAAGTAGATAAAAAAAAAATTGCGAATGCGTTGGCTAAAAAAAATCTGGCCCAATAAGGTAGCTAAGAACGTGATACGAGCGTAGTATTTACTTTCTATGAACAACCTAATAGTTAAAAAACCGGCCAAGTGCGAGTCGGACTCGTGCACGAAGGGTTCCGTATCCGTTCGAAGCGTTCCATTATCAATAAAAATATTAATTTTATTTTGTTTTTTGTATTTGTTGTTAGATATAGCGGCAACAGAAATACATCATCTGTGAAAATTTCAACTGGAACTATCACGGTATCAGTGAGATACAGCCTGGTGACAGACAGACGGACGGACGGACATCGGACGGACGGATGGACAGCGGAGTCTTAGTAATAGGGTCCCGTTTTACTCTTTGAGTACAGAACCCTAAAAACAACCGCAGAAATATTTCAGAAATGACTGTGTTATTTCTTTAAACTTATTTAACCAAACGTGTTTTTGTACTGATACAGGCACGGAATACTAGTATTTACTTGTTCTGTGGATACAGGTTTGTACACAGCCTCTACTATAAGCCTTATTATTAATTTGACCATTGGAAGTGGTGGAAAAATAAGAATAGGCACAGATTTGAATTTACCAGCTTTACCTACATATTAAGTTTATTACTTACAAATAAAGTAAATCGGGTTTGGGAACGATGGTAAGATGTTGATCTCGGTTTTTTATGCCAAGAGAAATTACGCCCAATTATCTATATATATAGCCATTCGGGAGGCCAGTGAACTTCTAACAGTCGGGTTATTCACTAACTTCACAGCGCATAACTAAAATGAGGAATACATACCCAAAACTAAAGTTTACAAATTAGTTTTGAAAAGCATTAATTTCAAGCAGCTAGGATTTATTACAAGCTTTTTTTCGTTTGTAACTATGTATCTGAAACATAGTTACAAACGAACAGCGTAAGTTAAAAAAAGCGGCCAAGTGCCAGTCGGACTCGCACATGAAGGGTTCCGTAAAATAAATTGCTTTTTACGATTAATAACGCATTAAAAATAAACTACTAACTAGATCTCGTTCAAACCAATTTTCGTTGAAATTTTGCATGGTGATGTACATCATAAATTTTTTTTAGTTTTATCATTCTCTTATTTTAGAAGTTACAGGGGGGGGGACACACATTTTACCACTTTGGAAGTGTCTCTTGCGCAAACTATTCAGTTTAGAAAAAAATAATGGTACAAACCTCAATATCATTTTTAAAGACCTATCCATAGATCCCCCACACGTATGGGTTTGATGAAAAAAAAATATTTGAGTTTCAGTTCTCAGTATGGGGAACCCCAAAATTTATTGTTTTTTTTTTCAATTTTTGTGTTAAAATCTTAATGCGGTTTACAGAATACATCTACTTACCAAGTTTCAACCGTATAGCTTTTATAGTTTCGGAAAAAGAGGCTGTGACATACGGACGGACAGAAAGACAGACAGACAGACAGACATGACGAATCTATAAGGATTCCGTTTTTTGCCATTTGGCTACGGAACCCTAAAAAGCGTGCATAGTAGATTTCTACTCTAAATTTGTAACAAAGTATTTTTTTTGACTGAATCTTATTGTATCCAACTCAATTACTAGTATTAATTGAGTTGGACACAAAAATATTCAATTAATACCTAATTCTGTCTTTAATATCACTAACATAAATCAATTGACTCCATAGGTGAGGTTATATAATAATCAAATTACAGTTAACTAGTACGCGTATATAATGTAAACTGGGTCGTCCCTCGAGGCAACATGCAGATACAATCCCGGTGTGTAGTTCAAACAGCCTACACCCTAATTATTCTATGTATGTATTATGTCAATGATATGTTCACAAATAATATCGAATAAACATACATATATAGTTATCTTTTGTATCAATTTACAGACACATCTACTTACGCCAAATACGCCAAATACGTAGTTGCTACAATACCAATTTATTTGAATGTGCTAAGTATCGTTCCCATTACGTGTATGATGATGATGACCCGAACAACCCAAATTACATTAACGCTGAGTGCAAATAAGAAACTCTCAAGCAGATGAAGTTTGAGTACCGACCGACACAAACACGAAAAGAAAAAAATCCGCGCAAAAACTTTAAGGCCCATTCCTAACCGTTAAGAACTAAAAAGCTTACACTTTAGCGAAAGTACACATAAATGAAAGTCACTTCAATGCGAGAGCTGCCTCTTTGGATAAAAACTATTCGGTACTTTCGAAAGACCTCTGAAAATCTCTCTTTCCTTATCACACTTATTTTCACTCCAGACAAGCAATCTTTGGTCATAGCGAGAAATGAAAATTAATGATGTTCTTGAGTATATTTTCGTGTCGGTTTGAGTACACACCATTATTTCCGTTTTTGGCTCGAGACCCTCATTTATTATGTAAGTTTTCACGAAACGCTATACCCAAGATGCAGATGGCGTAGTGAATCAGGCTTATTTAAAGTCAAACGTAAGACCCTCGTCGCCTTCGGGTTTTTTTCTTCAAAGTGAAATCAATTATTCAAATTCATTGCTACTCAAAAACCAAATTACTTACGGCATATATTTGCAGTTAGCAAATATATGCCGTGGCATGCGCTTGTAGGAATTGTGCACATCTTATGCTAAGAATTGTAATTGATGGAACATCAGGCGTCAAAACCAACAAATATTTTATTTTTCTTTCACAATTAATAATGTCATCGCGATCACTCATCTCAAGACAAATATTTTGGCAAACATTTATAAATAATGCGACCTCGAGAGCAAACTGACTAAGATCAACTAATGCTCTTTATAAGCGTCAGGGGACGTCGTTTCAGAAAAACGCCACTTCGATTTTTCTTGATTCCAACTAATTGGATTGATGGAGTAGCTTTAGCAAATCTGTCGGGTGAAAGATAATGAATGAGGCTACTAGGATGAACTTTTTCGGGGGAACTATGCTACGTGAAGGGGCAACCCTATTTTCTACCTACAGGAACCGCATTCAAAGAGGGGAGCTTAAACATTATGGAACTTTGTGACAGTTTGATGTACTTTCAGTATCCGAATTACAAGATTGCATCATAATAAATTGGCGTAGCTGTATAGCCCTGAGTTCCTCTTTATCTAACTTTGGGGTAAACATTCACGTAACAGTTTCGAAAATCTCGACGGTGATTGGATGAAATTAGAGGATTGTAAACACACGTGATCTAGAGCGATGTTTGCTTACCCACTCTTGAATAGACGTGAGGCTGGCCTTTCATGGCTTGATGAAATACAAACTGTGTCACTAGGTAGGTGCCTGCCAAAATTTCGGACAGCGTTTGTGCACAAACACACGCTACTAGGAAGTGCAATGTTAGACACTTTCCATAGACGGTCTTTGAATAAGTCCTTACATAAATTGCATCTTTGCAGTGACTTGGTGTATTTTTTGTACAGGCAATTTTGTTGATGGGTATTCATTCATTAGTATTAATTGTGTCATATTTCAGATATATTTAACGAACGGATCCAAGGATTATATAACAAGACTGACAAAATTATTACAATTAATTTTTAGTAGTTGAGACACATAAAATATTAAGTAAATAAGCGGAAACATACAAATTAAAAACATAAGACAAACGAAGGAAGCAAGAGTTCAGAGTAAGGAAATCATTAAGTATCATACTTCAGTGAGTCCCAAATCACTTAAGAATAAAATAAGCGGAAACAGATAAATTAAAACCATAAGGCAAGCAAAGGAAGCAAGAATTCAGAGTAAGGAAATCATTAAGTATCATACTTCAGTTTGAGTCCCAAATCACTTAAGAATAGTCCACTCAAGCCGTGCTCTTCCAGCTGCCCTGAATTTTGAATATAGCGAAATTTCATTTATCACAATTTGCCTCTCAAGTAAAGGGAACTAGGCAACGTCGCGGCACTTCCGTAGCACATGATTTGCATAATAACTGAACTAAGTGTTCCACATTCCGGTAAAGGTCGGATTTGAACCATAAATACAGGACTCTACGACTCAGTTTGCATAATCACGGCCGACCGAAATTGCTCTCAGTTCGATCAATTCTCACATGTAGATTCAAGGAATTTGAATATGTTAGTTAACTTAGGGAAATGTTTGAGTATATTCAGAGCTGGACTTATCTACTTTAGGTGTAGTTTATCTGAACGACTTCGTGAGTTTTAGTAATCGAATTAATGTAGTGGAATTCGGATTATATCTGCAGAATTTTAGTTGAGGTGCCGCCATGTTTAAATTTGAATTTGCAGTGGCAAGGCAAGCACTAGCTTTTGTGTGTATTTATGTAACCATGGAAAAAAAATTACAGTCAAAGTAACAAAATATAAGTTTTTCGGTATTGACTAGGGTCAAATCTCAGCTTTAAGTAGGTACTTAAAAAAAAGGTATTTTAAATAAAAACAGACAACAAGAAAGATATCTCTATCAGAAATAGAACTTAATAACGTAACCTAATTTAAGATATCGGCAGCATAAGGCTGGCCGCGTTGCCTCACTGAATGGCAATGCCAATTCGCTGTGTGAGGAAAGAGGCAATCCTACCGTCACATGAGCACCGGATACCAACTTTGCCAGTGTAGCAGCAAGTTATCTGAGTTTACTTATAATTTATTGTCGATACCTATAATATATTAACTTTTTTTTTCAATTACATACAAGGTACCAATTAAATGAAACTTTGCCTTCCTAAGTTTTGTAAAGGATAATTAGTACAGTTCGCGTAGAAATCGCTATTATGGCCGACCTAGGTACTTAAATGACGGCCATGTGAATAGCATTTTTACAAGCTTTTATTTAACTTACACTGTGCGTATATAAGTATGTAAGTTGTCCGTCAAAATTTGCAATCCATTTTTTAGTCACTTGCAGTTATCCGATTGAGCTGACTTGGTGACAATGCAATATTATGGTACCATCGAGCTGATCTGATGATGAAGACAGAAGGTGGCCATGGGAATTCAGTACTTAGCCGACGTAACCCCGTTGAGTTTGGACTCGTTAGAATCGTCTCAATGAGTAGTTGATGACGGTATACAGAAAAGTACAGTCGGCAATAAAAGCTTGTACAGTCGACCCCAAAAATATGTTTACATTTTTCGCCTTTTATTACAATGGAATAAGGTGCAAAAGTGTAAACATAATTTTGGCATCGACTGTACCAAAAATTATATTTTTGACAGAAGCTTATTACCTTTAACTAGGTACAATGACTGTCCTTGAGAACGGACAATAATGTTGATGGTAATGCCACTTGAACACAATACCCTTTATTCATAGCGTTGTATGTACGACACTCCGTGCGTGCAAAACGTGAGCATGCCAGTCCCCCGGGGATTTGCGCAGATTTTTCAATTTTTATTTGCGCTTGTAAGTGCCGAGCCGCCATAGTGTTGGGTGCGAATGTGCACTATTTTTTCACCCTTTCATTTAAGCGGTAAGCTAGCGGGAATACGAGTCGATTCCAGTGACAAAGTGACGGCGAAATTGCAATCCCTTTGAGGGTTTAGTGACACCGCGTATGCTGCTGCTTATTAGCGACATGATTGGGAATAACAATTGTCGCTCGATAGTAGATCTGGCGGAACGGTAGTGCCCTCGCCAAGACGAGCCAAGCGAAGCGCAAGGGCACTACTTAAGTATTTTTTCTCAAAGTGCTTCGTCGTTTTTTTGAACCCTCATAACTTGGGTTTGGATTATACCAGATAAACAAAATTCTCGGGATATGATGTCAACAGTGGACTTTTTAAACAAATAGGTATACCTAGTTTCAATTGCATAGCTCTTATACTTTCGATTTTAATGATACCTAAAAAAACGGCGATTTCGTCACTGACTCACTCACGTTAATCATCAAAACCTCTAGAGTACTTCCTGAAGTCCTAGAAAACTGAAATTTGGTAGGTATATAAGCTAGTATTTGTACACAATCTACAAAAAAAACCTAAAAATTTGAACTTTTACCCCCCAACCCCTCAAACTAGGGCATGGGATTTTGTATGAGACTTTCGCAAATGTAGATGCTAGGGGTCTGAAAATTTATATACGGACTCCTTGTTATAAATAATAAAATACATATTTCAGGAGTTTTTGTAAATCACGAAGGGTCCCCTCCCCACCCTTGATGATTTACAAAAAATCCTGGCTAACAAGTATAGACCTGTCGCTTATTAATGTTATCAAGTGTTGCCCAACAAAGCTATACTTTTTAGCCAAGATGTAGAATTTTTAGAGTGTGGCTGGTAGTGGTAGAGTTACGCCGTGTGCCGTTTTAACACTGAAAGCTATATGAGCTAGGGAGTCTTGGCAATCACTTTACATGTAATGTCTTTGGTGGGTTACTTTGTCTCAAAATATATTTTTAATAAAAGTGCCCATCAGTGGGACGTAAATAGGCTGATTAATTTTTAAAGGCAGGATTTTACTTATTATGTAGCAAGGATCTCCGTCGCTGGTAATGGCATGCGCAACTTGATAAATACCAGTTTACAACAGTCCTCCAACGATTTTCATAAAATCGGGTTTAAAATCCACCCGCACCTTGACTTAAGACATTGTATTATTGCGAACGTCCTAATGTTATAATATTTTATATTATAATAGTAGAAACTTGAACGTTTGTTCCCATGTTTCTTAATCTTAATTGCAAAGACTACTGAACGGATGTTTATGAAACTTTCCAGTAGGAATGTACATAGCTCATTTATCACAACTGGACATATTATATCATATCCAAGTGTTGCAGAATATCATATTTGTCTAACAATCAAACAGTATCCTTATTCCTGGTTTCCGAAGTAGGTAAGTACAAATGTAGATACTGGAAGCACTTCAGTTGTTTAAATTTTTGTATCATTTATGATTTTAAGTCTACTATTAGTTATGCATCTAAGCAGATAAACACAAAGTAATCTGCATATGTATGGATGTAAAAAGTTATACTACCCGTGGGAAGTGGGTTGCTAGTTTTTTTTTATATATATGGTAACAGCTAATGAAATTGATTTATATTTGGTCTATACTAATGTTTGGTTCTTTAACAACGTTTGACATACCTACTTGGAACCATATCAACAATACTCAGCAAGAACGATATGACATCCTTAGCTTACTGTTCGGGATAACGGTCATGCCTTCTGTTTTCCTTATTCTAACAAAAGTTGAACAACCTTAATTTTTCGCAGCCATAAAACGGCGCAACCATAATACAGTGTCATTTCATACACATTTATTTCAGTTCACTGCTCATGATGCAAATGTAATAAAGTTAATGGCACTTTACCGCACTCGTGTGTATGGATCGCTCTTCATTCCTCACCGGGAAATATTATTTTCTGCATCACTTCTGCGTTAGGTAGTAAAAATATTTACATTTCGCGTAATATTTTGGTTTTTGTGTGATACCATGTGATACCTACAGACTAAACAGTATGGGTTCTTGGTTCTTTCTAAGTAAACCTCATGTCATAATTTATATCTACACATATAATATAATGTGTAGATATTATTAAATGGTTTCACGGACTAGTTCATTAAATGAGACTCTTAGAGAGAGACTACGAGTCTAGCGTAAAGCTGATTTTAACCAAGAGTAACTTATCGCAGGGTAGGCAAAGTGACATCGTAATGAACATAATGAACATCTGGGGCGCAATTGGTCCATCTACATGTCCGTAGGTAGACCAATTATACACACTTATGTATATATCTACATGTCAAATTTCGTCAGTTGAATACAGGCCCAGTGGAGTTTAATGGTATTCACCACTTGTATTCAATAAATATCAGTAAAATGTACAATTTTGACACTGTATTCGTATTTCCTCGTATTTAATTTTTGAGCAATCGAAAGTCAAAAATCGCCCCTCAGTTAGTACAAGTACTACCTGGCAATAACTGAACACAAGCGCGATAAGGAAGTTTTGAACAAAACTTCCCCGTTTTCCTATAGGTGCATTGACTAAATCCAAACGGAAACTTTTATAATCCTACAAAAAGCAGGCCAAACTAGTCGTAAAAACAGTGGAAATGTACAAGGAAACCGTCAAGCTGATCGACAATAATTAGCCAAGTGCTGATCCAAGATTGATGAGTGAAAGTCGAAGGTCTGTCTGTGATAAATTGCCTATATAAGGTCATCGGGGTATTTGCCTATCGCTGTCGCGCTGTCGGCCTAGATTTTTTCCTTGTCGAGTTGAAGAATGGGCTCAGCATGGCGGCGAGTTATGCGATGACAATGTTTTTGGTGATGTAGATGTAAAATTATTACTAGTAACAATGTGGCCTAATATTGGCCTTTAGGAGCTTTAAGGATGTGTAGCATATTAGATATTACCAGCCAGCAGTGAATGTACCGATGAAAAGTGATTTCCTTATTTTTACTATTATTGTGGTGTTGTTGGTGCAACACAGCGCAATGCACAAGAAGGCATTTTTAAAAGTTTTAAGTCAATCTGCTCTCGAAACGACCGCCATCAGTGCTCGCCACAGACTAAACCAACATACGCTCATGAGCGTATGTTGACATGCGCAAACTTATGCTAGGTGATGTCTACTCTAGTAATATAACTCAATGTGATCAACAATACTAAGCATCATAATGTGCGGAGGAATCTAGTAGGCACATACGCTCCCAAATGTCGTATATTTTAATAAAGCGTTCCATTGAAATGTATACGTGTTATATTAAAGTGATACATCGCAATGGAAACACGAGTTACAACATCCCTGTTCTTACAACATGTTACTCCTCATTTGCGTCCACCAACACCGTAAGTTCAGATGTACCCGACCAGCTCAGTCCGCTTTCCGAAATGAAGACTAATAGCCCTAGCAACACGTACGAAATTAGCAAAGCAATGTTTCTTGTTAGCCTAGATATTTATGTTGGGTTGGGCTTTATTTCCTGCCTTACACGCGTTCATTCTTGTAAGGTTCTTATGAGCAGTCTCAGCTCAGAATAGTATTTATGTCTGAAGTTAGGTCTTCTCTGGGAGCTAATTTACTAAAGTTCAACCTGTCCTGTGGTTGTGTATTATTAGTGGTGTTCTTGTTGCGGTTTTCCGCATGCATAATTTTGTTCGTATTAGGAGATTATTTTTTGTTCGTTATGATTGTCCACTAATACTTATTTATATTTATTTATTTGTTGCGTTGTTGCGACTGCGGCTGAGCCGAAAGGGAGGGATATGATTTTAGCAGTCTACGTTTGTATTTACGGTAGCTTTTAAGATACTGAACCGATTTTGATGAATCGATTCGAAATTATGGTCTGGTTGACATAGGCTATTTTTTTATGTTATTTTTTCAGTTAGTTTTGTGTAGTCGGGATACCGTTTCTTAAACTTTATATGCTTACTATAAGATCATGTATTGATCATAAATTTATTATTTCTAATGGCTTTTCTGTTAGTTAAATTAGACCATAAAATATAGGCAAAAACTTCACCAGTGCCTCAAATTCGTAATAACTAGTCAAAAGTTAAGCTTTGTTGCATCTTTCTGGGTCAGGTTTGTCTGGGCTGACATGCGGCACAATAGGTACCTACATATACCGCAGTCCCGACCGAGTCCGATTTGCCTCTTCAAAAAGCTCATGCTGGCTTTTTTCCTTTTGGGCACATACTTCATAAATCCTGAAGTTTATTTTTTCAGCATGTGCGGTGTGTAAAATTCACGTAATAGTAATTTGTTTTGCTAACGCATGATAAGTGCTATAAGAGACTCAAAATAGCGTATACATATAAAATATAACTATGTTATTGATCCATACGAACACACAGCTGGTAATTAGAATAGAATAGAATAACTTTATTGCTTTCATGTTGGCATACAGGTGGTCTTACAAAATTTACAGTACAACATGGGACCCTGTAAGGGTATTGCAAGTCTTACAATCTAGAACTTAAAACTAAAGTAATATACCTAGTACTAGTAGGAGGTAACAAAAGTGTTAAATCTAAAAATAATACGCCTAGGTAACACACGTTATATAAGATAAATCTCTATTTCAATCTTATCTTCAACACTATAAGCCCCGATGAATCCTTTGAGTACTAAACTTTATTAAAACGAATGCGATGTATTTTATGGCTTGTCAAACCGTACTTATACAGACACCACGTTATAAATATAATTATACTGATATTTTACTTTCTTTTGCAGCAAAACTTGTAGCATTGCAGCTCCAAAAAATGTATTTACTCATTGTTACAAAATTATGTTTTTACTAGTTTTTTGCTAAACGTACGCTTTGAACGTGATACGATAAAAATGTTTCATTATCTTTTTATTTATTTATAAAATGATCCTAAAATTATTACAGTAGGTACTTACTAAATCTACTCCAAAATCAAATCAGATTCAATCTTAACACGTAACACGCCATTACATCAGTGTTTCACCATTATCTACAACGTAAACTGTGCCAGTGATACTACGCGCGCGATCGCTCGCCAGATACACAATCAGGTCAGCTACCTCCCCTGGCTCCGCCATTTTACCCAGCGGGTAGCTTTTATCACGCGCCTCGTACAATTCTGCTACTTCTTCTTTATTAAAGCCCGCATTCTCCGCAAAAGGAGTCTTCGTGCCTCCTGGATTGACGGAACATACTCGAACGCCGTCGCGAGCGAGCTCCAATGCCACACACTTCGTCAGCTGATCGAGCGCCGCTTTGGAAATACAATATGGTAAATAGTCTGCGTCCTTGATCGGTTTGAAGGCTGCTACACTCGATACGTTCACTATACAACCTTTGGTTTTCACTAGATGAGGCGTAGCGAGGCTAGTCAGCAAATATATAGAACGGACGTTAACAGCCATGACCATATCGTAAGGTTCGACACCATCACGAATGCTGCCACGCATTCCAACGGCAGCGTTATTCACTAGCACATCAATCTTCTCAAACGCTGCTATCGTCCTTGCCACTATATTCTTAACGTCGTCATCGTTGCTTAGTTCCGCTCTGACAACCAAAGGTCTGATTCCATTTTCGGCTTCGCATTTCGCCGCTACGTCATTGAGTGCACGCTCGTTTCTCGCGACTAGAACGAGGGTGGCAGATTGTTTGGCGAACAGGAAGGCAGCAGCTGCCCCGATACCGGAACTCGCGCCAGTGATAACGACTACCTTATTCTTGAAGTCCATCGTTTAAGACACCGCAGTGTAGACTGATAGACGAACACCGAATATTTATGTACAAACAACTGTGACCTCGAAAGGCGACTGTCGAACGCATCGAAGCGTAACCGATTAGATAATATTGTTGATCACTATTAGTTTATTTCCGTTAATGGTGTCATGACTCATGAGTCATGAGATAAGCAATTTAAGTAAATGTTATGGTTACTACTAGTAATATATGGTTATAATCTCATAATTAATAGCCGCTGCATTCTGAGTCTAATCATCCTCATCGTAGAAATATTCAAAAATACTGCTTTCATTCTATGAAACACGGCTCTTGGTAAAAGAATAAAAATATGACTTTGTGAGTAGCAAACGTTATATTTTTGGAGAAATAATTAATCTAATTTTCATAATCATAGTTCATAAAATACAAAGTATTTACATAATAGATTTGCGTAATTAATTACAACACCTTTCATTGTAAATATTATATTATCTTCTTTCCTTACTTAGAATCAAGGACACCTAATTACGTGGTTTAAAATGCCACTGATGGGATGCCCAATCCCATTAGGCTTGATAGTCAAGGAAGATTTAAATTACAAATATAAATACTTAGCTAATTACTTGAATAAGAATTGGGTAAAACATTTGTTTACAATTGTTATTGTAAATAGGTATTTGTTGTGTTCTGCCCTGTATTGATATGTGCAATTAAGAGTATTTCGTCGTACAGTAGCTTATGACTTACGGTGCAATCCTGTGGGGTAACTCGACTGATCAATGCTGGAAGGGTAATGCGAATACAAAAACGGGCGCTCCAAACTATGCTAGGTCTAAACCAGAGGCAGTCGTGCAAGGAGTTATTTCTTCAGCACCGGATTAAAACTTACTATTCGCATTACCTTTTCGAGGTCATCATGTTTACACGGAGACACTTAACACAGTTTGAGCGGAGGCGAGGGGTGTTGTGCCTTCGTAGCACGGGATGACTTCGGACGGTGCCGCGTCGCTACACGAAATAAACGCGAGGGTTATATGCCCTACGTACTATGAGATTTTTTGTATACTATATCTGACTTGACATTAAATTTAATATTAATTTCATTTAAATTGTAGGTATATACATATACCTAACACATAGTTATATTCATTTTCAATGTTCAGTATATCGTTATGTAATATAATGTAAGCGAAATGTTCTGTGAAAATAATACAATAAAAAAAAATGTTTACCTAAACTGTTCTATTGTTATTAAGTAATTTTAATCGACTTGAAGCAATTGGTTTTGCAGAATTTTCATTCAGGGTTGGTTAGGTTTGGTTTATTATAATCAGTGATCGGATTTTACGGTGCAACACGGTGGGATATCGAATAGAAATATTAATATGGACATGACCAAAATCCCGGCATCTTGTTTAAAATAAATGCTAGTCAGAATTATGATATTTGTAATTAGGCCGCTAAGGCTATTTTAAACAGAGTTATTTAGCAAACTTTTATACAGCTTTTTTGAATAATAGTCAACACTGATTGTTTAGGATTATGTAACTAGGCTATTGTCAAGAGCCAGGAGTAGTCCATCACCGAAGGCTCCTTCAATGCCAAGCGAATCTCGCCCTTTCGGCCTTTGGCTCCTTCCAGAACGTTTGAGTAGTACGCAACTGGCTGTCGTCGCGCGCGCATCCCTTCCAGCCGCTGTGACATATATACCACGGTGCTTTCGTGGCTATTTACTTTTACCGCTTTCTCTATTGTGCTTTTACTCTAACCTGTGCTGAACCAAGATCGAGGCTTATAAGACCTAGGCATAGCAGAAGGAGAAAGGAGCTGGGCTTTCACCACATCACGAGCTGCTGCTATTGAGGTGCACAAGGTGAGTGGGTTGCTCTTTTCTCTTGCTGATCGCCTTGGTTACTTTCTCTGGGGAATTCATGCTTTCCAACCCCCCTTTCGCTGAGCTATCGAAGAATCTGTAACATATTTGTGTTCCTTCTATACCGGATATATTAATTCGAACTAAATGTTGTATACCTATGGATTACAGGGCAAACCATACGAATAGCATTCTTTATTAGCATACTATTACATACTAGATTAAAATATTTGATGTATTTCAAACTAATTTGGTCGATTACTAAAAAAGACGTACCCGCTGTAATTTTCGTATGAACTTACGACCTTTTGTCCGAGCAGCGAGTTGTTTACGAGTAAAGAGGCTTATTTCGCCGTCGTAAATTATAACATTATAGTTGTATGTTCTAATTACACGTTTAACTATTTATTTGAGTGTAAAATTGGTTGTTTTAATAGTAAATTTCACTAAATTTTTATATTCTGTGCGAAACAGGGTAGTTATTCCGTGTTTCAAATTCCTTAGCGCGCACTCAACGCGTTGCATCTTGAAGTTGACGTACCGAGTTCAATATGATTATTATGATTAAGTTATAACTTTTATGTTTATGCATTACGTACATTGAAGCATAAGCGATATCAGTTAAAATTTGTATGTAGGGGAACTTCTTTCATTGGTAAGTCTTGTTAGTTAATGCAGTACGTAACCATACGAATTAATTTTATTGACTTTCGACCTTACGCCGTAGACGCAAGGTTTAAAATTCTTTCTCGCCTTTTGTCGAATTATTTATACTTACTCGTAGTAAGCTAAGTAATTGTTCGATCACGTTAATACCTATCGCTTGCGCTCGCTTTCATAAATTAGACTATGAACAAAATGGAAAAATGCCGCCGTTCTATGGCTCTTAAGCGTTTGAATGACGCTTATATTTGTGCAAAAAGATGTATAACGGACCCGGAAATGGAACCACGCTTTAAGGTGCATTTAACGAGATTGGAAGGTTTAGAAGTGTTATTTGACGAGAATCATGCGAAAATAGTAGCTTCGTTAAAGGATCCTCAGGAGATCGCGGATAATGAGGAGATACGACAGGGGTTTGACGAGACCGTGATAGACATTTTGTCCATTAAATCGCAATTGTTTGCTGAGGAAGCACCTCAAGTGCCTAGCGTCGCTTTGCCCGTACCCGCAGGTAGCTCGAGCAGCAATACGGGTCATATTCGCATGCCGCCCATCCATATACCTACGTTCGAGGGTGGCTATAAAACGTGGATTACTTTCTATGATCTGTACCGAACCTTGGTACATGACAAACACGAGATCTCTAAAATTGAAAAGTTTCAATATTTAGTCTCGTCATTGAAAGGTGAACCGTTAAACCTAATAAAAGCATTTCCTATCTCGTGTGACAATTACGATATGGCGTATGAAACTTTGGTGAAGCGCTATCAGAATAAACGCCAGCTAGCCTTTCTAGCGTGGCAGTCTATTATAACTGTTAAGTTACAGAATAACACGGCGCAAGCATTTCGGTTTCTTTTGGACACATTCCAAGAAAACTTAGCAATTTTGAAGTCATTAAACTTGCCCATCGATAAATGGGACTTTATAATGTTCTATACGCTTTTATCGAAATTGGAACCATCCATTCGTAAAGAATTTGAGATGACCGTCACGTCGGACGACATTCCGACCTATCAATCTTTGGAGACCTTCGTGGAGAACTACTGCAATGCGGTGGAGCATGCCGGAGCTAGTACAAGTTCAGCTCACGGCGGATACACGCGGCCACCTGTCGTTAACACCATGCGATCCGATCACGTCACGTCACCGCCACGACGCTTTAGGCAAACGACTTTGGTGGGTAACCAGACTACTTCTCCTGCACTGCCTCCACCTCCGCCTTGTCAATTCTGCTCGAAAAAGCACTTTCTCGCACATTGTCCGGACTTTCAAAACTTAACTGTTGCGCATCGATCGCAAGTCGTTGGTGAGAAACAGCTTTGTTTCAATTGTTTGCGCATAGGTCATGTAGTGTCAAACTGTCCTTCACAAGGTTCGTGTCGAACTTGTGGTCGCCGTCATCATTCGTTATTACACTTTCAGGACACTTATGTGGATCGCAAGCCAAGCCCATCCAACCCCAACGCCACCTCTAATGCTTTAGGTGTTCAGGGGCTTTCTACGTCGTCAAATAAAACTGTCTTACTGTCAACCGCTCAAGTAAATATCTTGGATAGATGGCGCTCCTTTCACGCCGTGCGCGTGTTAATTGACTCTGGCAGTCAAGCCAATTATATCTCCCAAGGTCTAGCAAATCGCCTAGGTTTACCTGTCTCAAGTAACGCACCTTCAGTTTTTAGCATAGGTAACGCTTCCACGCCTGTATTGGGTACCGTCCAATGCACTGTCCGACCCGAGAACCATCAGGACAAAGAAATATCTTTCGAGGCAATTGTGATACCCCGCATTTGTCATGACATGCCGTCAGTCACGGTCGAAACCAGCTTTTTAAAGAATTTGGGTTTCATTAAACTCGCGGACCCATCCTTTCATGTTCCAGGACCAATCGACCTCCTTCTTGGTTCCGAACTTTGGAATGAGATCTTTCTTCAGGGTATGATTCCGGGTGGGAATGACTCCCCTGTAGGGTTAAATACTATTTTTGGCTGGGTATTTTTAGGGCGCTCTTGCTGCCTTGAGAGTATACCCTCGTTATACTCAAACCTTTCGTCAGTCCAAACGCTTCACGCATCAAATGCTGACTTGAAAAATGATTTGAAACTGTTGTGGGAGATAGAGGATGTGCGTACCCCCGAAGAAATGCTGCCGCCGCAAGATGCGGCTTGTGAAGAGAATTTTCTTTCTACTCACAAGCGTGATGGCTCTAGCAAATTCGTTGTTGTGCTACCGTTCAAATCTGTTGAGCCGTCTGTCCGTAACAGTCGTTCTATCGCTGTGCGCTGCTTCAATAAATTGGAAATGCGTGATCACATGTCAGAGGTGCCTTCCTCTGTATTGTCTACAGACACGTACGTAGACGAGATACCCACATGTGCGTCTTCTGTTAGTGAGGCTCTTGAGCTACAAAAGCAATTAATTGTTAATGCGTCTCAAAATCAATGCACGAAGCGGCAGATACTGTCAGAGCCGGCTCGTGTGTTTGAGCCTTTAGGGCTACTCTGTCTTGTCACTTTTTTGGCAAAAACTTTTATCGAAATCAAGAATATCTTTGCTTGGTCTGATTCGACGATTACTCTTTCTTGGATCGCATCTCCTCCATCCAAATGGAAAATTTTCGTTGGCAATCGAGTCGCAAAGATTCAGCGAAAATTGCCCTCAGCACACTGGAACTACGTAAGCACCCACGATAACCCGGCCGATGCAGCCTCGAGAGGCATGCTTCCAAATGCAATGCTGGAACATTCACTTTGGTGGAATGGTCCGAGTTTTCTGTCCCTCTCGTCTGATCATTGGCCTCGTTCAAAAACTCTTCCCCTACCAATCGACGTAACAACGGAATTACGTCAAGAAGAGAAGAAGTCAGCCTTCGTTGTCACCAACGAGACTGACTCGATACAGCAGCTTTTACTCCGGTTCTCTTCCTTGAAGAAAATCCTGCGAGTAACTGCGACTGTGCTTAGGTTCCTGAGTCTTTTGCGGAAGCAGAGAACATATTCTGGTCCAATATGTGAACAAGAGCTGAATCAAGCTCTTGAAACTCTCGTTAAGTCATGTCAGCAAGATTGTTTTGCTAATGAGATCAATAATCTCAAAGATAACAAGCCTTTGCCAAAGCCTATGAAGAAATTGAGTCCTTTTCTCTCACAGGACAACGTGTTGCGTGTCGTAGGGAGACTTCGACACTCAGATTTAGAATACGATGCAAAGCATCCCGCTATTTTGCCTTCAAATCATCGACTTTCGTCTTTAATTATCGATGATGTACATGCAAAGTCGTTGCATGGTGGTGCACAAATGTCTCAGAACTTTTGGATACTTTCTGCTCGACGTGCTATTGCGAAACGTCTTTCTCGATGTATCCCGTGCTTTCGGGCTAAACCAACGACGTCACAACCCATGATGGGGGACCTTCCCCGCGTCAGGGTTACTACTGTCAAAGCCTTTCAACGTGTGGGCTGTGACTACGCTGGTCCTTTTCATGTCATCCTTGGTCGCCGTCGCCGAGGAGCGCGCTCTGACAAAGTATATCTCTGTCTCTTTGTCTGTCTGTCGAGCAAGGCCCTGCATTTGGAGATTGCCAATGATCTTTCGGCTGAATCTTTTATCGCTGCCTTACGTCGCTTCGTTGCTCGCCGGGGCCGGTGCTCCCTGATAATGAGCGATTGTGGTACCAACTTTATCGGTGCAAGAAATCAGTTAGCGGGGCTTATGAAGGATGCCGCCGCATCACAGAGCATTGAATTTAAGACTATTCCGCCCTCTTCCCCCCACTTCGGTGGAGTTTGGGAGGCCGGGGTACGCTCAGTTAAGGGACACCTTGCCAAGGTAGTGGGAGGTCATCTGTTGACTTTAGAAGAGTTTCATACCGTTCTCGTGCAGATAGAGGCAGTACTGAACTCACGTCCTTTGTGTGCTATCAGTAATGACCCAAATGATTTTTCTGTCCTTACGTAAGGCCATTTTTTAACGCTTTCTCCTTTAACGTCTGTCCCGGACGATAATAATGAGATCACAAAGATTTCTTTGCTGAAACGATGGCAATTGTTACAGCGCTTACATGCTGATTTTTGGAAGCGTTGGCATCGTGACTATTTAAATACTTTAAATCAGAGAAACAAATGGACAGACAATTCTCGTGCTGTGAGAGTTGGTGACTTAGTCCTCATTAAGGACGACAACCTTCGACCGTTGCTGTGGTCGGTGGCACGCGTCGTCAACGTGCATCCTGGTGAGGACGGGATCGTACGAGTGGCAACTGTTCGTACCGCAGATGCTGATTCGCGTAATAGAGACTTTAAACGGCCCGTCGTCAAGCTCTGCGTACTTCCTATTAGCAATAACTAATACATCAAATACACACTTTCTTTATACTTTTACTTTACTTAGTGTGCTCTTTTGCCACTAGGGTTCGTTTTACATCTGTTATAATTCTGTCGCATTGTTTTATTCTTTACTAATCTTAACGTAATCGTTAGTTAGATATGCTATTTATACTGAACCTCTTGTAACAAGAATGCTATTCGGCCGTCTGTCACTTTGCCATCAGGCGTTTCTGTTTATTCCCTTTCATTTCTGGAAATTATGATTTCGCAGCGGGGGGGAGTATGTTTAGGATTATGTAACTAGGCTATTGTCAAGAGCCAGGAGTAGTCCATCACCGAAGGCTCCTTCAATGCCAAGCGAATCTCGCCCTTTCGGCCTTTGGCTCCTTCCAGAACGTTTGAGTAGTACGCAACTGGCTGTCGTCGCGCGCGCATCCCTTCCAGCCGCTGTGACATATATACCACGGTGCTTTCGTGGCTATTTACTTTTACCGCTTTCTCTATTGTGCTTTTACTCTAACCTGTGCTGAACCAAGATCGAGGCTTATAAGACCTAGGCATAGCAGAAGGAGAAAGGAGCTGGGCTTTCACCACATCACGAGCTGCTGCTATTGAGGTGCACAAGGTGAGTGGGTTGCTCTTTTCTCTTGCTGATCGCCTTGGTTACTTTCTCTGGGGAATTCATGCTTTCCAACCCCCCTTTCGCTGAGCTATCGAAGAATCTGTAACACTGATTGTCTTAAATATACATTTTGTGAATAGGCTCATAAAATAAAGGTAACAACTTTTTTTGATCTCCGTTATGTCTCCTTCGACCGTAGCACTATTCTTGACTATAGTGAAATTATTTTATATCAATTGTTAAAATGTAATTGATTTATTTTTTCATGTATAATCAGAATCAATAGGTATCCTTCAAAAAAACATAATGTTTGGGGTCATTCACTCCGTGTTGCACCGGGAACTCCGATCATTGATTATAATTTAATAATTAAACGTTACCTACTGCTGTAAAAATATGGATAAAATGACAATTCTGCAAAACACGCTTTCGTTGAAATGTTTGTCAATAAAATAAGAACCCATAAAAAACATTCCATATAAAAAACTAGGCCAAGTCTCCAAACTCTTCCACGGTAACAAGTGGTGAGATATTTCGTAGAGCCAAATCAGGCAAGATGATTATTATCTTTATTTGCTCGCTAAATAAAATTATGTAACTTAGGAATCACACAACTTTACTGCATTTACTAATTTTAGCAAGCAATTAAAGATTAATAAGAATGCCTGACTTGGCTCAACGAAATATCTCACCACCTTTTACTGTGGAAGAGTTTCAAGACTTGGCCTAGTTTTTACATGGAAAGTATTTTATGGGATCTCATTTATTTTTGTAGGTTATTGTTTTAATAACTTTGTATAGAAATGTTATTTTACCAACCGCAAATAACGTTTGTATAGTTTTGCAGGACATTACTGCAAAAGTCACTTTGTAATCATATGTATTTGTATGTAATTACAAACTTACTTATGCAGTTTGTATGATGTATCTGAATCGTGACTGAAATTGCAATATTTTTAAGTTTTTTATGAATGGATAGGCTAAACACTAATTATTTCCAAAATTTGAAGCTTGTGAGTCTGCTAAGAAGTACAGTCGCCATCACATACATCGGAGCAAACAAGCACGTCACAAACATCGGAACACACCTCTATTTTCAAGGCATTAGGGTGCATGTGCCGATATTTTTGAATGTGATGGCGACGTACCTTAGAAATACGATGATCATTACAATTCAATAAGTGAGTGAGTATGTCAATGAAAAAACTAAGGAAATTTCACGGTTATTGACAATATATGTAAGCCGTATTATGCACTATATGTTAGTGAAAGTTCAGGGTTCTGGCTTTAGCCAGCACAAAATTACAGGATGTTGAAAATGGCCTGAACGGCTTCGAGAAAAGGATGGTACAGCCGTGCCTCTTTGGTTTGCTCAACTTGGCGGGGGCACTACCGAGCCCCCAGATAAAACGCAAATTTTCAATTTATACCACCTACTATTTATTACACAGAACTTATAGGCCAGTCCCTATGGACTGTAAGGGTTCAAAGCACGGGGGGGGTACGTTGCAAAAGGTCGTGTAGAAGTTTTTTTTTTTAATATTGTTCACATCGATACAACCGAGCAAATATCAAAAATGGTTACACGAGATATCTTTTTTTGGTAGCCACAAATCTTCCAAATATTCGGGCTACTGTAGTGCGTCAGGGATGTTCGCCGATGCCCACACGGACGACTTTTACGCTATCATGCGTAAAAGAGCGGCATCCCTACTGCACAGATTGCAAGGTAGTGCTAACAGTCTCCTAAGCATATTCTCCTGCAGAATAGACTCTCCACTCATGAGACGATGGAGCAAATTGCATGAGCCTGCTTGAGCCTGTGATAATGATAATTATTAAATATGTACATAAATAATTAACGAATAATGAATGTATTTATATTAATATTGTATTGTATTGTTGATATTTTAAGTACTAACATAGTCGTTTTAAGGATACTACTAACAACTAATGGATCTCGTTATTTGAGCAATAAATGAGTTAAATTGAATTGAATTGAAAAATATATTATTATCGGTTTCAAATTTTAATTAAATTTAAAATGGTAAAGAGGTTCAAATTTATCTTATGATATTGTCAGTTGTATATAGATTCCTGTTGCATCAGCCAAACTGGCGGTCAATCCGAGACATGCAGTTTGCATTCCAATTTAGTTTAAGGCGACTGCGACTGTGTAACATATAGAATAATAAAACATTATTTCAGATTTTGCACCGGCTTATTTACCAATTTGATTAGAGTCTTAGCGCTTCAAAAAACAACATTACGCAAACGTATGAACTACACTGAAATCGCATTTAAATGTAAAACGTGTGATACAGATAGATCCCCTATTTTCATTACTTTTTCCGACCCCAGGGAACCGATCGGACTGTATGAAGCCGACGTGCAGTATTTACACTTCCGTATTCTACATTTTATTCAAATACATACAACCGCAAAAGTAAAATGATTATTTTAAATCTGCAATATTTGATTTCAGTAATGGCGCTGACGTAGGAAATATCACACGGGCTCTCTGAATGATGATGAATAATTTATGTAGTAAAGGTAAATAAATACTTAAATAGTGAGTGTTGAAGGTAACAACTGCTTGCAAATAATTGGTACCTATTTGACATTAATATGTCGAATTTCAGGTTTAATTTTTTGTGTCGGATTTGTTTGTGTTAATGCTATAAAGAGTATTTGTATTATTATAACGTTTTGAAGCATACGACTAAATAAACTTACAAACTACATGAATTCATAAAGTATTTTTTCGACACATAATTCTCAAAAAGTACAAAATGTAGGTATAACACTGATAAACAAAATGTTCAAAGATGTCCAATTTTAGTATGCAGCTTGTATAATAAATAAGTTTGAAATGAAACAAATATCACTCTCTGCGTGTTTTATTATACTCGTACAATATCCATTTTTTCCATCCATTATCCAGTATTTGTACAATACTTATTAAATCTTTACAAATCATGTTGTAATAGGGAACATTACGCAAAACTCTTCGTAGGTGGCGACACTAGCAGCGTTGACATTGTATCTCGTTCCCACTTGCGGTATTGTCTATGCAAGCATCCTTGTCACTCATTTGACAATCAATTGTGCATGTGTGTGTGAATCCCTATATTCCTATACTGGTTTACTATTAGTGGCAGTGCTGCCTCTGGCGGCAGAACATGGCAGTAATGTTCCCTATTAACAACAACGCTTTCTCCCCGCGCGTCACATTTTTTCAACTATCACATTGACATAATGCTACAAATATACGGTTTTACTCACGTATTAAATGTCACTACGCGCGAAATATTTTGAACCCTTCGGGAGTTTTTCTTCAGGATGAGTGGTCGGAGCGGGCGGGGGACGCGGGCAGTGACTCAAGCGATACCGCGATAACACTCATCCTGAAGAAGAACTCCCGAAGGGTTCGAAACATGTTGCCCGTAGTGACATTTAATACGTGAGTTAAACCGTATATTTTGTAGCATTATTTCAACATGTCTCACAATTTTAATTTTATTAAATTCGATCACATTAACAGTTGAACAGCCTATTAATTGCCTTTTTAAAACGTCCCTCACAGCCACTGAGGCCCTAGCCGTCGCTGAACTGCCAGTACGAATAATGCAAATAAATTAGTACCTATATACTAATAAATAGTAATATTAGTAATTAAACAGCTGTAATTATTAATCGAAATATAACGTAACCTAACATAATGTAAGTACTACTTTGAAGCTTGTGAAAGAAAAATAACACACACTATGACGTTACAAATTTACAATTGCAATTTATCTAGATCAGTCGCTGATTTGTCCAACAGCGACTGATCTCTAGAGGGCGGAGTACCGGTGGCAAATTTCACACAAAAGGTATGGAGTCGTTTTTTTATAATTATTATTTTAGGCTTGAATAATAAAATTATTCATTTACCTAATGTAATTAATATGGTACCTACTCGTAAATTGGAAGTAAGTACTTAACATTTATTTTCATAAATCGATTTCAGGAATAGTAATGATAATGTTTTGATAAGAAAACATATTATTATGTATTATAGATATGAACAACATATTACATTATGCTCGTAAGATAATTTCTACAAGTTCCTAAAAATTATTATGCAAAATTAATCATTTATTCGTTATTTATTTAATCATAAGAATACTTAGGCGACTCCATACATTTAGTGTGAAATTTGCCACCGGTACTCCGCCCTCTAGACATCTCATCATATTTGTTTCAGAGTCTTTGATGTTTTCTATGCTTTTAAGTATTTCTATCTATTTAATACATCGTTGTATAGTACCTATAACACAAGCCTCATTGACCTTACTATGGGGCTATATCGATTCGTGTAAGATTGTTCCCTAGTATTTATTTATTTATTTATACATGAGTAACTAAGTACCTAATAAGCCTGTGATAAGCGAACGAAGCATGCACTATCAGACTTCAAAATGAACATTAGATAACGCAAGCTCAAACAAAACTTATCAGCCAGACCGCACCCGAAATATGTATTTTAAAACGCATTATCCATTCAGGATTCGCCTAAACCATTCGTCCCGACTCGGCCCTGTATTCACAATACTTACTTAAAACTCTTCTTAGAAGAGCCATTATAAAGTATGTTTACCGAGCCCAAGTATTTGTATAGAATTTTAGGTCAAGTAATACAAGGCGCGAGTAGTGAGCTGAGTTGAGGCGGTTCATGAATCACATCCCAGTATCGAGGGTAAAACGTAATGTCGGTCCGAGTCATGCCATTTACATGAATGATTATTCAGGCATAGTTACATACAGTCAAGGCATGCAAAAATGATCTTTAAAACTGAGAGCTTAAGTTTTGTTTTCGATTGTGGTAGTTCTGAGACCATTTCAAAGTTTATCTGGGCCCGCATGGAGGCATTGTTCGTGACGTCAGCCTGTGTTAACACGCGTTGGTCCGTATGGTAAACAGAAGATCGAATTCGACGTAGCGTGTGTTCTAAATGTTATTCTCTATACTTACCACGCTATTCTCTAATAAGCAGGGAGCGGAATTATTATAGCAAACGTCAATGGTAAAGAGGGATTGAACATTATGTTTTATCGATTTTTCCATTATCGATAAAGTTAGATGATAATTAATAATAGAGTCATTACTGTTTTTGGAATTACAATTAAAATAATAAAATATATTTTGTTCTATGTTAATATGTGCATATACGTACAAACGTAAATCGTTTAATTATATTGATGAGAGTGATAGCAATTTTTGCATAGGTACCTAAAACTATGTAAGTGTGATTGCCAAGTCACAAAATTTTATTTAGCAAGCAAATAAAGATTAATAAGAATGCCTGACTCGGCTCTACTAAATATCTCATCACTTTTTACTGTGAAAGAGTTTCGAGACTTGGCCTATTTTTTACATGGAATGTTTTTTATAGGATCTCATTTGTTTTTGTGGACTTTGTATGGGAATGTTATTTTACCAACCGCAAATAACGTTTACGTATAGTTTGGCAGGAAGGAACTGCAAACGTAACTTTGTAATCGCATGTGTTTGTATAGGATTACAAACTTACTTATGCAGTTTATATATCTGTGAAACGTGACTGAAATTGCAATATTTTTAGGTTTTTTATGAGTTACTAGGCAAAAAACTAATTACGTTTGAAATTTAGAGCTTGTGGGTTTGCTAGAAGTACCTTAGAATTAGCGTGATCATTATCAGTATATAAGTGAGTCAGTGACAAAACTAACGAACTTTGACGGACAAGTTCTTAAACTAAAAGTTCAAATTGAATGTTATTGATATTATATGCCCTACATGTTCCTGAAAATTCAGGGTTCTAGCTGTAGCCAGCACAAAATTACAGGATGTTGAAAATGGCCTCAATGGCTTCGAGAAAAGGATGGTGCCTCTTAGTTTTGCTCGACTTGGCGGGGGCACTGCCGTGCCCCCAGATATAATACAACTTACAACGTTCAATCATTTTTGTCGTTTGACATTTGCTATGAGAATTCCGCTGCCTGGTAATAAAAATTTAATCACTTTATTATTACATACATATACTACAGGAATTTCACATATTTAAACGTTAATTACAGTCTATGATCCTTAAACTTGGTTCGAAGTCAGCTCGAAATAATTTGCTAGGCGCTGCAGACTTGATTTAAGTTACCAGATAGAGCTAAACCTCTTAATTATAATCAAAATTAACTTTTTAATTAAACCAAGCTACGTGGAACGAGGAAACGGTTTAAGACCAAATTAAGAGTAGTTACCTAATGTTGACCTGCAAACCGCTCGGATTAATTGTGTTTGTTATTCGGGTCATACAGGTTGAGTTAAACAAAATTCGTCTTTCCTATGGGCATAATTTTTTTTTATTGCATGAAATCATAAAAGAAAAAACGCCGTTTATGCGGATTAAGGATGACTTGCAAAAATTAAGGGCTATAAAGCCTATTTTTGGTTGATCTCTTAAACTTCTTAAAGGATGACTCACGCTAGAACGGGCCGTGTCCGGCCCGGGCCGTTTTCTGAGTAAAGCGACGGCGTTTTTGCGCGGCCGAGGCATACCCAAGCCCGGCCGAGCTACGGCCTAGGCTCGGAAGCAGCCCGGTGTCGGCACGGCCCGGCCCGTGGCTCGGCCGGGCTTGGGTTTGGCTTGGCCGCGCAAAAACGCCGTCGTTTTTCTTAGAAAACGGCCCGTTCTAGCGTGAGTCATCCTTTAAGAGATCAACCAAAAATAGGCTTTATGCCCTTAATTTTTGCAATGTCCACAGAAGATACGCGAGCCTATATCTCAGTACGATTTGTATGACCCATTCACTTACTACATTATTTTTAAACTTTGCAAGATATTTTTTTGAATATTTACTTACCTGCATTCATGAGTTCATCCCCATCTTTATAAATTTTGTGTCTGGTTTATCGAGTGATATAATTTGTTACCTGTAACAATAAAACAATATAAGTATGATAACTTACGTACATTGATAAAAAATCACAGTAAAATAATATACTTTGTGCTTTTAGTTTGAGATTTTTTTTTACTTATTGAAACAGAATGAACACAAAATTACCAAATATTAATAAAAACCAAACGTTATGTTATTTATTATTTGAATTGTGCTATTTACTCTAACTTTCAATAAACTGTTATTAAAACAATATGGATTTTTTACATAAGATTCGATTATTTCGATGCTTATCGCTCTCTAATAATCCATACTAAAAAAACAAATTGAATGCAAAAGTGTGTAAATAAATGTGAATGTGTGTCCGTCTGTCTGTTAGTTAGGGAGCTGGCGAGCATTTTGGTATATGATTTGCACACGTTTCACGTCGAGGTGGATTGCAGTTTAAATCAGTACGAATTGATTTGGTCCAAGCAGTTAAGGTCCTATGTCGCTGCGTTTTCGCGTTACAGCGGATTGAAGTTGCTTAAAAAAATCGGGGTACTAAATCATTTGCATATGTATGCCTCTGGAGTTCATGGTCACAATCATCTTGGAAACGAAGAAAATCGAAGAGGCAGGACTCTGCATTATCATGGGACGGAGTTGTAAAAATGTTAAAAAAAAAAGCTCTACTAAGTCATTTGCACGCGGTTCTCTTTGCGCCCATTCAATTCACTAGGTATGACTCGGGCAAGAATAGGTCTACGGTCTCCCCCGCCTGTCGTAAAAGGCGACTAAAGGGGGTCAACGGGGTCGCCAGTGATTTTTTTTTGTGGCGGGGGCTACAGCACTCTGCCACCCCAGAGAAGGCGGCGAAGATGCCCAGAACGAGCCAGCAGGGGCAAAGCGCGAGGAGGGCTCTAGTGCGTTCAACCTGAGATCCTAGAGTCCTCCGAATTACTTAGCGCAGATGGCGGTTGACGTGGAGTTTTTAGTGGGTAGAAATACCACATAACCCAGACCTCCCCCGAGAGCTGGGTACCTGGTTCGCAGATTTTCT
Source organism: Epinotia brunnichana (assembly GCA_963854355.1). Classification (NCBI taxonomy): domain Eukaryota; kingdom Metazoa; phylum Arthropoda; class Insecta; order Lepidoptera; family Tortricidae; genus Epinotia; species Epinotia brunnichana. The sequence goes on from OY977949.1 coordinate 20,260,673, forward strand.
CCACGACAAAAAAAAAAAAAGTTATGACTCCGTGGATTCGAAAAAAAAGTGGCAGACACTTTGCTCACTGATTTTCAGCTGTATAACTGTTTGAAATTCACTGAATCAAGGGAGTTAGGAGGTTAGTCATTTTTAGATTTAAATGCACAAAAGCACGTGCCTTTAACGTAGATGAACTTTGGAACCACAATATTAAAATAATAGTATTCGTACTCGAACTTGTCAACGTTTCGGAACGTTTAAAAACAAAAAAAGCGGCCAAGTGCGAGTCGGACTCGCACATGAAGGGTTCCGTGAAATAAATTGCGGTTTACGATTTATGACGTATTAAAAAAAACTACTTATTAGATCTCGTTCAAACCAATTTTCGGTGGAAGTTTACATGGTAATGTACATCATATATTTTTTTTAGTTTTATCATTCTCTTATTTTAGAAGTTACAGGGGGGTTACACACATTTTACCACTTTGGAAGTGTCTCTCGCGCAAACTATTCAGTTTAGAAAAAAATGATGTTAAAAACCTCAAATATCATTTTTGAAGACCTATCCATAGATACGTATGGGTTTGATGAAAAAAAAATTTTTCAGTTTCTGTTCTGAGTATGGGGACCCCTAAAACTTAATGTTTTTTTCGATTTTTGTGTGAAAATCTTAATGCGGTTCACATAATACATCTACTTACCAAGTTTCTACAGTATAGCTCTTATAGTTTCGGAAAAAAGTGGCTGTGACATACGGACGGACAGACAGACAGACGGACGGACATGACGAATCTATAAGGTTTCCGTTTTTTGCCATTTGGCTACGGAACCCTAAAAAACAAGAATGAAGGTGGGATGTGGTCTTGTCTGTAGCATTTTGATCAATTCAATTCATACCTGCTTGGTTTGGCGCGAGCGTCAGGTTAAAAAAAAAACTGGTCAAGTACGAGTTGGACTCGCGCACGAAGGGTTCCCTACCATTATCTATAAAAACGGCAAAAAAATCACGTTTGTTGTATTGGAGCCCCCCTTAAAAAATCATTTTATTTTGTTTTTAGTATTTGTTGTTTTTATAGCGGCAACAGAAATACATAATCTGTGAATATTTTAACTCTCTAGCTATCACGATTCTTGAGAGCCTGTTGACAGACAGACGGACGGACAGCGAAGTCTTAGTAATAATAGGGTCCCGTTTTACTCTTTGAGTACGGAACCCTAAAAAAACATATGGTCTGTCTGCCTTTGGAATATCAGAGGCCTGAACGTCTGCCTCATCGATTTTCTTGGTTTTCATAAGGAATTCAAACATCAGTCCAAAAGGCAGACGTGTGCGCATAATAGTGCTATATTATTATTTTTTTCACATTTTTGGAGCACTGTCAATAGACAACGCAGATGCAACATGTTAGCAGACTATTTTTCCGTGGTTCTTCTCATTGTTTTTGATCGAACAATTTAAATCTGCCAAGTGTGCACTTCATAATTAAATACAGTTTTTTAAATCATAAAAATAAAATAAAAAATTGAATACTACAAAAGTCAGAGCCCTGGATGTCTGCATTTTCGATTATTTGTGTTTCCAGGATGACTGTGATCATCAGCCCCAGAAGCAGACGTGTGCGCATAATATAGCACACCTTTTTTTTTTACATTTTTGAAATGCTGTAAAACAACGCAGCGCCACCATGGTGGCAGACAAGGTCCTTGATGTTTCTTAGGGCATAAATATCACTATTAATAACGTCTGCCTTGTGTGCTGATCGTATAGAAATTTTGCTCGCCAGCTCCCTACCTATGTCTGTTACCTCTTTACGCTTAAACCGCTGAACCGATTGAGATGAAATTTAGTACAGAAATAGTTTGAGTCCCGGGAAGGACATAGGATAGTTTGACAGGGGTGAAAGTTTGTATGGAGCTGACATATATAAGAGAGTTCCATGCGGACGGAGTCGCGGGCAGAAGCTAGTTGGTTATTATATTTTTTTACCTGCTAGCTCACTGTTTATTAAAATGCGTAAATCTTACTATTCAATCCATAATACAAAATTAATACAAGCACAGTGGGACTCAGCGGGGGACATCGGTAAGTTAGAACTTTATCATAAATCTGCGGACGGATCACTCTTGAGAAACACCCCAGCCCTCATAATTTATACTTTGTTATTGGAGCTTATGTATACCCTTTCCTTTTAACCGTCTTTATGCCTTACGAGTATAGATTTTGTGTACGTGTCTATTGCGGAAGTATAGTACTTAGGTACATTTTGGATTTTAATGCCGTTTCAATAGAATCTACGTAACAACGAGTTTGTTAAATACATTCACTACCACGCTTCTACTGTTATCCGACTTCAAAAAATGAGGAGTCTATATGTTCCACTGTATATATATAAATAACCAGCTTTTGCCCGCGACTTCATCCGCGTAGAATTCGTTTCACTACAAAAATTGTTGTTATTGTACCCCCTCTAGAGAATGTTTTCTTTTTCACGCTATTTATAATTAAAACTAAGAAAATTACTTTGCTTACCTAGTATATTGTCAGACAATAAAGCACCTAAGCGAAAAGCTTACAAAAATACTGAAACTAAAAAAATAAGTTGGCCGCTTCGCCGCTGCTACTTATTCCAATATACTTCTATAAACTATATTGTATGATTTATTTCGTTCTGCTAAAACCGTCAAACAGGCCTACTTTGCCACCAGGGGTAACTTTGCCCAAAATGCAACTTTTAAACAAATCCATTAATGTAGAAAAATAAAAAAGGTTTGTGGCAACACCACTATTTTTAGTAGAAAATAGGTTATATATGTGGTATCACTACGCATCACATTTGCGTCTAACTCCATTAAGTAACGTGTCGGAACTCGTCGAATAAGGTCGTGATTTGGCGGGCCAATTCTTGCGGAAGTTTGAATTTTTTTTCTACAAAATGGGAAAGCCTCAGATTTGAGAATTTTCTACTTGGAATAAAATAAGAACTGTATATCATTTTTATTATTATTTAATCTGGATATACTTCTTACAACAAAAGTTATGATGCTGGGCAATGTTATCTAGTATTTTGCCAACCTAGAGTTTAAACATTGCCCAGCCTCAAAAAAGGCTTAGGGTTGTCACCCTCATCCTGTTTACCTGATTGCGCTAGTAAAGGAAGGTTATGTATTTAATTTATGTAGGATGTAGTTACGGTAAATTATATTTCTAATAATCGGTCGTGTTTTAGTAGTAAGTAGTATCCATATACGTTTTGTTGTATGGTTTGACGAGCTTAGTGACCTTGCCTAGGAAGCTGAAGGTCCTGAGTTCAAATCCCGGTAGGGGCATGTAAATCGTGTTATCTGGTTACACATATCAATGACGACGAATAAATTATTATGTTAGGCTACGAGGAGTAAAAAAAACCCAAAGCACTGTTAATTTTTTTTTCATAAATAAATATTTTGAATAAAAGTTGTTTTATGTTGATATAATCTATTTTATTTTGTGATCGTGTGAAAAAACGGCACAAAAACCGCTACTACACAGATTAAGCCAAAAGTGACAACCCTAACAACTTCAAACTGCTTGATGCGACTTGTATGGAAAAGAGCAAAATGCCTATGTAACATTGGCCACCCATATTTCTCACGACTTTTCAAGTTAAGACTAGGATGATTAAATGGAAACGCCAAAATTACCCGAGATTTCGCACTGATCCTTGTCTTAACGTCATAAGAGCTATAGTTACGGAAATAATTGACATGGACAATGTTTGCTAAAGTCCAGATAACTTTGCCCGCGATGAAAATCGTTAAAAAATAGGTTAAATATTGGTTTAAAAATATATTCTCCTAATGAACGCATGTATGTGTCTACAATAGATGCACTTATGCCAAAAAACCGAATCCAGCCATGGAAAAAAATAGAGAAATTCGTGTTTTTCTGAAAAAAGCGGGCAAAGTAGGCCTGTTTGACGGAACATGTAGATTTTTAGATTTAGACACACGTGAGCAAGCTATATACATACAACTGCCCGTGGGAAAAACATGGCGTGCCTAAATGTAATCCCGCTACTTTTAAGGTTTGACCCTGCGATTTGTTAATTGTCATTGAAAAAGCTACTTTTAAAGGGAACTGTAGTCGTTTAAAGTTAAATGGCAAGTTATTAGGTATAATTGGAATACGGGGTATGAGTATATCTTCTCCTTTCGCTTCACCAGTTAAGATTGTGCCCTTTACTATGTATTTTCCCAATTCAGTGACCCGTAATCTTGTTCCATTGCACAATTTTGGTGCATCTAAGTTGCGCATTAACATTACGGGTACGCCTACTTTTAATTCGAGTTTGTGGAAACGTACCCCGGATAGCTCCAGAGCATTTAAGAACTCAACCGGATAACTGGTGCTGTCGTCGGATGTCATTACTGTATCTATGGAGTTGTACACTGTTGTTTCGGTTGATATTTTTTCCAAGATTTTTTTATTTATTTTTGATACTGTCTCATTTTTTGGTGCCAGTATGGTTCTTTCACACAACCAATTTTCATCCAGAATATTTTGTTGCAGATTGAATGAACGAATGATATTTATGAATCGGAAAAACTTGAGCAATAAGCTCGTCTTCCGATTCCACAACATGACAAAATTGGTTGGTGAATAGAATCATACCTTCATCATCAGTTTTTAATCGACCGTCGCCTATCTCGAGCAATTTTTAAGCAAAAGCACCCGACTCTACTTCATCAAACAGCTGGACTCGCATGTTTGTCGTGAGATGGAACTTTTCCACCTTGGTCCACACGCGTGATGCTTTCAGACATGCGTTTATTTCGTCTGCTGGAGTGCCTCGCTCGATAACAGGCAATGTATGCCTGAAGTCACCAGCCAGTAACACAACCACACCACCCAGTAGCTGACTTATACAAATATGTCGCCTTCTAGTAAACAGTACATTTTTATTTTAAAAACATTGATATTGTAATTATAAAAATCATTAAAAGATAATGTTACCTTCAGAAACTACTTCCCTATATAAATAAATAAATAAATATTTGCGGACAATCTTGCACAAATCAACCTAGTCCCAAACTAAGCAAAGCTTGTACTATGGGTACTAGACGACGATAGATTTTTGAGTTTCAGTTTTGTGTATGGGGACCCCTAAAACTTAATGTTTTTTTTTTCGATTTTTGTGTAAAAATCTTAATGTGGTTCACAAAATACATCTACATACCAAGTTTCAACAGTATAGCTCTTATGGTTTCGGAAAAAAATGGCTGTGACATACGGACGGACAGACAGACGGACATGACGAATCTATAAGGGTTCCGTTTTTTGCCATTTGGCTACGGAACCCTAAAAACCGGCCAAGTGCGAGTTGGACTTATATTTTATTATTATCTATAAAAACGACAAAAAAAATCACGTTTGTTGTATGGGAGCCCCCCTTAAAAATTATTTTATTTGTTTTTAGTATTTGTTGTTATAGCGGCAACAGAAATACATAATCTGTGAAAATTTCAACTCTCTAGCTATAACGATTCTTGAGATACAGCCTGGTGACAGGCAGACGGACGGACGGACGGACGGACAGCGAAGTCTCAGTAGTAGGGTCCCGTTTTACTCTTCGAGTACGGAACCCTAAAAATAGACCTACGAGAGAGCCCTGAGGCACTCCTATCGTTACTGCAGCTCCACTAGACTGGGGTCCATTTACAACCACTGTTTGTGTCCTGCTGAGATATGAAAACATAAGACATAACGCATTTTCAGGTAGACCATAATGCTCTGCCGTGTCATGACAAAACACTCAAGTTACAGTGTTTTGTGCTAACATCAATAATTGAGCCTTTTTGGGTCCATATCTATATATGCTTGCTAACAGACAACTCATTTTGTACTTAAATCAATGAAATACCTCAAAGCATTTTACACTGTAACTTCTAAAACTAGGGTCTTGTTTTGACTAATCACTGTATGTCTAAATACAGTGTTTTGCCAAAACAGCACTGACGTTTTTCGTCGACCGTTATCTTAAGATACAGTGTTTTGTCGTAACTGTTACCACAAAACACTGTATCTTAAGGTAAACAGTGGTTACAATCGCGCAACACCAGCCTTAAAGTGAGTGTTTTGGTTGTAAAGTGTTTGTAAACATTACTAATGCCCGGTTTATTATACTCAAAAAACATAACCAGTAACCTAAACAGAGCATTCGAAATATACGATTTTCATTATTTTCATGAAAAAATAATGAAACGCTAGTTCTGAGGGGTACCTATTTAATCACGTAACGTTCCGAACGCGCGTCGGTACAATTTAACTGTAAATTTTCCATATAAAAAGTGACATTTACACCTACCTGACGCGCGTACAATGCGTTACGTGATCGACCTACTGACACACAAAAAATGTTTATTTATTCCAGAATGAGAGTAAAGTTAAATATCCTGATGGTTTTAATATTACCTAGATTTAAAATCGTACAGGCTGTCTGTCCTTATTTAATTTTGTAAAAACGAACTATGATGATACGTCGAGTTACAAGGAAATATCTTTTTTGAAAAAGACTGTGGAAATTGCATTGAAAAAGTTAATGGATGATAAAATAAGTTTGTTAGATAAGATTAAAAAACAAGAAAATCTGAAAGGAATTTGCAAAGAAAAGAAGACAGATCTTCTGAAATTATGTCAGTTTATGCCCCAATCAAGAAGACAATTTTTTGAAGCATTAGTTGTATCTGATGTTGTTGATTTGGCAACGGAACGAGATATTGATTATTACAAGCTTTATATTAACTTGCACTGTTCGTATGTATGTAAATATGTAAGTACGTAAATATGTAAGTATGTAAGTTGTCCGTCAAAATTTGCAATCCATTTTTCAGTCACTTCCCGTTATCCAATTGAGCTGAAATTTTGCAAGCATATGTATTGTATATCGCATGACAATGCAATATTATGATGACTTGGAGCTGATTTGATGCTGGAGCTGGAAGGTGGCCATATGAACTAACACTACACAACCCCATCGAGTTTGAGCTCGTTAGAATCGTCTCAATGAGTACTTGATGATAGTATACAGAAAAGTACAGTCGGCAGTAAAAGCTTGTACCAAAAATGAAGTTTTTGACAGAAAAATATTAATTACTACGGATGATAATACTTTAATGATAATGAGAATATAAAAGATTACCTAAGCTTACCCTCTTTAGTTTCAATCCTTATGTAGTCCTTTGTTCCCTTTCAAATACCTCGTTCTCAGACCAGATTGACCAAACAGGAATAAGTACATCATCTAAGGTTAAACGTCAAAATAGTATCTTATCTTGGCATAAACATTATTCTTTTTTCGGTTAAATATGGTCTAAGAAGAATTGATGGTGTTAATATTAATCAATAGCTAAAATTTAAAGTAGAGTTTTCATACTTATGTGTATACGACAAAACACTGTAACATGATAGTTACAGTGTTTTGTCGCCAATCTAAGTACAACAGCGGTACTTTGTTGTGACAAAACACTGTAACATGATAGTTATAGTGTTTTGTCGCCAATCTAAGTACAAAAGCGGTACTTTGTTGTGACAAAACACTGTAACATGATAGTTATAGTGTTTTGTCGCCAATCTAAGTACAAAAGCGGTACTTTGTTGTGACAAAACACTGTAACATGATAGTTATAGTGTTTTGTCGCCAATCTAAGTACAAAAGCGGTACTTTGTTGTGACAAAACACTGTAACATGATAGTTATAGTGTTTTGTCGCCAATCTAAGTACAAAAGCGGTACTTTGTTGTGACAAAACACTGTAACATGATAGTTACAGTGTTTTGTCGCCAATCTAAGTACAAAAGCGGTACTTTGTTGTGACAAAACACTGTAACATGATAGTTACAGTGTTTTGTCGCCAATCTAAGTACAAAAGCGGTACTTTGTTGTGACAAAACACTGTAACATGATAGTTACAGTGTTTTGTCGCCAATCTAAGTACAAAAGCGGTACTTTGTTGTGACAAAACACTGTAACATGATAGTTACAGTGTTTTGTCGCCAATCTAAGTACAAAAGCGGTACTTTGTTGTGACAAAACACTGTAACATGATTACAGTGTTTTGTCACGACGATCACAAGAATCATCCCAAATATTATAAATATGTTTTATAAGTACTGTTTACAGTTGCGGCATCAGTCGTGAAACTCGTGGAACGTCCTTTTGTAAAACCAAACTGATGAATATGATAGAAATGGGACGGAAATTGGTCAGGTCAAATCAACCGATTAAAAAAAAACATTACCTACTCTATTCCTCTTATCCTAAAACCTTTTCCCATTATTTGGATTCGCGTTTCTTTGTCTGCCTTCTCTATGATTCAATAATAATGTATTAGTTTTTAATATGTTGGCATATTTTTGACTCACCAAAAATCAAATAAACCTATTCAAATAGTCACGAATGCAATGAGAACCGGTAACTTTGTTCTCATCTGATAATTTTCCACATAATACTTGGATATACCTTCTAAAAAAGTATTTAAGAAGATACGACAATTATTTAACACAATTGACACCAATTTGCAAAGTGTAAACGTACACAATCAAACTTGCAGTAAAGACAAGCTGCAAATTAGTGCCAACCCTTAAGATTTGCATATTTAAATGAGGCTTAAAAGTCCCAAGACTGCCGCAGCTGTGGCAGAAATCAATCAGTAAGCCTTTGGCGGTTGCATAGGACGGACGGCTGTTTTATGATTTTGCATAAATTATTTTACAATCTTGTAATGATTAACATAAAAGCTTTCGTTTTTAGAATGTTAATTGAAAAAGGCTATCTTAGAAGGGGTATTACGTTTAAAAACTTAAGTAGGTCTTCATCATCCTCCTAGCGGTTTTCCCGGTTTTGCCCTTAAGGAGCCTAGGGACCCTAGGACCGCTTTGGCACTTAATCCCAAGATTTGGCATAGGCACTAATTTTACAAAAGCGACTGCCACCTGATCTTCCAACCCAGATGAAAAACTAGACCTTATTGGGATTAGACTGGGTCTCCTCACGATATATTCCTTCACCGAAAAGCTTCTCTATTAATATTTCGAAAATAAGTTTGTGAAAAAAATCCAGTGGTACTAAAATAACAATATTTAAAAACAAGAAACGAAAAATGTCTGTTAACCACTGATAACCATTAATTAACGGTTGTTGAGATTGACACAAACATACACACACGAGATTAGTATACTATACTAACGTTTTCATATTTACAACTCGTTACAATAGCGGTGATGGAGGTTAAATCGCGATACAGCTCAATGATTTTCCCAGAATTATAAACGGAATTCGATTTGACATTTACTATTTGCATTTCCAAGGAATATCTACCAAAGACGTATAGTACAGAGTCTAAAGTAAAACGCGGATCACCACACCGGCATCCACGTCGGTTGCGGGAAATCTATGCGGAGATCAACGCCACAATATATCCTTCAGGTTTAGGCACAGGTTTAAAAAGATGCGTTAGACCAAATGTCAGATCAAATTGACATATTTAATTTGGTAATAAGGTCTTAAGGATCTTTATAAAACTGGGTTAGACGCATAAAGGATGATTCACGCTAGAACGGGCCGTGTCCGGCCCGGGCCGTTTTCTCAGAAAAACGACGGCGTTTTTGCGCGGCCGAGCTATACCCAAGCCCGGCCGAGCCACGTCCGGGCCGTACCTACACCGAGGCGCTTCAGAGCCTCGCCCGTGGCTCGGCCGGGCTTAGGTATGGCTCGGCCGCGAAAAAACCCCGTCGTTTTTCTGAGAAAACGGCCCGGGCCGGACACGGCCCGTTCTAGCGTGAATCATCCTTAAAGCTACTCGGCCGCTGCAATTTAGATCTTACTGAGCTTGGCCTGCCATTATCGAAGAATTATGAAGCGCTGCTAGTGTAACTTAAAGGTGGGTTTAGAATTTACATCAAAATAACTCAGCAAAGGTAAAATAAACATGAGCGGTGTTTCGTGTTTTTTTGTTTATATAAGAGCGTTTGATATGCGAATCCAGAACAATTGAATATGACGGAACATAAGTCGTTAAAGATCCAACTGCACATTTTCTAAAGTTACAAAGTAACGATGCAATACAGGTTAATGATTTTCTCATTTGTAAAAAAACTGTTGTCTTAATAGGTCACGGGGGTAACGATATTGAAAACGTACTACCAACCACTAGCGTAATACCATTTTAACTCGCCCTGTTTAAAATATTGTTTGCAGTTGCGTTACTGGTCCTGAGCTACGTATACACTGTGTCTGCGGAAATTTCGGCACCCGATAACATTTGGGAACTTTTTGTGTTTATCGGTTTTGCGGTGTATTAGGATGGAATAGTCGATAAAGCGACGCCTAGCCCCTGTGTCTTTTTGACGCAACTCTCGCGAGATAGGGAGCTACATATGTTCAAATAGTTGACGATAGCTGTGTTTAACACAACAGTTTTGATACATGGTGGTAAAACTATACGCCGTACTTCATACTTGGTTTACTAGATATTTTCATTTAAGACACACAGACACTTTCCATAAACCTACAAAAAAAAACATTTTTTGATTAGCAACGTTGAAATACTGTGCCAAACTTGACATGTAAACTGTGAGAGAAATTCTCTCAAAAAAACTATGAAATAAAGGAGTGCGAGCGATTTTTTTTACAACGGAATAAACTAAATCAAACTTTTATAGCCCTGCCACTAAAGCTATATACTTAGTTATTATAGAAAATCAAACTATTTTGCACCGCAAAAATTGTATTTAAATTTAGGAGTTAGGGAACCCGGATGAGTCGAAAACCAGTTTTATCCCACCAGTACCTACATTGGGTCAACTATCTCTCATTTAACCTTCAAGGAATAGGTCAAACTGCTAGTCAACCTGTATAATATATCCCGATTCCCTACAACAACATACATGTTAATTCGTTTTGTGAATAAGTAAGTGAAAGTGGGCGGTAATGCCTATGTAGTGTCGGGTTAACATATTCAGGGTTCCGTACTTCAAAAGGAAAAAAACGGACCCTTAAAGGAATACTTTGTTGTCCGTCTGTCTGTATGTCTGTCCAGACCCTTTATCTCGGAAACGCATGGCTATCGAAATTAAATTTAAACCGTATATTCAAGTCTACAGTCCCCTGAAGCTGTGAAAAAATCAAACTTCAAAGTTAACGTAAAAAAAAGATACGGCCGTTTATGCTGCAAAAAATATACATTTTGACACTCTCAAAGGAATCAAAATTTATAGGGTACTTCCCATTGACCTACAACTACGAATTTTGCCAAATAATATCGTCTTATGTATGTACTACAAGTACAGGGCAAAATCTGAAAAGTATACATTTGTAATTAACTCATAAAAAATATAGCCTTTATTTTAAGTAGGTACGTAAGTTTATGCAGCAAAAAAGCGTATATTTCGACACTCTCAAGGGAATCAACATTTATAGGGTACTTTTCGTTGACCTTAAGAACTATGAAATTTTGCAAGTAATATGGTCTTATACAAAAATCTGAAAACTATGCATTTGTAGTTTTGTACGGAACCCTCGTGCGAGTCCGACTCGCACTTGTCCGGTTTTATTTAACATAAGGGGACAATCTCACTCCCATCGTACTAGTCTCATAGTTATCTCAATAAAACCTGTGTTATGGGTACTAAACGACGATATATTTTAATAGATTTAGGTAAATACTTTGATACATAGAAAACAACCCGGACTTCGACCCACAGGTCAATCACGTAACGCATTGTACCTACGCACGTTAGGTAGATCTAAATGTCAAATTTTATATGGAAAAATGACAGTTGGATTGTACTAACGCGCGTTCGGAACGTTACGTGATTACCCCTCAGGACACAAATATTTGCCCTTACCGGAATTCGAACCCAGGACTCAGCTTCGTATTAGGCAGGGTTCACTAGGCTTAACCGGTTGACAAATAAAACCACCCCCTTTCTTTTGACGAGTGTCTTAAGAGTCGAATTTGGGAATAGGGTTAAGTGTGTCGTGGCTGATGGGCTAGCAACCTATTACTCCTAAATCACATCTTCGCCATTTAAACCTGCAATAATTGCAAGAAGTCGTTCAGAAAAGAAACAGCATGTTATCTGTCTACCTTCTAGGAATAGGTATCTATAGGCGTGAGTTTACATATATTAAAAATAACTTGTTCTTCTTATTGTAAATATTTATTTATTTATATTGTTTCATTTTACATCTCGCATCCACTAACGCTTCAATCCAGTCTGTCACTTTTTTTCTTAAAAACCGCCAACTGTCTTGCGCGTGAACCATAATGCCACTCACGTCGCTGTCTTGTCCGACATTATTCTTGATGTATCGGCGTTTATTAACATCGTTGATTATAAAATAGCTAACATTCGGCCATTCTGACTCGTGTCTGCCCTCAGACCACGATACAGGAATTCAAATAAAGGTGCTTTCTGGTTTTTTTTTTTTTTGTTCCTTTTACATTCGTGCGTGTGCAAATTCATACAAGACCTTGCTGAGATCCAGACCTTCACTTTAAAGACTGCTCGTATTGCCCCGTAGATACCCGATGCTTCAAATGTTTGTGTACTGTTGGGTAACCACTTCAAAGCAACTGTGTTAGGTTTCTGACAAAAAAAATATTCCCTGGCACAGGCTCTTATAGCTGACTGTACTTTTTCACACAATATTTACTGATTAGGTACACCAGATTGTGATATTGCTGAGTTCCTATTCCTTACTTGATTGAACTTCAAATCTCATTTGCAAGATCTATTCAAAAGGACTCAACTTTCAAGTCTGTATTCCTGTAGTGCTTCGGCCATCCCTCAATCATAGAATGACCCTATTCTATCAGTTTATTTTATCATTATTATTGCTATTATTATTAATGCTTTATTTCCACATTAGTGGTCCCCAAGGGTAAAAGCCTCCTCCATTTTTTTCCACTTTTCCTTGTCTGTTGCTGTTTCAGTCCAGATTTTTTTCTGCCGTTTCTATGATGTCGCCAACCAATCTTTTTCTTTGTCTTCCTACATTTCTTTTTCCAGCTGGACCTCGCCATTTCGTTGTTTGGAGGGTCCATCTTTTATCTTTATATCTAGCTATATGGCCTGCCCATCTCCATTTCTGTGTTAAACTATATTGAAGAGCATCTGATATCTTAGTTTTCTTACGTATATCTGTGTTTCTCGTTTTCTGTATTCTTCTTAGCTTTATTTTACTCCTTTCCATTGCATGCTGGCAGGATAAAATTTTGTTCTTTATTTTTCCAGTATATACCCATGTTTGGCTAGCATATGTCAAGCTTGGAAGGATGCAGGAATCCATTACTATCTTTTTCTAGTTAAGGTTGTAGTTTCCTTTAAGGATTTCTTTCTGAGCCCAGTATTTCTTCCATGTTGTGTTTATTCTCCTATCATTTTCATTACTATTTGCCTCGAAAGACACAAATTTCCCTAAACATACATTATCATCCACATATTCTATGGGGTTTTCCTCTATTTTAATTACTTTCCTGTTGTAGTTTGACATTAATTTTGTTTTAGATGCATTCATATGTAAGTCGATTTTCTTGCTTTCAGAGTTTAGTTCTTGTAGCATTTTTATTTTATCATTACTAATTCTTATTCTTCGGAATGTCAAGCCAAATCAGTCAAATCTTCAGCCGTATTGGAACACGCTCACTTCAATATCTACTGCAGGCATCTAATTCTACTGTCATCGGTAGCACATTTACTCCAACACCCAGCTAGTCAGCCATCTATCTGCTGTCATCGATAGCACGCTCACTTCGACACCCAGCTAGTCAATCATCTTTATGCTGTCATCGGTAGCACGCTCTCTCCGACACCCAGTCAGTTACATCTATCTGCTGTCATCGGTAGTACGCTCACTCCAACACCCAGTCAGTTAATCATCTATCTGCTGTCATCGGTAGCACGCTCACTCCGACACCCAGTCAGTTAATCACCTATCTGCTGTCATCGGTAGCACGCTCACTCCGACACCCAGTCAGTTAATCACCTATCTGCTGTCATCGGTAGCACGCTCACTCCGACACCCAGTCAGTTACATCTATCTGCTGTCATCGGTAGCACGCTCACTCCGACACCCAGTCAGTTACATCTATCTGCTGTCATCGGTAGCACGCTCACTCCGACACCCAGTCAGTTACATCTATCTGCTGTCATCGGTAGCACGCTCACTCCGACACCCAGTCAGTCACATCTGCTGTCATCGGTAGCACGCTAACTCCGACACCCAGTCAGTTACATCTATCTGCTGTCATCGGTAGCACGCTCACTCCGACACCCAGTCAGTTACATCTATCTGCTGTCATCGGTAGCACGCTCACTCCGACACCCAGTCAGTCACATCTGCTGTCATCGGTAGCACGCTCACTCCGACACCCAGTCAGTTACATCGATCTGCTGTCATCGGTAGCACTCTCACTCCGACACCCAGCGAGTCAGTCATCTATCTGCTGTCATCGGTAGCACGCTCACTCCGACACCCAGCGAGTCAGTCATCTATCTGCTGTCATCGGTAGCACGCTCACTCCGACACCCAGCGAGTCAGTCATCTATCTGCTGTCATCGGTAGCACGCTCACTCCGACACCCAGCGAGTCAGTCATCTATCTGCTGTCATCGGTAGCACGCTCACTCCGACACCCAGCAAATCGCTTGTATCTTCAGCAGCGTCGGAGCACGCTCACTCCAACACCTGCTGCACTGCACCCTAAAAATAAACACATTCTCCAAACAGAATCATTTTCAACATTAAATAATATAAATTAGATGTCTCAAAGGTTAGATTGCACCTGCTGCACTCATTTGCTGCGATCGGTACTAGATTTATTCCAAGACCCAGGCTAGTCATTCATCTGCTGTCATCGGTAGCACGCTCGCTCCGACACCCAGCAAGTCGCTTAAGTATATCTTCAGCCAGCCGTGTCGGAGCACGCTCACTCCAACACCTGCTGCACTGCACCTTAAAATAAACAAATACTCCAAGCAGAATCATTGTCGACATTAGGTCTATTAAATACAAATCTTAAGACCTAGATCTATTTTTCGCCTATAAACTTGAATATCATTAATAGCATGGGCATTGCCAAAGTTGACTTCTACAACTTGGTACGACAGTCAAACAAATATGTACAGATATTTATCAAATACAAGACGATATATGAGAGAAGTAATAGTTTATTAATAACAATATAAAATATAGTATAATGAAAACAGCTTAATCTACTAGGTATATTTAAATACATATATACATAAATATTATTTGTGCTAGTCTGTGCTCGTAACTTTTGCAACATCCTTGTATATCCTCTTTTAATATAGGCATTACCAGATACTATATTACAAATGATTATTTTGGCACCAACTGTATCTATCAATGGATTTGAGGAATAGTAATTAATTAGAAGATTATGTTTCTACCTGACGATTCGAAAGTGCTTGTTTACTCATGATCTTCTGAGTTTATTTTATTTCATATGAAGCATGGGGCATTTTTTTTTATTATTTTTAGAGCATTGTTCTGCAATCATTGCAGAATTTCAATATATATACATATTTTTATTTTGGGCAAACTGAGCCCATAGTTATGGCCCGTAACTGCTGCAAGTCCATAGTAAAGTACGTATATCGGATTGACATTCGTAAATAAGTATTTTATTTTCACTTCAACTGTCTTCCTACAAGACTCTATGGTTAGCTTGATATTTAGGTCTTGTTTCGTTCATTCGGCTGAAACACATACTCCGGCAATGCTGAAAGAAGTTTTTGCTTTTTCCTTGGAGCTCCTCCCGGTCGCCTCGTTTTGTTTTAAGCATACCTTCATGATTAGGCCCATTTCAATCTTCTTTGACAGTTTCCATAGTGAGTAGTCTCCTTTTTGTCTACCTACAGTAAGAGATTCTAGTCTATCTGGACGTATTTAATTTCAAACAGCAAATTGTATGTGATTTGCGATGCACCAATAGGGAATGATGGCTATTAGATATTTTACTTTTCTTTTCAACTTTAGTAGGTATTTCTTAGCAAGTCTTAATTCAAAAGTTCTGTTTGCATAATTTAATATAGGTATTAGTTCATCATATTAGATTATCTTTTCTTATCAATGTTGCTGTGATTCTAAGATCCCTTGTAAGTACTAGGTATGATATCTAAAATATGTTCGATACTTTCGTTTTACAAGTGATCAACGTTAAATATCGCGCTGACGGACGTAAATTCCATCCCTGTGTAGAGGCGATACACACAAACCCACACGGAACGAGATATGCCAAATGTTGAATCTCCTGTTCTTCATCATATACTTATAGCCCTGTTTTTTTTGTTAGAAATCCAAAAGCTGACATTATGCACATAATACGACTAAAGTATCTATATAGATAGGACATAAGATGACAAGGATGTAATCTCTTTAGTCTTTTGTTACCTACTTCTTAATTTAGTTAGGTAGGATAATTTACCTTCATCCCTGTTGGGGACTCGCTAGGTCCCACTAGGACTCGATCTATGGAATTCGTATCCTTATGGTAGGTACCTTATATGTTATAACGATTATTTTGTGGTCTGAACACGTCTAAGACCATTCGTCAAAATGTTTCAGTTTTATATTCTTTCGCAAAACTGGATCTTCTCATTGATTTATATAAATAAGCAAAAGAAATAAAGTGAAAATCAAAGAAACGTTATTTCAGCATGAATATGGTAAGTATCGGAACGCAAAACGGTCAACTCATATGTCATTCTATGGGCACTTTATTTCATGTCAAAATACTCAAAATTGTCAAACGCCAATCTTCGGAATTGTTTCCATCGTTGAGGTTGATTTTGATTATTATCTATGTGTATTATAAGCTGGACTAAGACCTAAATGGCCTGGATACTGATTTCCTGGACGAGAAACGGGCTCTGCTGCAGACTTGACAGTTACGGTTCTGTTTACCTTGAACAAACGACGCGTTTCAAAAGGCAAGCAATACTTACCGCAATGAATGCATCAAACGTTAACGAAGAGATTAAGAACTGACGTCGGTAATTCATTTTTGTATTGACTGGACTTCAAGTGTCTTCAACGGGAAGAAACAATACAATTGAACCTTTTGTGCCGCAACTTCTCTTATGAGTAGGCATTTTGCTGTGTAACAAGTGTATAATCATAATAATACTATACTCTTAAGTTACAAATAAAAACATGATGAAGAATCAATGTGGAAGTCAAAGTTATATAAACATTGAAGGAAGTGTTATTTAGAACCTGTTTAACCTTAAAAGTTTTGACTGTTGGTAAACAATAAACACGTTTTAATGATCTGATTACAAAAAAATACTGAATGATGACTCGTTTTTTTTTTTTTATCACCTCTCTAAACTTGAAGCTGTAGTGAACAAAAGATTCTCCCTGTCAGTCTTCATAATATTGATTCAATACAAGATTGAATTTTCACTGGCCTCCGGAAAAGTGTTTTTCATCAGCAAAATCTGAGCTATCCTTACCATTGGCCACAATGCATCACCAGTGAGCCACCCACGATTAAATCATACATATTTTAGTCTCTATACATAGTTTTTCAGTAGGGCATGACGGGCAGGCTCAACGTGTCTTCATAATTTCACCAAACGACCCATATCTCTTTCAAATATTTGCTATCCTTCTGTCAATTTCTTTTTGTATCTTATCCTGTCAATATTACTTAACTGTCCTCGATAGACAATGAATTCAAATCCAATATTTTCATTTCCAGGTTTCCGTATTTAAAATGTCCATGTTTATTCATTATTTTCCATCTCTAGACATGTTAATACTTTCATTTTTTTCTTTTAACGCCTCCCTTGTTTGCCTATAGTATATTCTCTGTAGTGGTATAAGGTTTTACAAAACCTTCTCCTCTCATATCACATCATATTAAGTAGGTACTGAAATTTCTTTGCACAGTTAATAACTTCTTCTGTAAGCCATAAATACAAGTTTTCAATTTCAGGGAAGTTTTATAATTTGTTTACAAAGTTACTCAGTACATTGTGTTGTCACCTATTTTCTTATCATGTGCAAACACTTTTTGTATGGTGTATCTTTTAAGTTTGTTACAAAATCTGTCATATTGTCTCCTGGCTAATGGGACAGAATAACGACAAGAAATAGTTGATTGACCCGCATAAGCCAACTCTCAGCCGAAACAAAAGGACATGTACCTTCTCAGCTTATTTACTACTGACACAGTTCTGGCTGACTGAACAACCAATTTTTGTGTCCACTTCTCAGTTAATAAAATTAACATGAATGTTTTTAAATAATACTACAGTAAGTATTAAAATATCCAATGAATCAAACAAAACACACATACATACTAAAACTGATTAATAAGGAAACATATATGTACTCATAGGTACCTATAGTTGGTGTGTGTCTATAATGTTAATAGTCTTCAAATCCTTATCATTTCACTTGGTTACTTTGTGAACATTTATTGTTTATGGGATGTTGTTGTACCTACTTACTATATTCTGAATACCATACAATTAGGTAGGTAGGTACACATATGTTTAACAAACTTTTATCATGTACCTAAGTAATGTTAATGTCTCAAACAACAAGTGGCTACCAATGTTAATAAAGTTGTACTTATTTAACTAAATCTGTATTTATTTCACTCTTAATTTGTCTTTAATGAATTACTTAAAATTGTCAATAGGATAATAATATATTTGCATTTACATTAACCTATGGTTTGACATGCTACATAGTTATTACTAATGTTTTCATCTTTTGCCATTTCTATTGACCGCGAAAATACACACTTACTTTTAATTTTCTCTTTCATATCAAGTTATCTAAGGTATAATTGGCTAAACTACTGTGTATTATTGCATTATAGTTGGGTACAGTCATGCTCTGTATTGCTGTTGATTTTCTGAATAAATATATTATGTCTACATTGATTGAACTTTTCAAATTCATATTATAAATACAATACAAATACAACTCTTATCTTACATACATAAACTTTCAAATACTAATTGAGTCATATATAATTTATTCACTTCTAGATTTATAATAGGTATGTACTTGTAATAAAATCATATTCATTTTTCCTTGTCAATTCGTATCTGAAAACTGGAGTCTCTTCTTATTTTGTTGCCATATTCTATGCAGCGAACTGTTTACAGAAACTCAAACATCATTGTTACTTCTATATCTCGATTAGAAACCCTCACCTGTTTTATCGATTGACACTGGCGTTTCTTCTGGTTGTTACCACTTCTGATCTATTAAAAATAACTTGTTCTTCTTATTGTAAATATTTATTTATTTATATTGTTTCATTTTACATCTCGCATCCACTAACGCTTCAATCCAGTCTGTCACTTTTTTTCTTAAAAACCGCCAACTGTCTTGCGCGTGAACCATAATGCCACTCACGTCGCTGTCTTGTCCGACATTATTCTTGATGTATCGGCGTTTATTAACATCGTTGATTATAAAATAGCTAACACATATAGGTATTATGTTTTGAAGTAAAAGTATGATTATTATCAACCCTTTGCCCGCATTAAACAACAATACCGTGTCCAGTAAGTCGATGTAAGACCCATATTCATCATGCGAAAGCAAAGCAAGCGGGAAAGCACAAGTCCATCCATCAGGCTCGAGGTGTATGACAAGAGGGCTTACCTCGCTCATGAATATTTACAGCCCTGTTTATTTCACAAACCGACTTCGAGAAAAATATGTCTTGATACGCTTTTTAACTTTGCGAAGTGAATGAGCGAATGAATCTGTTTGTCCAGTCTTCTGTAACAGGCTAAGTGGAATAGTTATTTATTAGTTCGAGACTTAGCTGCGTTCATAAGTAGTGAAATGAAGGAATAAATAATACGCAAATCGTAACTGATTGCCAACAGGCGACCATTAAAAAATATTAGAAAAAAGTTATTATAAAAAAGTAAATAAATAGCTAACCCAATTATTTCCGCAAGTAATGAAAACAAAATACGATTATTCCTCAGATTCTGGAAGGTTTGCCATGAAAATGATCCTCCAAATATGTATTCACTATTGATTAAGCGTTTGACATGCTCGTAAAAGAAAAGCTTAAAGTTCCACTACGATTTATTTAGTAGATAGCAACAGATAGGCAGTGGAAATTCAATAACTCTGACATACGAGCACAAATACATCTCACCTCCGTCAACAACCAAGGACAGCGTCTCACGTTTTCTGAGAGCTGTCAATATGTTTACCAAAAATTCTTTGACAAAAGACGGCCTTTGTTACTCGGCCCTTTTTGTTTTGCCCAACTTCTTTGATCAATCATGACAAATTGTGTTTTGTTTTAAGAGCGCCCGTAATGTTGCTTGACAGTTGTGGACCGAAAGTTCGCTTTGTACAAACGAAGAAGTTTAAATTAGTAGAAGGTCCATCATACTCCAGGAAAAAATAACGTCATTATATTCTAAAACTTCCCGAAAAAAGTAATTAATCACGTACTTACATTTGTTTTTAAATAATGTGTTTAAAAATATGTTTATGTTAAGAGTGCAAACCTCAGAACTCGAAAAGGAGACGTATTAGACCTCGTTGGCGATGGTGGGATGAGTTGAACTCCTTTTTAAAGGACTGGCAAAGAAGCAAATATCGAGAGCAGTTGAATGAATGAATGAATGGTTTATTCACATATACCGTCATCAACTACTCATTGAGACGATTCTAACGACTCCAAATTGTTACCATAATATTGAATTGTCATCTAAAGTATCTAAACTATACCTTTAACCAAAATTTCAACTCAATCGGTTGAAGACATCTGCCTCAAAATTGAGTTGCAAGATTTCACCTGAACAGACATAAAGACATATAAAAGTAAAAAAAGTAAAATGTCATACATACTTACCAGGGGTCCCCACACTAGGCTACGCCTGTATCGTGGAGAACCAGTTAATTTTTAAACATCAGAAATAAGTTACCACAGATATTTCTTACATTTGGAGGAGTAAGAAGAAATATTTTACATTGAAAAGTTTATACTTAGAGACTAACTTAGATATTAAAGATAGCTTTAGTCTCAGCATAATTTAACGAATGAAGAATTAGGTTACCATAGTTAGGTTACAATATTTCAGTAAAATGTTATATATTGCTACCCTAATATAATCGCCAAAACGTTTAGCAAAGCTGGAAAGAACTCTAGGAACTGGTAACCTAAAGACGTGTTTTTTAAGTAGTGTGTAAATCATATATTTAGAGGTTTTGTGTGTACAAAATGAAATTTTAAGGATATAAAGTTGACGTACGGTTAAAATATAAATAGATTTTCTAATTCTTGCGGAGAGTTTGTTTATGTGGTGTTTGAAATTTAGTTGTTCGTCGACAAATAGACCCAGGTACTTAATAACGTCAGTGCGCTGGATGGAATCGCAGTTACAAGAGATGGCAGGGAAGTCTTTACAAGAATCAATTTTTATAACGGGATTGAGGGACGGTTTCGATGAGGTGGTTTGTGAAAGCAAAGAAATTTTGTTTTATTATTGTTAAGGGTCAAAAGGTTGGCACGAAACCAGTCGGAGGCAATTTTCATGCCTTTTTCCGCAGCAGCAACTGCTTTTTCCCAGCTAGTATCATTAAACAGAATTACCGTGTCGTCAGCGTAGCAAATTATTTCAGAACCTGGAATTTGCAGGTTTAGGATGTCGTTGATGCAAATAATGAAAAGAGTGGGTCCGAGTATGCTTCCTTGCGGTACGCCAAATTTAATTTGCTCCGTAGTACTGCTAATAGAACCCACTCTGACCAGTTGACTCCTCCCAGACAGATAGCTCTCTATATACATACATAGTTAGCTACAATGTTAATAGAAAGCTTGTATAAAGAGGACATGATTGCAAAAAGTTATAGAAAATTGTTCATCATATTTTTTTCTATATTAGATACTTATTTGTATTCCATTCCTTTAATATGTAGTTCACTATCCACTTATACAGGGAAATTACCTCTCTACATCTACAGATGTAAGAGGTGCGTATTTGGAATTTTAGCACCATCACCTCAAATTTATTATAAAAAAATAATCATATAAATGTTACTCGTTTAATAAAAGTTTTATCCATCTTATGCTTTTCTCACCATATTGCACCCAGCGGCTGCCCATTGATAATTATATAACAAAAAGTAAATTATATAACAAAAGGTACCTACCTATTTTATAGGACAATATAGGTAAGTTTTGTATCGAACACAGTCCTTGTCATATAATGAAAAATCGCTTAATTTGTATTTTGTGCCCTCCATTTTCGAGCTATGCTCATAAATGCAATGCAATTAACAAAGCAAATGCACAGTTGAAATTCAGTTAGCTACTGTCTGTTAAACGAACTGCGCAACCATACCCCATTGCCAATTACAACTATCACTGTATTGTTTACTCTGAAACGATCGCGTTGTCTGTCCCCTGTCCTTCAAGTTAAACAATATTTTACGTCGCCTGAAGCATGCGAATGCCTTGGAGGCCGAGGAAATATGGCGCGCAATAAAAATGTCAAGTCAAGTCATCAGAATGGAAAGCCTGAGGCGTTTTGTCGCCAGATGCGGCACTGAATCAATGAAAAACTGTTTTCTTGCGTGCCCTACACAGACGATATATCAGGACGCGCTGCCCGATCCTTCCCGAAGGTAGAAAAACTTTGCGCGAACGTAATAATAGCTTTTGTTATGTTTGTTGACGGGACAAATGCTGATCCGTGCACCTGCTTGCCGTGACGCGAAATACGGGTATTTTGTCGTGAAATTTATTCTCGCGGCACTAAATCAAACTGAATCCCTACCAGTGTTATAAATTCTACTATATTAGGTACGCAATAGTTATCTTACATCGTTACTCGCACTGGTGGAAATCGATGTTAACTTCGAGTACAATAAAATTGCGAGCTACAAAGCGAGCCATTGTGAATATTATACCAAATTTAATCAACAAATACATATTAAGTTGTTTGTTCATTAATTCTCACTTTATACTAATCACACTGTCTAGACAAACCCACTGACAGAACTCCACATCAAAACAAGGAAACGACTTACTTCCTATCGGCTGCCATGTTTGGCACACACAATATTTTAAAGAGGCACCGTTGTACCGAACAATGAGTTCAGAACAGTTTTCATGTCGGAAGTGGCATTACACTGAACATTAGCCGAGCCGATAAGGCGCCGACACAAATTGGAGGCAGCACGCGACCACTGCCATCGCATTAGCCTGGAGCCACGATCATGACTTTATGAACCCAATTTTTGTGATTGGGTGATGTGAGGTTAACAGACGTTAACACGTTTACCAAATCTGGAATCGCCACTAACTCGTTGCTGATATGTATAAGTACTCGAAGAAATAGATGGAAATCTCCAAGTCTCCGACTGTGCAGTGCCTGGTAATCGTTAATACTGTAAAAAGCGAAAAAGTTTGTACCTGCGCCTAAGCAGACTGTCCTAAGCCGCGTTTTGGAAATCAGCAAAAGCTTCAAATAGATGGTAATATATGTAAGTGTGCATTCTGCTTTATATGCTTAATTACACATAAAAATAAACCTGCCTAATTAGGTAACATTTAAGCCAATGCACAATTGCTTGAGACTCGCAAAAGTGGGGTGTAAATTCTCGAAGCGGCAAATGCATCGCGAGATGCGATTTATGTTCTTCTGCAGCGGTTAGATATAAATTATCTACGATCATAAATCCCTAAGCAAATTCTGTTTCGGAGTTTCCAAGACCAGAGCAGTTTGTAACTCTTATGTAGTTCAACGTACTTAATATGATATTAACGGATACAAATAATGCTTTTATCAAAGTGCTGCTGGATGCGCCAAAGTTAAATCATTACTTTGAGTGTATTTGTTAAGTAAGTAAGAGATTAGCACTGTTGCAAATACTGAAGTACCTAGTCATGTCTTAGTTGCAGTGTGCATACGACCTTAACCTTCATAGACAACCTTCCTAGAAGAGGCTTTTGTACACCAATGTCCCATCACCATGGAGGTCGCATCCTCAGATCCATAAGAGTAGGTAAATACTCTAGTTATTAACAAAGTCGAAATAAGATGAAGGTTCTAACACTGAGTTTCAGTCTAATAAAGCTTCAGCCAATATTAAAGCTCCTTTCAGTGTAAAGCTAGTATCATGCTGAGCTGGGTCCTTTTCGTTCCAAAGCCTAAATGTGTTATTTTTATTTATTTATCTGTTTATTTAATTATTATTGTAACAAATTATTGTTTGAGTTTGAGTTTTGAATTAATATTCTTCCGTAAGCTATCAGAAATTCCGATAGGAATTCGCAGCAAATGCATAAAAAATAACGTTCAGGAGCTGAAAAGTGTGCCAGTTAGGCCGGCGACAGCCCCGTTAACATCTGCGAGGCTCCCTCGAGAAATCCTACAGAAACGCCGCCGGCTTATTCCCTCCACGTTTATCTGTAAGCAATCAAACAAACGCCAAGATAATGGCATTACAAGTTACGTCAGCTTTCCATATATCTTGGCGAGTGACTGTGCTGAATTATCTGATAGGGATAGTAAGCAGGCTAAGTGTTCTTTATGATCATTTCGTTAAAATAAGATAGGTACTGAAGGTCCTTGAAACCATTATAATAATAAGTTCATATACTATCAATAATGCACAAATAATATTGTACCAATTTTTGTTACATTAAGAGAGAATACCTCTGATCCTGTCTAAGGTTAAAATAAAAATACACGGCACATAGTTCAAGATTGTTGCCTTACCTAACATTATTAATATACGAACAGAGCCTGATGTGTCTCACTGCTGGGCAAAGGCCTAGATTCCCCATAAGTATATATTGGTTAAGAAATATTTCAATATATTGTGTACCATTAAATTCAAATTTAAAGTCATCTAATATTCTTTAGATTTCAACGCTGCACTCGAAGACTACATTTTTACGACTATTTACTCCCTCCCGAGTATGATGTGAGGGTGCGAAGAAAAGATAAGGCGGAATCCGTGCCATAAAGGGGTTAAAAAAGCAATGCACACAAAGACCAGTTTTATGGAGTTCGCAACTTCGCATAACATGGCATTTGAATACAAATTAGTCGAATTATAAATTCTCATTGCGGCGGTGTACTGCGCGGTATCATCGTGCATGTTACGTTTTTTTAACTACTTTTGGATTCAAAATTGTTTGTGTTTTTAGGGTTCCGTACTCAAAGAGTAAACCCTATTACTAAGACTTCGCTGTCCGTCCGTCCGTCCGTCGGTCCGTCCGTCCGTCCGTCCGTCCGTCTGTCTGTCACCCGGCTGTATCTCAATAACCGTGATAGCTAGAGAGTTGAAATTTTCACAGATTATGTATTTCTGTTGCCGCTATAACAAAAAATACTAAAAACAAAATAAAATATTTTTTTAAGGGGGGCTCCCATACAACAAACGTGATTTTTTTGCAGTTTTTATAGATAATGGTACGGAACCCTTCGTGCGCGAGTCCAACTACTTGGCCGGTTTTTTTATTCCTGTTCAATGTCTGTCCCGTTGCGGTCGCTAGATGAAAATAATACTAATAAAATGCCACTCAGAAGACAAACTAACTTAATCGATCGTCATTTATTTCAGAGTGACTACCTACCCTAGTGAGAAAGTAGCAAACTGTAAATACATATTTTTTTTTTATATAGGTACTCAAGAACATCAAAGCACCAAGAGAGTTTTTTTAATAACTATATAGTTGCCCACTCGATTGCGGCATTTGCGGCGCGTATTATTATGAAGAACGTAGGCAAAGCAACAGTATAAAATTAAACATAATATATGCCCACCCCAAAGCGCACATGTTTATTCCATATAAGTAAAATATTTTTTGAATCTGATTAATAAATTCGGAGAAACTACACTATAATAATAATAATATTTTAACATAACTGCAAAGTTACAAATGTTTCCTTAAGGCTCCGCACTCTTCTCTCCCACTCACTGAGCATACGCGTGAGCGAGATGGAAGTGCGTGTTCGAAAGCGCGGATATCATGTTTTTCGGAATATTTCAGAAAACGAGAAGAAATTTAAGTAAGTAAGAAAATAAAGTTATTGTTCTTTACTTTATGAAGAAGATTATAAAATTTCATCTTTTTCTGATAAAAAATGGAGCAGTAAAATGGTTACAAGTGAAATAATAGGGTTCACTTTAGATTTGTTTTTCTGTAAGTACTTTCTTTTGTTAAAATGGATTTCTACGAAAACTATGTTACTTCTCATATCTTGCAGATTATGATATATGTTTTCCTACCGTAAAATTGTTACGTCATAATGTATAAAATGGTTACAAAACAACTCATTTTTACGAAAATGTTAAAGGTCGAGCCTTAATGTTAATAACTATAGTATTGAGCATGTTATGTATAGATTGAATCCTACTTAGTTATGAAAACATTACTCTATTCGAGCGATTTCGCTGTCCTAGTACCAACATGTATAGAAAAGATCCAAACACACTTGAGTACAAACTTAACATAAATCCTTAGCAAATAAACTATTACGTAGCTTAGTGTATCCCAAACAGAGATTTTCATCATCCTATACAAACTGTGCAGCACAAATCGAGCATTATGCTTGCTCAGCCCGTCTTGTATGATATGCTCGTTGTCATAATAGTAATGTGGACTCAGCCTTCGTCGCACTAACGTACCAGCTCAGTCGTAACTAACAGTGAAATTCGGCCCAAGGCAATAATAATATGATGGTTATTCTAGGAATATTCTAGTGCATATCTAATGTGTATTGTTTCGATATTGAGTGCATAACATTGAGTCATATTTAACCAATAGTCGTTAATAATATACAACAAACAAACGGCAGCTGGCATTATGAGTCATTTATTAATTAGAGTGCACGGCGCTTATAATATTATGTTTAGATGTAAAGGTGTAGTTTCCAGGCAAAAGGTACCACTTTCTCTGATGTAAATGAGGCGCTCCAGTGGTCCGTTTCACGAAGTTTCAAATTGACCCATGACCAATAACGGCTGGCCAAGCAACACAGCATGTTTAGTCTTGTAAAATTGTAAGTAACTTGTAGCTTCGAGAGCAGGCCACTGTCATAGTAAAAACGTTTTCCACATGTGGTTAAATTTCATCTGATATGTATATCAGATGAAATTTAGTGTTAAATTAAATAAGTATAAATCTACAACAGAATAAAACTTGTAATTACACCATATTATTATTGCAGAGTTTATTATGATATATGTTCCTATATCAAAACATACCGTAAGGTTTTTTTTTATTTTAAATTTATGAGAATAACGGGGTGGAGAAACAGTATATTAAACTTAACTAAAACTATCACATTTAATGTTCTTACAATACAAACAACTAATACTAAACAAGAAATAAAAAATAAATAAAAACTAATTACAAAAAAAATAGCCCGTCCAAAAGTTCTGCCTGCGGCAAGGACCCCATGACGCTGGCGGCATTTCCCCTTTGGACCGTGAGAGCGATCCTTTGGGAAAGGTATGCGCCAGCTCTTGGGTCGCCTGAGGCGTGGACCAGCCGTGACGACAGGGTCCTCATGAAGGCCTTCATGTCGGCTGACCAGGGTCCCATCGTTTCAACTGCAAGCGCCGCAAACTCGTAGTTCTGTACTAGAGAAGAGTATTTGCGGCGCTTGAGTAATTGGGCCTGATCAGCCGCAGCGCCGGCCTGAGACCGTGTTGCCTGTATGTGGGACAGTGCGAACGTATCGACGCACGTAGCGTCCCAGACCAGGGCCCTACCGAGTCTCCACGGTACCAAAGTAACTCCGTCCGGGCGCTTGCCATCGTCTCTCATCATACCAGGAGGTTCTAATGACGAAGGTATGGAGGCAGTAGCGAGCGCCCGACGCAGCAGGTCGTTTATGGTACCGTGGCGGTACATGCGGCCGGCACTTCTGTTGCATGAAAGGCCATGTCTACCCAGCTGGTCCACACCTTTGCCGCAGACACAGGTGTGGGGAACACATATTTTAGATCCCAGCCTTAAACAGATAGCTATCCTTAAAGTATCTGAGTCTAGAACTGTGCCTATGTTGCGTGAGGGAAGGGCATTTAGCCAGTGGCCTGACTCATGTGAGGAGACAGCCAAGAGTCGGGCGCGTTCTGAGTCGTTTGGACTATTTTCGAGTAAAGAATCGTGGATGGATTTGAGCCGAGGAGTGTCCCATACCTTCTGGATGTGTTTCATGCCAGGGGAGTCCGCTCCCGGGCACGAGTCGCACCAGGCCCTCTCTGCCTCCACTAAGTTCGCGATCTCTACGACGGGTATCTGTTGATTGTTTAAAATAATACCGACGAGAGACAGCGAACTGTATGCAGAAGACAGGAAAGCTGGCAGTGCCACACTGGAAGAGGCGCGAACGCCCAGACCACCGAATCTTACAGGAAGAACTGCCTGGGACCATGAAATCGAATCGAAAGTAATGTTTATAATTTTGGATAAAGTTGTTTGTAGAGTATTATCAATTGATAAAAGGATGGAGGGGTATTTCCAGATCGGACAGCATCGGAGTAAGTACATAAATTTTGGTGTAAAAAGACAAAAACGGATTATAAAAAGAGCCATGTGAGGGTTTATTTCAAAAAGTAAGTCAGATGTACAGTTAAACAAGTTTAACTTGCAATTAATTACTGGACTGATCGCTTCATCAAAAATTGGAGATCCTAATAGTGTGAGTGATGAAATGGAGTGCACGGAGATGTTGGGTAATATCGCGTTGAAGTTAGTAAGTATTTCAATTTTCCTATCCGGGAGAAGGTGGTCAGGCAGGAAAATTTCACACTTCGTGAAATTAAGGGAGAGGCCTATTTCTGCAAATTTGTCCATTATTAATTGCAAGTCCTGCAATACTGTTTCGGCATCCCCACCGAGGGAACCGTCGTCCAGATACCACATATTAAATTTTGAATTTAGATTTGTTATGATCGGATGTATAGCCAAGCTAAATATAGCAGGACCAAGCGGGTCTCCCTGCTGGCAACCGGTACTTGATTCGATAATTTTGTCACCAAATAGTAATTTTGATGGTGCCCCATAACATTGCCATAGATAACCATAGGCATCGGGGAGATGTTTTTTGACTTCTGCTAATAGGGCACCACGATCAACCGAATTGAAAGCGTTACTCACGTCGACTTTGATAAAAACCTCATAGTCCGTGCGACTCAGGAACGTGCGCGCAGCGTGTACTGCAGCCTCACAGCCGCCTTTGACGCCAAAACCCAGCTGTTGAGGCTTGAAGATATTGGTGAGATTCTGATTAAATTTCCTACAGCAGAGTTTTGAAGACAGACGCCTAAAAGTGCAACCGACGGCGATCGGCCGGATGCCACCATCCTTTTTAGCTAAGGCTACTAGATTGGCGCCGTAGAGGATCGGGATTATTTCAATGTTTACACGACCGGTTAGCATGAGGTTGATCAAAGATGTTAACTCTTGAAGTAACGCCGAACCTGCATCCCCAGAAGATGTGGTAGTCAAATCCTTCAGGTGTTGTGGGGACAGACCATCTAACCCTCCCGCAGAACCGTTGGGGAAAGACATTAAGGCTGAACGCACAGCGTCTTCTGAAACGGTTAGCCCACCGCCATCAGTAGAAGGAGGTTCCGGAAACTGAGTGATGGCTAAAGGAACCGGATGTTTTTTCCTGAGCGCGGCGAAGGTTTCTGCGGAATGAGTAGCCAAGACATCATTAGAAAAAAGAAGGCGTGCAGCTCCACTCACATTCCCCTCTGAGATTTTGCTCTCTATTGAATTTATTTTTGAAAAAGTATAAGACTTGACATTTGAATTGATAACATTATTTGGTAAATTGACAGGCGACACGGAAATTGAAAATGTATTGTCTTTTATCTGTTTGGTTAAAGAATCTTTTTTGGACTTGTTTGCGTGTAGAACCGAGTAAGAGAATGTGAGCAGGCGCTCCCAGGCTTGGACAGAATTCTCCTTAACTACTTTGGCGACACATTCCGTAAGACTGCTGGCTACAGCTCTGCGCGCACCGCGAGGTATCCTCTTAATTATAGGCACATTTCTCTTTAATGATCCCAATTTCTCTGCAAAGGAAGTGGAACTATTGAAATTATCATCTCTGTCAGTTGATGGCGCAGGCTGTGAGGCGCTGGGCATAGAAGGATCAACGGCTACACGTATACCATGTCTGCGAGCGGTATGAATAGCCAGACCCCGATGTCCCTTGTATAGTTTGTTATCTCCGCAGAGACTACACTTCAAAAGTTCCACTGTACCGAAACAGGGCTGCGAACTCATATCAAATATAGGAAAACAAAGAAAGCTTAAAAATACTAACAGATGAAAGAAAAAAACTGCATAAAAACACCAAACATTATCACTCCACTGATAAAAAAGGCAAAGTTATGATTTTAAACAATATTTACAATAAAATGAAAAGTTGAAAAAACTGACAGCTTCCAACTGTCACTCCTGTTGAGGCGCTGCCACGGGCGCACGTGAAACCGCTTTGCTTGTGCTATGGAGTCTCATATGTTCCAGCTGTCCGGCCACGGCCGCAGCCCGACAGGCGGCAGACAGGCGGTCGCAAGCCGCCGCAGACCGCCCGAGCGCCCGATCCAACCGTCGGACGGAGGCCTCACAAACAGAATAAAATTAAGTGCGTACTGCACGCATTCAATGTTTTTTAATGTTATCGGATGAAAAAGGCTTTTTACGAGTATAATAATATGATATCCAAAAAAGAAATAGAATAAATATAATATTCTCACTGATTACAATCATCTGTCGGACTTATCCCATGAATTGTCATATACGGACGCTTGCCCTACTATTCTCATCGGCGCGCCCGACTGGCACTTATCTCTGAGTCGTGAAGTGCGGTGTGGAAAAAAGAACGAACCCGTCGCCTCCAAAACTTTGTTGGGTTGGGTGCTTCACGGTGCACTTTCCGTCTCATCCAAGCCACTCGAGTTTGTGAATCATATTTCGGACGATTTAGACGCTGTCATTAAAAGTCAATACGACATTGACGCCTTGGGCATAACAAGAAATGCTCTTCGCCCAAATGACGATGATAAGCGAGCCGTAGATATTATTGAATCGTCGGCTCATCGTTTAGACACTGGCCAATTTGAAGTTGGTCTCCCATGGAGGAAGAATTTACCGAAAATCATACCCGACAGTTACCCGCAGGCACTTTCGAGGTACAAAGCCCTCGAACGACAAATGTCAAATGACCCAACGTTCGCCGCAGCTTTTCAACAATTTATAGACGGCATCATCAGTAAAGGCTACGCAGAAGAGTGTGATACAAACACCTACCATAAGCGAAACCACCAAAGCGTAACAAACTCTTCGTGCGTGACTGCAGATGGCTCTTTAGTGTGGTACTTACCAATTTTTGGTGTACTTCACCCACAAAAAAAGAAGCTCAGAGCAGTTCACGATGCTGCAGCGGTTACGAAAGGCGTAAGCCTTAACAGCCTCCTGCTGCAAGGTCCTGACATACTGTCATCCCTCCTCGACATTTTATTTCGATTTCGAGAAGGCAAAGTTGCCTTAAATGGGGACATCAAAGAGATGTTCCCTCAAATCAAAATTTGTCCCAGGGATCGGGATGCCCAACGCTTTCTCTGGCGTGAGAAAGACGGCAACTTAAAGGAGTACCGCATGTCTTCAATGATATTTGGTGCCGTCTCGAGCCCATTTATTGCGCTCTATATAAAAAACAAAAATGCGAGAATGCTAGCAAACGAGTACCCCCGCTGCCTGTGAGGCAATTGTTGACGACCACTATATGGACGACTACCTCGGCAGCTACCCCAGCGTTGCTGAAGCGGCACAAATAGCCGCCGACGTAGTCACGGTCCACAAGGCAGGTGGTTTTGAGATGCGCGCGTGGACGTCAAATCATCCTGAGGCCCTCTCGCTTGTCCCCAAGGAACTCCGAAGTGACGCAACCTCCGACGTCTGCCTGCCACCCAGTAGCGAGGTTGGCGTTTTGGGTGTTAAATGGAACCCACGTCAAGACTTGTTAGGCTTTCGTACCATAACCCAGATACCGACTGACACTTTAACCAAACGCAGCTTGTTATCAAACGTCATGAAAGTCTACGACCCTCTCGGCTTGCTAATGCCAGTCGTTATCTGGGGCCGCATTTTGATTCAAAGATTGTGGCGCGCAGGCATACAGGGTTGGGCAAGGCAGGGTTGGGATGCGCAACTTCCTGAGGTGTATGTGAGCGAATGTGAAGACTGGTTTACGCAGTTACGAGTTGCAGCCAATGTTAAAATTCCTCGCTGGTACATGAATAGGTCGGACGCTTCGGACATCCAGCTGCACGTAGTAGCTGACGGCGGCGAACAGGCCTACGCTTGTGTCGCATATTGGCGTTTCAGATACACCGACGGCACCGTGTCCACGGCTCTCATCGGAAGCAAGGCACGCGTCTCGCCTCTCAAACCGGTCTCGATTCCTCGTTTGGAACTGCAAGCCGCGCTCATTGCCTCGCGTTTTGCGCAAACAATATTGCAAGCTCATCGTTTTCAGCCCTCCGAAACCATCTTCTGGACCGATTCTACTACGGTCCTCAAGTGGATTCGGAGCGACGCTCGCGCGTTTAAACCATTCGTCGCGCACAGGCTGGGAGAGATATTGGAAACCACCAACCCGTCTAATTGGAGGTGGATCCCAACCTCTCTTAATGTCGCCGACGACGCAACTAAACCGAAGAAAATTAACTTTACCGCGTCTCATCGGTGGTTTGCCGGTCCACAGTTTATTTTTGATCCGCCAAGCACTTGGCCGACCGAGTGCGTTGCAGGCGTGGAAGAGAGTCCACCAGACCCCGAGTTAAAATCTGACCTGGTGGTTCTGCTCCTCGACACTCCGTCAACGAGTTCAGTACCTAACCCAACGCGTTTTAGCTCTTGGCAGCGATTACTTCGTGCTACCGCCCGCATTCTCCAGGGTGCACGACTATTCCGGCTTAAACTGTCTCGGCCTGTACCTCCAAATTCTAAATTGTACTTAGACGGCTCCACATCTCCCTACCAACTTCACGCTGCAGATATCGTAGAAGCCGAGAAGATGGTGGTGCAACAAGCTCAGGCAGAGAGTTTTCCCGAGGAACTAACAGCTTTACGTTCTTCAGAGCCAGTGCCCAAGAACAGCAGAATCTCAAAACTCGCACCGACTCTCGACCAAGATGGCTTATTGAGACTGGACACACGCATAAGTTCCGCTCCAGATGTAAGCTACGCCGTGAAGTCTCCGATTATCCTCGACGGTCGTAACCATGCTGTACGACTACTCATCCTCCATGAGCACAACAGAGCATCGCACCAGTTCAACGAACTAGTGCTGAACGAACTCCGACAAAAGTACTGGATACTTAGAGCCCGAAACAGTATTCGCAGTGTTGCGCACGCCTGCTTACAATGCCGAAGGTGGAAAAACCAACCTGCTCACCCCCAGACCGGCAACCTACCCCAAGAAAGACTTGACCATCACGTGTATAAACTAGATTAATTTGGGAAATTGGTTTGGGACGTGATAATTTGGAAAAACTATTTTTCTCAAATTAATCTAGTTTGTACAAGTTTATTCTAGGAAAGGGGGAATTTGGCGCAAATGGGAAGCCAATTGATGAAAGTTTGTTACATAAGTTTCTTAAAATATCACGCCGTTAGCCTGCGAATGTCAAATAACGTTTTGTATGGCAATCGAACCACCTTACGATTATAATTTACTCGTTTACATATACACCTCTACCGTCCAAAAAATACTTCGTAAATATCATCGTCAGAAAATACTTCCAGTATAAGAAAATACAAGTCACCCAACACGTTTCTACCCATATAGATAGTTTCCCGTTTCTAATTACTTCCCTGACAATCCTACGCTCAATGACGTCGGCCGTCTACTATAATTAATATACTGTGATAATTACTTTCCACAAAAGCCTTATTCCATTGTAATAAAGCCTATAGTCGTCAGTGGCCCATCGCGCAATAAAAGACCGATACCATTAGACCTGCGATGTCACGCCGAGGAATGCGATCAATAAGCTCAACATTTTTGATCCTCCGACAATCCGGTAAATATCACATCTATGACAGCCGATATTAGTTTCCTGGGCTACTGTAATGAAATCGTTTACAATGTCAATATATAAGTTTCTGTTTGTCTAGGACTGATTGCCTGAAATATCGGTAATATTCCTTCGATATTCTGATAAATAGCAGTTATAATGATATTGGATCCAATTGTGTCTGAAATATTTCTCGAGCTTATCGCAGATGCTTGGCTTTTATATTAATATAACTTGTCAAGTCAAGACTGGTATAACTACACTGAATTTGTTGTGATTTTTGTAAATAACAATGATTTATATGGTAACGATGATTTATTATTATTATTAACCCATTCAGTGCCCATGACGACACATATGCGTCAGACCGCTATGAGCGCTTTTCGCTACATACGAGGTTTAACCTGTTACGGACTACGGCGTAGCGCTACGAGATTAGCGTGGCCGTGAATGTGTTAAGGTGGACTGATGAACTGGTAAAGGTCGCGGGAGTCCGCTGGATGCGGGTGGCGCAGGACTGGTCATTTTGGCACTCTTTGGGGGAGGACTATATCCAGGCAGTGGACGTCTTTCTGCTGATATGATGATGATTATTATATCGTGTCATACATATTGAAATTATTACTAACACATCACACAAACCGCAAAACGGGGTCTATTGATGCTATTGCATCGATTTTGAACTTCTAGTTCAGTTCAGCCATTATACCTTGGTTTTATGATAAAGGCTAAAGTCATTTATGAAACGTTTTACAGATAGGCTCTGTTTTCAAAAGAAAATCTTATTTCAGCGTCTACTTAAGTATAATGACTTCGATTTCTAAAATATTGTCTCCCCTTACGGTGATTCTAACATCAAACAGACTGAGTTTACCAAAGTATTGTACACAAAATTGGGCAGATATCTAAAAGACTGACAATACAATCAAATTCTAGAAACATCAAAGCACAATAAATTGGCTTCCACTAAATTGTTTGTAACTCACAAATACTTTATGCGTACTATTTATTCATAAAAATGTTGCTTAAAAAAAACACAGATGAAATCTATTTTATTACTATGAATGAAATCAATTGTAAACATTCCAGGTAAAAAGACTTTAACATAACGAATGCTATATTTTTTTGCGTACTGACACAAATTAATTGGAAAAAGTTATAAACATATATATTATATGTATATAGTTTGCAATTTGTTTTCTTTTCATTTAAATAATATATCAATTTTTAAATTTCAGTTATACCTATCAACGTCATTCTTATTTAGCTCGTGGACCACCCCGCATGGTGCCTGGTGCCCATGGTCAAGTATTTTTTCGCATTTCGAACCTTCCTACAAAGGCTTAGAATTGAATTTGCAATGTAGTGTTCTTGTATAAGGGTCGTTCCGAAGGTTAGTCAAGACACGTGCTTCCCTTCACGTAAACAAGCCCGTATATAATATTCCTATGCCTATACATAAAAAATCTAAAAGGCCAGCAAAGCTCAATAGAGTGAAGCTCCTTTGGATTTAGAGATAGAGAACACCCCTTCTTTGGCCACTTAGGCTATGCCGCAGCGGTGTCCGGCGGTATTTCATCTTTTCAAAGTTTATCACTGCACGGCTCAGGAAGCATGGACAATTGAAAAAATAAACAGTTGCAGGGTAAAAATGTGGAAAAATGTGACGGATGTGAGACGTCGGCATAGTCACTTGTCATTGTCTATTTGAGTGAGATACCTGGGATAAACAGCCACGGTCAAAAAGTTATCATTCGTTTTAGTTGAATATCTATAGGGTAATTGCGTAACGTTTCGAGCGAGAGTAAGGTTAATAACAACTGTCATTTCCTTTCAATAGATGACGTTTACGCGATTACCCTGCGGGTATATTTATCGTGTTGACTATACGTGATGTTGTTTGCGATGTACTCGAGCGGAAACGTACTCAAGAAAAAGCAAAGTCGTAGGTGTGTATGTTATACCAAAACATTATTTAACACTTGATTATCACTTCAGCAACACGTAGACGAGCGTGGGGACTGCTGCCCATTTTCTCTTATCCCTGAGACGCCTATGCAGCAGTAGCACATAGGCTGGTGTGTCGAGTTATGGATGACGGTGAAACCTTTTTAAACACAATTTTTCTTCGCAATGTCTTTGTTCAATGTTTCGAGAGAAATCTGTCCAACACTCTTTCTCTTGATCTCCAGAGAGTTCGCTACATAGTTTCTCTGGCATCTTATTATATTTGGCATGTTTAGATACCTTTTAGTGTAACCACGGTGCGACTTAAACATCCGTTAGGTAATTTTTCTGAACCTTCTATAAAAGTTTGAGCTAAGTACCAGTGGTTTCCCTATAGTTTTTAACCCAGTTGTATTGGTCATGTGGATCATTTTTGAACTGCATGTCGCGTGCATGTACTTAAAAACTTTATTGTAGGTACATCCCTGGTGCGCCAGGTGCGCCGCAGTCCCAACAGCATTCTGCGCATGATAGCGGACAGGGTTGACTGTCCCTACATGTCGCACTGCGAGGGACTACACTCCCCTGTCAGTGTTGTTTTGTTTTAAATGTAAGTTTAGATGTAACTACTAACCCCCTAGTTTTGTAAATTCTACTAACAACATGTGTCCATGGTTACACGAAATAAAAATTTCATTCATTCATTCATTCATAAGACACAGATAAAAATGCATGATACAAAATATTATATCGGTACAAAGGCGAATGTATGCCTGTAAAGGATCTCTTCTTGTTAACTTTTGAGCATTTTAGTGGGGAACAGGAACTAAAAGATAAACAAATTAACAATTGTACGTAGGCCTATTTATATGTATTACCTAATATATTGTTTGTATAATTCACTAAAAGAGCTAATAAAACACCATCCCAAAGCACGTAGTACATACATTATAGTACGTGTAAAGTCTGGACGTTTTCTGCACAGTTGCCTCTTGTGCGGTCCTCAATGATCTACATGAATGGAGTGTCCGGTAGGTCTTTTCAGAGTTTATCGCACACCACGGTCGAAGGAGCGGACACAATTGAGGGCTTGAATGCCCCAGGTAAATGTGCTTTGCTATCTAAGTGCTGTATATTCATAATGCCTTGGTAATTTTGCTGCGTCAGGTTAAATTATATCACGTTTTTAGGCCAGCCTTAAACACTGGAACTATGTATTATTATGACCAAATTGTGTACCTATATTTTTGGTTATTACAACACAAAACAATTGAAAGTAACCAAAGGCATCAAAAGTTTGTTGCATGATTTCAATTTGATTTAGCTGGCTTCTAAAATAGGTTGGTTTGTATCTCAGTCGGTTGAACATGGTTGTAATTATTTGCTGTAAATGGTTTTATAAAAAAAAACTACTAAGCACCACATTTATATTGATCCTATACTATTAAACGAGCAATATTTGTATATAAATATATTTGCAATCACGTTCTTGGAAACGGCTCTAAGGATTTCGATGAAATTTGGAATATAAGGGTGTACGGGGGCAAAAAACCGATCTAGCTAAGTCTCATGTTTGGGAAAATTCATTTTCCGTATTTGCTCTATTTTCACCCGAGCAGAGCTCGGTCGCCCAGGGACTGATACTATTAAACGAGCAATATTTGTATATGTATATATTTGCAATCACGTTCTCGGAAACGGCTCTAACGATTTCAATGAAATTTGGAATATAGTGGCTTACGGGGGCGAGAAATCGATCTAAATAGGTCTCATGTCCGGGAAAATTCGTTTTCTCCGTATTTTCATCCGAGCAGAGCTCGGTCGCCCAGGGACTAATTCTTATATAGCTATACATATATCATCATCATCATCATCATATCAGCCGAAAGACGTCCACTGCTGGACATAGGCCTCCCCCAAAGATTGCCACAATGGCCGGTCCTGCGCCATCCGCATCCAGCGCTATATACATATATACAGGGTGGCTCATTCAAATCGGTCAGTATGGGAATGTCTGAAACTATAAGACATACGAAGATTTGTTCTTAGGAACCATGTCACCGATTTTGATAAAAATAAAAACTGCATTCATACATTTGAAAAAAAACTGTACCCAGCTCGGGAATCGAACCCGGTTGTTTTGAAAAAATAAACTTTCACTTTTTCTATTTAAATATCGATTGTGTAGGTCTTAAGCTGTAAATGTCTCTAAGAAACGTAATGTCTTAAATGAATAAAATGCATTGTTTTGACATACTTTAATTTATCATAGTAGGTGTTCGAAGTGACCGGGACAAAAACTATCCTATGTCCTTTTCCGGAACTCAAACTATCTGTACACCAAATTTCATCTAAATGGGTCACGCAAATCCAAATTTTCACCCCTTAGGGGAGGATTTTCGGGATAAACTATCCTATGTCCTTCCCCAAGACTTCCAACTATCGCTATTTTCACCCCCATTTCACCCCCTTAGAGGATGATCTGCGGAATAAAAACTATTGTATGTCCTTTCCCAGGACTCAAACTATCTCTTAACCAGATTTCATCTAAATGAGTTCCATCCAAATCTTCACCCTCATTTCATCCTCTCAGGCGATGATTTTCGTTACAAAAACTATGCGATTTCCTTTCCCGGAACTCCAACTATCTCTATAACGAGTTCTATCCTAATTTTCACCCCTCATTTTACCCCCTTAGGAGATGATTTTTAAGGCTAAAAACTATGCATTGTCCTTTCCTGGGACTCCTTCTATCTCTTTACCAAATTTTAACTAAATGGGATTTATCCACATTTTCATCCCTATTTCATCCCCTTAGCGGATGATTTTCGGGATTCAAACTATCCATTGTCATTCTCCGAGACTCAAACTATATCTATTCCAAATTTGATCTAAACGGAGTCCCTCTAAAATTAAACCCCCCATTTCACCCCCTTAGGGGAAGATATCTGGAATATGAACTATCCGATGTCCTTTCCCAGAACTTAAACTGCCTCTAAATCAAATTTTAGCAAAATGGGTTACTTCCAAATTTTTGCTAACCTATTTTACCCCCTAAAGGGAATATTTTCGGGATAAAACCTATCTTATGACCTTTCCCGGGACTCAAACTATTTATATACCAAATTTCATCCTAATCGGTGTAGCGGTTTAAGTAGCTCCATACAAATGTCCACCCCCCATTTCAACCCTTTAGGGGTTGATTTCCGGGATAAAAACTACCCTATGTCCTTCCCTAGGACTTCAACTATCTCTATACCAAATTTATTCTTAATCGGTTCAGCCGTTTTCACGTGATGCACGGTCACATAAACAGACAAACAGATAAACAGATAAACCGATAAACAGATAAAAATACAAACAGACAATAAGACAAAAATTCTAATTTGTTTTGGAACGTGTTCTGTTATCGATTCTTAGAATCCCTAGCCATTTTTTTTTCGAATATCGTCCATGTACAGACTTTCGACCCTCTTCAGCTTTATTATATGTACATATATTTAGATAGATAGATAAATATTTTATCAGGGTTGGTATTCAGGTGGTCTTTCACAATAAAAATGACTAGAGACATGCAATAATATTTGATATTCTAAAGATGCCTCTTCTATTAATTAAGACTAATGGAGTTGTGCATACTAATGCATGTACAATTAGTACTTATATACATATGTGTCATAAAAGCTTGCTTTGCCATCAGCATTACAGTTGCAAATGTCCTTTTAAATATTGTCAGGAAATAAAAGGACGGTTTATAATCTATTGTAGTCTAAGTAAGTAAGTACATTAATATGAAATTGTTTTTGGCAAAGCACCCTGAGACTGCCACTTAACCATTAACTAACAACATTAATATGAAACTTCATTAGTCACTGGAAAATATCAAAAACTAAGCAAGTTTCATATTGATAGACTTATCATTATCATAAATTTAACAGTTAGACTCTTGTCGGTGTATCTCCCTCCATCTGACTCTATCTAGGGCCGCCTCCTTGACCTCTTTATGCGACGTGACTGCTACTTTTTATTTTATTTGTTTCATGTAATTTATCCTTGGTCTTCCCCTTCTTCGCCTGCCTTCTACCTTTCCTTCCATGATGTTATTAATAAAAACGTCATGTCGTTAAAGGTGACCAATCATTTTTCCTCTCCTATTCTCTATCGTTTTAATCAGTTTCCTTCTCTTTCCCACTCTTCTCAGTACTTCTTCATTTGTGATTTTTTTCTGTCCAGCAAATTTTCTCCATTCTACGCCATCACCACATTTCCAATGCTTCTAAATATTCTTTGAGTCATGGTCCACGCTTCTATATGTAACTTATGTAATTTAATCACAGATCTGAAAATAAACAGTTAATTTTTTTTTACACCCATATTACGCTATGCTCCATATAAAGGTTTTGATTAACTTTCTTTTC
Organism: Epinotia brunnichana; assembly: GCA_963854355.1. NCBI lineage: Eukaryota > Metazoa > Arthropoda > Insecta > Lepidoptera > Tortricidae > Epinotia > Epinotia brunnichana. The sequence goes on from OY977949.1 coordinate 20,301,142, forward strand.
TCAAGACACTTATACGTATCAATAATTGAATACGGTAATTTATTAACAATTCTGCTCAAGGTATTGCCGAGTTTTCTCGATGGAAAAACATTATTCACAACATCATCTGTACTCGTATGTCTCCATTGTCATTTATCCCATTACGGGAAACACTTCATTATTACACATTCACGCGTTCCGAACATTTTCAATTTGCATTTACATTCACCTTCGTAGGTAGATGTAATTTATTTTACAATGTGCTGGCAACGTTTACGGAATACTCCAGCTTTTATCCCAAGAATCTTAATATTAATATACGTTTTACAGTATTTTACCTTGCGTTTTTATCTTTCGCGTCATTCCAGTTATCTCCTCGTTTTAGCCATTTCCTCTTCTCTTTGCGCCGTACGTAAATCCAATTTGGGTCTACATTTTGATCGGTATAATATGTATAAGGTCTTGGATAAAAGATCCCCTTTGTTATGTTTCTTATTTGTTTCGTACTTGATCTCAAAGAATGTAGGCACTTGAACTTCTTAATTACGCTGAACTCTTTCAAGATCCTGACTAATGACGATAATATGAAAAATCCAACCAATGTGAATTCAAGTATTTATTATACTGACGATATTGTTATATTTATATACCCAAGCCAAATTACAACTTTCTAGTAGTAAGGATCACTTCGACATAACATAGCGAAAGTACATATTTCCTTGTTGACTACGGAGCTCTAAAGATGTAGTGATAAATAAGTTTCGTTTCAGAAACATCTTTTAAGAAAAGCGACAGGTATTTTTGCTATAGCGTAGCTAACTTTTAGAATATAATAGAATAGAAAAGAAAAACTTTATTCAACATCACTAAATTATAATTAAAAATACATGTGAACCTTAAGAACTTACAATGAGTTGCCATTATAAAATTCACAATAAAATGTAATGACAGGCGTTTATTTTATAAACTTCAATGCTAACTGAAGCGCATGACTGTACGCTTTTTATACTTTCCCGGTTTTTTTGCTCAACAAACAAGTTTAATAACATTTATTTTGTTTTTCAAACTGTTGATAATTTTGATGTGCGATTTCAAAAATCTGTTTTTTCATTAAGTAAGTACTTATTTCCTTTCCGACCAATTTTTTTAATGTTGTTTTTTTTTTATAATGTGACAAAGTGGACTTTTTTAGTTGAGACCACAATTTGGTTTATCTGTCACGGCCTTCTACGAAGAACAAACGTATTGAAAAATGCTGGTTAGAGAAAGTGAAAAATTAAATAATAAAAAATAATGAAATAATATGGACGTTTATTCGAACATTATAAAACTGTAACCATCAATATTCTAATGAGATGCCATACTAAGATTTATTGTTGGAAGAAAAGAATAACGATTCAACAAAGGTTTACAAAATGATATGATCACCAATAAAATCAGAATAATAATAGATTGTATAGAATATAGAGGCAGTGTGTACCGACTTTCGAAAGTTCCACTCCGCTTCCCCAAGGGAGTAAAAGAGGGATGTCTAGTTGAATTTCGTTCGGAAATGGTTCTAACCTAACCTAAACTAACCTGTCACTTTGCTGAAGGGGTACCTACATACTATTATAGTTATGTTTATAACAGGAAGCATTAAGTATACGAATTGTACGTGGTACTACTGTACAATTCCTATAAGAATCATGTACTTAGGTATGTTTGGTAGGTACTCTTTAGGCATATGTCTAGCAGTGGACGTCTTTCGGCGGATTATGATGTTGATGATGATGATTTTTGTATGTATTTCCGAGTTGGGTTAGAATAGCACCACCAACTTTCTTCCCGTGAGTGTCGTAAGAGTCGACTGTGAAAACAGGGCTGAAGTGTACATATTGTGGTGATAAGCCTGGCATCCTATTATTACTTAAATATATTTTTTCTTATAACCTGCAATTACTAGAAGTGGAAATGGAAATCAAATTTCAAGTGTTATGCCTGCCGGGTGGCGCAGGACCGATCATTTTGGCACTCTTTGGGTGAGGCCTATGTCCAGCAGTGGACGTCTTACGGCTGATATGATGATGATGATGATGCCTGCCCCTGTTCGGAATATAGTCATGAGTATGCTCGTATTGGTATTATTAATTATCTGCTATTGCACAAGTTTTTGCAGCATATTGGTTCCTTAAGCATTGATCAGTCGTTAAGTAGCGATGTCGTGGTGTGAAATAAAACCCTTGGAAAGCTAGAATAGCATTTGGCTAAGTTCTTGAGGATTTATCAGATAAGGTGCTCGAATGACTGTAACAGGTAGCCCGATATAATAAAACATGTTAAAGTATCGTACTCGAAGTGCCAACATTACGCTTGCAAATTGTTCGCAGGTAGCGAATATCACGTTACGCCCGATGCATCGGCATTAGCATATCGATGGGCTGCAAATATCTACGGAGCGAAATAAAATGCGCTGTAAAACGTCGTTAACGATCAAATTTTATATGCATCCAAAATCGGATTGTGTTGAGGCTGTTCCGTTTAAAAGGCCGATTTATAGTTCCGTAACTATAAATCGGCCTTTTAAACGACAAATCGCTGTTTGATTCTGGTTTTAAGGCAAATACTTAACTGTTAACTTTTTTGAAGCCATTCTTCACATATCAATGTGACATCCGAGGGGTAAAATAGATGCGTATTTTTTTTACCGAGCGTTAACTAAGAGCGTTAACAGTGGCAGTTAAACGCTGCTGGGTTTTGTCCGCTGCCTGGCCGTGTATTGTAAAATAATAATATGTATAAATAAATTAAAAAATAAACCTACTCGTATAATTGTTCTTGGGGTCCAATTTAAATATTCTAACTTAGCGTCTAAGGAATTACAAGTGTTCAGGGTGTGCTGTTTGATATCAATGTTAAGTTTACTCGCTGCGTGTGGAAGCACACGTAACGCACTGATAGTTTTTTTCTTTTTTTTTATCTTATTTTACTACTCCAAATATATTGATCCAAAGATTTTGAACCAATTGCATGTCTTACGTCCATCAATTATTACGATACTTAACGCACAAAGCACGGAATAGAACTCACGTACTTCCTCGGGACGTAAGTATTCGGGGAAAAATAAAACCTTAGGCGAGTGCACGTTTATACAGCGGGCCGGGGAGTAGTAAATCATTTTAATAATTGATCCTGGTTGAAATATTCATGAAGTTCCAGTGGAAGGATTCCGGGAGAAAATGGATGAAAAATGTTTCGGCCGAAAATATTTCGCTGAACTGACCGTTTTGCTAGTATCGATCCTTTGTTCTATGTCTGGCATTTGCTGCCAAGTCGCGTCGCGTGCGTCTAAGTGACTCCTGTCTTACTCGCACTGTGCGAATTAGAAAGATAGGTTGTCGTCTCGCGTTGCGTCGCGGTATCAGTTGTGGTAAACCCGCAGCTGTTTTATCTGATTGGTACTATTAAAGTTACAAGGAAAAACATGCAGATACATCTTGTTTTTTTTACAATGACAATACGGAATAATAGGATACGTGTTGCAGTTTGCTTAACCCTACCTTTTTCGTTGCTCACTCAATGACATGTTTAAAGGTAGTCAATGTCATTAGTTTTTTTGGTGTTGTTAGGAAAAACTAATAATACCTACAACACATTCAGTGCCAAGAATTGCTACGCGGCTCTTGATTTAGCCGCTCTTGCGGTTTTCCCGATAAGTAGTAGCGAAAAGAAAGTGCCTGGCAGTATGTGTAAAAAAAAAATTACGATACAGTATGTACTAGCAACGATAAATATAAAACCAGCCACTAGAATAAATATTTACAATTTACATTAATGAAAACCATGGTACTAGCAAAACATTCACCAGAATAATATACATATTAATAAAAACCGCATCAAAATCGGTCCCGTAGTTAGAGAATACATACAACAGACTAGGGTAAGTGCACCAGTGAATGAACTACTGTTATAGTTATGGTTTATTAGTTTAAATTGCTGTTTAGCGATTTTGTTTAGAGTATCTCGGGATATACCAACACACGGGATAGTAGTTAATGGTTTATTTTTTTTTAAACAATTAAAAAACTATAACAAATGTTCGTTCATTAACTGGTTCCAAAAAAACAATAAATGAACTAGGTAATTATCGGTCGATGTTCATTTACTGGAAATCTATACACCAGTGAATGAACTAACTTTATGTTCAATAATGAGGTTTGTTCGAAAACTGGACCAACGATGGACAAACCATTGGTGTTTATGTTACTAAAAACTAAATCTTATTACAATCACTAGAACATTAAATTTTGCGAAAACATTAAAACAGGCGTTGCCAGTGAATGAACACTCCAGTTTATTCACTGGATTTTGGCGGTTTTTAATTCTAGTTATATATAACACCTTCTAAAAAATGAGAATCTAAACTTAAATAATTTAAAACGATGTTTGAATAGCACAATTTCACTCTTATGATTTCCAAAAACCACACACCATAAGTTTCAAGTTTATAAAACTAGTACAATGGCACATCAAATAAAAGGTGACAATCTTGTCCCCTTATTACCGGTTCATACAAAAAATCAACGCCCATAGCCCGTCAACTTTAAGCTTCGTTCATTTAGTAACTGTTGCGACTGAGTTGATATAAATGTTACAAAACCCTTACAGTAAATGCTTCTAATCGAGAAAAAAATACCCGGTATGCTAGAAATATACAGAACTCTTAATTTAAGCAAATAAGCAGGTTTTCGTTCATTCACTGGTGCACTCACCCTAGTATACTCAGCAAGTTGTCGAATACCTGTAAACAATAAGGAATGTTAATAAATACATTTTGAAACGTCTATGTAGGCTTTTCTGTTGTTAGTAGTATAATTTCTACAGAAACAAAATAAATAGTATGTACTTAAACGACTAACAACAATATAAGTCAACAAAGTAAGTAGTCAACAAAGTAAGGGATATTATAAGAAGTAATAAAACTAACCAGCTGGTCGGTACATAAAATTTTTAAAGGTATATATTGTTCAACATCACAAACATTGACAAATTTTCAAGTATATCAAGACAGCACGTTGTCAAATAAAATTGGAATAACGTGACTCCAGTCTCCAAGGAAATTTGGTAAGGAAATGCCGACACCGCCCGGTCGGATACGTGTCGAGGAATAATATGCAGAAACGTTAACGCAGGTCATTAGGGCAGCGACCTCGAAGGGATTTCGGGCCCTCGCAATATTTGCTTGTACGTGAGGCAAAATATCGATCGACAATCTTGTAGGATGTTAATGAATCTATGACTGTAAACATTTTGATGGCTTAAGCGAGCTTTCTTATCTCGCAATTTGTTGTATGTGAAATTAAATGGATAATGTAAAGTACTCCATTTCCAACACATTTATTGACGAGAATCGATCGTGTTTACCTAATTTTCGATTGTTACTGATTCATAGCTTGTATAACTAAATAAAAGTTTTGAATCAATCATATTTTATGTAGGTTTAAGGTAATCGGTGGGGTAGAAGTCAAATTTATTGAACACATGTTGGGAAACTTTTCATATTTTAAATAGTTCATTTATAAAATGTATCTACCTACAAAAATGACAGTCAGCATGATTTATTTGGTCGTAAGGAATATACGTAATGGTTGCAAAATGCAAATATTATTTATAAAAACACTAATTTCACGCCCACTGAATATATTATGATATGATAATACAATCTTAAATATACATTTAATTCTAAAAAGAAATCGAAAATTAAATGAAAGCTGTATTTAATTTACATAAATCTGTAGGAAATAGCAAACACCCTATATTAATAAACATCAAACAACGAACTAACCAATTATTCTTTTGAATTGCAAAATCCTTAATTGCGTTCCGCGGAGTCTGATGTAATTCAAAACCCTGAAAATGACGTGAATGAATCTTTAATATACTGTTTGAATCACAATGCCCGCAATTTGCTTTGGCGTAAGAACGTTTGTTGAGATGGCCGGCCAGTAAAGTGGGCATAGGAATTGATTAGCCGAATTTAAATTTCTATTGTCGGTATGTTAATAAAAGTAATTGGTATTTGACTTTGTAGTAGAGTTTACGAAGAATGTTGTACAACGTCTGTTTATAAGAACAGTCAACTGCATTAACTGACATATTATTTGATGTTTACTGGTACCTATGCGATTGTCAAAACACTCCGCCGCACTGGGCGCTTGAGAACAGTTCCTCGTCGCAGCATGACACCAGGCAAGAACCCGCGTGTCATTGGGCCTACCTACTACGAGCGACTACCCGCTGATCTTAGACTGGAACCATCTGACGAAGCATTTAGACGCCGCCTGATATACCTTTTATTGGAAAATCCATTATACTCAGTTAATTGTATATGGATCTTGATTTGACATGTTAAAATATGATTATTACCTATTTAAATTGGTTTTAATATGATTTGACATTAATTTCTAATTAATATTGTAAATTGAACGACGTTACCTACTGGTTGACATATTTGTTCTTTTGATATCGGTTTATTTTTCTATTCACTCGTTATTGTGTACATTTGTTGACATTGTCTTAATTTAATATTATACGATCGTGATAAAAAAAAATTTTTTTTTGACATGTATGTAGAGTGAACTATAAATATGTCCATGCACTGCTATCCGTAATGTCAAGAATTCCATAATACATTTTTTTTTGAAGAAGCCAATTATGTAACTTTGATATACATGTTTTTTGGCACATGCTTAAATATTTTAACTGCCACGCAATAACAATTTTTGTTACAGTGTTGAGTGGACGTTTTTGGTTTTACCAATCTTGAAGGGTACCTCGTACATAGTAAGGGTACATGTTTCTTTTAATTTTTGGAATAAAGAGGGATATGACTTAACAAATTTAGTAACTTCCATTGTATATCCATTGTATATAGTGATTGTACAGTAAGTAACTAACCGGCTTGCTAGGGGTTGCTAACGACGAATAGATAAGTACCTAAAAAAAAGCGGCCAAGTGCGAGTCGGACTCGCACATTAAAGGTTCCGTAAAATAAATTGCGGTTTACGATTTATGAAGTTATTAAAAAAAACTACTTACTAGATCTCGTTTAAACCAATTTTTGGTAGAAGTTTGCATGGTAATGTACATCGTGTATTTTTTAGTTTTATCATTCTCGTATTTTAGAAGTTACAGGGGGGGCACACATTTTACCACTTTGGAAGTGTCTCTCGCGTAAACTATTCAGTTTAGAAAAAAAATATATTACAAATACAAACCTTAACATCATTTTTGAAGACCTATCCATAGATACACGTATGAGTTTGATGAAAAAAAATTTTTTGAGTTTCAGTTCTGTGTATGTAAAACATAATGTTTTTTTTTCGATTTTTTGTGTGAAAATCTTAATGCGGTTCACAGAATACATCTACTTACCAAGTTTCAACAGTATAACTCTTATAGTTTCGGAAAAAAGTGGCTGTGACATACGGACGGACAGACAGACAGACATGACGAATCTATAAGGGTTCCGTTTTTTGCCATTTGGCTACGGAACCCTAAAAACTTCAATAATATGTCGAACCACGAAACACAAACACATTACCTAGAACGTTGTCATTGAAAACATATATCATGATATGTTAAAGGGCAGGTGTCACCGAAATGTATGTTCTGTTTATATAGCTAATGGGCGACCCACACTTGACAGGAAATGAGCAACCCTAATGTAGGTAAAGCCGCGTCCAAACACAACTTTAACAGAACACCTGCCTTCTTAACTTTATGGCTGTCATACGCACTTGGCACGGTAGAACAGTAGGTACAATAGGTATTATCAAACTGCGATTAGAATGGGATTGGGGGTGACAGTTTTGCCGTATATATATTTCAAAGTTTATGAACTGAGGGCTATTACATTCCCAAACTCATCGCGGTTGAATTAAACAATGAACATGGCTGCTCACGGTGTAAAGAAAATTATAACTGCATGAGATTTCTTGGACACCGTAATATAAACTTTAAAATGTTTTAAAGAGGATTGTGAACCTGTAATTTTTCATACAAAAAGCGATAACGTTTTTCACCCCGTAAACATTGTTCGATTTTCATTATTTTTGGACATGTTGTAGATATAATGAATAACTAGGTCTGTACGTTGATTTTTGAGAAATACTGCTTGCGTTAAAAGTAATTAGCATCTAAAAATCGATATTTTGACTGAAAAACTTTGTCTATCGTTTTATTTATTTTTAAATGAATCTTAACTGATTTACTGAAAAAGGAAAACGTACGGACATAGATTAAAGTGTACTGAGTCCAATAATACCAAAATTGTTTAATTTCATGAAGGTTTAGGGGGGTAAAAACGTTATCACCCGATACAATATTTCAACAAGGGAATGTAGGCAATTGCCTTCAGGACTTGCTACTCTCTCTATCGCACGATACGGGTGAGGCACAGAGCAGTGTGAAACAGATAGATTTTTTTTAAATACCTACTCGCGCCGCGTATCGGCACTTCACAATCCTCTTAAATTAAAGGGGAAAATTGCTTGCAGCTTTTATATTTATAACGAATGTTTAAGAACAAATAAATTATAATTAATTCTTCTTAAGGTAACATAGCATCTTAACATGATGGAATACCGTGTTTTATATACAAGTTTCGTGGATGGTTCAATTCCTTGGAAATGCGCAAAACGATTTAAAATACGATTTAAGATGTGAAATAGAGCAAATAAATTGAGATCCTGAACATTATCCTGAACAAACACAAACTCGTTGCATTATGTATCTTCAAAGACACACTTTGGTATTTATTTTGGTGAGCACACGCTAGTATGCGAGAGGCGTTATTTGACTATCGCCTAATGGAAGAAAACACCACTGGCTCGTCACCCGCTGACCCAATTTGGGTTTAGATTACACACTGCGGCAAGTTAACCTATAATCTTTTCGGTAAAACTTGAAAGTTGTAAAAGTAAATGGACATCACTTATTGAGTGCCTTACATAATGACAAACTTTACTTAAAATGTAGGTGTTTATGACCCCGTGTGGTACTAGGTTAAAATAACACATCCCTCTTTCCACGTGGGGTATCGTAAAAGTTGACTTTGGGAATAGGTGGCCCTACGGCGGATCTTAGAGTGTTGTTAGCGATTGGTTAACAAGCTATCACTGAAAATGTAAGTACCAGTGCTGTGATATCACAAACGCTGGTAGATTTTGACTTGTTAAAGTGCCATTGCGACCTTATGCCAGAATAAACTTAATTTATTGCATTTATTTATCATAAAAACATGACCTAATCATTCATAACTTAATATCATTGTCCTTTTAAAAACAAAATATAACAAAATCGTAGTTGCTGATTTCTGTTACATCTTCGATATTATCCTATTTTGTCCTATGTAGTCGTTTTTAGGGTTCCGTAGTCAAAAAGTAAAACGGGACGCTATTACTAAGACTCCGCTGTCCGTCTGTCGGTCCGGGTTACCTATCATAAACTCGATTTTTTTTATTCCAATTATTAAAATCCCGAAAACATTTCGCTTTATTTTAGTTGGCCGAAATTTTGTTTGCCCGAATTTACATTTCCCATATTATTATTTTCCCAATTCTCAGTTCGTTGCAATTTTGATTCGCATATGATTCGAATAGACACTTATTAAAATTCCGAAGTATCACATTTGCCACTAGGTTTAGGTGCCGAAAAGTATTAAGTCCGAAATATCATTATCCCGCTACACCAAAAGATCGAAAATGTAGTATGTCAAATTCCGTTTCCTAACGCACGGCAATTATTTTAACCTAACTTAAACCTAACCTAACCGCCAACGTGTCGACGTCACCCCGCTTCGCGGGGTGCCTATTTCCGCTCTAAGGGACACAAGATAACCATAACCTTACCTGTCATAAATACAATTGTTACGGTTTGCCCCCCACCACCCCTTTTCATCCTTTTGATATACTCGTACAGCACTTTAGTATTTTGAGATTTTGTGACGGTAAAATGATATTAGGGAAAATGAGATTTAGTTCTTACGTAGCATCGGAATAATTATGAACAGGTGGTTAACAAATCGGTTGTCAAATAATAATGTTGGCAATCGTTCTTCTGGTTATTGAGTTTCGGGAAAACGTTAATGTGGGAAAACAAACCAGCGGAATTTCAAAACTATGGTAACCAAAGTATATGGGTTATAAGAATTCGGTGAACCGTTTTCGGACAAGTGAAAATCGGACAAAAGTTTTTCGAAACATCGATAGGTTACCGTCTGTCCGTCTGTCACCAGGCTGTATCTCAAAAACCGTGATAGTTAAATATTGTTTTATATATTTTTTTTCTTTTACTATGTTACACGAATCGGCTTAGTCCCAAACTAAGCGTCGACGATAAACATATTTATATAGATAAATAAATACTTAAATACATAGAAAACATCCATGACTCAGGAACAAATATTTTGTGCTCATCACACAATTACATGCCCTTACCAGAATTCGAACCCGGGACCTCCGGCTTCGTAGGCAGGGTCACTACCAACTAGGCTACAGGAGCCTCCCATACAACAAACGTGATTATTTTGCCGTTTTTATAGATAATGGTACGGAACCCTACGTGCGCGAGTCCGACTCGCACTTGGCCGGTTTTTTGTACTGCTTTGTTTGTGTGAGGTGTGCAATATTATAAACAGTATTTGTATTGTATTGTTACAATACAACAAAGTTTTAATGCTACAGTTATTTTAATGCTGGATTATACTTTTATTTTTCGTAATAAAATATTAAGATGCAAGTTCCCTATTACTGAGACTGTTCCAATGGTCGCTTACAGTAAGCGACCATTGGAACAGTCTCAGTAATAGGGAACTTGCATCTTAATATTTTATTACGAAAAATAAAAGTATAATCCAGCATTAAAATAACTGTAGCATTAAAACTTTGTTATGATTTATTTTTCTGATGTTATATGCATTTGAAATCTGCGCGCGCCGGCACCCCCCGAAAACGCTCTATACTAAACGGGCTTATGCTATGACGTCACAGCATAGCCTTTACTATGGAGTAAGTCATTAATTTGCGATTATCTCCACAAAATTTACGTTTAAGTCTATACTTGTAATACAAAATATCATTTCTAATTTAATATTCTATGTAACTGTTACGTTATTTTATCGAAAAAATAAAAAATAAATTTTCGTCATTTTAACGTTAGGTACCTAAAACTAATAAAATCGTTTTTTTTTCTTTTTTTTCTTTTGTATGATATCTCTACGTATATCCGCATCGATTGAGTGCAATTTATTCGAAATTGAAGTCCCATGCAAGTTCCCCATTGTTCATCTCAGATCTCACTTCTCACATAGGTACTTATATACCTAGATCAATACAACGTACTATTTAAGATCCGTCCGATCCGTAAGTGTGCATTGTAACATTCACAGGTGGTAATTTTGGGACAAAAGTTTCGCATTCCAAATTCATAAATATCAAATAAAAGGAAATGTTTTTAAAAGTATTGCTCAGAGCAGAATTTGAACTACGTACTAACGTTCGAAACGTTACGCGATTACCCCTCAGTTCAAGAAATGTTTCAACTATGTCCCTATTATTACTTGGTAAGCAGACGGAACTGCTTAGTACAAAATTACTTTCGTACAACTCGTCCGAAATATCTGCGAACCTCGCTTCGCCAAATCACCTTGCCGGCCTCTATAAGACCCCATCAAAATCTCACCCCCACCATGTCTCCTTCCCGGAGATCAATTCTATCAGGAGAAATCAGTCGTATTGCAGCTTGATAGTATGCTCAAGCCAGGTTCGCACATATTTCCGACGAGTTGTATTACATTTCAGTCGCAACGCAACGTGTTACACCGACGCGTTTCAACGCACGTTGATTTGCATCAATATAAAGAGCATGCCAAACAAATTGAAATTCAAAACATAACTATTTACTACATCTCCGATTTACCCCCAGTACCTACAGTAGGTAGGTACTAATGGATTGTCTATCGCCATCACATGCTTAATCTAGTTAGGTCTGGAGTTTCCTTGAATGATGTTATGCAGAATGGGCCAGCCGTTCAGAGTGAGCTCAGAAGATTATTGAGCCGTAAATATACTTGTTTTCCATTGTACCCCTTAGTATAATTTACTTATACCAGTAGCTCTGTGAGCAGTAGAATATGCGAGACAGCTTTTTTTTTCAAAAACTTAATCGACAAAAAAAGTTCTATATCTAATTATAATTATCGAACCTGGGGACCGATTTTTGACTTTCGAGCGCTCGAAAATTAAACAAAAATAAATACGATTGTAGGGTCAAAATTGCAGTCTATTACTTTCTACCGACATAATTAAATACGAGTGGTGAATACCACTCGTTTTTTAATTTTCTATCGCTATTTCAAATTAGAATTCCATTATTTATGACCGTATTCGAGTGAAAGAGTCGAGCGCTCGAAAGTCAAAAATCGGTCCCCTGCTTACAAAATTTCACGAGAATCGGTTGAGAAATGCGCCGTAGAGGAGAACAGTCGCACGGCGGGACAGCGAACATCGGGACATACGAAACAATCGTTCGCTTCGCTCGCTCGTTTAATAATGTTGAAGGTATGTATGTTAAGAAAATCATCAGCATGTTTAACGGGATCGGGAATTATATTGCAATTTTCGGAATTCAATATTACAATAGTATGACTAAACAGATTATTCTGCCACACGCATGCTTGTTCTTACAATGCGTCGCATAACAATGAGGACACACCCAACAAATATGTGCCAAACGTCAAAGACAACCGAATTTATACGGATTAATTCAATTGAGTCTACGAATATATTGCTACCTTATTGACAATGGCGTCATGGACAAATAAACCGACCCTACGCTTCTATTTTCTACTCAAACCAATAAACTCCCTTTACAACATAAGTTAGGGCACAGCAAACAATCAAGTAAATAGGTCGTAAATTCCTCCAGGCCGAATCTCGAAACTGAGTTATGACTCCTCGAAGATTTACGTCCGAAAGATTGACTTTATTCGTTAGGCCATTCAAGTAAGGGCCGCCATTAAAGAGGCAGTATTCAGAAAACGGCGTTATCAGAGGGAGAGAGATAACTGTGTCGGAGAATACTATCTTATCGCGTTCTCCGTTTCGTTTCCGCTAAATGTTTCGTCAAGCTAAACGAAAATAGCATTAAGATATTGGTGTAATGTTGAATGAGAATTTAGATTGCTGCTTTGACTAGTATGTTTCCGGAATAAATAATTTTAATTTCATTTCATTTGTTCGTTTTGAGATACCCGTGGGAAAAACTTTAAATAATAAATTAATAAATATTACGGGACAACCTTACACAAATCAACCTAGGCCCACGGTAAGCTCAGTAAGGCTTGTGTTGTGGGTACTAGGCGACGATATATATAATAGATAAATACATATTAGATACTTATATACATATATAACATTCATAACTCAGGAACAAATATTCGTGATAAACACACAAATAAATGCCCTGACCGGGATTCGAACCCGGGACCTCCAGCTTCGTAGGCAGTGTCACTACCAACTGGGCTACGGAGGCCGTAAAATACTTAGTTCAATTATATACTTAGTTCAATTATACAAGAATAGTAAAGTCTTAACAGAAAACAGACATACATGAAACTTACGTCTGTATTTTCAAAACGGATAGTCCGACCTCATGAAGTTAATTTTTCTGTGCCAGTTTTAGTATTCGTCAATGGTAAAGTAGAGAGCAAAGGTGTTAGGTTGCTAGCCCATCGTCTTCAACACATTTCAACCCTTTTTTATCGGTTGCTGACAAGCGTATGGTCTACTGAAGTCGTAGCGGTTACCGTAGCATATGGATGAATACAGCTAGAGGACTAGCATGCGCGTTTCCGACCCTTTAAAAACTTGTCCTTGGACAACCCTATTTCCATAGTCTACCTTTATGATACCCACGGAAAGAATGGGAGTAAGACTATTATAATCCGGACGGGTATGTTATCTTATTACGTAACCGTAATAACATGTCCGAAAATTTGTTTTAATGACGGCCACAACAAGGTTACCTTTAATGACCCTTGTGATTAAGTCCATACAATCAGGTAAAGTGAATATTTTAACTGCAGTGTTTTCTTTTCACGTTTATAGTTTTTTATGGAAAGTGGATAGTTAACGTGTCCACGTAACCACGTTGTTTTCCATAACTATGGTCACTTCCGCTTTTGGCTGTCAGTAAAGTCAGTATTCGATTTATTACTACCCGCCTACATTTAAATAAATGCTTCCTTATTGGCGCCAGATGTACGGAAGTAGAGCAGTACCAATGCAGTACGTATGCGTACGGTACCGTTTCCGCGCAATACAATACTTAATAAATTTTATGCTGTATAATAAATGTAATACTGACAGTAAAGGATGACTCACGCTAGAACGGGTTTTCTAAGAAAAACGACGGCGTTTTTGCGCGGCCGAGACTTACCTAAGCACGGCCGAGCCTCGGCCGAGGCTCGGAAGCGGCTCCGTGTCGGCACGGCCCGGCTGTGGCTCAGTTGGTATAGCTCAGCCGCTCAAAAACGCCGTCGTTTTTATGAGAAAACGGCCCGGGCCGGAGTCGGCCCGTTCTAGCGTGAGTCATCCTTAAACCAACAAATAAGGAAATTTGGGCGACATCAGTAAGCTCTCGGTAAAGTAAAAAACACCGCATACTGATTCCGCCACACCAAGTGCGGAAGTAGCCACAGTTGCCAACAAAATGGCCGCTTCAAAGTTTCAAACATTCGAATTCACCACCGAGAAGTCACTTCAGAACAAAACGCAATTTCTACCTACTATAACAATTACGTTCTTCAAGATAAGAGGCCCTAATATCAATTAAATCAATTTTAATATTAAAAAGTCCTCAGAGACACGATGAAGAATCACGACTCTGCCACTCCTCTGTAATTTGAGGTTCATTGTTATTGAAATCGAAAATTAGAATTCAATTTCTTCGCTCTGCGGGTGAAGGAATGATCGATCCATCGTCACTCAACGGATACTGAGGCTTGGGATGGTAGGAACTGCCATATCTGACCCTGTTATTGCCTGAATTAATTATAGTAATACCTATGTGGGTCGTGCAGAGTGAAATAAACGGAAGTCTTCTTTCCTCAATAGTTAATAGCTTTTGTACCTGTGAGTTATGGTGTAATCGCACCGGTTTATTTATGCTTAAATTTGGTTTACGGCTTATGCAGATTATGAATCCAACCAAATTTCAGGTGAAATCAAAGAGATACAACCTTAATCTCTAAGCTCTATGACACTAGTAAAAGTTATAATACTTAATTATGTTGGCAGTTTTTGTAATTAATTCATTGTTTTTTTTTAATTATTTTATTTATTTGTTACAGGGCTATACATAGCACTGT
Organism: Epinotia brunnichana; assembly: GCA_963854355.1. Classification (NCBI taxonomy): domain Eukaryota; kingdom Metazoa; phylum Arthropoda; class Insecta; order Lepidoptera; family Tortricidae; genus Epinotia; species Epinotia brunnichana. The sequence continues at coordinate 20,316,530 of OY977949.1, forward strand.
GTATTAAAAAAAATAATATTATGGTTGAGATTATTTTAATATGCCGATTTGTTTTATAACTGTCATTGAAATTAGAAACTTTTACCTTGGACGGTAGAGTTGCTTTTTGGAAGGATACAATTTGGCCAACTCAAATAATCTCAAGTATAAGATAAATAATAGCCATAATTTCAATATATGACACATTATGTATTCAGATTAAAGAATTGAGCCAGTGTGGGGGCAATGAGTTTTTTTTAGCTAGGGCTAGGTTTGTGGCTTTTTTTTAAGACATGCTTTCTACAGCTCACAGAACCACTAGGACTATTATATTGCTGGTACAAACTTACACGCGGCTTAATTTAGACATCATAAAATCCATAATTTTATGTAGAACGAACAAACACAACAATCGCTTTAGGTACACAAACTCCATCACGCCGTAATAAGCTTAGATTTAAATTAAATAGTTAATTAACGTTCAATATCACAGGCAACGCGGTGCCGAGAGGCTGGAAATTATAAGGCATTTTCCTGTGTTTTCACCCGTCGTATGTCGGACCGTTTGAATATTTCATGCTCGATAATTTATTGCATGATTTAGTGCGCGAGGGTACTTCGTAGGTTAGGAAATATGCACACGTTTTCACGCTCACTAATGATACTGAGGGGTCGGGGTAGTTTTAGAGCGCCGTCAGGTAAGGTAAAGTAATCCAGTCAGCGTTGGTGCATATCGATTGATGCCAAGGCTTACTGTTGAAAGGATAATCTAAGAGAAGGTAGAGGTAATGAACGCCATTGTCGGCGCGTATAGACACGGCTGGTGGCTTATGGCTCAGGCTGGCTTGATGATGTGGATGGCAGGTTGGTGAAATGACGAAGGCGGCGGTTCAGCAAATGAAATACTTACTTTTAATTCGGTAATGTTTACATGGTTTGCATGAATCTAACTTTATATAATAATGACAAGTAAGTTAAATAGGTAAAAGCTGTGTGTTGCAGCTCACGAAGCGGAAATCGAAGTGCGAGTCATTTTCCACGTCCAATATCTCCATTGGTGCTTGAAAGGATGACGATCCAACATGTGATTGGCTGCCGATCACGTCATAAGTATGTGCCTCTGATTGGCCACTGGGCTATGCCGCGATTTGTGACGTACTTAATGGAAGATGCACCGTGTCACTAGGCGCACTGTCGCTAGACGCATGCCGGGTTGAAGGTCACCGTCCGCCACCAGCTGATAAGCGCGTATTGAAAGTGCGCCTTAACAGCCATCAAGAGAGATTTAAGAGAGATAGGTACAGTAGAGTATCATCACGCTCATATTTGGAGCAGCTCAACTGGGGAAGTACCTCCATCTTACAGAAGACCGCTGAAGGTGTTTTTGATGTTTCAGGATATAATACTAACCGAACCTAACCTATTAATATATTCTAATAAATCACCTGCGTCCGCATTTTCGTTTAGCGGAAAATGGCGTTCTGTCTTCCCCAATTTTAGATTCCAAATTCACATATGAATCAAAATCTTTTAAGTAAATCCAATTTTATGCCCTTTGCTACAATCTCACTGTGACACACTGTAGGCGACACAGCGCAATCGCGATTGCCAGGAGCCCGGGCCTATCTTTCTTAACTTGGCTGCATTTCATGTTGAACGGTTCCCTCATGAAATTTACATACGAAAATAGTGTAGTTTACTTTGATTGAGTGCGTACTCAATTTCTGTCGCTTGGATGCTTTCTTTTATAGACATAAAGTGATTTATTTTATGTATTAAGTTTGTTAGGTTATAGATTTGAGAGATTTGGTTTATGTAGGTGTTATCGCTGGGGGCAATAACACGCGACGTGAGCTGAATGAGATGGAGAATGGGAGTGAGAAATGGGAACTGGCTTACTTGAATATGTAGGTAAGGTTGTTCTGTGTACTGGGCCGCGACGACTTAAGCGGCTTGCCGTGCTGATATGATGGATGGGCTGAGTAGGAGTCTTCTTCTGGTTTCGAGCCGACCTTGAGCTGATGAAAGTCTTCACGCACACTGAGGGTTATAATTCACTCGCGCGCCTAGTTTTGAGCTGATGAGCCACGTAACGTCACAGTCACTACAATAAGGGTACCGGCCGGTATAATCACGACACTTTCGTAGGTTCAGGTGAGCACGGAACGCTGGGATTGAGATACACGTCAGTGCGCGACGGCGGTCAAATGGCTACTCTCGCGGCGCGTCGCTTGCGTCGGCACGTCAACGAGTGAATCGATGAATGATTGAACGAGTTACCTATATCGTCGCGCCGATGGCGCGAACATCCTGGGGGGCCCGTAGTAGAGCCTCTTCCTGAGCTGAATCCAATGGAAACCTGGCTATCTTTAGCACAGGTCTGCGCAGATGTCCACTGGCGGTGTCCAGATCCACAACTCGGATCACTCCATCCTTGCCAGGTATTGTGCGGGTAATTCGACCCAGTCTCCATTGCAGCGGTGGCAAGTTATCTTCCTTGATGAGCACGAGTTCGCCAACTTGAGGAGGCGATGAAGGGGAAAGCCATTTTGAGCGGGTTTGGAGAGTATGGAGGTAAGATCTAGTCCACAGAGTCCAAAAGCGTTGAGAGAGAGCTTGTATGAGCTGAAAGCGTTTAAGAGCAGATAACGGCCTGTCATCAAAGGACGGCTCGGGCAGAGTAGTGAGTGGACGGCCTATGATAAAATGTCCAGCGGTTAAGGGTTCAATGTCCGTAGGGTCGGATGAAAGTGGGCAGAGAGGTCTAGAGTTGAGTACAGCCTCGATTCGTGTCAGGAGTGTGGAGAATTCCTCAAAAGTAAGGTGCTGTTCACCAACTACACGATAGAACAACTGTTTCGTAGATTTGACGTTAATTTCATGTAAGGCACCGAACCAAGGCCCCTTGGGGGGGTTCAGCAACCAGGTTACCTGCTGGTTGGCGAGCTGGTGTGTGATTGCATCATTATTTTCAGCGAGGAAGTTTTGAACTTCTTTGAGATGATTTCTAGCGCCTACATAATTCGTGCCGCAATCCGATCTAATTAGAACTGGTGTACCGCGACGCGAGACAAATCTTTGCAACGCTGCAAGAAAGGCTTCCGTGGTAAGAGCGGAGACTGCCTCCAAATGAACTGCCTTCGTTGAAAGGCACACAAATATACAAAAGTACGCCTTTAACAGTTTAGCGTTCCGTAACGTGCTAGACTTAACGAGAAATGGGCCGGCAAAGTCAGTCGTGACTTGGCTAAATACAGGTTGTGGGTTAACCCTATCTGCTGGAAGGTCAGCCATAAACGGGGCTGCTGGTTGAGCGCGAGTTCGGAAACATCTAATACATTTGAACACACGGTGTCGGATCGCACGGCGAGCGGATAGTATCCAGTATTGCTGGCGGAGCATTGCGTGTAGAGTGTCAGCGCCAGGATGGCAGTGCACTCTGTGGTAATGGTCAATGATGAGGTCAACGAGCGGGCTTGAGCTGGGAAGAATGAGTGGGTGTTGAGCGTTGTACCTAAGTGACGCATGAGAGAGACGACCACCGACTCTCAAGAGCCCATCTTTCAAGAATGGGGAGAGACGCTGGAGTCGATTGCTGCAGAGTTTATTAGTGTGGAGACGATGAATGTCTTCTGCAAACTCATTCCGCTGAACAGAGCGGACCCAGAATAACAGAGCTTCTCTCCGTTCACAGGCTGTCAACGGTCCAGAGCGACGTACATCTGGGCCGTGCTTACAATTATAAATGAAGCGCTTGATACAAGCCGTCACTCCGACGAGCTTGTCAAAAGAGCTGAAGCGGGTAAGCAGATCATGATCCAGATCAGGAACTGCTATATGAGCTGGCACACTTTTTGGCTTAAGGCCTGGTAAAGCGTGATGACCCAGAGCGGCTGGCATCTGGGGCCAGGTATGAGGAGGCTCTTTGAGCCAGCTGGGAGACCACCAGAGGTCATGGGTTGATAGAGATTGGGCTGACATACCCCTGCTTGCACAGTCTGCAGGGTTGAGGTTCGTAGGGACATGCCTCCACCTAGGGCTGATCGGGCTAGACGTTATTTTAGCCACTCGGTTGGCTTCAAATGTCTGGAGTCGGTGAGGGGGCGTGTTGAGCCATGCTAACACTATTGTGCTATCTGACCAACAGGTATGTTGTTCTATAGCAATGTGAGCTGACAATTTAGCTGACAGTCGTGTCATGAGCTGTGATAAAAGAGCTGCAGCTGAGAGTTCCATTTTGGGAATTGAGAGGCGATTCTTGATAGGAGCGACCTTCGACTTGGCAATGACCAGATGCACATTGACAAGTCCATTGGCATCGAGCTCGTGCAGATAAGTGACAGCACCATAACCGGCTTCTGAGGCGTCCGCGAACCCGTGAAGTGAGTAAGTGGACGTGGGCTTGTATTTGCAGATGTGCCGAGGTAAGCGGAGATTTGAGAGTTGAGGAAGGTCTTGTGAGATGTGCTGCCATTCTGTGTGAACTTCATCGGGGGTGGGCTCGTCCCATCCCAGTTTCAGAAGCCATAACTTCTGTAAAAGTAGCTTTGCGCGGAGTATGACGGGTGTAACCCAACCATTGGGGTCGTACAGCGAAGCTACTGTGCTGAGTATTGAGCGTTTTGTGACTTGGGTCAGTGAGGGGAGAGAGATGCGATAAGTGAACTCATCCGATTGAGGAATCCATTGTATACCTAATACTTTAATGGAATTCGATTCTGGGCTGATGTCGAAGTCTTTAGGCATGTCACATTGGTCATCTGGGAACCGATTAAGGAGCTGAGAAGAGTTGGAGGTCCATTTACTGAGCTGAAAACTACCTAGGGCCAGTAAGTTAATCAACTCTGTTTGGAGCGCTTGAGCAGACTCCACAGAGTCATGACCACAGAGTATATCATCGACGAAAACTGAATTGCGTAGGACCTGAGCAGCGTGCGGGTAGTGATGACCTTCGTCATCCGCCAATTGGAGCAGAGTACGGAGGGCGTGGTACGGGCTTGAGCGTAATCCATAGGAGACGGTATTTAGTGCGTAAGTGAGCAGGGGCTGGTCCGGTGAAGACCGCCAGAGAATGAGCTGATACTGTCGTTGGTCTGGGTGGATGAGTATGTTTCTGAACATCATTCTGATGTCAGTACTGAAAACTATGGGGTGTATCCTGAAAGACATGATAATGTCAACTATATCTTGCTGGAGAGCTGGACCTGTGTGCAGGCAATCATTAAGACTGACGCCATTTGAGCTTTTACTGGACCCATCAAAGACAGTGCGTAACTTGTCGGATCCCGATTTGAAGATGCCGTGATGAGGAATGTAGAAATGAGGCTTGTTCGCGAAGGTACTTGGGTGGCATGGTGACATGTGTCCTAGGTTGAGATAGTCGCTCATAAATTCAACATATTTAGAGCGTAGGGGCGGATTTGCTTGTAGTTTCCTTTCCAGTGTAAGAAACCTGCGTAGTGCAATGGCATGAGTGTTGCCTAAGGCCGGCGCATTTGGTAGAAACGGCAGTGTTACCATATAGCGGCCTGATGGATCTCGGGTGGTTGTAGTACGGAAAATTTCCTCGCACTGCTCTTGTAATGGGCTGGTCTGTACATGAGGTTGTGGTTCTTCTGTCTCCCAGAACCTCTCAAGGTTCTTGTAAATGTCATGTGTGGGTACGTCAGATTCTGGCTGAGAGCTGGTAATATGAGCTGAGTTGGCCTGGTTTGCAGGTGTTGCATATAAGTCCTCAATGGGTCCTATCAATGCGAAGTCGAAAATCGTGCCGAAGGCTATGGGCTTCCCTCGGCCTAAGGAGACCTTAGTCCCGTCCAGAACTTGGCCGAGAACATCAGAACCTAACAAGAGATCGATTGGAGCGGGTGTGTTATATCCTTGATCTGCTAAGGGAATATTTGGCTGGCCTCTCACTTGTGCTATGTGTGGGACCTTTTGTAACGGTAGATAACCGGTAACGTGTTTTAAAATATGCGCAGTAGCCGTAATCGTGGGTGTGTCATGATGTGTAGGTCGACAGATTATTGTGATTGATGCCTTTGATTCCTGTGAGTGGTGGTTGCCCACTCCTGTGATTTTGAGTGATGTTGAGTTTTGTGGTAACTTTAAATTACGAGCCATGCGCTGAGTGATAAGTGTGAGCATACTACCGCAATCTAGCAGGGCTCGTGCTGTGTGAAACTGGCCATTTACGTCTGCTATTTTTAGCGTGACGGTAGGCAATAATATGGGCTGATTGATTGCGTGCTCATCCTGTCGTGGGTAATCACAAGAGGAATGATTCGCTGTTGGTGGAGCTGATCGCGGTGAGCGAGCTTGAGATGTCTGGGTATGGGCTGAGTGTGTGTGGTCTGCGTGTGAGTGTGTGTGTTCTGGGTGTGAGTGTGTGTGCTGATTGTCTTCCTCTTCACAGTGTTCAGTTATTGTAGGTAGTCACGATTGACCACCTGCTCGGGACGTACTGGGCGAGCGAGGGTGGTCCTGAGACGTGGGTTTCGCCTGTGAGGCGTGTGCCGAGAACGGTTGGTACTCATTAGCTGGACGCGTCCTGGGCTGTTCTCTCAGATGTGGAGGTAGGAGATGAGCGGACGAATGAGTTGGAGAAGAAGCACCGGGGCGGTGAAGAGATGTGTGGTGTCTGTCATTCCCACACTCTTTGCAAGCCTTCGTGGACTTGCACTCATTCTCATAATGGGGGCCTAGGCAGCGTCGGCAGCGGTTGCGGGCCTGAACAAAGTCCCAACGGCCTTGTATTGGTTGGTCGTTGTACCGTGGGCAGGCGATGAGCTTGTGCCCTCTTTCTCCGCAGTATGGGCAGGGCATGGTGTTGGTGGTGTTTGCGTCTTGAGGTGACGGTTGAGCTGAGTAAGTCGGCCTGTGCTGAGCTGAATAGTCTGACCGGCTCCTAACCGGGGTCATGGGACGTGATTCATGATACGCAGTCTGTCGGGGCGGGCCTCGAGGAAAGTTTACGGGAGACTGCCTGCGGTACTGAGCTGGTTGTGGCGAATGCTGAGTGAGTTGGGAGGTGCTGGGCTTGGGTGAGCTGGACCATTCGGTCTCTACACAACGCGCGTGCTCTTCCAAGAAGGTGATCAGGTTCTTGAGGGTGGGCAGAGACTGGCGTGATCCGTACTTTCGTTCAAAAAGTGTCCGAAGTTCACCTTTAAGTTTTCGCACTACTATAGACACAAAAACATAGTCACTTTCTTGCATGGGCAGATCGAGGTTATTGAGGGCGCATTGCGCGGAAATGAGCGGAGTTAAAAAGAGCGTGCGTATATCGGAGCGCACGTGAATGTTGGGCAGTTCAATGATGATATCTACAAACCGGTCGATCAAGACCCGACGATTTTCATAGCGCCGAGTTAGGATATTCATCGCTACGGCGAAATTGTCGTTGGTGAGCTGGAGGTGGGATACCATACTGCGTGCCTCGCCTGTCAGGCACGAGAGCAGGTAGTGGAGCTTTACGGCATCCGAAATGATGGTCATGTCGTCCGTTAAGCTCCTGAAGATGGTAATGAAGGACGGCCAGTCTTCAACCTTTGAGCTGAACTTTGGGAGCGTGATTTTGGGTAGCACAGTTGTAGGCGTGGCAGACGTGGAGGGGTGAGAAGTCTCTGGGAGGGCCGCAGTCACGCTCAATTTGTCGAACGCGACTAGGATGTAATTGTAGTCCGTTACCGCGGTGTCATAATGTTTTGTGTAGACGGCTTCGGTCTCGTCAGTGAGTTCCTCGTCGTCTAGTATTTCATAATAGACGTCCTCTAGCTTGGATTTATAGAGGTCTACTTTTGTGTACCGAGCCGTGAAATCCGACAATGTATATTTTTTCGTATCCTTTGCTAGTGCTGCCTCCGCAATCTCCTTGAGCAGAGTAATTGCCTTTGTTGCCTCTCGGAAGATGGCTGCTTGCGATTTGGACGGCATGGTGTTGTTTATGTGTACTTAAATGAGTTGAGAGACAAAAAAAATAATAAAAAAATAATAATAATAATTTAAAAAATATGACACCCTGTATGATGACTTGTGATGAGCTGACTAACAATTGACTGTTACACCAATGTGAATTTGTCAACAAAAGATAAAAAACCAAAAAAATTGTTGCACAAAAAAAAAAATTTTCTCCCTGGACACCCTGTGTTTCACGATGTAAGTTACCTAATGAGTAGGTACTAATTTGAGTGAGGGAAATAAGAAACTATATTAACCACTAACCAATGTGGAGTGTTACCAAGTTGTGGCTTGTCTCTAATAGGTACTTGTCATCGGGCAGATATTATACGGTTATTGAATTTTGAGCCTTATCCTCTGAGCAGTAAGGTTGCTTTTTAATGTATTATTTTAGATCTGCGAGCTGTTCAATTGTTTACAAAAATTAAACGTTTATTTATGCCTAGTTATATGTATCTGTTACATGTATGAGCTGGAGAATGAATTTAGTACCTATGAGGTATTCGTAATTATGACGGCGCTTTAAAAATTTTGCTTTAGAATAATGATGCAATCAAACGTGTCTTTTTGAAATGAGCGGTTTCGTAAGTTATATCTATAGGTTATTCTACACACTGTCTGATTACGTTTCGAGAATGTTTGCTTTTAGAAAATAGCTTATAAAGGGCTGAAGACCGCTGTAAGTGATCGGTAACTCAGGGTAGCTACCTACAGAACGGACGGAATGTTCTCGAATGTGCAGAATTTCGTAGGCAAATAAATGAGATGTGGTACTTTTTGGTAATGTACCTTTGTTTGAAATGGGCTGAGTTTACATGTAATGTTATATATTACGTTATGAGTTGAATAATTTGGGCGAAAGAATTAATTTTTTTTTTTTGAAATGTGGGTGGATTTTTTTACCTAACTGGGTGTGCTTTTTCGAGCGAAAGAAAGACTGCTTATCCAAAGGGCTGGTGTGGGTGGGGTTTTTCGAAGGACCAAAGAATACCGGTTCGAAGGAACAAAGAATGTTATCGCTGGGGGCAATAACACGCGACGTGAGCTGAATGAGATGGAGAATGGGAGTGAGAAATGGGAACTGGCTTACTTGAATATGTAGGTAAGGTTGTTCTGTGTACTGGGCCGCGACGACTTAAGCGGCTTGCCGTGCTGATATGATGGATGGGCTGAGTAGGAGTCTTCTTCTGGTTTCGAGCCGACCTTGAGCTGATGAAAGTCTTCACGCACACTGAGGGTTATAATTCACTCGCGCGCCTAGTTTTGAGCTGATGAGCCACGTAACGTCACAGTCACTACAATAAGGGTACCGGCCGGTATAATCACGACACTTTCGTAGGTTCAGGTGAGCACGGAACGCTGGGATTGAGATACACGTCAGTGCGCGACGGCGGTCAAATGGCTACTCTCGCGGCGCGTCGCTTGCGTCGGCACGTCAACGAGTGAATCGATGAATGATTGAACGAGTTACCTATATCGTCGCGCCGATGGCGCGAACAGTAGGTTCTATTTAGGTTAAAGCACAGAATAAATAAAAACGTACAGAAAGTTCAATGTTAAAAAATCCCGTGTTAAAAGTTGCATTGACAAGCGAATTGATAAGCGAATGTCGTAAAGTGCGAACGCGTGCGTTCCGTAGCAGCGCGTGGCATCCACTAACGTACCTAGTACCTACCTACCAACTATGTTGGTGGCCAGAATTATAATTTTTAGATGGACACGTTATCCGCACAAACGGTGTCTTTATTTATTTATGTATGTGCTGAAATCATAATTTACATGCTCGTATAGGTTGTTTACTTATTGATCACAGGAATACTCTTTGTGTTTCAACTCTGTATTAAGTGTCATACAGAGTTGAAACACAAGAGTTTATCCTAATACTACACTAAACAAGATTCTAACTTCAATTGTCGAGATAAAGACAGATATTTTATTACACTTAAGCTCTATACTACTTGAGATTACTTTAGTTTCTCCCTGAGGATCATTTACTGGAATCCAAGTGGAATTATCGGGTATCCCTTTCGTTATATTTGAACATTTGTTGAAAAAGCTGCGAATACACCGACAATCTATTTCTGTAATAATATTAGAAAATTTTGTTTCAAGGGCGTTTTCATTTAGTTCGGTCACAGACTTAAGTTTAAAACTATTTAAAACCAAAATTAGTTGACACCTAAATGGCTCACCAATTTAAGTTCATGACTGTATTTACTTATACTGGACAGTATAAAATTGCAAAATTCTGAGAAAAAAAGTAATCGTACACATTTGAGTGAAAGCGTCATAACATATTTCCACGAAAATATGTTAAAATATGTTACCTTTGAATTCGTGGCTGCTTCCGAATAATGCGAGGCATATGCGGAATTTAGTAAATTACAAAGAGTTTACTCTGTTTACTGATATAGCCCAGATTTCCTTACTAGTCGGTACACTGTCAGTATTAAATTTGTGCGATAAATTAAGTCCACTTCTCCATTAGGCGATGCGAGTCGGTACGGTGTCAGTAAATTGACACCGAATCGGTACAGATTTTTTACTCAATCAGGAAGCATCGGTCGGGATACGCGAAAGCGGAGCGGTACACTTGCAGAAATGCAGTAAAAAATCTGTAATCTGTAAACTAAAGTGACCTAAATTCATTAATGCTATCAAAATAACCGCACGCCTAATTACTTCATCAAAATTTATTAAAATACAGAAAATGTTGACTGCGGCGCGCTGTTTATTGTACTATGTAATCACTAATCAGTATGTAAACTTTATAATTGCCATTACTGCGATAATTGGAAAGTAAATTAATATCACATGGGGAATACAAGTGAAATTGGGTCGTCCAACATGTCTCAATTGCTGTTCAGCGAGGCAATGCCGCAAGCATTTTGGGGACCTTTGGTTCGGGCATGACGCAGAGCGGGAATGTAGTTTAAGTTTATACTTTTTCGGCTTATTTGTACCTATGTATTTTATTGTAATAATAATTTTGTTGTAAAAAGTGAAATATATCCTGCTGAAAAATATTATTAACTGGGTCATTGTCAGTCACAAAAAAAATCATCTATCCGGTGGTCAATAGTTAAGGGCTTACGTTTACATATAATTTGTTTTATATCACATTGAATTATAGAAAGGGCAACGCCGTTTATGCGGATTCATAGTTCAACCAAAAATTAGGCTTTATAGCCTTACTTTTCGCAATGTCCACCGAAGAGACGGGAACCTAAATCTAACAATGACCCAACTACTCTATTAGTTAAAATTTAAATGGGTTTTAGTAGTAGTAGTTTAGTTTATATGTATTCAAATTAATAATAAAATGAAATTAGTGTGAATAGGTAATCCTGAAAAGTTCCAGAGTACGGGATTGTTTTTCAGCGGGAGTCAAAGTTTTTTTATTTCCACGCGCGCGTATCCCGTACTGTGTGTGAACAAATGCGCGTGACAAATCTGCAGAGGGGTAATCACGTAACGTTCCCAACGCACGTCGGTACAATTTAACTGTCAATTTTCCGTATAAAAAGTGACATTTAGACCTACCCGACGTTCGTACAATGCCACGACCAGCAGAGGGGTAATCACGCAACGTTCCGAACGCACGTCGGTACAATTTAACTGTCAATTTTTCATATAAAAAATGTCATTTAGACCTACCTGACGCGCGTACAATGGGTTACGTGATCGACCCACTGATCCAAATCAATACGTTGTATTGAATACAACACGATCTGACAGTTCGGACACTTCCGCATGGCGGAGCGGTAATGGTACCTATGCGGTATTCTGAACTTTGCCAAGAGCGTGTTAATGTCTCCCAAAGTTTCGTTTCTGTGAGTATTACATTTGTGTATTATATTGCGTGGAAGCGGAGCGGTACAAATGCAGTACCTACCGTCAAACCTCCTAACAGTCCTAACCCTTAGAATAATAACGCATAGAAACGCAGTTCAGGTGAGGCCACTAAAAGTAGGACATAAATGGCCCAGTACGCCGATCGGTGGAACAAAATTGGTGCGTTTGTGTGCGTATTGGCGCGTGTGAATACGAGTTCATTTTATGCCTCACGCTTGGCGCGTCGGCCGTATGAAACTATCCTTCTAGGCGTTATTATTCTTAGTCCTAACCATAGTCCAGAGGGGTAGTCACGTAACGTTCCGAACGCGCGTCGGTATAATTTAACTGTCAATTTTCCATATAAAAAGTGACATTTAGACCTACCCGACGCGCGTACAATGCGTTACGTGATCGACCTGCAAAAGAACAACTATGATCCAATGTGACTAATTAACATCTGCAAAACCCAAGGAAGCACTTAGTTATTTTCTTTGCTTTTATTTGACTTTTTTGTAGAAACACTGCCCCTCCAGAGTTCATACACAATATTATAATAGAAGGTATGGTGACAACAAATAAAATAATCTATAATGTTGAATTTTGTCGAAAAAGGATTAAAAATATAGTCACATCACATGGAGAAAAAAACACGAGACAATAAAATAATCACATATAGGGTATACTCGTACTCAGTCCCTTTTCCGTAAAACGCACCTTCACATGAAACGATTGTCATTTACTATGACGCTCGAAATCCGTGACATCACGGGTCTATAACGTTTACTCTCTATCAAGCTCTCTATCATAGCATATAGCTTTCTAAATATAATAAAATAAGACTCTACAACCCTATAGTATCACCGAATCGTGTAACATTCGAGTTAATTTGGAGTACAGTTGGGTGATGTGGACTAATAGTTGTCAGTTTGTATGGTACTTCGTGAATACTGTCCTTAGGAGTCATTTAAATACAGGCGCGCGGTACAGATTATGACATTTATGACAGACTTGAATGACAGTTGACAGCTTACTGAAACCATACTGAGCTTGCACCGAGAAATGCGAAAGTGGCTTTTGTTGATATTTCAGTAATCCTATACTATTAAACGAGCAATATTTGTATAGATATTTGCAACCTGCACGTTCTCAGAAACGGCTCTAACGATTTCGATTAAATTTGAAATATAGGGGTTTACGGGGGCAAGATATCGATCTAGCTAGGTCTCATGTCTGGGAAAATTCGTTCTCACCGCATTTTCTCTACTTTCATCCGAGCAGAGCTCGGTCGCCCAGGGACTGAATTATTAACCTCTTTATATTAGGGAAAACTAGCTTCTTTTTTTATATGGAAGCTCCATACAAATATTCAAGTAAAACAAATTCTTCTAAATAAAGCGTATTATTCTATTAGTGAATACTTAGAAGACAAATTACTTTAACAAAGTAAGTTCTTATATCACTACTAGTAACCTAACACAAACAAACATTAACTACAATTCGGCTCAAAGAGATTTGTTATAGCTAATTTTATATTACTATAAGCTTTGTTAGTTTTTAAGATAGTATTTAATTTAAATACTATTACTTTTGCGATGCCCTTGCAGGGCTCATGTTTGATACGTCCAAATTGTAACACCTACCACCTTCATGTAACAACATGAATGCTAATAAATTACTTGATTACTTGATTCACCCCCTATTTCACCCCCTTAGGGAATGATTTCTGGAACAAAAACGACCATAATTATGTCCTTCCCCGGGACTCAAACTATCTCTGTACCAAATTTCATCTAAATCGGTTCAGCGGTTTAAGCGTGAAGAAGTAACAGACAGACAGAGAGATTGACAGACACATTTTTGCATTTATAATATTAGTATGGATATGGATTACTATGAATGTAAAATAAATTGCTATCGCAAAACTTAAGTGGCAGTGGGCGGGGCACATTGCACGTAGAACTGATGGCCGTTGGGGCGGAAAGGTTCTCGAGTGGCGACCGGAAGGCGCGGCGTTGGTAGGCCTCCCACAAGGTGGACTGATGACCTGGCAAAGGTCGCGGGAGTCCGCTGGATGCGGGAGGCACAGGGCCGGTCACTTTGGAACTCTTTGGGGGAGGCCTTTGTCCAGCAGTGGACGTCTTTCGGCTGATATGATGATGATGATGATGAAAATAAATTGTGTTACACACGCGTTTGCAAAAGCGAAATGTAAATTACATCGCTAAAGCGCCTTTCATGGTCGCGTTCATGACGTTTATGGCCGTGGATACATAAAACATACATAACTCTTGAATATCATATACAAACGTGGCAGGGTTTTAAGCAATAAATGTCAAAATAGTGGCCTCAAGGTACACTAATCGATAATAATAGTGGTTTTTCATATTCACCAGCGTGGTGAGATAAGGAAACAACTGACGAACAAAATGTCAAAACCGCTCATAATATTGAAGTTTCTCAGAAGAAGCACGCACCGCTTTGCCTTTCCTTTTCTGTGGAAAACCAAATGCAAGACGATAGCGATTCACACTTTCCAACCAACAGCCCTTTCCTAGAAAGCGTCTGAGAACAAGATATTTCCGGCCCACGACAATAAGTGTACAAGACACATGTCTATCCTTTGGATCGTGATTTTATACGTCACCAACTCAAATATAGCTTTCCTTACCTTGACCGATTCAAAAGTGTTAACATTTGTTATTATGAGACTGTTACATCGACTAGTTACTTGACCTTTTTTTATGAATATTATTCAATTGTGAGACTGTGCAACTTTTAGAAAAGCATTTACATGAATTTCATGAATGTACATATACAATTAAGTGGCGACGAAAGGCTTATGCTCAGCAGTGGGGGATTACAGGCTGAAAATGATGATGATGATGACATATACAATAGGGGTGTAGACACTAAATAAAATAATCTTAAATATTGTATTTTCTCGAAAAAGGATTAAAAATGTAGTCAAATGTAGTCAAATGGAGAAAAAACCAACGCAAGAAATTAAATAATCACAAAGTTATAAGCGACCAAAGTTTTAAGTGGGGGTATGTTCTGTCCCTTTTCCGCAAAACGAACCTTCATATGAAATGAGTGTCAGTGTGTTGTCTCTCTCCAGCATGCAACATTAAAATGGTTGTAGCTTCGTAATTTATTGAGATATTTGAATAGGATTTTCGTCATCAGGCATATTTTTTTGCCTTCTTTCTTTTGAAGTAATAATACATTTTGAGTCTACACCCCTATTATAACGTGCAGTGAGTTTAATGCAAGTTTTGGAGCCAATTCCTATCGGAACTCTGTTGGTTTAGAACACTTTGGGAGATGTAACACATTCGCTGTCAATAATTGCTACACTCATGGCCGATCCCGTGAATTTCCCTGTATGTAACGGAAAGCGCCTAAGGCGACGGCGCCCGCTAGGCGGGTTCCTGGCAGTGAAAGTGTTAACAGTAAAAATGGTATACTTTGCGAGAAGTCTCGCAAAGTAACCCATGACAATCCATCATGAAAGTGTGCAAGATGGTTGCGAAGTTTCGCAAAGTATTCCAGACCCAGGACGGCCATCCTAAATTGTTCCAGCATTAATATGGTTGAAGTTTGTACCTATTCCTGTAACAACAATACGCTTCAATGAAAATGCTACAACATTTGCGATGTCTGTGCATCATACCAGTTATGTTGCTGCACGTTTCCTAATTAACTACTTCAAAACATCCCGACACAGCAATATGACTAACAAGAATAGCACCCAACTTCGCCCGCCCAACTCCATGATCGTTTCGGGTTCCATTCAGAAACTTGGGTATTGACACGTGGGCACAAAACTTTAGATTGGCTCCGAACATTATGGGGTTTTTGTGTTATTTACTTTTTCTCAAACATGCAATGAATTGTCGTCATTGCGTGCGTTATAACAGGCTTCAAAGTATCACGTTTCGGGCGGAACAACTCGAGAGAACTGTAAAGGAATTGCATAGATAATTGAAGGCCTAGGCCGCAAAGTATTTTTTTTTTCATTTTAATTCCACAATTTGTGGCACAGCACACGGCGTTCAGCCATAAAAAATGGATTGATTTCTTGGAGTATATTTTATTTATTTATTGCATATTTGAGAAAAACAATATACAATGCCTGGCCGTAAAAAGGGCTTGCCGACTTTGTATCACTATCCTACTCACCCCGCAAGCCCTTCTTTCCCGGCGTCTGCACTAAATAGTACATTACTGCACCCGCCCGGATAGTGATACGAAGCCGGCAAGTCCTTTTCACGGCTAGGCATGTATAGTGCTTTTCTCAAACATACAATGAAATAAATAAAAAAAACTTCAAGAAATCCAACAAATTTTCATAGCTGAACTCCGTGACCATTGCCTAGGCCTTCAATTTTCTAT
Organism: Epinotia brunnichana; assembly: GCA_963854355.1. Lineage (NCBI taxonomy): Eukaryota > Metazoa > Arthropoda > Insecta > Lepidoptera > Tortricidae > Epinotia > Epinotia brunnichana. The sequence goes on from OY977949.1 coordinate 20,332,700, forward strand.
GAAATTCCTTTACAGTTATCTCTCTTCTTCTTCCGCCTGAAACGTGATACTTTGAAGCCTGTTATTACGCACGGAATGACGAAATTTCATTGCATGTTTGAGAAAAGTACTATTATTAGGATACATAACTTGTTCTGTTGATGTATACTGCAATATTACAATGAGTAAACGTTTGTGAGATTGTTTGTAAGCGGTAATCTCAGGAAACACTCGTCCGATTTCAAAAACTTTCACCTGTGTGTGTATATATTGGACTTTCTGGGTGAACATAAGCTATATCTCAACCCGCGGGTTTGCTTGCGTTCCTTACAATACGCGGGTGGAGCTGCGTGAGCAGCTAGTAACTTAACTACTTACAGTCGATAATGTCACATGCAGTTCTTTGTATACACACGCAGTAAGTAAAAAATGTGCTGTGCAGGTAGTTTATATTATTATTATTTGTTTTGTGGGCCTTAATATGCCGCTTCGACCATCAAGTGATCTATTGTGGCAGCCCTTGCTTTAAAGTTCACCGTTAAGGCCCGTTGCCTCCAGGAAATTCCAGATTCTTTGGGCGGTGATATGTTGTACCTCTTCTGGGTGCCCGATGTGCCGCCCTAGGTAGGTACTTCTTTTGTAAAAGAGTGGTCCGCAGGAGCAGAGAATGTGGATTGCTATCTCTTCAGCTCAGCATTCTCCTCCTCAGCATGGATATCACAAGACAGACGGCCGCGACATACTCTCGAGCTATCTCGCACTATCCGTCTCTTTCTAAGTGGTCTAATATGAAAGAGACGGATAGCGCGAGAAAGCTCGAGAATATGTCGCGGCCGTCTTGTGGTAGACGTGCTGGTACCTAGTTTATAACCTGGCTTGAATTAAAAGATAATTTTAATCCATGGAATTAAGCCGTGAGGGATCAAATCAGGAGTGGAATAAGGTATAAAAGTTTGAAACTTACCATGAAGGAGTTTTTAATGTGGTATGGAGATTTAATACAAAGTCTTGGTTAAAAATTATCGTAAAATAATTGTTACAGCAGTTATGAAATTTCAACAATAGGGAACATTACTGCAATGTTCTGCCGCCAGAGGCAGCACTACCACTAATAGTAAACCAGTATAGGAATATAGGGATTTACACACGCATGCACAATTGATTGTCAAACGAGTGACAAGGATGCTTGCATAGACAATACCGCAAGTGGGAACTAGATACAATGTCAACGCTGCTAGTGTCACCACCTACGAAGAGCTTTGCGTAATGTTCCCTATTGCCACGTATCCAACTTGGTTTTCAACGAACGCTACCACCAATAAAACTTAGCAAACAACATTACAGAATAGTTTAAAGGTGGGCACTTACATAACTTGGTCGCGGTTCAGATTAGATAATCAGGCACATTGGACCAGTCACGTAGTTTCTTAGTTCCCAAGAGTTACAACTGTGAAGTTGTGGTCTACTGAAAACAACTTAAATTGCTTTTTTACTGCTGGGAGCTTGGGTATTGTTGCAGATTTAAAGTTGCACAGTGCGCACATATTTATATAAGGTAGTGTCTTTGTTGTGTAACAGCTTTTTTTTGCAAAATAAGGGTTAATCGTAACAATAGTTTGGAAACGAATAATAAAAAAATTAAAATATTTTTTCACAGTATCTTTAACTTCCTGGACATACTTATTAACGATTAGTAAACGCCTTTATATAACTGTGAATATTTGTGTATTTACAGGGAGTCCTAATCTTAATTTTCATTTCTCTTGTACTCTCGTCAAATCCCTGAATAGAACCTTAAAAAAATTAGGAATAGTTGTCATCATCATCATCATCATCATATCAGCCGAAATACTTCCACTGCTGGACATAGTCCTCCCCCAAAGAGTGCCACAATGATCAATAAATATCAAAACAAAATATCATTTGTTATTTTGATGTCAACATTGCACCACTAGTTAAACATAATCAATTCTTTGATCGGACTAATTACAAATATTCATTGTACCCGTATCTTAAGCAAAAATCTGTCTTTATTAAAGTCTTTACACCATTTATCCACGTGTTTCTAATAAACGTAGAGCGTTGTCCCGTGTGGTGTCGGTTTAGAATTTCACCACCCCCTTTCTTCCCGTGGGTGTCGTAAAAGTCGACTAAGGGAGCAGGGTTAAAGTTGTTTGTGGGCGATGGGCTAGCAACCTATCACGTTTTTTTTCGATCTTTTATACCCACTTTTATGCTAAAAGTGGCACTGGTACATAAGTTTAATGTGCTCTGCCTATCCCTTTTGGGAATAAAGGCGTGAATCTATGAATGAATGAATGAATGTTGAGCGAGCCCCACGGAGCATGACAAAAGCCTAATTCGCCTATTTACAACATTTTTCCGACGCCGAGCCAATCAGACGGACTCGCAAGAACAACTCGTGAAAATTCTCTATTCGATTTTTTTAAGTCGGCGCAGGTTTTTCGGGGGGGTTGCCCCACTTGCCCCCGTCGGGGGAGGCCGGGGCAATAAGTGCCCCCTGCTATTTCACCGGCACTTTAACTTGGGTGCACTGATTTGATAACACCGTTTGTTTCAAGAGCCACTCGTGGCGGCCATCATTTTAAGACTCCGATATAGAAGCGAAAGCCAATCGAAGGTTTGATTGAAAATGTAATAATGTACCTACTTACATTTATTGAAAAACAGTATATCTAAAGGGTTAATAAGTGTTGAATGCTTTCCGTTGTTTTTTGGAGTTATTTATAGGTTACCGAGTATTTTACGGAGACATATGAGCAACTGAAAGTCAGTTGTCTATTCATCACGTGGTCTATTTATGTTGCGCCGTATGACATCGGAGATTTAATGCCATTCGGCGCAAATGAAAAATCGTCAGTTTAAATTGGACTAAAAGTGAATTTAGTGAAATGATATTGTGCGTAAATAAAGTTGAATACTTTTTTTCCTTTGTAGGTACTCAAACAACACTATTAAATGACTAATAAACTTAAATTACCGTATTTTAGTAGAAGCAAGTTTGCAAAAAACCTAACAAAGTTAGATTTTTATCGATATAGTTATGTCCAAAAAAGCCATTCCCGATGCATAGTGTTTTTTTGATGGGTATAAAAAACTGACATTTTTATTAAATTATCATATACGTAGTATTAACAAGCAAGCGTTAGCACACTCATACTCGTATATATAATATGTTAGCATTTAAGTATAAAATAGGATGAATATATATAATATGTTAGCATTTAAGTATAAAATAGGATTAATATATATAATATGTTAGCATTTAAGTATAAAATAGGATTAATAAAAACCGGCCAAGTGCGAGTTGGACTCGCGCACGAAGAATTCCGTACCATTATCTATAAAAACTAAATATTTTATTTTGTTTTTAGTATTTGTTGTTATAGCGGTAGCGTAAATACATAATCTGTGAAAATTTCAACTCTCAAGCTATCACGGTTCTTGAGATACAGCCTGGTGACAGACAGACGGACGGACGGACGGACGGACGGACGGACGGACAGCGAAGTCTTAGTAATAAATTAGTCCCGTTTTATTCTTTGAGTACGGAACCCTAAAAAGGTTGTTACCTCTATAAAAACAATAAGTATACGAGTAAGTATATCTATTAAGCATAAAAGAGACTTACCTGTAGGCAAACTATTTAAACAGTTTAGCAGGGACATGTATTAAAATAAGTTTTTATATCTTCGGTAAATAAATAAATAACTAATATAAAACATTTAAGACCATTCCTGCCTGCCAAATCGACCTACTTTTTGAGAAAAAAAAAATTTGCTGAGTTTTGATAGAAATAATATCGAAAAAACTACATATTTCCGAAACTATTGGATTATATTCCACGAAACTTTGATATATCATTACCCGATGTAAGATACATTTTTGAGATCTAAATATATATTAGTAAGTTGGATAGAATTGGCACGACCATGGTCGTAAATGGTTTATATTTGTAAATAGGTACTAACTATATGATTATTTAATAAAAAGAGGATGTCCGTTTTTTATACCCAAACGAACGCCGTGCGACATGAAGGGAAAGTACCATTAATATTGAAGATATTAAGTAGGATATTTTGTACCCTGTATGTAATTTGCGTCGATAATGAGCTACGTTCCCACGTAAAAGTTTACCGTGTAAAACTTATAAATCGTCTTGAAGTTCGGAGCCATTCCCACGGAGGGTTCGCAATGAAAACAAACCACAATATAAAGTGCGAAGTGTCAAACTCGCATCAAAGGGATGCTTGAACTTAAATTAGTTCTTAATTTCATTCATCCAACTTCAATTCCATCAAAGCTTTTTTTCGCAGATAAAACTAATTCTCACGAAAAGAGGAAAAAGTTTAATTATTTCAAAGCTTCTTACTTTAACTTGCGAGGAAGTGTTTCAGAGCACTTTAATTATCTACTCCGGAGTTGCTCAGGATAGTAGAAATAAATGATTAGCAAAAATATACATGGGAAAATTATTGTTGGCTGGTCGGTGGGTAATAGACGTATCATTACAGGTATGTATGAAAATATGTATTAAAAGTCACTACACGTGTAGTGACATTTAATACATATTTCCATAGTTGATCAAGCCTCCTACGTCACCCATGGGAAAGGGGTTGATGGCAATCTAGATAATCCAAAACAATTTAGACTGTAAAACCAAACAAATTAATTTAGTTTTTTTGTTGAATTCACTTAGGTCTTTATTCATAAAATGTAACTTATTGCATTACAGTTTTCTTACCGCGTTTGGTCCCTTTCTTACAGACACAAATATCAAAGTGACAGATACAGACAAATACAATTTAACGGCGTTTAAGTTTAAATAGGTTTAACAGAAGGTATTAAAGTCATATTTTACAATCATTTATCTTATTTCTGCGTATCCATCTACTATTCTGTATACATTTTCCTATGCAGTGGTACCCGTAAAACCTATATGAAACCTCTCAAAGGCATTCATTGCCATATACCTTGTTCGTGTCTAAATGAGTAGTGTCAGACACAGAAGGAAACCACCAAGTGCTGAATCGCGGTTTGAGATGCGGATAGTACATATCCCGATTTGAGGAAATATGACACAGGCACCGCCGCTTGGTTCCAAATTTAGGTTAAGCAATTCAATAATTATTATGGTTTAAGGCTAATGTAAATATCGAAATTTTGTCTAACTCGCGCGCTAATAGCCCACGAAACGAAAAGTGATATTTCTCGCTTCTTTTGAAAAAAGTCCCCAACTCTTACTGGGCCGGAGCGAGATCCGCTGCTCATTCCCTCTCATCCATGGGGGGAGGTCTGTGCCCAGCACTGGGACGTATGATGATGAACGCCACTAAAAATACGAAAATAAAGTGAGTAATGAATTTGGTGCAAGCATTCGCACTTTATAGTTTAAAACATAAAACATTTAACAAAGGAAGTCAAAGAACCTCATTTAATTAACCGACTTCAAAAAAGGAGATACTCACATCGGAAGTATTTTTTTTTTTTTTTTTTTATGTTTGTTACCTCAGAACTCCGTCATTTATGAACCGATTCGTACAATTCTTTTTTTAACTGAAAGTATATGCTTCCAAATTGGTCCCACTGTTTCCAAAACCCCAGTTGGATGATGGGAACCATGAGGTATTGAGGGAACTCCTGAAATATATTAGGCACGCGTGTAGTAATTTCGGTATTTTCCATTATAACTCGTGTATTTACACCCGGAAATCAAAAATTTGGTGAAGTGGAAGTGATGATGAAGACCACAGATGGCTTGTGGAACTTCTCAATGATGTACTTCAAACTATACAAGTACGTCACAGATTCTGATATTATTCCGTTGAAATAGCAAACAATGAAGTGCCAAAGGTAATTCTGAGATCCTTGAGGAATCGACGGAAGTCCTCAAATGTTATCGGCCCACATACAGCGATTTGGTTTATTGGTCTAAAAATCAACGCTTTTGTTCTCGAAAATCAGTTCATGTGGTAAATTGGAAAAAAAATGTGGAAATGTTAATGTGGCTTGGCGGAGTACTGAATTTAAGTCGGTTAAAACTTTGTTTTGAATGTAAATTATTGGTATTTACAGACTAACCTACTTCTCGGGGCATAATAACTTGATCTTCCTCAGCCAGAATTAATTTCCCAGTGGGACGTTATTCAACTTCAGTCACTTAAATACTACATTATTTAAATAAAATATGAACGTAATTAATTCATCTTAGTTGAATATTTAAATAATAGAATATACACGGAACTTGATGTGAAGCGAGACGAGCTGAAAAGCCCGACCATCTGCAGTGATCAGCTATAATTTTGTAAATGCTCACGAGCCCGTTATGTACTCGGGTCTTTATAAATAAGATCGGCTCCGTGAGCCACACCAGAGCACATGAACGAGATCAACGCCGGAGTAGAGGCAGTCGCCGTGGCAATATGAATTTAAAAAAGATAATTCTAGTACGAATAAATCAATCAGGTAGGTAGGTTGTCAGGTTCAGTAGGTATGCATGCATGTCTTGCTTTAAGTCACTGACTCGAATTGGAGTGTCGATTAAAACAATACAAACGTACACATGTATCTATACGTATTTTTTGTATGGTGTACATGAACCTACTTAGTACAGTTATTATATTTACAACAGTTAATTTAAATAATATATTACTAGAAAATTTCGTGAGTTTTGGGTAGGTACACACGCCAAGACAGTCCATCCTGTATTTAAGTATTATAATGCACATAAATTGCACGGATGGTCAGTTAACTTACCATCTCAGTTCAGTTAACCACCTTACAGAAGACCGCAGCCAAAATAGCACCACTGCTTTGTAGTGTTGCTATATTATTGCATGCTATGAAGTATGTATGCCATGCACAAATAGTAATTTTAAATTGTAATTGTAATGTTAATGTTAATCTTATCTCAATGTATACTTTTAATGAAACAGAAATTAGAGTTTTGTACTGCAAAATGGTAATATTTTAAGTAGTTCGTGTTAATCGCACTCGCAGGCGGCCAAGATACAGGCTCAGCCTAGTTTGGCGTCTGACGGATATAACGTTTTTAATTTAAGTGTGTTTTTTGTTAAATAAATATTTTTTTTTTTTTTTTTTTTTTTATTTATGTGGTGCTGTGTTCCTGGTGGTGAGTAAGGTCGCCAGAGCTCCCTAGGATGCGCTGTGTTGGGAGTGAGGGACCTGCATGTCTCTATCTGCCAACACAGCGAATCCTAAAGTGAATAAAGGGTCGGCAACGCGCTTGTGATTCTTCTGGAGTCACAAGTGTCCATAGGCGACGGTACCTGCTTAACATCAGGCAGGTCGTAAGCTTGTTTGCCTCGGTCGTAGTATAAAAAAAAAACTGTGTTGGCGATGGTACAGTCGCCATCACATACATCGGAGCAAACAAGCACGTCACAAACATCGGAACACACCTCTATTTTCAAGGCATTAGGGTGCATGTGCCGATATTTTTGAACACCTATAGTGTAGGTAACCTGTGTATGTGATGGCAACTGAACATAAAGTCTAAGTAGTTCTCTTTTGTTTCATATGACGTATGATTGGTACTCTAAATAAAAAAAACAAGTTTTCAGCCGCAGGAAACGGGGTGCGTATACTTAGAGTGAGGGCAAAAGAAAAAAAGTTCCCCCAAAATTAGTCAGACAAGCGCACTCGGAATTTTTCCCATTTTTTCGACTGCATCGTAGAATATTCAAACGGGTGTGTACCGTAAATAGCGTATAAAGGAAGCAAGGCTTAATCTTACTCAGTTATGCTCACTCTCAAAGTTGCCTTCAAGGTTTGCCTCACCCGGAAGAGACCCGCACAAATATTTTATAAGGGTTAAGAGCATAACCCAGAAGGGTATATTACATCTTCACCAAAATTATGATTTGATTTTGAGCTAAATAATGTAAACGTCCCAGTGACACACTGGGCAAGCTTTTCAAACTTAATTCATAATAATAGTTTCTAACTAATTCATAACAAAAGAGATAATCAATAGATGTAAACTATTAGAAATGAATGTGTCAAACATTGGAACGTTGACTTTCTGTTGACACTGTATATATTATAGTTGCATGCGTGAATCTACTGATCTAGATAAATTTTAATGTTTCTGAAATGGGAACCTAGCAGAAAACCGAATCATCAACTGACTGAGGATTTACATTTTCAATTACCTTTTCTCTTTTTTACTATAGGTATTAAAATACTTATTATAAAATTGGCTAAGTGCTCACGCACACAGAAGACCTTCATAATGAAAGTCACTGTACGTATACATTCATTATTTTAGTTTGGCCTTAAAAAGGAAAAATTAGATGAAAATAACAGAAAGATATAATAAAATGGAAATTTTGGTGGTACCTGAATTTGTTAAACTCCCTAACAGTAAATGACGCATAAAATTAACCAAATTATAAGCGCGCCCTTCAAACATCGTATTAAAGGTACGCAATAAAAAGGGATGAACCTTGTTTACCGAAAAGTTGAAGCCTTTCGTCTCCAAATGAAGTTTTAATCCCCATTGAGTTGGTAATATGTGTGTGGAGCGAATCCTTTTTGAATTTATCTTGCTGGGGAAGACGTGGCCTACATCGGTGTGTTTTCGTTGCGGATTTGCCCGAAGTTCCTCTGTCCTGGCGTGAAACGGAGTAAACGTGTGAGGCGTCCCTTTGCACTTAGTCCTTTTTCTGAAACAGGACAAATCGCGCCCAATCCAAACCAGCTGCGGTTCCACAGGATATTTTCCTTTCCTTCGACATGAGATCTTGACTACTGGCTTTTGTGATTTAAAAATATTTGCGCAGGCAAAACCGCTTACAGCTCTGTCGATATAACAAGGACTTTGTCTCGTTGTTAACGGTTACGATTTCTATAGCATGATGTTTGAAACATGATGATTTATTTATACCGGGTGTGGCCTGTAAAAATTTTAAGGATGACTCTATAGAATATCCTCAGTTATTCTGTGTTGGTCCCAGTGTTTCAAAATTATTGAATTCGGAGACAATGATATTTGAAGTTGTGATCAGAGTAATGAAAATTGACATCACAATATCGTAGCATGTAACTCATTAAATATCTTGGTAGAACACGGGCACTTATGTCGTATTGATTAATAGTGTCTTTGTTTTCCATCAATTTTTGGAGTTTTTTTTTCCGTTTGCAAGACATTTGTATTTAAAATGTAAAATAATATAGATAGTATTCCAGATAAGTAAAAGAAGGAAGGCATGTTGTGACTTAATTTTCTTCTTTAAAATGTTTTTTTCTTGTTTTTTTTATTATATCACTTGGAACTGATTGCTGATTGGCTTAATTATCACCGTTTCATTTTTTTGCTCCTATCACAGGCTACACCTTATGTAATCTCTTGTTTGCGTTTTGTTAAGATACAATAAGCATTCATAATTATAAATATCGTACCAAAGACAGGAAATTGTTGACATGTATCTAGAAAGTATCGTAATTTACTAGGAGGCTTTCGGACAGCACATCATTCAGATATTTGTGTCGTTTTTGTGACACGTATGTACATATATATATATTTATTTATAATATGCTTATTTAACCTGTGTTCTAAATAGAAAAATATAAAAAAAGAAAATATTCAGTTACCCAAAAAATAATTAAGTCAAAACTAAGTCGGGGGCGATTTATTCCTCCCCACAACCAGAAATTAAAATAGAATGTCCTTAACTTTTGTGAAAAGAAGAGAAAGCATTTGTTTTCCTTATTGACATGTCTTATACTTTTAATTACATTTTACTTAGTTAGATCGTAAACGCATTAGACTTTTGGCTCGTAAATTAAAGCACAAGTGTTTCAGGTATTTTTAGGGTTCCGTACTCAAAGAGTTAAACGGGAACCTATTACTAAGACTTCGCTGTCCGTCCGTCCGTCCATCCGTCCGTCCGTCCGTCCGTCCGTCCGTCTGTCTGTCACCAGGCTGTATCTCAAGAACCGTGATAGGTAGAGAGTTGAAATTTTCACAGATTATGTATTTCTGTTGCCGCTATAACAACAAATACTAAAAACAAAATAAAATACAATGCAATACAATACAATTCTTTATTGATAACACCATAGTTACAAGTCAAATTTGAGAATAATAAGTAATTAATTAATATTTTCTTTAAGGGGGGCTCCCATACAACAAACTTGTTTTTTTTTGCCGTTTTTATAGATAATGGTACGGAACCCTTCGTATGCGAGTCCAACTCGCACTTGGCCGGTTTTTTTTATACATCTGTTGCATATTCAATTTTTGAAGTGGATACTTCTTTGCTCGCGTTCTTGTATAGGGGTACAGTTCAAAATGTATCACGTGACTTCCGGAATAACTTTTTGTAGAGAAGCCTAATCTGATTTCAAATAATTGTTTGTTACATGTTTGAATCCTTCTTTATTTGCCATTAGTTGTTAATCACAAAATGTTATTTAGTTTATGTGGCGGACATGAAAATAATGCTGAAATGACCGCCATTCGCGTATCGCGAGTCAAATGAGCTACGTCAGTCAATTTTGCCATATATACCGATTTATCTGTACTTATACAGATTTTAGTGAATTAATTCAGATGTATATTTTACGGGTACACCATAATAGCAAATTCCTTTAAACAGACCTTTCCGACTTTTTTATTAGAGTTCCATAGCCAACAAAGAAGTATCCACTTAAACTTAATTAATGGTTCTATCTCCAACACAACCCGCTTCTTTATTATAGGTATCTTAAATAACAACAAAGTTTGAAATAATATCCTGAAATAAGAGAATAGATGAATAAAAATTGTTCGTATTCATATAATGATATAACAAGACAATCTCCATTTTATAAACTCTTAAACCTACTTAAATACGGGTGAGGGAAAACTACTCGATGAGGTAACCAATGCTTTACTTTACCAAAGTGACAGCTAAACTTCGTCCCGGCTCTAGGGCGGCAATGATAAATAGTTTAACAGGTTCACTGAAATACGATATTGTCTTGGCCAGTCTAACACTTTACTTAGCATCCTACAAACTCGAACTTTGATGACTAACGTAAAACGGGACCCTATTACTAAGACTCCGCTGTCCGTCTGTCTGTCTGTCTGTCTGTCCGTCTGTCACCAGGATGTATCACATGAACCGTGATAGTTAGACAATTGAAATTTTCACAGATGATGTATTTCTGTTGCCGCTATAACAACAAATCCTAAAAAACAGAATAAAATAAAAATTTAAACGTGATGATTTTTTTGCCGTTTTTATAGATAATGGTACGGAACCCTTCGTGCGCGAGTCTGACTCGCACTTGGCCGGTTTTTTAATTATTAAAATATGTTTTTTATAAATAGTTACGTTACAGTGTTGCACATACGTGTATATAAAACCTGGAAGGTTTAGCAATCGTTGGCGAGATCGTGCGGTTCATCCCGCGTTCCGTTAGTTAACTAGTTATAATATAACAAATTACTATTACTTATTGGCTACAATTGTATTCCTTACCTACACTTATTCGTCTAATCTTATTTAAGTTGTACATTTTAAGTAGCTTCTTATATTTTTCCTGACTAATAATGGTATCGGTAAGGTCCTGTAATAAGTTCTTGGGCAGGTTATTTAAGATAGAGATTTGTTGTGTTCCTTCTTCAAAAAGCTGTCGTAATTCATTTGTTTTGAAAGACATACACCCTAGACCTGGCTAATTCAATTGAGTTAAGCTAACAGTGGTAAGGGTGTCTTACAATTGTGACACTTGCCTCAGCAGTATGTCGTCTCATCTAATCACTGCACGAGACGAAAATCGAATAAGTACAAAAAAATGCCATTACATTGCGTGGCGTCTGGGTCATCAGCCAGGTTTTTAATAAGCTGGTCACATTATTTTAACTTGTCCTTTTAGTCTATTGCATAAATAAAATAGACACAGTAAGAAAGTGGACCCTTGCACAAATGTCCTAAGAATGTAGAAGGGTCAACATCATTGTTTGGTGAAAGTTAGTGTTCAGTCCCCATCTCGAGTTTTAAGGTCTAATATGGTGCTGGATCCATAAAACAGGTATGTGCGGAGCTTTTGTGACTTAAGCTCATAATCAATCCTCAAACCAAGTAAATTGCTGCATTCATGATGATAATACTTATGTGGTAAATGTTACACCGAGTCAGAAACATATGGCATGTGTAACCGTAAATTATATATGTTTCTTAACCGTTCACTACGTATTAACTATAATTACTTTAGAAACAAAGTTTAAATCGACTTCAATTCAGTACTTTGCCAAGCCACATAGGTACATGAACATTTCCACATTTCCTTTCCAATTTACCACATGCACTGCTTTCCGAGAGCAAATGCGTTGATTATTACAGAAAAAACCCAAGTCGCTATCTGTGGGCTGATAATATTTGAGGAGTTCCGTCGATTCCTAAAGGATCTCAGAATTACCATTTCATGAGTTGTTACTTCAACGGAATCATGTCAGAACCTTTGACGAATTTTACACCTTTGAGGAGTTCCATAAGTCATCTGTGGTCTTCATCATCAGTTCCTTTTCACCAAAATTGCGATTTCCGAAGGTAAATACACGAATTATAATAGAAAATACCGAAATCACTACATGCGTGCCTATAAAATATAAGGGTTGCCCTCAATTTCCCTGGGATCCCATCATCACACCCTGATTTGGTGACAATGGGACCACCTCGGAAGTATACTCTTTAATTTTGGAAATCAGTCCACAATGGACGGAGAAATCGGCGAACATACATTTTAAAAAGAAAGACGCATTTTTGTTCCTGATTTTGATCCAGCGAGAATAAAGCGCACTGGCAGCTAAAATAGACAGTGTAATATGTAGGAATAACCCGTTGACTATTTTCGCGAACCCGCAGCTAACTGAATAGCGTGGTTTTGTCGTTCGATTCTCGCGGAGGACAAATATTTGTATGCAAAACTACCACGTTTCGTCCCTCGTTTTAACACACAAAAATCTAGTTCGCGGTTGCGCTACGCGAGCGTATCTACCATGCTCCGCAATGTTTATGTTTGCAAATAAAACTCATACTCCCCTGTGAGTGCAGTTGAAAACTCGCATTTGATTAGGAGGAGCATTGACATTAGCCATTTGTCGTATTTGGCGAAATGAACATACTGTATCTCATCTCGTTTCATATCTCCATCTCCCCTTCAAGCAGCGTAACAACTAAAACTAACTACATTTGCGCTTCCTTCCCACATATCCTGTTACATTTTAATACCATCCACGTAGATCTAATCTAATGGCTTCATAAATAACGTTGCTTACCTTCATAAACGGAAGTCCGCATTATGTAGACGGCTTTCAGGCAAATCCCACGATTAATACAATCCACTCGGCAGTCAGATATCGGACGTAATACAATACAAACACTCAGACATTTCACATGACGTTCCGACCACGATTGGCGTTAACCTAATTCATTCCATTATTTACCTACATTCATTCATCTCAATCCAAACGTAAATATTGGTTGGTCACTTCCCGTTCGGGCCGCGTTCGGACACGCGCGTTCGTATGCAGCCACAGGTGAGAATGTCGCGTCTGGAGCGGACAGCGTTTCTTAGATTGTGTTTTTGTAGTGCGGTTATGTGAGGAGAGGGTTGATGTGTGGCTTCTGGGGCGGCGGCGCGAGCGACGTGGCGCGACGGCGGGCGCGCGGGAGAGACTGGCCGGGGCGGGGGCGCTTGAAGCCTCCCGTAGACTGCGCGACGCCCGCCTACCGTACCGGGACGCCGATACAACATTAATACTTGTTTTGCTAAAAGCGATTTCGATTTGTCGGTCCCCGAATTGGGAAAGTTAGACGGATCTTGTCAGCGATAAAGGGTTAGCTAATCAATACCACATTTAAGTCTTATCTAATAAAGCTCTCAGAAGTTGTACATGTGATGTCGAGTTGGGATTGGGACTTAGACGAATTATAACACGGTCGGGCGTTTTTGTGTTTAACGTTAAATCCCGATGCTGAGTTTAGTGAAGGCAAATATTGTGACAAAAGCCGAGTAGACACGGGCAAGTTTCAGAGGACAGGGCTCTGCAAACATTGGAGGGCCCCTAAGAGAGGTTCCCCGCTACCTCCGTTATTGTGCCTCTAACTTTGTTCGGAGCGCAGTTTTGAGGCACTGCAAGTTGATTTTAGTTTAGAGTGAACCAATCTTCAAAAGATGTACGAGTAAGCAATCACATTTCATTCACAGTCATCATCATCATCATGATCACACATCATCATCATCATTTCATTAATTTTTTTTCTTTCTCTTTCTCTTTTTTTTCTTTGAAGTTCTACAATTTTTGATCAAGGAATATAAACCAAAGACTGCATTTCTGGAATACGCTGTTTCTATTTGTTAATCGGAACTATGGTTTCACAGTTGGTCATGATTTATGAAATAACTGATGTTACCTAAATGCTCCAAGCTTGGAGCCTATTTCTTCTTCCCTACACATTTTTTTTATTACTTTAGGATCAACAACAGACAATACATCATACAATTCAATATGTAGCTTAGGTAACATTCTCGGTTGATGTTGATCTAATTATAGGTAACCACAGCTTATTTTGGTACCTATCTAAGAACATACAATTTATTACCCGTGTCGAAATACTGAAAAATAGAATGAATAAATTCTCTTTCATAAGTATATTTGTAGCTGATGGAAGAATAACAAATATAGAGCGTAAGACTCTATTTTGTTGAATTATTGTTTCTTACTTGATCTTGGTTTTTACTTTCGGCCGATATGACAGCCGAATGATGATGATGATGACTTGAATGCAGGCGCTGATTTTAATCCAACTACGTGGCCTTGTTTGCACTCAAAATAATAGATTCCATTTTAATTTATATATTTTTATTATAAGAATTACAGTTTTAAGGAAAAATATATTTTTCATTTCGGAGCTAAAGTTACGAAACTAATTTGTGTAGTGTGACAGGTAAGTAAGTAATTGAGCGAGTTTTACTTCAGACACTAAATGTAGCTGGATTCCCAATGATGAAATCTTTTGTACTTAAAACAAAATGGGAAAATGTATGTATGGGCAAAATCATTTTCTTTGTAGCATTACAAAAGTCCGTTTTTTAGTGTGGCATATAACTAACAAAAATACTGTACAATAATATCTGACCTTGTTTACAGAGGATCTTTCGTACGTAAGTAGGTACTATTTATTTATTTAGCGACGTTTACCTTAGTGTTAAGCTGCGTACGGACTGCGCGTACATTGGCACGCGTAGTCAGTTACGCGTGTCCTGGAACACCATGTCCGTACTTGCAGATACGTGTACACTCTAGGGGAACGCGTGCCTCGCGAACCGGCTCGTGCACGAGCTGCCGGCAGTGGGTCGTGGCGGTCCGTCCAGATCCGATGTACGCGTAAACACACGCGTAACCGACTACGCGTAGCAGAGGGTACGGGCAGTCCGTACGCAGCTTTAGAAAGTCTAGCTAGTCGGTTGCATAACGTTTTGTACGTACGTTAGGTAGATTTAAATTTATTTTTTTAAGGAATCAAACATGACAGTTACCTAACTCTTGTTCGAAAAGTTACGCTAAGGGGTATACATTAGTATATAATATGTTACTGTTGCGTTCCACACCTAAGTTATTTAAAGCTGTATTTGGCACCCCTAATAACAGGGAGCGCCCAGCTAATAAAACATTGACAAAACTACATGCAATAAAGCTGACGTCAAACGTTTATATGCGATGGACTGCTCAATGGCAGGGCATTTCATCAAAGTGAGTCTGACCCGATTCTTCGGACCGCCATGCCGGCAACCGATATAATGCCGCAACCGATGCCCGTTGCAGCTACCCGCATAAAATAAAATTGGATTTTTAAAGTAGCTCAGCGGATATTTTGAATTGGCTGGAAGAGGTGGGTTAAAATAAATGAGTTTCCAATACAACACAACGAGTGTTTCAAAATGCAATGCGCGTTTACTCAAAACGTGTTCGAGTAGGTTAGGTTGGTACACAAGTTACGTTTAAATTCTTAACGTTACTAATGAAAGCAATTGCTTAACATTCTAAATACAGTTATAACTACACTGCCCAAAAGTATCTAGGGATCAAGTAAATTTTTAGATACTATAACCGCTGTAATACCAGGCGGATTCGAACCGTGGTAATAATGGCAATACCGAAGTTATTAAAGTTTGAAGGTCCAGAATTAAAGATAGAGAGAGTAAGAGGGAGTTATTTTACAATATCAAACCACAATTATAGCCAGTACTCTAAAACGTACTTGATTCCTAGGCACTTTTGGGCAGTGTATTTAGCAGATTCACAAAGAAAGGACGCGAGTAGGTAGGCTTTTTTCTACCTAGGTACCGTATTTATTGCACAAGAGGGTATTTAGGTTAACTCTTAAATTCAAACTTATTGTAGTTAAGAACATTTTTCAAAACCCTTTACGGGTGTAAAATGGAAGGAGCTTTTCTCTTCTCAGGTGTTTGCAGAGTAGGTTATGGAATTTTCGGCCCGCCAAACTTGTAACCAAACGCTCCATAATCGACTTTACTTGTGACATGATAGAAAAAAAGAAAGATTCGAAGCATAAAAAACACCGAAAGTCTCATTTTGCGGTCGTTCAATATCAAAACGTGGGTCTGACGCGCAGTCAGGCTGATTCTCAGGAAGTATATAAGATGCTGTAAATAAGTAATTCCTGTATAACTACATAAATACCACTAGGTCTGTTTATGTATGTGTCTGTATTAATCCATGAAATTTACTGGTCTGAATCGAACGTTTCACATCAACCGCCAACAGATTTATCAAGAATATCTCGATAACAGAAACAATATCGTAACAAGCCCGATAGAGTCCTTCTATATGAGGCAGCAGGGACTGAGTGACCCTAATCGCTCCGCGTCAGCTCAATATGACGCGTCCAATAATGCGGCCGCAGCCGCCTCCCACACGATTAAAATTTCAACATTACTTCACGCAAGCCACTATAAGTTCCTGTGTGTAAAATGCATACTAAACTAATCAAAGAAACTTTACTACAACAAATATAACGGAGACAATTGTAGGACATAAATATAGCTCACTCAAAATTTTGCTATTTAATTGTTATGTTATAACATAACAATTAAATATGTACAATTGTTTATGTACATATATAATCCTTCTTAGTCACAAGGCGTCAAACACAACAATCCCACTAAAAACATTACATGTAAAGTGATTGCCAAGACTCCCTAGCTCATATAGCTTTCAGTGTTAATAAAAAAATATAGCAGATCACAAGTAGCGCCAAGCTTCCTTAGAGTTTTTTAGATATCAATAAAATCTAAAGTATAATAGCTATGCAATTGAAACTTTATATGTTTAATAAGTCTACTATTGACACCATATCCCGAGAATTTCGTTTATCTGTTATAATCCAAACACAAGTAATGTGGGTTCAAAAAAACGACGAAGCGCTTCGAGAAAGGGTAGTGCCTGCCCTTGCGCTTCGCTTGGCTCGTCTTGGCAGATTTACCGATTGTGGTTTCGTACTTCAGAGAAACAGTTGCGGTTAATTCATCTGTTACCATGATGTCAATTAGAAGCCAACCGCACCAACGCTCAGATCTGCAGACTGACCTCAAAACGCTGTCAGATTCAGAAATTAGACACACCTTAACCGTATCTAATTACACCTAATGGTTCCGAGAAAACTATCGGCTGGCGGCGGTGGCAACATAATTTTACGAAAGGCATCGCCCAAAATAAACTGGCGAGCGGGGGTCCGCTTCTACAAAATCAAAGCCTCGCAACTTGTCAACTCGATTACCATAAACAAACGAGAAAGACGCTTCTATGTTTTAATGACACTAAGCCTTAGTGTTTTGAAGCTCAGCGCCAACTTTACGGCAAAAGGGACGTCGCAATAAATGTTTGGTTAGCAGGACGTGATTAACTTTATGTTTGCTTCCAACGACACCGGGCAGTCGGGAGGCGTCCGAGAATGGGTATTCATTGGAATAATAATTATGTTGACGTTCCGCCCGTAATAAAGGCAGCCCGTGTCCGAGACGCGTACATAACCGTGGCTTTCGATGATTTCGAGAGTACGAACTACACTAGCAATAAATTACCCACGCTACTTGCTTTTGTGTTTGTTTAGTTTTCACAGCTTTTGAGGTAATTTTCCGGTTAGTTAACCTCACTGCGCTCAAAGTTCACAAATCGCCGCCCGTATCTGTTTGAATTTTAATGTAAAACTCGACATTAACTTCTAAATAGCTAAATGTCCATTTACAGCGTTTACGGGAATTCGTTGCGTCTTGAAAGAACCAGTAGATCTGAACTCGCCCGCAAGCCTGTCTGATTTGCATAAGCAGATAAGGGAGTTGGCGCTAATCCACTATTGTTTCAATTGCAAGGCTATTCATTAGGACGGCCGGGACGCCGCTCGTTATGCTAATGTACCGCCAATTGTAAGCGTTGCTGACGGCCCTTGTAATAAGATGTATATCGAATATGCATGTCTACACCGTCCACATAAATCTGAAATTACTAAAGTAGCCTACAGCTTTTTCTTTTGTTATCGGCAATCATTCGCATTATGTTGTTGCCGTAAAGCAGTTATTTTCTTTCATACATATTCGATCCGTTACTCCGTTAGCCTCCCGTAGGCCGAAACTTCGTAACCCACAAACAAAATCTTAAGCGGACACTAGTTTGCAATGCAAATGCTTATTTGTATTCCATTGTTTCAATTCAAAGCTAATAGATTACTTTGAATGCGCGATCATAAATTTCGAACGTTGTGACAGAAAAATGTTCGTCGAATAAAATACGGGACATTATCGGATGTTGATGCCGCAAGTGGAGCGAGAGTGTGACAGCCGGGTATGTTTTTATTATTTTGCGCAATAAAATTCGTTTAAAACTTGGAGATGGTTCAAAGCGTTCAGTAGGGGAGGCGTGCCAGCGAAATCTTAATCATTGTTAGCGTTATTGCTCGCCGAATCAGAATGTAGGTAGTTCGCTTTGTAATAGCTTCTGTTGAAAGTTTTGGCGTATTTTACAAGGCGTGCTTATTAATTTTCTCCGGAGATAGCAGTTTCTGTACTATGCACGGCGCATTCAGTTGCGTAATTATTGAGGAACGGATAACGACAGCATTTGAATGAGCTATTATTTTAATTGCTTTGTTAATAAGTGAATGGTGAATCTTAAACACGTTTGAAAAGAGATGTGTAAACTCTTGTAATTTATTTCTCATTATCACTAAACTTCTTTGTTAAGATCATTTAGTTTTATGTTGTAATTTATTTCTTGGTAGGTACGTGTTTTTAAGTTTGCGATGCCGTGGATTCACCTGACGGTCCCATCGGCGGATCAGTGCTGCCATTACGTTTGCGATGCCGTGGATTCACCTGACGGTCCCATCGGCGGATCAGTGCTGCCATTACGTTTGCGATGCCGTGGATTCACCTGACGGTCCCATCGGCGGATCAGTGCTGCCATTACGTTTGCGATGCCGTGGATTCACCTGACGGTCCCATCGGCGGATCAGTGCTGCCATTACGTTTGCGATGCCGTGGATTCACCTGACGGTCCCATCGGCGGATCAGTGCTGCCATTACGTTTGCGATGCCGTGGATTCACCTGACGGTCCCATCGGCGGATCAGTGCTGCCATTACGTTTACGATGCCGTGGATTCACCTGACGGTCCCATCGGCGGATCAATGCTGCCATTACGCCGGCACCATGCTGAGATGGAACCGTTTCGTGTCATGTAGGTACTTATTTCTATGATGACAAAAACAACACATCTTAGACAAAGATCTATCCATGTTTTATTCGTGCCAGGGAAAGTTTATTCCATTCTATTTAATTCATTGCTTTTACAATTTTCCGAATATAAATCAAATGTATGCCCTAAGGCCTAAGTCACTGTACATCCCATATTTTACGAGCGTGAAGGTAAAAACCGTAAATAAATAGATAAAGCACGCTCTATAAGTGTTTTCCCCTGTAACAGTAAGGCACAAAAATTGGAAATGTTTGACCTATTTCTCCAGCCAGCCACATATCATACAGCGTGAATAATGCGTGCTAGCTTTTACATAAAGAGATGCAACGCTTTGTGAGACCGCGAAATAAAACAAAATGCGTCAACCCGACAGTTTTGCATCGTTGACTTTTATAAAAGCCTTTGTGAAACCTAATAATGCATTATTACTGCATTCTTTCGTGCATACTGGAATAAATTGTTGCACGGGTTTAAAATACTGTGTTGATTTGAGCATAGCAGGTGCCTTTTGATGCGATTATGCGATGGGATCATCTTTTTACTGTGAGGCTGTTAGGCATGTTAAATGAGATAATGGCGCATACTTATTAGATTACAGTAAGAAAACTTATATAAATATAAGTAATACATCAAAATAAATAACATAAAACATACTCATTTGTACATAATTTGTGACACATTCTGTGCACTGGTAAAAGCACGTAAAGAATAAATAGGTATTATTGTATTTTCCTTGACTCAAACAGAGTTAGCGATTGATATTGAAGTAAAAATATCAAGTAAATTGGTTGTTAAATAGTCTTTAACGTTCATAATTTGTGTCATCAGCACCACATACGCTCCATATATCTAATGTAACTATCTTTCATTGACCGCTTGATCCGAGTGGCGCAGGACCGGTCACTTTGGCACTCTTTGGAGACGGCCTATGTCCAGCAGTGATAGGATCTTTCGGCTGATATAATGATCATTGTTCAACCAATACACCTTAATCACTTAGATCGAAAGTGGTACCTACCTACTCGTATTAGGGAAAGTCTAAGTCCGATCACAGATGGTGCTAAAGGATAGGAAGCGAATTTAAGATAAAATCGATCTCGACTATCTCAATCCGAGTGTTCAAATGGTTGAAGCCTTTTAAGTTAACTCAGTATAAATCGTACACAATGCAGTGTATTGTTTTTTATATCACCCTGGTAAAGTCACTCACAGTCACGTTAAGAAGATCTCGTTAAACGTGAAATTTTTAAACAGCATTGTAATCGCGTTAAATTTCGAGCGCGCGTGAATCATATCAAATGTCGTGTCTTGAATTGAATATGGCAGTTGATATGTCAGTGTATTAGAGCAACGCATTCGTCGATATTCCTAGCTCTATAACCAGGCACATAGTGAAAATCCGGCAGATCACGAAATTCCTAGGCATATTGTGAAACGCCGCCATTTCATGATTTGGCTAAACGTTGACCAGGCATGTCATGATGTCCCTGATAAAAAATACGGCAGAACGATTTAGGTAGCAAAACCGACTCGGATTGCGGTTAGCTTGTGGTTTCGAGGTTATTTTTTTGATAAAAGAGCGGAAAAACTTGTTTGCAAACCCTAGTTACGTATAACGGCGAGTATAGAACAATATGGCGGCGTTTTAGGAATTTCAAGATATGCCTAGGAATTTCATGATCTGCCTAAACGTCACTGGTGGGTGTTACTTAGCCAGATCATGAAATGGCGGCCTTTTATGATATGCCTAGGAATTTCATGATCTGCCTAAACGTCATTAGACAAATCGTTAAACGTTACGGCGATATGGCGGATGTCATTTAGCCAAATCATGAAATGGCGGCGTTTCTCGACATGCCTAGGAATTTCGTGATCTGCTGGATTTTACGATCGGCCGCCGACAGATATACCCCAACGCTTGTTCGAAAAGTAACGCAAATTACGCGCAAGCATAACAAAATATCAAACTGAATTATGCCAAATACATTCCAGGTATGTATAGTTATCCCATCGGAATACACAAGGCTACTTCTTTACCAATTTGCGACAGGGTTCATAGATGGAGTTATACATACAAAAATACCGATAAAATTTTCAGACTTGATGGCGCTGTCGAACAAATCGATGTGTTTCTACGGGGTCTCCCTTGTTAGACCTAAAAACGTTAGCCCTAATGTTTCATTAGACCTAATGTTTCACTAGACCTATTAATGCATTTTCCTTCGAAACAGTGAATTTTTCGTGTTTTCATTGAATATCATCAAATAGAAGGCATTAGGTTAGGATAGGTTTGTTTTGCAATAATCCTATAAATATTACCATTTAAAACCATTTATTAATGCTTTTAGGTCTAGTAAAACATTAGGTCTAATGAAACATTAGGGCTAAAGTTGTTAGGTCTAAGGCACTTGTCCCACCGCCGGCGAGTATTCTCATAGTAATTCTGGGGGTTGAAGTTGCACCACGTCCGTAGGAATTACCCATCGCTACCCTACACGTGACCCCTGGGCGGTGCTAAAAGTGCAACAACCTGGCAACCGTACCGTCTTTTCGAAGATCTCACGGTTCTAATACAATGATTTGCCATACGATAAATAAATAAATAAATAGTAATTCTTACTCGCTTTTACTCGCGCGAGTAAGAATTACTATGAGAGTACTCGCTACTCGCCGGCGGTGGGACAAGTGCCTTACGAGGGAGATCCGTTTCTACGAAATGCAAGCATTGCTCACATTTTTATCGTAATCCACGATTTTTACAAATAATAACTGATCCAAATATATATCTGAGATATTTTTATTATCACATTTCTTTTTCATTTTTTCGTATCAGGAAGTTTCGTAAAACATTCTTGCTATTTAAGTTGGCTAAACTCTCGCAGTTATCCAACAACTGGCGCAATAAAAAATGTTTTCCCGAGTGAATGGTGTATCGCAAATAACACTATTCCAACCTCTTCGGATAAGTACCTGTTTTCCAGCTATGCACCCATCCGAAGTTCTTTATTTATTGCACAAGCATTTCGTTAAGTTGCATCGCAGGCGTTAAACTTTGCGGGGGAAGGTCAGACAATTCCTCCCCGATGAATACTTATAGACAACGTAATTCGGTAGGTAATACATCTTATCAGGAGGGAGGCTCGCCCGCTGTACCCGTGAGCGTAAATCTTGCCTTTACGGCCTCACCTGTCGATGGAATAATTTACTGCTGGCTTAAAACTTCCCACCCAAAAGGAAATCCCAAACACTTCTCAAGAAATAACTGAATAAGAAATTTTCGATTGTGCTACGACGCCCCTTACTTGACAGCGAGGAAATTCAAACTTAAACCTTTTCTATTGATAAAATCGAAATACCGTAGACAGGTGGGTGCGAGGAAGGTTTTGGGGCGAAAAAGTCGAGGGCTCATTCGCTCGCTCTTAGACACTGAGTCTTTAAGTTCGGAATTAACCCTTTGGATTACAGCATTCCGGTGTACGAAGGCCTGGTCTCCCAACGACATACATGTATGTCGTCATGTGTGGTCCCATTGGTCCAGCTGTCAGACCTGGATAATGAACCGTGGTGTATTTTGTATATAAGATTCATTTTCATTTGGGTACATGTGGGTCATTGGGATTCCAGGGTAAAAAAAATGACCAACATGTGGGACCTGCCGGCGGAGTCACATGTGAGTCGTTGGGAGACAAAGGGTTTAGATAAGTGGGTAAAGTTGAACCGGTATTAACAAAGTCAACTCACACTTGAGACTCGCGGCGTCGCTAAGCGGTGCAGGTAAACTCAAATATGAATCTCGAGAATTCTGGTCTCTTTGCCGAGAGTTAGTTTTAAAAGGAATGCAAGAGGGTTCTTGTACTTATCTTATCTGGTAGATTTATTTCACAACGATTCTTATTTTGTTCTAAAATACTCTTTATAGACATAAACATATAAAGACTATAATATTGTAAAATCGTGATGATAAATAAGTACTTTCAAAAGATATAGTACCTATGTATATAGTAGGTACCTATGTACGTACTAGGTAAATATTTCTTAGACAATAAGGAAACTGCCAACAAGAGTCTGAAAAGATTTTTCGCGTTTTCCATTAACGCTGGAAATCTCTAAAAAGCAAAGTATTAGCGGTGCACAAGTACAAAAAGAGCATTCTCAATACGAGGCGAAGTAATTTGCAAGTTAAATGTGATATTGGATGCACCGACGCGCCGAATGCCGGTATATCCCTTTATTTTTTTGCCGTCCGCGTGTGAATATTGTGTAGGCAAAAATATCCACTGTCATAATTTCAAAGAATGCTCCGGCGTATTGCGAGCTGTGAATGACTTTTGAAATGTGTCCCGAAACCAGTTGGTTGTTTTAGAAGTGAGGTTTTATTAAATTTTATATTGCAGTGGATAACGAAAGAAAAAGAGAAATTATGTTTATTCAACTTCTTGACTTTTGCGCTCGTGTGAATGAATTTACTTCATATCAATAAGGTAAATTGACCTTTTGATATGTCATATATGCCTAATTAGATTAAGCCTACAAAGATAAAAAATAAATCTACATTCATCATAATCATCATATCAGCCGAATGACGTCCACTGCTGGACATAGGCCCCAAAGAGTGCGAAAGTGACCGGTCCTGCGCCACTCGGATCCAGCGGACTCCCGCGACCTTTACCAGGTACGTGGTCGCCACTCGAGAACCTTTCCTCCCCAACGGCCATCGGTTCTACGTGCAATGCGCCGCCCACTGCCACTTAAGTTTAGCGATTCGGAGGGCTATATACCGATATAGCCACATTCACTTTTATAATATTAATATGAAGTATAGCTAGCTACTATCTAACCAGTGTCCTACTCTTAACACAGAAATTCGCCCCGTTTCGACCAAACATAAATCCACTTCAATTCAGTCAAATTGGCAAGAATCACGCCCAAGGAAGAAAAATAGTCAGGTCGGTACGCGTGTCGGCTTAGTAGATTATCTTGGCTTGGGCCAGGCCTAGAGGTCAATTTGTTCCCACATATTGCATTCGAATATGATATCTATATGTATCACTCTTGCTCTGACACAGTAGGACACAGTGCTTGAAATCCAGCGCCCGCAACACATTGATACCATATAATTATGCGAATTGTAGAACTAGATTGGCCTCCAGTAATGTAGGCAGCGGTCCAACTGGCACACTCTGAACTGAACTGGTGGACTATTCATTAGAACAAAGGATTTGCAGTTGTGATGTGCAGTTTTAGTTAGTGATTTAGTGACGCTGGTTCATAACTGAATACTGCCGGGCACTATTGACTATTGAATCAAAACTTTTAAATCTCTGATGTGTTAAAAGAGTTGTCTAAGCCGAATTTCATTGCAGAGCTTCAAATTATTTCAGTTCCGGGAAAATGGATGTGTGTTGGCTTGTAACTGAATGACTTACTTTAATTTTATTATGTCAGCAAAAAAAGTACGACTACAGTGCGCTCAAAAATATCTAACTCCTTCTACCGTTGTGTTGCACGCTATTGTGTGAGACATATCCCGACCAAGCTAAGTTTGCACCTCGCTCAGTGTAACTTACTCGACGCGAGGTGCATTCTTAGCTTGGTCGATTTGTAGTTTAGTACGCCGTTCTTTGACATTTTTTGTCACTATACTTCCACTATTATTCGACCACAGTAGGTTTGTGAATGGGATAGCTGTCAATTTAAATAAACTTTGACGTAAGTATACGGTAAAACTGTCAGCTCCAATCCCATTTAATCGTGGTTAGATAATACCCTTAAGACTGAACCACAGTGGTGCAAGTTAACGGTTATTGTCAAGTTTACTATTGACCGCCAGTCCGCCACCGCGGGCCGCGTCAGTCTATGAGAGGTTTAACTACGCTCCTACACAGATTTTCTGTCAAATACTCTCACGTCCTTATTTTTTATAATAACTCGAAACATCATAAACTCTAATGTATATAATACGGAATGGAAATAAATAAAAGCTTGGGAATTGTATAAATGACAACACGGAATGTTAACCTTAATTCATAGAGCAATAAACTCAGAACGCACCTTTTTATACCTCTATAATCTTTTATAACGCACGTAATAGCAATATTATAAAGATAACATTTTATATGACACTATAATTTGCCGTTCTGAAACCGAAATATTTTATTACATTAGGTACCGCCAATTAAATCATTCACTGCTAAGTTACACTCTTCGCGCTACGCCGTAATCCGTAGCAGCTTAACACATTTACTGCCAGGAACCCGCCTAGCTGGCGCATACGCCGTCGGAGTTTTCCGCTACATACCGGTAAAATCACGAGATTGTCTACGAGCGATGGCAACGAATGTGTTTGTGTCCATATGTAACGAAAATCGCACGTAGTGCTCTGACGTATCTGCAGTGAGTGCTCGGTTACCGATCTCCTAATACATTCGTCCGTGGTAACCGTGGTTCGTTGGACGTAAATAGGTGATGCCCATCAAAACAACATAAAATAAAATAAAGCGGCCAAGTGCGAGTCGGACTCGCGCATGAAGGGTTCCGTTAAATAAATTGCTTTCAACGATTTATGACGTATTAAAAAAAACTACACTTCAAACTAATTTTCGTTTAAAGTTTGCATGGTAATGCATCATATATTTTTTTTAGATTTATCATTCTCTTATTTAAGAAGTTACAGGGGGGGGGGGGACACACATTTTACCACTTTGGAAGTGTCTCTCGCGCGCAAACTATTCAGTTTAGAAAAAAATAATGTTAGAAACCTCAATATCATTTTTGAAGACCTATCCATAGATACCCCGGTACACGTATGGGTTTGATGAAAAACATTTTTTTTTTCAGAGTTTCAGTTCTTAGTATGGGGAACCACAAAATTTATTGTTTTTTTTTATATTTTTGTGTGAAAATCTTAATGCGGTTTACAGAATTCATCTACTTACCAAGTTTCAACAGTATAGCTCTTATGGTTTCGGAAAAAAATGGCTGTGACATACGGACGGACAGACAGACAGACGGACATGACGAATCTATAAGGGTTCCGTTTTTTGCCATTTGGCTACGGAACCCTAAAAACTAAATGTCAACGGTAAAGTGACTGCAACTGTAAAATTTTGTAGGTCAACTTAAATAATTACCTAGACCAACGCCTAGTGGGTAGTGACTACGAAACTGAAGGTGTTCGAATCCCGGTAAGGGAAATATTTGTGTAATGAGCATGAATATTTGTTTCCGAGTCTTTGATGTTTTCTATGTATTTAAGAATGTATATCTATTAAATTCGTCGGGTGACAAGCAAAACTCACTAAGTAACAAATACCTACTTAAATCAAAGGTCGTATCTCGATATCGACTATGTACCGAGATACGAGGTTTTGAAGAGCAGTGACAGTTTTGGTAGTGACTTTTGCTTGTCACCCGACGATATGTCGTCGTCTAGTAGGTACCTATAACGTGTGGTTTGTGTAAGTGATTGTACCCTACTACTTACTTACTCCGTTGGCTCAGCGACCCAAAATTAATCTTAGCCTCCGAGACACGAGAGTGCGCCATTTTTCTGGGTTCTGCGCTCTTGCCAATTGCAGATTTGGAGCTCGCTCAGATCCACTTGGACCATTTCGCTCCAGCGGTACCTTGGACGTCCGACAGGACCCTAATGTTTATTTATTTATTATTCTAATAAGTATACTAACAAAAAGATAAATGAAAGCTTTATAATAAAAGAACACTGAATACACACACTTTAGATATAAGCCGTTGTATGCACGCACTCGTAATCTGGCGAAACACGCGACGCTCGCATGTGTAAACACATTCCTACATACACGTCCGCATTGAGATAATGTAATTATGTGGGTGTAATTCCTTTTATTCTAATCGGCAAAGACATTGCTACTTTAGTTATTCCGTTCTACTTCAACAATTTTACCACCAGGGACCCGCGTAGCGGGTGCCTACGCCAAAGGTACGCTACTTAGCGACAAAACCTCGGGGTGAGCTACGAGCGTAGCGCGTAGCGATTGTAATGAATTGAAATTTATTTCGTAACATATGTTATACGTCAAAACAATCATGCGGTATATGAAAACCAAAGGTAGTATTTTAAATGCAGGTACAAAAAAATAATTATAAAATAACTATATATACTCGTAGGTAATATTTTCATTACAGTACAAAAGGTAAGTTAAGGCTCGACAGTCAACAGGGGCAGCGTTTTCGAGTTTTTTAAAACAATCTCAGACGTAGAAAATAGGGTTCAAAAATCTAAAAAAAAGATACGTATTACTTAAGGATCTAATCTAGTCAAAGTCGCATTCAGTTACGCGATCTAATGAACTTCACTCGACAGAAAAAAATCCCAAAGTTACCTCTTTTTGTAAAGTTTATTCAATATTATGACTAAACTATAGATATTTTAAATTAAATTTTTGTTCTCAAATAAAGTTATTAAATATTTATAGACAAATTCGCAGAGTTTGAATAGATAAAATGATTATTTTAATTACTATGTTTAAATACCTACAAAATGCGCGAGCGCGGAGGCTCGGCAGGCCCGATCAGTCGCGCGCTGGCCCATACGGACGACGACTCAAGGACGTTAGCGGGTGTACAAGCCTTAAAGAAGTCTTCATAATTATAAAAGTTGTTTCCCTGGAGCCATTTTTAGGGTTCCGTAGCCAAATGGCAAAAAACGGAACCCTTATAGATTCGTCATGTCTGTCTGTCTGTCTGTCTGTCCGTCCGTATGTCACAGCCACTTTTTTCCGAAACTATAAGAACTATACTTTTGAAACTTGGTAAGTAGATGTATTCTGTGAGCCGCATTAAGATTTTCACACAAAAATAGAAAAAAAAACTATAAATTTTTGGGGTTCCCCCATACTTAGAAATGAAAATCAAAAATATTTTTTTCTTCAAACCCATAGTACGTGTGTATCTATGGATTGGTCTTCAAAAAGGATATTGAGGTTTCTCATATCATTTTTTTCTAAACTGATTAGTTTACCCCCCCCCCCCCCCCCCCCCCTAGGCAAACGGCAAATTGTTGGCAGTGAATGTGTTAACTTTTTTATACTAAGTACGACAGTGGCAAACTTGCATACGGTCTGTCCGATGGTAACTAATTAGACACTGTAGCCTATGTACGCTTGCTATTCCCGAGGAATCACAAGCGCGTTGCCGACCAGTTTAACTGAGGATTCGTTATGTTGACAGCTAGAGACGGAAACGGGTCCCTCAACACAACCGACCTTACTTACCTTCGAAAACACGACACCTCATACCTACAGAGCAATGGGCAACTTGCATAGGACTTCAATTTCGTATAAATTACACTTAATCAATACGGATATACACGTAGAGATATTATACAAAAAAAGAAAAAAAAAACGATTGTATTAGTTGTATCTCACGTTAAAATGACGAAAAAAAATGTATTATAGTTTCGTTAAAATAACATAACAGTTACACAGAATATTGAATTGGAAATGATATTTTGAAATAATTGCAAATGAATGACTTAGTTACTCCAAAGTAAACGCGCCGAGAATATAAAATTTGACGTCATAGCATATGCGTTTTCGGGGGGTCCCGGCGCGTGCAGATTTCAAATGCAATATAACATCAGAAAAAGAAACCATAAGAAAGTTTTAATGCTATGATAGTTGATCATACTTTTGATTTTCATAATAAAATAAAAAGATGCAAGTTCCCTATTACTGGCGTTATTATGGCTGCCGTCTCCTGTACCTACCGCGGTTGGGCAGCTCCAAATATGAGTGCTCCAAAATAAAGACCGCATTAGTTTCCGACCTAGATATGACGGATTTCTTTGTGTATATAAAGTTTCATGTTATTCCAGCTCGCCGTTTAAAATTGGCTCGTATGATTATATATTTTTTATTTTTTATTTTAATGAATGCATGAATGTGTATTTATGAATTTAATACCTATATTTTCATTGTTAAGTATTTGAAACCATAGTTAATGTGTGTACGCCTGAAAAGGCAGGATTTAGTGATACTATATTGTCATTTTCGACTTCACCTTCGACTATGTACCGACCTGAATTCTTCACACAATAAATGATTACTGATTACTGATAAAATGAGAGCCAAACGACGTTTCTATGGCGAGCCAAATTGTGTCTAGCATCCTGGGGACTCTTTACTCTTCTTTCTTAGGCTCCACCTTTGAAATTTTCTTGAAAATGAGTGGTTTAGTAACCATTTTATACATTATAACATAACAATTTTCAGGTCGGAAAAAATATATTATAATCTGCAAAATATAAGAAGTAATAAAGTTTTCGTAAAAATCCATTTTAACAAAAGAAAGTAGAGAGAAAAAATCTAAAGTGAACCCTATTAATTCACACGTAACCATTTTACTGCTCCATTTTTTATCGAAAAATGATGAAATTTTATAATCTTCTTCATAAAGTAATGAACAATAACTTTATTTCCTTACATACTTAAAATTTCTTAAAATGAACCTCCTTCGAATACGCACTTCCATCACGCTCATGTTTATGCTCAGGGGGGAGAGGGAGAGAAGACCATGAACGTGCGGCGCCTTAACGAATTCGCGTAGTAAATAATCTGTACTGACTTGATTTACAGTTGACACTGACCGCTGGC
Source organism: Epinotia brunnichana (assembly GCA_963854355.1). Lineage (NCBI taxonomy): Eukaryota > Metazoa > Arthropoda > Insecta > Lepidoptera > Tortricidae > Epinotia > Epinotia brunnichana. The sequence goes on from OY977949.1 coordinate 20,363,116, forward strand.
AGCTTAAGGCTGGAATTACACTGGCGCGGCCTGCGGTGGCGGTCAATTCTTACGCCGGCCTGCTTCATTCAAGGACATCCTGCCAGCGAGACTCCAGCTTTAGACCAGCTAGATCATGACTCGTTGAATAGGCGTCTAAGGTATTTGCATAAGCTGAGGGCAGATTTACGGGAGCGGTTTAGAAATGAGAACTTGAGCATGCTCATACAGAAGGGTAAGAAGAGGGACTCTAATTTAAAGGTAGGCGATGTCGTTTTAGTAGAAACAAATGATAAGCGTATAAAGTGGCCTTTAGGAGTTATCCTCGATGTGTTTACCGGAAAAGACGGAAATGCTAGAGTAGCGAGAATACGCACAACCGACGGCGAGTACACCCGAGCTTTCCAACGTCTATATCCGCTGGAACTAGAACCTAACGAAGATCTATAAATAAAAAGATGAAGAGTTTGGGTCTTCGCCCAAAGGTGGGGGGATGCTGTAAACTCTATGGTGCACGGCACTGACGTGCATTTAAATTTGATAATAACGAATATTTTTTCTATTTGATATATGTCACTCTAAAATAAATTGTGGTTCAGGAAGTTGGTTTTTTGGTCTCCAAGTGTTAAATTCTCCGCATTCTTCTCATCTCTAATTGAGGCTTCAGTAAGAACTAAAGAGTATATAAATGTAGTAGAATAAGTTTATAATTTTTAATAAATAAAAGTTAAAAAAAAAAATAGTAAACTTGTCATTAGCTGTATTTATTTACCATTGACCGCCACCGCGGGGTACGCCAGTGTGATTCAGGTTTTACCTCAGATCATAGAAAGAAGGTTTTACTGATACCAAACCGACCGCGCACCGCCAAAACAGCCCTAACCTCCATTCGCAGCACTACGCCGTAGCAGCTGTTTTCTGTGTAGTAGTAAAAACTCTGCATTGTCGCAATATCATTGAAGCGGTTAAGGGTGGGTTGCAGCAAACCGTCTGTTAATTGGTGTTCCTTAAAATCTGAATGTAAGTACCTATGGAAAGTCTGACGAGTTTGTATAGAATAACAGATGGCGGCGCCAAATTTAACGTAGATCGGTTTGTAATCGTCAGTTGGTGCAACCCGCCCTTATTCTATTTGTAGTTCTAAGAAGTTCATAATTATTTTAAAGGACAGCACCCAAAACCACAAGAAGTAGGTGCTTTAACATTTTTATTTATTTACTTGTCTGATTTAATCCAGCGAACGTAATTAACCCCGTCAGTTTCGTTTACCAAAGGATTATTGCATGAGTTTAATTAATGTTTTATGACAGGCACGGGGATGTATCGCGCTTGCAGCACTAGCTTAACACCAAAATCGGTAATTGGTAAGGAAATATATTTTTTGTATAACAAGCATTGTAACAATTTCACCGGTAAGTAAGTAGTATTTATTTATTTATATTTGAGGTACCAATAGCTACAGAAACACATATTTTGTTACATAGATGAAATACTGTTCTGACTTTGGCAAAAATCTTCATGCCACCTGCAAAAGAAAGCTGGTTGGTATGGAAGAAACAGTCGCTAATATCTTTGACATAAACATTAAAAACCAGCCAAGTGCGAGTTGGACTCGCGCACGAAGGGTTCCGTACCATTATCTATAAAAATATTTATTTTATTCTGTTTTTAGTATTTGTTGTTATAGCGGCAATCTACATATATATAAATACATCATCTGTGAAAATTTCAACTGGAACTATCACGGTATCAGTTAAATACAGCCTGGTGACAGACAGACAGACAGACAGACGGACAGCGGAGTCTTAGTAATAGGGTCCCGTTTTACTCTTTGAGTACGGAACCCTAAAAAGTAATGTCCGAGTAACGATCCTTGAGGGACGTCGCTGGGGACGGTTACCTAACTATAAATGTAATTATTAATGACAACAGCGTGATATCTGTTTGCAATATATGAAGTGAACCATCGCAATAGGTCTCCGTTGATGCCCATTTTATGTAATTTTAAGAGTAGCAAATCGTGGTCTATTCTTTCGAATGCCTTGCTATAGTCCGAATAAATAATGTCTACCTGACTACCGTCGGCCCGTCTCCTCTAAGACACTAAATTTGTATGTACGTAACAATGTAAAAAAATCATACTTCAAGTAAATTTTCACCACTATCAAATCGGTTCAAAACTTTGAATATTATACATGACAATACTATGAGTAGATCAACTTGGTGGTACAGTCAGCATCATAGACCTCGTTATCTCTACGCAATAATGTCCTCGTACCATCTAGAAAATATACATGTTTATGATGCAGACTGTACCAACACTACCTTACTGCTGTACCTACAGTAAGGTAGTGTTGGTACAGTCTGTCACCGGCATCAATATATGATGAATCAAAGGCCGCAAAAATATCTGACACGCTCTTACGGCTCTAGGAATAGAGTTGTCATCAGATAGTTTTGCGGCCTTTGTTCCATCATATATTTATGCCGGTGACTGTACCAACACAACTAGATGGTGCTTCCGTCACCGTAGTCAGAAGAGCTCTTTAATAAAAGTTTTTTTATGTTTTAATTCTTGTGTAATTGAACTGTACCGTATTTAGATAAAATATATTATGTAATTATGCTGTGCAGGATTAATTAAATATCTCCTTCTAGATCAGAGACAGATTAATTATTATTATTTTTTATTATTATTATTTTATTTTTAGACAGGCAGCTGACGCTGATACGTCTAAATCATAGTTCACTTAGCACAGGTTCTCACTGCTATAGATAGTTTGTCAAGTCTGTTTTTAAACTGATTAACACTTTTCGAGTTCACTACTTCTGAGGGTAATTTGTTCCATGCATTAACTATTCGATTTGTGATTAAGTTTTTGCCGATGTTTGTTTTACATTTATTTGCAGTCAATGTTTATTATGTTTTTAAATTTAGAAAAATATTCAGTGCTGTCATATGCAAAAAATATACCAAATTGTTTTGTTTTATTAGAACGCTGGTCAAACCGTTGACCTGTAAATTAAAACTGCAAAAATAAACAAAGTTGCAAAATTGACAACCTTTGGCACTGTCTGCCAAGTACTTCCGGCCATTTCAGGACTGACATACTTAGGTTTACTCTCTCTACGAATAAAAAGCTAAGTGATGCCACACGTCTCGTACTGTTGTCACATGCATGACGTAAATATACCTACACTTAAAAAAAATACTGGAAGTGGAGGATTTTTTATACTTTCGGTCAATTTTAAGTACGACAATCTACTGATTCTTGCTCAGCACAACTGCATGTATCGTGTTGTCATGAGACGTAGGTGAGACGCGGATCGGGTTTACGTGTATGTTTTTCATCTATGTAGCTGGAATTATGAGTAACTGTAAGTGGTTGATGCATAGGTACAGATCCTACTAACCAATAAATTAAGATTTTCCAAAAAGCAATTTCCTCGCGGGGTGCGTTCAGGCTACAAATAAATGGAAGCAACGAGGACCTGAGCAGAACATCTGTGACACTTTAATTTGTTTGTAGCCATTGTTATGCGAAATTAATATTCCAAGTTATTCAATTTCTGTATCGAGGAGGAAAATCAATATTTGATGGGATCTTTATCGCGCAGTCTTAAGCATTGCGAATATTTGTGGAGACAATTGAAACTTTACGCTCGTGTATTTTTCATTTCCGGCTTTGGCGTATTTCTTGTTGTGCGTTATTTTATTAATCTGAATTATAAATTTTCTACGAACTCGTTTAAAGAAAGTGCTTCTTATGACGAGCCTATTCTCAGAAAAGGCATTTTAAAACGAGCGCACTAACATTATAAGAGCTTTTTAATACTTATTTAGTTAAAATAATATTCTCTATCATAGTTATGAATTATATATTTACATCATGAATTAATTTTGGAAATTAATATGTCTAAGGTCTCATACCAAAATTGCATACCTACATTTTATTTATCTGGAACACAAACAAAAATATAAATAAGGGATAGTCAAAGAGTACCAACAGATATAAAGCTTTTAAAACCCTGGAGGTTCATTAATATATGAAAACTATGTTTAACATAACGACCTTATCATAAGACATAGAAAAAACAAAGCTTAAAAGAAAAATTAATAAACTTAACAAATTAGGTTAGTCCTCGACGCAGACACATTTTAAGAATTGTCCATAGGTAAGTACATACTTTTTCCATTATATTATGACTTGTCGCGACTCGCGAGGGCCTGCGAAAACTATCATAGCAAAGTGAAAGGTAAATGTTTAGACAGTAACAGTTGAAAGAAGTTTATAACTTGTCTAGGGTTAGGTACTCAAAGATTGCCAAGCTACATCAGGTAAGTACCTACTAAATATACAAAACTCGTGCTCTTTTCTGTACGACCTAAATGGCAGCTGAAATTTGTGAATTAAATTTGTTTCATCTTGAGACGAGAGGATAAAATAATTATTGTTTATCACTTTATTTCTTTACTAGCAGCCCTAGGCTCCACCCACAGCGAGTAACAGCAACGCAACAGAACAAAATATATCATAATGTCCATCCCGAGGGCCCAAGTGATATGCATAAAGGTTAACATTATATTGAATTCGGGTAGAATTTACTAGAAGATTGGCTTTATACCTACAAATCCTACAATCTTACTTTAAAATGATTACCTCTATGATTTAAATAACAATGAATAAATGTATTTATTTGTATCACATGGGTAGGTACATGTAAAGATCTTAAAACTAAAGCATATAATGAAACACTAGGTTTTGTCAGTTGGCGTACAAATATTATATAATGTTTTTTCATGCAATTGTCCTATTATCTTATCTATGATATCAAATCAAAAATATATATAAACCGTAATAACAAAATAAAAAAATTGAAATTACAGCGCAAAATAATTATACAATGGAATAATGTCAATAATAAACTTACATATAATTATAATATTTATGTCAAATTGGAAGTAATACAATTGCAATAATATTAAAGTCAATTATAAATCAATGTCATTTAAAAATTGTAGACTATTGTAACAACATTTTTAATTTAATAATAGCGTTAACTTTTTCTTCAAGGGTCCAATTTGTAAATCTTTTATGATGTTTGGAAATTGTTATTGAGAGCATTTATTAAATGATACTAATAATTAAAGGGTCAAACTCACATGTTAAATGCAATTACGGGAGACACGTTTGACATTCTTCGGGAGTTCTTAATCAGGATAAGTATTTTTCGGCCGTATCACGTAGTGTTTTTTTTCCATAATCGACTCTTAAGATAATCGACACCCGCGGGAAAAAAGGGGTTGGTGCTATTCTAACCTACCAAATATCTGAGTCATACAGAGATTTAGGCTTCGGGTGTCCCCTGTGGACATTGCCAAAGTTAAAGGGCTACGAAGCCTATACTAATTTTTGTTTGGACTCTTAAATAATCCGCATAGGTAAATGGCTTCTCCTCTTATATGATTTCATGCAATCAAATGATCTTTTATCTACACCCATATCATAAATTATAGAAGTATAATGTGTTCGGAAACCATATATATAATGAGCACCATTATTGCAACCAGTAACGTAATGTTTTATCTGTGTCAGACGTCAGTGTTATTATAATGTATGAAAAATCATAATAACATCGATATCGATGTTATTATGGAAATCTAGTTGGTCATGATTTGAAATCTAGTCGGCCATGGCGGTGCAATGGCGGTTATTGTAATGGTTCCCGAACACATAATTGAGGATTTATAATATGTGGGTAGATAAAGTAGTGTATGTAACTGTACCTACATATTTTTGGCATTAAAACACTCGCTGACGATGACGCTCGTTTCATAAACCCACTCTCGTGTTTGATGCCCTTCATTATGTATAGTCACATAAACTATACTATTATCCTTCGCTATTGACCACAGGCACAGGATAAACGAATTTTGTTCTACTCAAGCTGTATGCCCATCTACTTATGTTCAAATAGTTTTTTTTACCAAAAACGTGTAAAGTCCCCCAGTCTAAAATTACCTTAAAATAACTCCAACTACTCGTGCACGAGCTACCTCAATTATTTATGCCACATATGAAGCACGTAACACTATTTTAAGTAGAACAAATTGTTTTACCTAAAGGCGGAATCGCGTGCCATCGCCAATTTACACGAAACATATCAGAAAATACATGCTGATGCGTTATAAAAATACGCCATACTGAATGTTTTTATTCCGTATGCAAATTGGTTTAATCAATGGAGGGTTGTCTGCCTATTATCCTTAGTATGTAAAGGCATAATAAAGGCCTATTATACCTAAATACCTACAGTGTTTTTGATTTCCGATAAGCGTTATCCTTAAATTTCTTAATCTAGATATTTAAAAATCCGTCCAAGTGCGAGTCGGACTCGCGCACGAAGGGTTCCATACCATTATCAATAAAAATCATTATTTTATTCTGTTTTTAGTATTTGTTGTTATAGCGGCAACAGACATACATCATCTGTGAAAATTTCAACTGGAACTATCACGGTATCAGTGAGATACAGCCTGGTGACAGACAGACGGACGGACGAACAGCGGAGTCTTAGTAATAGGGTCCCGTTTTACTCCTAGAGTACGGAACCCTAAAATTGGTTTGGATCGAAGTTGTGGCTAAAACCTGATGATCGATCAGACGATCACATTTGTCTCGCGTTTTAGCATACGAGTAGCATGGCAGTCCACCTGGGAAACCACCTCCTTACAGAAGACTGTGGCCATTACAACACCACTACTTATTCTACAGGAATGTATAAGTTTCATCATCATCATAATCAGCCGAAAGACGTCCACTGCTGGACATAGGCCTCCCCCAAAGAGTGCCACAATGACCGGTCCTGCGCCACCCGCATCCAGCGGACTCCCGTGACCTTTACTAGGTCATCAGTCCACCTTATGGGGGGGCCTACCCACGCTGCGCCGTGGTCGCCACTCGAGAACCTTTCCGCCCGAACGGCCATCGGTTCTACGTGCAATGTGCCCCGCCCACTGCCAGTTAAGTTTAGCGATTCGGAGGGCTATATCAGATAGCCTCATTTCTGATGCGATCGTGCAGAGAAACTCCCAGCATAGCCCTCTCCATTGCCCTTTCAGTGACTTTGAGCCTTTTTATGAGGCCCATAGTAAGTGACCACGTTTCCGTGCCCTACGTAATCACTGGCAACACACACTGGTCAAAGACTCTCGTCTTGAGACAATGTGGAATATTGCGGAATATGCTGGTCTAAGTTTTATCATACCTAAATATGTTAATGAAATCAATTTGAAACCTCATCACTCCTCACGCACGACAAACGTTAAAGACACCCAATAAAAACCATATTTCCTTATAATATCCACGTCACAAAGTCGGGACTGATGAGGGGCGTAGTCGGGCCATTTATTAAATGAACTATCTTTTCTCAAGAATGCCAAGATGAAATGAGGTCACCACAATGTAGGAAACTCACTGAATATTAAAGCGGACGTGTAAGTAATGACAAGAGCTTAGCACTCGGTGGCTGTATTAACTTATGTTCCAGTTGCAGTTAATTATTAAGATACTGAGTATGGTATTTATGCTTTTTAATGTTTGATATAGGTATTGACAACTAGACATTTCAGCAGTCTTGTGAGAATTATACTAATTAGCGAATGTGGTGATTTTAACGATTACTTATAAGTAGATGACCAACCCAGTATGGTGTCGAGTTAGAATCGTATGAGTACCATCCCCTTCTTCTGAAGAGCCGATAATGAGTCCAAGTGTGTTGCGTATAATATCTACTCTATCTAATAAAATAAAATTGCTATTGCTAGAACTAGCACGGCAAACTATAAATGTGATCTGCCATTCTTAAAAACCAATTTTTACGGGGTATAATAGGGTTATTTCAAAGCATCTGCGCATGCAAGTCCGATAGAGTTGCGGGCGTCCAAAGACTACAGTAACTAGGCGGGCCGTACGCTTATTATATATGCCACATACTTACGTGATATTAAGTGAAAAAAGAGCATATCTACAGATATTTTTTAACACTTTTATAAAATTTAGAACTCTGACTAAATGTAGGAAAAATGAAAAACTTTAGCTAGCTCAAGTTAATACCAACTACTACTACATACTATCACGTTAATCTGTGCTCAAGACTAAACAAACTCTTCCCTGGAGAACCTATTAGGAGCTAGTTAAAGCGTAACCTATTTCCGCAGCATCTCGACCCGGTTTGAGTGAAACCTATTTTTAAAAGTATCCCCTAATTAATAGCTAACTAACCACTACATTACACAAATAGGATATTAACATTAATCTTCTGTGAACAGAAAAAAGTAATTACAAGAAATGACAATGACGACTCACCGAACTAACGAAATATAGGGTTTGATTAAGTAACTAGATTAAGATTGAACGTGTAAATACTAAATCTGTTGCACAAGGTGTTAATTTCTGCGCTTTTAGTGACTTAGGGAGTTTGCAGTGTAAAAAACCCTGAATATAAATTATATTTGTGAATAATATTTACAGAGAACTAATTCGTACTACGTTCGTTCTCTTCTCAGGTACGAGTAATAATTTCACCAGTATATAGAATGGACCTTCACATGATGAACAGTTGTTGTGTCATGTTCATGTTATGTGCTCACTGGCAATGCAATTACGTGTTTTCGACGAACATAGTTGAAAACTTTTCAAAAGGCATTTTAACTTGAGTTCTATTTCTCTTGTAATTTCCTTTGCAATAATATTATTTAGTATATTATTTGTTTCATAATATTCTAATTAATATAAGTATAAAATTAATATAAGATATTTGTCCGCTGGATGCTCATTTTGGCACTCTTTGGGGGAGGCATATGTCCAGCAGTGGACGTCTTTCGGCTGATATGATGATGATGATATTTGTATGTGACCGGAATCTCAGAATCTTTTCCGATTCAGTATATAGGAATGGAGTTTTGGGAGGAACATAGGCTATATTTTATCCCTTTCTCTATAACGCGCAGGCGCAGCTGCAGATGCAACTGGTATTACATAAATACATAAATATTAGGAGGGTATACTCACACAAATCAAACTAGTTCCATGGTAAACTCAATAAGGGTTGTGTTATGGGGACAAGATGACGATATATCCTATACTATTAAACGAGCAATATTTGTATATTATATACTTATATGTATAATTTGCAATCACGTTGTCGGAAACGGCTCTAACGATTTCGATGAAATTTGGTATACAGGGATTTACGGGGGCGAGAAATCGATCTAGATAGGTCTCATGCCCGGGAAAATTCGTATTCTCCGTATTTTCTCCATTTTCACACGAGCAGAGCTCGGTCGCCCAGGGACTTTAATAGATATACTATACATACTTAAATACATAGAAAACTTCCAAGACTCGGAAACAAATATTCATGCTCATTATACAAATATTTGCCCTTACCGGGTTTGGAACCCAGAACCGTCAGCTTCAATTCAGAGATATAAAATAAGAAATAAAGTCAAACTGTTCAATTCAAGTTCAATATACATATAAACATATTAATCATATTATATTCTAGACATGGTGCATTTATTTGTGTGATGAGCACGAATGTTTATTCCTGAGGCATGGATGTTGCTATTTATAGGTGTTCAAAAATATCGGCACATGCACCCTAAGTAATGCCTTGAAAATAGAGGTGTGTTCCGATGTTTGTGACGTGCTTGTTTGCTCCGATGTATGCGAAGGCGACTGTACAAGCTTTGCTTAGTTTGGGACTAAGTCGATTTGTGTATGATTGTCCCCAAATGTTTGTATATATTAATATTATGATATAGTAATGAAAAAACCTTATGTCAATGTCATAAAGACTGACAGGGAAAATCTTTATCTGTATTACTTATTGTCCAGCAATTTAACTGGCCTCAGCTTTCCCAGCTTCAGTTTCAAAGTGAATAAACGCCTTCATAGCAATAAGTCTCCATCAACTCACGTAATAGCATCGGATGTCGCGGAGCCGGCCACATCCACGGGCATTAGAAGAAATCATAATTAATCGTTTCGCTCCCCGCCCGCTCCACTTAATAGAGAGCTTTCTCTCTACCGGTTCCCATGTTTTCCCCGAGACGTAATAAATTAATCTCCATTCCTAGTTTCCTTTGGCTGAAAGAAAAAAACAAAGAGAGTAACTTTAGCGGTGCCTTTCCCGGTGTTTCGTGCGTAACTCGCAAACTCCGGTACGGTTAAGCAGGTAAAATGTTGTTTGTTTATTTTAACTACAGTACCGAATTTAGAGATAAGTTAAGAATAAAATTGTTGAGAATTAGCCTTAAACTATATTTCAGTGCCTGAAAGATCGAACTAGGCTCGGCTTCTAAACACCCGGAGAAAAAAAAATCCTGGAAAGAGATTATCAGATTGACTTTTCGCCCCCTTAATCTTCTGTACGGTAAGTTTTATTTCATCATCATCATCATATCAGCCGAAAGATATCCACTGCTGGACATAGGCCTCCCCCAAAGAGTGCCACAATGGCCGGTCCTGTGCCACCCACATCCAGCGGACTCCCGCGACCTTTACCAGGTGGACTGATGACCTGGTAAAGTTTTATTTGTATTGTTGTTACAATTATTTTTGAGCATCCTATTATACAATTAAATAAGTATGGAAATGTTGTTCGGTTGATTATATTGACAAGCCAATCCTACCCGCAATTCGGCGTCTTTCGTCTAATTGGTCAAGGTAATAGCTGCACCGAATATCGCTTTTACTAAACGGGACTTAGGGTGGGTTGCGCCAAACTGTCTGTAATCGAAAGCGGTGTTCGTTAAAATATGAATGTATGGAACGTTTGACAAGGTTCTATGAAATGACAGCTGCCGGCGCCATATTTAACGATGATCGATCTGAAATCGTTAGTTGGTGCAACCTGCCCTTAATCGCGTAGCTTACTTATTTACCTCTCTGAGGTCTCCGGTGTTTCAGATGTGTCGCACCATTCATGGTCACGGGACAACTGAGAGAGACTGTTAGAGAGGTATATAAATAAGTTAATTATACGTGATTAAGTCCCGTTTAGTAACATGCATAGAAAGTTAAAAAAACTATATCCCGACTACGGAAAATTAACAATGAATAATACCCATTCTTATATATTTCAACTCGAAATTTTCTCCTCTTTCATTGAATGCTATGTATTAACATACAAACGATTTTTTTCAAAGTCAGTCACTTATTTGTATCATTTGTATGTGAAAGCCACCATGTATATATTTTTCATACAAAAAGGTAGCCTATGTCACCCGGAGCATAATTTCGAATCGATTGACACCCCATTTATCAAAATCGGTTTAGTATTTTATAAATAAATAAATAAATATTTGCGGACAATCTTACACAAATCAACCTAGTCCCAAACTAAGCAAAACTTGTACTATGGGTACTAGACGACGATATGTGACAGTCCATGGCTTTAGGGCCCTTATGGCAGGTATTGAGTAAAGCACAGATCTACGTTAAATAAGCTATCTAATACAAAAAAAATCATGACCCTAAGTCCCATACTTTTTTAAAAAAAAAACGTCAAATTTACACATGCTAAAATTGCATTTTTGAGAAATCGTCAAAAGAAGTTTGAAACTAATTTTAAGTATGCCCCTTGGAAGTTACATAGATTATGATTGATTTTGTATCTCAAGGTGTTTTTCTTTGGAACTCAGTCATGTTTTTTTTAATGTGACTTCCAGATCCTGAAAAAACAGCCTTTGGAAAGAGCATTGCTCATATGAACGAAATTAATAAAAATATTTTTTTTCGGCTTTTTCTTTAATATGTTGTAATCTGAACCATTGTATATGTATAGTAGAACACTAATTTAACTTGCATTTTAGGATAGAAATAAAATCACATAGTTAACCAAATATCTTTATTTTAATTAATATGTGATAATTATTATCAGTTACATCTTCCCTAGAACAATAACAAATTTGGTATAGTAAGTTCTAAGTTATATTTAATCAATCTACAGGAGTTTAAAAAAAGTCCTATTATTATTCTACAAGTCACACTTTTTTATTTATACACGATTAAAGTTACGTAAAAATCACAATTTGACTCCCATACATTTGGGAAAAGGGCCCTTATGACCAATCACAGACAAAACATAATTATTGATAATTACAATATGGCACAATATTAACATAATTTATTTACTAATATTGTATCAAGACAGCAATTCGAAAAGAAAAAATGTTATTATACATTTTCTTAAAATATTGACCAGTAATGAGTAATTCTCATTTAAAGTTAACGTTAAATAATTCACATAGTACCTACTTAGTGATCCCGAAAGAGAACACAATATCTGTACTGTTAACAGTCCGTTACCACTAAGGAACCATTCATAGATCACGTAAGGACATTTTAGGTGATTTTGATCCCCTTTGGTAGGTGATTTGAGGGGGGGGGGGGTAAAAAATCACGGCCAGACCCCTTATTTCAAATTACAATTATTGTAAGTTGCTGGTTTATGATTTTACGATGGTAAAAATATGAAAAAAAATACTTGTAAACAATTTTATCCGTTCAGCTTTGTCATTTTTGTATGCGATTTCCCATAAGGGCCCTTTTCTACTAAACTTTGAACTCAATTCTATTAAAGAAAGAGTTAACGTACACAACTGATACCAAGGTACAAATATACCTCTATTTCTATATTTTACTATTTTGCATAAAACAAAAAAATTATAATTTTGAAGGATTTTACAAAAACGCCAATATCTCCGTAACTAGACTCTGCCATAAGGGCCCTTTTCTTATGGACGGTCACATATAGATACTTATATCTATACATATAATAAAGCTGAAGAGGGTCGAAAGTCTGTACATGAAAAATATTCGAAAAAAAATTGGCTAGGGATACTTAAAATCGATAACAGAACACGTTCCAACAGTTTTTAGATTTTTTTCTGTTTGTCTGTTTGTCTGTTTATCTGTTTATCTGTTTGTCTGTTTATGTGACCGCGCATCACATGAAAACGGCTGAACCGATTAAGATGAAATTTGGTATAGAGATAGTTTGAGTCCTGGGAAAGGACTAAGGGTAGTTTTTATCCTAAAAATCAACCCCTAAGGGGATGAAATGGGGGGTGGAAATTTGTATGGAGCTACTTAAACCGCTGCACCAATTTGGATGAAATTTGGTGATTAATTCGTTTTAGTCCCGAAGAAGGTCAAAGGATAGGTTTAATCCCGAAAATCTTCCCTTTAGGGTGAAAATTTGGATGTAACCCATTTCGATAAAATTTGGTTGAGAGGTAGTTTAAGTTCTGGGAAATGTCATTGGATAGTTTTTATTCTGGAAATCTTCCCCTAAGGGGGTGAAATGGGGGGTGAAATTTTGGATGGACTCCGTTTAGACCAAATTTGGTAGGTATAGATATAGTTTGAGTCCCGGAGAATGACAATGGATAGTTTGAATCCCGAAAATCATCCCCCAAGGGGATGAAATAGGGATGAAAATGTGGATAAATTCCATTTAGTTAAAATTTGGTATAGAGATAGAAGGAGTCCCAGGGAAGGACAATGCATAGTTTTTATCCTGAAAAATCATCTCCTGAGGGGGTGAAATGAGGGGTGAAAATTTGGATAGAACCGATTTAGAAGAAATTTAGTATGGAGATAGTTAAGAGTCCTGGGGAAGGGGAATCATCTCCTAAGGGGATGAAATGGGGTATGAAAATTTGGATGGAACCCATTTACGGGTAAATCGAGTTGGAGTCTTGAAGAAGGACATAGGATAGTTTACTCCCGAAAATATACCCCTAAGGGGGTGTATTTGGAGGTGAAAATTTGTTTACGTCATACCTGGCCATAAAGTAGGAATTACCGCACGCTATGCGTGCGGAAAACCCCACTTCCTGGCCAGATAGAGACGTAAAATGTTGTACTTACCACGGGCGGTAATAAAGAAAGCCTCAGAGCGCATATTTATCGCCCTTGCCTTCGGCTCGGGCGTCAAATACCTGCGATCTGAGACATTCTTTGTTTAACCGCCCTAGGTAAGTAATGTACTATTGTGACCCATTTTGATGAAATTTGGTTGAACGATAGTTTGAGTCCCGGAGTATGACAACGGATAGTTTTAATCCCAAAAATCATCCCCTCAGGGATGAAATAGGGGGTGAAAATTTGGATAAAACCCATTTAGATGAAATTTGGTAAAGAGATAGAAGGAGTCCTAGGGAAGGACAATGCATAGTTTTTATCCCGAAAAATCATTTCCTAAGGTGGTGAAATGAGGGTTGAAGATTTCGATAGAACCCATTCAGATGAAATTTGGTATAGAGAGAGGTCTCAGTCCAAGGAAAGAACATAAAATAATTTTTATTCTGGAATACATGAAAGGAGCAAATCATCCCCTAAGGGGGTGAGAAATGGTGGATGAAAATTTGGATTGAACCCATTTACGGTACAGCGATAGTAAAGGAAGGAAAAAGGATAGTTTTATCCCGAAAATCATCCCCTAAGGGGGTGTAATTGGGGGTGGAAATTTGTTTGTGACACATTTTGATAAAATTTGGTTGAAAGATAGTTTGAGTCCTGGAAAAGGACATATGATAGTTTATATTCCAGAAATTATCCCATAAGGGGGTGAAATGGGGGTGAAAATTTGGATGTAGCCCATTTAGATGAAATTTTGTAAAGAGATAGTTTGAGTCCTGGAGAATGACAACGGATAGTTTTTATCCCAAAAATCATCCTCTGAAGAGGTGAAATAGGGGGTGAAATATTGGATGGAACCTATTTACGGTATAGCGGTAGTTGGGAGTCCTAGGGAATAGGAACATTACATAGGTAAATATATTTATGTGACGTTCCAAGGGTAAAGGTAGGTAGGACGTTCCAAGGGTAAAGGTAGGTACCTTGGCGGTAGTTTCGAAGATGTTTTCTAAAACGGGGTAAAAAAGACGTTTTATTATAGCTATTTTTAAAACTATTCGATGTAACATTTTGTTGACGTATCTTTATTTTTAATATAAAATATTTAAATCACAAGTCAGTTAATTTAGTCCTACGGTTTAGTAGAAAAGGTCCTTACGGCCGTGTGATATGAAAATATGCAAAATAATACTGAAAAAAGCCTACATGCATCTATTATGGTGAGGCGGGTCATAGAAACCAAGTTTGCGGCGGAGTCTATTTTGTAAAAAAAGGCGTTCGGAGTAAGGTAATCTATAAAATCATGCAACTCAGCCATAATGACCCTTTCCTTCATACAATCCATACTAATATTACAAATGCGAAAGTAACTCTGTCTGTCTGTTACCTTTTTATGCTTAAACCGCTGAACCGATTGAGATGAAATTTGGTATACTTTGAAATCCGGGGCCTTCCCAAAGAGTCCTTACTAAAGATAGTTTTTATCTGGAAATTCATCACCTAAGGGGGTGAAAAGGGGGGAGAAAGTTACGATATAAACGAGTTCCGCGCGGAAGTCGCGGGCAAAAGCTAGTAGATAAATAAATACTTAAATACATAGTAAACATCCAATACTCAGGAACAAATATCACACAAATAAATGCCCTTACCGGGGTAACCCAGGACCTCTTGCTTCGTAGGCAGGGCCACTACCAACTACGCTAATGCGGTCGTCAAATTTGAAACGTACGTGGAACATACACAAATACAAACATATATATATATATAAGGCTGATAAAAACATATCCCTTCCTGGCTCTGCCATAGTCGGGCAAAAATAAGGTAAGAATAAAACCGTTGAAGAATCGTAACTTTTTTACCATCTCTCTCTTTTTCGAGTAAGTATCTCTTTTCGATATTTAGATGATTCAACTCTATTTTGCATCATCTCACTCTCGTGACACTGTTTATGGTGTCAATTTGACAGCTAACGTCAACACTGAGGGAGCGAAACTTCTATATTTTAGTGCCTTACTTTTACTTATAGCTAAGTTAAAGACAGATTGGTGTAATCAAGTCGTCTCATACGGTGGTGGCTTCATCCAACTAAAACAATCTTAAAGGTCTCGATATCGGTTTTATCTTAGGTAAGTACTTATTGCAAACATAATTTAATTTTACCGTTCTGTTTGAGTAGCTGTCTGTTACACGAGGTCTGAAGATATATTATATACGCTTATATAAAGTATACGCTTATATTCTGCTTTTGTGATCTAGACGATAATAATAGACCAGGTAATTCAGCGTATTAACTCTCCTTTTCTCATATTTACCCATTGGTTTTAATTAAAAAACGACCTTGACTCGTTTACTATAATGTTTGTATTTCAAGACACCCCACAGAGAAATACGAGGTTAT
Source organism: Epinotia brunnichana (assembly GCA_963854355.1). Taxonomy (NCBI): domain Eukaryota; kingdom Metazoa; phylum Arthropoda; class Insecta; order Lepidoptera; family Tortricidae; genus Epinotia; species Epinotia brunnichana. The sequence goes on from OY977949.1 coordinate 20,379,424, forward strand.
AGAAGTTAGTAGACGAATTTAGGTAGAATATGCTCAGACAGGGCGTAATTGGATGATTAAAAATGTACTGAGGTAAGATAAACAGAGCCTGTGTTTCTTTTAAGCTACGCAATAGGTACCAGTATTACTGGTTATTCGTTACACAAAAATATTAACGAAAAAATACCGATTTTTACTACCAAAATACCACAGGTTTTAAGCTATTAATGACAACTACAGCGCACCACAATCCGAGTAATAAAAGATTAAGGTGACAGAATTGGAATTGTCGGGCTGCATACCTACCGAATAACTTTCTGAATTAAAAAGTCGTTACAGCCTCTCAGCTTCATACAAAACTGCACTTTTCAATTTGACGGTTGTTCCGGCCGGGACCTTGATTGCGGGCAACCGCCGGCCTTTACATTACTATACGGGTTTAAACTCAAAATGGCGCATATGAATAATAATTACACGGCTAATACGTCCTTATAAGCCAGCGTATGTATACGTAAATATGGTATGTACCTACTCATAAGCTACACAAGAAATATGCGTGTCATTATTATACCTGCCTGCATATTTATTAAGTTCAATGCGAGCATTAGTTATTTATTAATTTGTTTTTGTAGGGAATGTTGTGTGACTACGCTAATAAATGTCACTGCTTTACAAGTAAATGTTTGTCTATAATATGTGTGTAAGTAAGTAAAGTTGTACTTGTTAAATTATCTTAGAACTGCAAAATACACGTTCCATTTATAAGTAATTTAATATTGCTTTGGTTTATTAAATACTTATGCCATGCCCGCGTCAATCAAACCTATTTTATTTAAATTCCGTTAAAAGTTCGTTTGTCTTCAAGATAGTGACTAAACACATATTAGTGAACATAAATAATATTTTAGTTAAGTTTTATGAGTAATGGACTTAGTTAGTAAATTCGCTGAGACTGTTATGAATGTAAAACATTTTTAATTGTTTTGTATAGCTACAGAGAGGCAGTAGACCTTAAGTTATTTTATGGTATTTTACTTTACTTGCTTTGCTTCCGGTTAAAAAACACTGCTTTCCAATTGAATAAAATAAAATAAGAATGGTTATTAACTTACTGAAATTTCACCTCTATTCTGACGTCACCTTTACACGTGGAACGAATTTAGATTAATTATTAAGGTGGGTGTTTATATTAAATATGGCCTTAGCGTTTCTTTTTCCAATCAGACTATTAATTACTAAGTCTAAACCCAAAATACAATAATTCATATATTCATAGGGCATTAAAATACAGCGTGTCTCTGACTTTGGGGCTTTAAATTCAAATGTCGATTATGCTCCTGAAACGGAACTACTTTTGTTCTACAACTTTTCAAAAATACGTTGTTTTTGTATTTTCATTATTCCATACAAATTAAATAAATTTTTCAATGTACATACATCATCCATTAGTTAGTTTTCATACTTGTCAGTGTCATGGATGTCAAATAATGAGGCCGTGTTTGCAATACATTGATGGTACAGTTAAAGTTCAAACACTAACAAATTATAAGAATAATAGTTATTTTACAAAGTTGCGGAACAAAAGTGGTTCAGTTTCAGGACCATAATCGATATTTGCATTTAAAGCCCCAAAGTCAGAGACACACTGTATAAGTACCTAATATGATATGACGCATAACTTTTTTTTTATAAATGTTCAAAATATATCCTGCTAAAATGATAACACCTAAAATATTATACTCTTGTAAATCTGACATAAATAAATAAATAAATAAATATTACGGGACAATCTTACACAAATCAACCTAGGCCCACGGTAAGCTCAGTAAGGCTTGTGTTGTGGGTACTAGGCGATGATATATATATTATAATAGATACATACATATAGATACTTATATACATATATAACATCCATAACTCAGGAACAAATATTCGTGATAAATACACAAATAAATGCCCTGACCGGGATTCGAACCCGGGACCTCCAGCTTCGTAGGCAGAGTCACTACCCACTGGGCTACGGAGGCCGTTTAACATGGATACCTAAGCACATTTTCAAGTTACATATTTTTTGTGATCCCAATGAAATAGGTAGGTACTTGGTGGGAAAACGCTTTCTCCCTAGATCTCTACTACTCTTTAAGAGTTCCCAGAATGCTCGATACTCCATACAAACGTGGTTAGGTTCTCATTTTATAACAGCAAGCTGGAATAACATGAAACCTTATACACTAGGATCCGTCATATTATCTAGTTTGGAAGCTATAATTTCTGCCGCTAGAAACTATAGTAAAAAAAATATAATAGAATAAATAGAGTAAAAGTTTAGGTACTTCTATGATAAACTTATAAACTTAATAATATTAATAATGCCGACTCTTATTAATGAATGCTTTTTCCACCTTTGGGTTGAGAAATACGCCCTAATCGTTTCGCGATAAGTAAAACCAAATATGCCGCGACAAGTGCACGTGAATTAGGTTTAAAAATATTGCAGTTTGTCATTACGGACAGGGCTGTTATTCGCTACGCGTTAATGCGGCTCACCCCGCCGGTCACCCGTTACGCAACTAGACCTCTATCTACGCTTAATTACTACGCATCGCGGTGTCAAGGTATAATTATGGGTGAGTGTTGAGGTGAGCTTAAAACAAGTTACAGAATAGGGGGGCTGGACATGTCGTTTCAAAACGTTAGTAGAACATTTGTTAAAGTATGAAGCATGAGTAATGCGAAGTTTGACTATTTCCTATGGGATTCCATTGATACAGCTGCAGATAAATACTCCTATTTAATGTTGACCGATCCATCAATTAATTCGGTTTATATGCAATAGTTATTAATTATGAATTATGAGGAACTATATGTTTGTTTGCTAAACGTATTAATTTAAAATCAATTGCGCGCTTTACTATTAGTATACTCGCAAACTAGACTAATGGTGTCAGAGAGATGTCGCGACTAAAATGCCAAACAAATTCAAATTCAGTACGTTAAGTCAAATAGGACCTATTTGACTAACCGTCATGTGACTGCACTGATAAATGGAGCATGCGTATTTAAGGTTCATGTCACAAGTTCACATCATTGCTGTGGATAGAGATCAAGTTAAGTGTTTGTTAGAGTCATTGATAATCTGTTAAAAACGGTGTCTATTTTATTTACTAGTGGCTCTGTGATCTGTAGAGCTCGCAATGTGTCTACAAAAAAAAACTAAATAATAGGGAACCAGTATAGAAATATAGGGATTCACACACACATGCACAATTGATTGTCAAATGAGTGACAAGGATGCTTGCATAGACAATACCGCAAGTGGGAACGAGATACAATGTCAACGCTGCTAGTGTCGCCACCTACGAAGAGTTTTACGTAATCTACCCTATTAAAGAAGCTGCTTACAAAATGTCAAGAGAATCGGTTGAGAAATGCGACAGAGGAGATCAGAAAGACAAACACTCTAGACGCCGGACAGACAAACGGATTTCGGCTCAAGCTGAAGCCTAGCTCGTTCAAAGACACAACTGTCATATTGGCCACAAGAAAGACAACTTTTTTATTATCTCTGTAAGCTGTTAGGCCCAAATACGACTTATGGACTTGGACACACAAGTACGTATCAGTATTATGAATAAAAATAAGTTCTAATAAACTTCGATTTGTCCTAGCAACTTGGGATATCGTACAGTATATTTAAAAACGTGGTTTGGCATACGGCTGACACTATTGCAACACTTAAATACGTAACCAGGGTAGAGTATGACACGCAATGTAATAGGGATAAATTATACCTTTCAAAACTACAAGTTTTACAATTTAGACTAATTTAAAATACCTGCTATGTATGTACCTATGTTGCACGAGTTAGGGTGAAAAGGTTCTCGAGTGGTGACCACGTACCGGAAGGCGCGGCATGCGTAGGCCCCTCTTAAGGTGGACTGGTGGCCTGGTAAAGGTCGCGGGAGTCCGCTGGATGCGGGTGGCGTAGGACCGATCACTTTGGCACTCTTTGGGGAAGGCATATGTCCAGCAGTGGTCGTCTTTCGGCTGATATGATGATGATGTATGTTGAGTTGTGTTCCTGCTGGTGGATTACGTAACGTTTTGTACCTACGGTTAGGTAGAACTAAATTAGTTTTTTGCAAGGGGAAATTACCCCAGTTACGCAATTACCCCTCTGGTGCTGAGTAAGGTCACCAGGGCTCGAGGGCGATCTACATTTTATCTCCAGCTGCAAACAGCGAATCCTCAAGTTAATAAAGGATCGGCAACGCGCTTATTACTCATCTATATTCACAAGCGTCCATAGGCCACGGTATCTGCTTTCTGATAAGTAATATAAAAAAAACCGCCACATTCATATCATTGATGGATTGTTAAGTTAAATACTTAGGCAAATAGTGGCAGTGTTAAAACGGCACATTAAATTGGTTGCCAACTATATGAAAATAATTACTTTTTATCAAGCCAAGTACAGACAAGGTGAACGACCACGTGTTAAGAATTTAGCCGTACCTATTTCCTATATCCGTTCAATTACGAATACTTTGGTAAACTCTTATCTGATTAATGAGTTTGATGGAAAAAACACCCGTAGTAACAAAGACATAAATTTCATATTTCTGCCAAAAAAGAATATACTAACAATCAACGACAACGGTAAGCAACTTGCTGGAATAAGCTTGATTAAAAAATTACAAGACCTAAAATAAAGCTAAAGTAGTCTTATTTATTATTTTGACAGATCTAAGCTGAAAACTACGTCAAATAGATTGAGTAGGCATTGTGTGTTGTTGTACCTATTTGAGTAATCACTTTCACTAAACAATCATGTCATTAGGTACAGTGGCGGAATTGAAAGGTTGATCAGTTTTCAAATCAAATCATTTACGCATTGCAAGCACATGTTACCTTTTTAAACTGTGTATCAGACGAGAGTGATGTATTGATTATTATGTTCAACTGTTTGACAACAAAATTCAAATTTACATAGACGAATTTTTATAACTAAAACCTTTTTATTAGTTTGATCTTGCCATTACGTTGTGTGAAGTTTGATAAATCTAATGATTACTTAAATCCTCTTCGCTAAAACTATAAATGTGAGTAACAGGTCCTGTCAATGTCATCATTGCTATTTCTTGTATACGTTTATTTTTATTTTTTCAACTCGTTTTCCGAAATTCAAAGAAGTGTAGTGAAATGACATTCATAATGACGGAATGTGTCTGACACTCGGTCGATAACATATATAACTCGATCGAGCAAAAACAGATCTTAAGGTGATCAACCTTTTCATTCCGCGACTGTACATTGGAAAAATATTTCATTAAGTGACAATTTTACCAAATAAGATGCCATTTATTCCCAGCTCATACAATTTTGACATTCAATTTCACAATTATGTCTTGTTCTAGTTTAGCCAAGAGACTAGGATAATTAGAATGAATTATGCTAAACAGTAGATAAGTAATTCTGCTAAAAGTATCGACATATATCTTTGGGTTACTATCTGCACTTACATTCGCAAAAAAATTAGTGTTCCGTACATTTAAGCCAATAACAGGGCTATTTGGCTGAAGTAATTAAATTGTAATCGGTTTGATTTGATATTACAAGTACTTGCGCGCGCTCGTTCAGACATGTTAGGCTTAACACGTTAGACGAGTATCAAACCAATTCTAATTCTATTATACATTCCTAATAGATTCCTAGGTGTCTACATGTCATAAATAAAGTTAACCTACATACCTTTTCCGGCTTCAAACTTTTGAAATCAATTAGACAATTGCTGTTAAGAATCTGGTTTCAACATTCCTATAAAACGCATTAAGTAACTCAAACTTTATAGGTGGGAAAAACGGATTTTAGTTTCATTAAATAATTACCTGCCTACCAACATGAGCTGGTTACATTTCATGTGTACCTACAGTTTTGGTTAAATTTCTCCTGAACTGAAAACTTTTTACACTTTACATCTGTTAGAGTACCTATTGGATGCGTCAATATGGGATTCCCGGAATTTCATTAGAACTTAGAGTTCAGTTGTCGATGCCTAGCTAAAATAACCATTATTATGCAAAGCTGATCATCAAAACAAGCAAATGGATGGAAAATATGCTTTTGATTTTGGCAAAGCTTTACTTCTTTGACCACAAAGAAGAACCATCTTCACGTCTCTATACATACATACATACATACATAGCATCACGCCTTTATCCCTAAAACTTAAATTGTCGTATACGTTACGATTTCAGAAGGAATTCCCCCCCGCGCATGTTTCGGCTGTGCGACATTTACGAGAGAGGGATAAGAATATTATCAAAAAAGCGGCCAAGTGCGAATTGGACTCGCACATGAAGGGTTCCGTAAAATAAATTGCGGTTTACGATTTATGACGTATTAAAAAAAACTACTTACTAGATCTCGTTCAAACCAATTTTCGGTGGAAGTTTGTATGGTAATGTATAAAGAATTTAATTTCCTACCCATTTAGGACTATTTTAAAGTAAAAACACTGTAAATAAAATCATAAGAAGTCTCTTACGTTTTGATTGATTACGTCACTTTGACAAAGTCCAAAGTGGGTAGGAAACTAAATTCTTTGACTGTACATACATCATATATATTTTTTTGTTTTTTTTATTCTCTTATTTTAGAAGTAACGGGGGGGGGGGGGGTGATGGGTTTAGGGTACAAAGGAAACAGTAGTTGCGGCATTATCTGGTGTATTCAGGATTAGGACAAGCTCCAAGGAGAATATAAAATTGACTAAGCTTGTTGACATAAACAGCTACCATAGAGTAAGTATGTATTACGTTTACGGAGTATCCAACACTGGCCCTTAAACCAATACCATTTTATAAACACAAACATTTAAAACTATACACCGGAGCCTCCTCCATCGTATGCACCAGTGTGCATTACATTTACACTGCAAGTAAATAAACAAAATATACTAAACATGTATTGTGCTGACCCTACTTCGAAGAATTTATAAATAAGGTTCAGTATTTTTAATTGTATGACCAATAACAAGACTTATCAAACAATTAAAACATATACCTAACGATCACAACAACATCAGCTGTTTGACAAAATTATAGTGCTTAACTTTACACAATGGTTTTGTCAATATGTCAGCCACCATATCGTTTGTACTTAACAGCAATAGTATTGTTACTTACTAGTTGCTTGATAAAATGATGCCTAATATCAATATGTTTGGTTCTAGCATGATGTAAAGAGTTCTTACACAATTTTTGTGCTGACTGGTTGTCATTATAAATTGTTGGAACAACATCTCTTTTAGTAATTTATTTTAGAAATGCACACATAAATAAGCCCTCTTTACATGAATCAAATAACGAAACATATTCAGCTTCAGTAGAACTAAGACTCACTGTCTTTTGTTTGCGACTTTCCCAAGAGACCACTGACTCACCTATTTTAAAAACATAGCCAGTGTACGATCTACGGTCTACATCGTCACTACCCCAATCAGCATATGCATATGCAGTGACATTAAACAAAGATTCAGAGTACCTTTCAAGTAGCGTAGGACTCTCTTAGCTGCTTTCCAGTGAACCTCTGTAAAGGACTCGTTAAATTGGCTTAGATAACTAACCGCATAGGAGATATCGGGTCGAGTGCAAATAGCAATATAATTCAGTGAACCAACGAGACCTCTATAATCGTAAGTATCGTCCCTTTGACTACCTCTTCTAGAAAGACTTAAATTCTTCCATTTTATATTTCTTCAGTACCGACGTTATATAACTCGATTGATCGAGAGTAATTTTGTTTTCATCTCTACACAATCTCATACCTAACACGTGATGAGCTGGCCCTAAATCTGTCATGTCAAATTCTTTCATTAATTTTACTTTTATATCCAGCTTTTCACGATTATCGCCAGTTGAAAACAATATTATATTATCATCAACGTGCAGCGCTATAATGATAAGCGACTTCTCATGCCACCTATAGTAAATACATGGTTCAGATGATGACTTGTTGAAGCACAACTTTTTACATAAGATATGATCAATCTTCTCGTACCAGGCCTTAGAGGCCTGCTTCAACCCATAAACTGCTTTATTTAATTTGTAGACCTTGTCTTCTTGGCCTTTTACTTTAAAGCCTTCCGGTTGCTCCATGTACACATTTTCCTTTAGGTCACCGTTGAGAAAAGCTGTTTTCACATCAAGATGTTCGATTTGATACAAACTCCACCGCTAGGGCTAACAGAGTACGTATAGTGGAGTATCTGACAACTGGGGAAAAAGTCTTCTCGTAGTCTATGCCATACTGCTGTGTATAGCCTTTAGCCACCACGCGTGCTCTATACTTCAATAGTTCGCCGTTAAGACCACGTTTGACTTTGAATACCCATTTACATTTGACAGGCGTTTGCGACTTCTGTCGGTCTGTCAATGTCCAACACTTATTTTTGATAAACGAGTTGTACTCACAAGTCATTGCTTCTCTCCAATTGTCTGCATCTGGACCGTTCAGTGCTTCTTGTACACTCTGCGGCGAATCTGCATCAGATGATCCCGCCAACAAGCTCGACAGCAGCAAAGTGTTCGATGAACTGTCATATTCCGACGGACTTGTACTCTCCTCCTCTGGAATATACGTTTCATCGGACGGATCACTATGCTCACTCGAGCCGTCAGAATCATCTGTTGCGGTTGTACTCTCTCTCTGAGTAGTTTGTACCAAAGTAGTATCATCAGAAGTACTCCATGACAGTCCGGTTTCCTCGTTCAGCCACTCCGTTTTGGCTTGGTGTGCCTGGAACAGTGGTCTGGTGCCGGATGCCATTATTCTTGAGATAAGCCTGAAACACAGAACTGGTATACTCTCCACCATTGTCACTGCGAAGGATTTTGATTCTTTTATCCGTCTGGTTCTCCACTTAAGCCTTAAATTCTTTGAATTTATCAAAGACTTCACTCTTTTTTGTTAGGAAGTACACGAAAATCCTCCGAGTGTAATCGTCAATGAACAATAGAAAATACCTACCGCCACTGAAGGAAGAACAGGGCAGTGGACCACATACATCTGTATGTACTAGCCCCAAAACTTCCTTAGCTCTATTGCAAGACTTCTTAGGAAAGGGTAACCTACTTGTCTTCCCTTGAATGCATGCAATACATGATTCAAATTTAGAATTATCATATGAAATTCCTGAAACCATACCTTGCTTAAGAAGTTCCATGTTCCTTCGGTTGAGATGTGCTAATCTCCGATGCCAAACCTTATCCATTTCCATGTTGACAGTACAACCAGAGGTCTCGGGTTTCACTGCTACATTTGCAGATTTTTCATCACCTTGCCGGGCTGTGTCCAGAATAAAAGCACCATTGTTTAATGTAGCTGTGGCCGCTACTATCTCGTTGTCTAGTATTTGGCAACTATTGCTTTCGAACACTACCTGAAACCCCTTCTTTACTAAAGAGCTAACTGACAGTAAATTTGCTGTTAAATTAGGCACGTAATAAACGTCACTTATTGTCTTTACGATCCCATTCCGCAGTTTCACTTGAACAGTTCCTCTTCCAGATGTAAACATCCTGTCCCCATTAGCCACTGTCACAGGCAACGGTGTCTCCTCTATAAAGTCCTGCATTATCTGCTTGCTATGGCACATGCTATTTGTTGCACCACTATCAAGGTACCAAAAATCACTTTGCACATTCACTGACAAAGCCGTAAGAAGCGCCTTTGATGACTCCGGACTTGAATTTCCCTTTTGAGCCTTCTTTTTGTTCCATTTAGGACAATCCTTCTTGAAATGGCCTGTCTTCTTGCATCCATAGCATTTCGGTAGCTTGTGTGTAGCTGTGACATTTTCCTGTTTGTCTTCCTGACGAAGCTTTTCTTGCATTAATTTATTTGTGACAACTTCACTTAAAAACTTTAAATTTGAGTGTTCAATCGCCATAATTAATGGATCGTAGTCCTCAGGTAAACCGCTGAGCATAATAACTGCGACAAAATCGTCGTCCAGTCCATCTTTGATGTCACTCAATTGCTGTGCAAGGTCTCTTATTTTATTTACATAGCATTCCATGCTTTCACATTCAGCGAGTTTATTGCTGTACAAGCTTCGTAATAATCCTAGTCGCCGGCATAAACCAGTATCTTCATACGCTTTTTGAAGATTATTCCAGGCCATGTTAGCTGATGAAGCATTTCGGACGTGAACAAAAGCAGAAGGATGGACTGACAACGCAATTCGGGCGAGCCTTTTGTTCTTTTTTGACATCTTCTGGAATTTTCTTGTCGACTTCTTTTTTAACGTAATCCGTAAAGGTCTTCAGGGATTAACACCATTCTCAGCATGAACTTCCACGAATTGTAATTTTCAATCCCTTTCAGCTTTTCCATTACTAATGAATTCGTCCCAGCCATTGTTTCACGTACCGGCGACCGACGCCGTCTTGTTTCACTTTTTTCCTAAAAGATCGCGAGGCCCGAAACAAAGATATAACTAAATTTCGAATTTACGCGTGCTAAGCCCATAACCTGATGGGTTTAGGATACAAAGGAAACAGTAGTTGCAGCATTATCTGGTGTATTCAGGATTAGGACAAGCTCCAAGGAGCATATAAAATTGACTAAGCTTGTTGACATAAACAGCTACCATAGAGTAAGTATGTATTGCGTTTACGGATTATCCAACACGGGACACATTTTACCACTTTGGAAATGTCTCTCGCGCAAACTATTCAGTTTAGAAAAAAATAATATTAGGAACCCCAATATAATTTTTGAAGACCTATCCATAGATACCCCACATCACATCACATATGGGTTTGATGAAAAAAAATTTTTTGAGTTTCAGTTCTGAGTATGGGGAACCCCTAAAATTTAATTTTTGTGTGAAAATCTTGATGCGGTTCACAGAATACATCTACTTACCAAGTTTCAACAGTATAGCTCTTATAGTTTCGGTAAAAAGTGGCTGTGACATACGGACGGACAGACAGACAGACATGACGAATCTATAAGGGTTCCGTTTTTTGCCATTTGGCTACGGAACCCTAAAAAGGTGTGTCTAGATGTATGTTACGGCAACAGACATGTGACACCCTCGAGTCTTGAGTCGCAAGCTGTGGTAACGGCTCACCGACAGGCCGTACATTAGCTTGCCACCAATGTGGTGAAAAAGTCGCCAAAGAAAATTAACAAGCAATTAACTGTAAAGATTGTGAAACAAAAAAATACTCACACGGTCATTCAAATTTTCCATTTCAGCTCTGTCAGTTAGGATACAGTCTTCACTGCAGCAGAAAAGTGGGTAGCAGCGAGCGGGTAAAAAGCAATTTGTTATGCGTAGTCGCGTCCGGTTAACTGTGGAGTTTATTTCGAAGCAGCCATTGCTCAGCGGGGTTAAAATGTCTATTCAGTTTCCTTTGCAACGCAATAGATCCTTGTTCTGTTAAAGGTAACAGGGAAAACAAGTTGTTTGAAATAGAAATACCTATTTTACTTCACAGGTTGTGCTCTAGTGGTGATAAAGATAGGATATTGAGTTTTGTAGATATGCAGAAAGAGAAAAAATCTAATTTGATAGTTTTTTTAATGTGAAACAGAGAAAACGACAGCGGGATATTTTTTTTTAAAACATTATTAAAACATTACGAATAAATCATATGAATTATGAAAAGAATACCGAAAACTAATACCATCCGCCAGAAAATATTATAGGAGTATTTTTTTGATAATTTTGTAAAAAAAATATCTACCAGTATGAATGCTGCAAAAAATACCACGTCATGTTTTGCATTCATATGAACCCAACTCGATTCAGTCTTAACACTTAAAACCAATTATACAGTTAAAAAAATGCAATAACGCAATATAGTTAAATTCTTTACGTGCTCCAGTAACCTGCGATTAGCTAACCTAGAACAAAGCACTATTAATAATTACACACCGAGGCATCAACGTACTAAGCAGTTTTACGTAAACCTGACAAGACGCTATGTGGGAACTTGCGTTTTGTAAACTTCATTCACAATTAAAGACTCGTACAAAAGAACGCGATAATTAGATTAACCAACCATATTTACAAACCGTATCGAAATAATGCTTAAAGACTATTTTAAGAAGTTGGAAAAGATGGCCACGGTCAGACAAAAGGACCAGTATTTCGTTTAAAATAATTACACGCTTCGAAAAATAGATCAACCCGTTGACATTTAGCGGAGGTCGTTTTTTCCCACTAGGGCGACACGTGTGATCTTCGCCATAATGTCACTTCCCTGATGTGTCCACGCGTACATCGGATGCGGGCGGGAGCTATGAACGCGCGAGATTTTCGCGGTCGCGCCCGTAGGCCCTTCCAATACGCGTCAAGGCCTTCGCTGTTCGTATAAAACGAGTTCACCCGCCCGCAACGACATACTAAGTTACTTTCACGCGGGCAGTGCACATTTTGAACGCAAAATGTACAGGCTCGTAACATTCGCCTTTGTGCTCGCGATCGCGACCTGCCAGGAGCAAGGCAGACGTGTTCCCAAATACGCAGGAGACCCGAAAACAGCGGCCATTGTTCAGGAAGCTCGCTACCTCAGTGGCAACGGCGCGTTCGGATCGGCATACCAGCAAGAAGATGGAATTAACTTCAAAGAAGAAACTGATGCTGATGGAAACAGGAGAGGCAGCTACTCATACATCGACCCCAGCGGTCAGAGGAAAACAGTGAACTACGTCGCTGGCAAGAACGGCTTCCAAGCCAGCGGTGACCACATTCCCACCGCGCCTCTACCCGTCGCGCCTACGCCAGGCTACCAGCCCGACCCGAGGTACAACTCACCGGATTACAAAGCTCCCCAGTACAGTGCTCCCCAGCAATACACCGCTCCCGCTCCTCAGCGCAACTATGGTGGCAAGCCCGATGAAGATGATGGTGAATACCACCCGGAATTGTACGAACAAGAGAACTACGTGGCTCCTCAGCCTCAGTACCAGCCACAAGCTCAACCCCAATACCAGCCCAAGTACCAGGCTCAGCCTCAGTCTCAATACCAACCTAACAACATCTACCCTGGTGTCCAGCAGGCTCAGTACAGTGGTCTGAACACGCAGACGTACCAGCCAGCCCAGCAGTACCAGCCAGCACAACAGTATCAGTCCCAGCCCCAACAGGCTCCACAACAGTACTATGAGCAGACGACGCCTCAGCCCAGCCGCTTCTTCCCTCCCGGCAAGTTCAGCCTCAACAGAGCGCCTGATGGCTACACGTACTCCTTCCACAAAGTATAATTCTAAATTATAAAGGGCTCCGGCGACTTGTGAAAGCCGAGACACGTAAAAAGCATGCATCAATTAGCAACTTGCCGAGTCATCGAAGGGCCCGCACTCGGCCGCTTCGAAAGCATTTCTTAATTGTTGTCTGCTGTGATATTGTGTGTTAATGGACAGGTATAAATATGTTGATCGTTATTGTTACTTGTGGAAGAGGGATTGATTGGAAAGGGCGTCAGTTGCTCAACACTGAACTTGTAAATAAACGTAGATTTCTTAAGTACAACAGATTTTTTTTCTTCCCCTATGAATAATATAAAATTAATGGCGTATTCTTTATCTGTTTGTCTTACAATTGTTTGTCGTAAGGTCACAGAGTTTTGAGTACTTTCTGCTCATGAAAGCTTTAGAGACTGGAGGTTTATTTAAGCTTTGAGGTATATCCGCATTGCCCTGGCGTAGTTTCGGCATGCACAAACTGTCAGCGATAGAAAATACAAAATAAGAAAATGCCTAAAATTGAAACATACCTTACCGGCTCAATGACCTAAAACAATTAAAAAAATTACAAAGACTCACAACGCGACTTCGATTGAACGATATTGACTGCATGTGTTGCATTGTAGTTAACAATAACACAAATTAAACATTAATTTTAAACAGCCTTCTGACTAATCACTAAAGTCTAGTTTTTAGGGTTCCGTACTCAAATAATAAAACAGTACCTTATAACTAAGACTCCGTCCGTCCGTCCGTCCGTCTGTCTGTCTGTCACCAGGCTGTATCTCACTGATACCGTGATAGTTAAGTACAGTTGAAATTTTTACAGATGATGTATTTCTGTTGCCGCTATAACTACAAATACTAAAAACAGAATAAAACAAATATTTTTATAGATAATGGTACGGAACCTTTCGTGCGCGAGTCCGACTCGCACTTGGCCGGTTTTTTAAATAATTTTGGAACGAGCTGCACTAAAATGTTACCAGGTAATTGCACCAGTTTACTTCCTTATACCCAAGGCTCGTGGGCGCGACCGCGTCCGCATTGCTCCCACAAATTGACGCAAGCACGGCTGTCCATACTAATATCATAAATGTGAAAGTGTATTTGTCAGTCTGTTTATCTCTCTGTCTGTCTGTTACCTCTTCACGCTTAAACCGCCAAACCGATTCAGATGAAATTTGGTATACTCGTAGGTAGCGATAGATTGAGTCCCGAGGAAGGACATAGGATAGTTTTGTCCCGAAAATCATACCCTAATGGTGTTTAATGGGGGGGTGAAAGTTTGTATGGAGCTACGATATAAACGAGTTCCAAGCGGACGGAGTCGCGGGCAGAAGCTAGTACTCAATACTTACCAATTGATATAGCCACCTTAGGTACCTACTGCATTATATCTCTTACTAAAGACAAGCGTTACTACAGCCGTAAAGCTCTGCATTTGCACATGTGCGGCACGTGGATTGTACCTATACCGCTGATGACGCCGAACTATGCTAAAGTTTATGAGTGCTTCAAATCGGACGTTTTTACGGATTAGTTTTACTGCCTTATGCTCTCTATCTACTGTGTTAGCGGACTGTACAGGGCCAACTAGATCACCTTACTCAACACAAGGATATTTTGCGAACCGGTCCCGACCACGCCTAGCTTTCCATTTACCTGCCGGTATTGGGTCACGAGCAACGATAAAACTCACAACGAACTATTGTAATTATAAATTTTATCTGCTACCCAAATGGAGGTCGGGTAAAATTACTGTGATTGCAAAGATACGGTTCAACATTTTACCTGACCTTTTCGTATAGCCTCTGACACTCCTTAAATATAATTTTAACCAATTATTTTTGAATTGGTATGAAGATTAGATGTAGAGGGAGGCGATGGCTGAGATATGCGTCATACTCGTGATCGGGTGCTGTTTGTGGAGTCCGGTCTGTTCATGCTTGCAAGGGCATAGTAACTACCTAAATACTAGTGTTATTATCATTATTTTGACGAGATACATCATTCTGTTCTTGACACGTTTTATTGTTATTGACCCTGTACATCTCTGACAATATTACATTAATGATCCTTTTTTTCTGTTTTAACGCTTAGAGACAGTATACATCTCTATAAGAACATTAGAATAATTATTAATTGTATTTGGATGCTCAGAGACATTATACATCTCTGGGGTACTAAATTAATATCATAAACTTATTGTTAATTCTGATACAGACCTTATATCGAATGTATTTGATAATATTTTACAATTTTGGATTTTTTTAGTTTTCATTTAGTGACATTTAGTTTGTTAACCATTTAGGTACTAATTGGTTAAAATCTGCAATTTTAAAATGATTATTGTGTAAGATTATTCATATTATATTATAGAATACCATTTGACATGTAAAAGTGCCCTTGTAGCCTATTTGCAGAATAAATAATTGATTTTGATTTGATTTTGAAATGCATATTTTCTATTTATTTATGTTTCACAGCTTCATTAGGTCCGCTCAGGGTCCGCTTTGACACCTAATCCCAAGATTTGACATAGGCACTAGTTTTACGAAAGCGACTGCCATCTGACCTACCAACCCAGAGGGAAAACTAGAGCTTATTGGGATTAGACCGGTTTCCTCACGATGTTTTCCTTCACCGAAAAGCTAATGGTAAATATTCGTGCGTGGGCTGTGCTTTATAGGTGAGATCAAAATCATCTTGATCAAGATCAAAACTGACTTGAAATGTGTGCATTTAACTGCCAAGTACAGCGACCAGAAACACGGTGATGACCACTCTGTTCCAAGGAGTATTTTGTTTGCAAATTAGACAGAAAATTATCAGAGGGGTAAACACGTAACATTTCGAACGAGTGTTAGAACAATTCAACTGTCATATTCTCATAACTACAAAAAATTACATTTCGATCAACCTCAGGTCCTGACGCGCGCACAATGCGTTAAGTACATAATCGACTAGCAGAACTACACTCAAACTCAATGGTTTATTGTTTTATTAAAACTATGTAGGTATAGTTTCAACATGAACCCTTCGAGGGTAGGTATAGCAACGTACCTAACTAAGTGCCGCAAGGATCCTGCCTTTCTAACACCCTATTTAGTATCCTTTTGAATGACCTACCGTAAGCGATAGCAGGTGCTAATATTTACATGTACGCCGACGACGTCACAGCAATGGTGAGCACGCCAACGAAGAGCGAATTCGAAAGGGCTCTAAACAACGTTGTCAGGCAACTGCACGAGTGGTTCAGGGCTAATGGGCTGGCACTAAATAAAGATAAGACCTGCTACATGACAATAAAATTAAACGGTCATCAAACCGAAAGCCTGCAGACAGTGCACTGACATGGGAAAAGCATATAGATGAGATATGTAGTCGGCTGGGGCGCGCATGCTTCGCGCTGCGCCGGCGGGCGCGCACCGCCGGGCGGGCCGCCGTGCGGGAGTGTTACTTCGCGACGGTCCACTCGGTGCTGACGTACGGCGTGGAGCTGTGGGCCCGGGCCGCCGACTGATACCGCGTGTTCTCCATGCAGAAGAGGGCCGTGCGCGGCATGGCCGGCAAGCCGGCTGACGCCCCGGCACGGGACCTATTTCTAGAGTTCCGAATTCTGCCCCTGCCATGCATACTGATACACCAAGTGGCAGTCTTCACCCACGAAAACCTTGATCAGTTCAAACGCAAGGGCACGAACTCAAGATATCCTTTACGGAGCAACAAGCATGGAGACAGGCTGGTGGCGGAGTACCATAGACTAGCGAAGTCAGCGACCTTCCGTTTACAATCGTCTGCCAGATAACATCAGAAGTGCACCTTCCACTGCAAGATTTAAATGCAGTTTAAAAAAGTGGCTTTTAGAAAATACGTTTTACCAATATGATGAATTTTTCAACATACCATGGGCCATATGACATTTAAATAATGTATTAATATAAATAGAACAATGTATAATATAAATATATTATATAATAAATAACAACCATTATGAATAAATGTATGTACATACCTAAAACCTAATTAGGTATTTAAATTAGAGCATTCTACTATAAAATGACCTATAACAATTGTTATCATTAAAAATTCCATTTGTCTAAAACTAGGTACCTGTAAACTAAAATTATATAACTAATTACTAAAACAAAATAAAAAAATGGCTGACTGATAAAGCTTTTTATAATTTTAAGGAGTATATATAAAATATTTGTAACTAGCTGTTGCCCGCGACTTCGTCCGCGTAGAACTTTTTATCGTCTTAGAAAATGATTTCTCTCAATACAAAATTTGAACCCTCTTTTAGGGGATAATTAAAAAAAAAGTTGATGTTCATTTTCTAGTTTGTGAACAAACAGTCTAAAACCAAAGTTAAAAATCTCATACTTTAAAAATGCCTTGAAATACTCAAACTTTGAACCAATTTTAACACTCTTAGGGGATGAATTTGGAAAAACTCTGAAATCAGTTTTGTAGTCTTTTAACGTACATAATAAGACCGAAGTTAAAAATCTCTTACTCACACTTTAAAATTTTATTGCTCGCCATTTAAAATTTGAACCCCCTTTTAAACCCCCTTAGAGGTTGAATTTTTCTAATCACTGAAAGATCTTTTTTCGTAAACTTTTAAGTCTCTAGCTCAAAAAAAGTGTTGCCCATACAAAGCTTTCTTAACCCCCTTAGGGGTGGAATTTTCTAAAACTCTGAAAGTACTTTATTATTAATTTTAATAAGTAACATTTTGAATAGTTTTAAGTCTAGTAAAAAAAAAAGTTTTTCCCACACAACACTGGCTACCCTTCTTAAGGATCTTAAGGATCCCCTTAGGGATGGAGTTTTCTAAAACGCTGAAAGTTCTTTTTTAGTATTCTAATAAGTAATCTTTTTGCAAAGTTTTAAGTCTAACTCAAAAAAAAGTGTTGCCCATGCAAAGCTTGCTCTCCTTTTTAACCCTATTAGGGGTGGAATTTTCTAAAACGATTTGTGTTCTTTTTTTGTATTTTAATAAGTAATCTTTCTACAAAGTTTCAAGTCTCTAACTCAAAAACATAAACTTTCCCTGATAAAAACTTTGCACCCCTTTTTATCCCCCTTAGGGATAGATTTTTTCAAAGCGCTGAAAGTCTTTTTTTTTGTATTATATAAGTAATCTTTCTACAAAGTTTTAAGTGTCTAGCTCAGAAAAAGTGTTCCCCATACAAACCTTGCACCCTTTTTTAACCCCCTTAGGGAATGATTTTTGTAAAACGCCGAATGTAGTATTTTTCATGTTCTAATAAGTAATTTTTCGTCAAAATTTTAAGTCTCTATTAAAAAAAAATATGTTTTTCCCATACAAACTTTGCACCCTATTTTACCCCCTTAGGGGTGAAATTTTCCAAAACGCTGAAAGTACTTTCTTTGTATTCAAATAATCTTTCTACAAAGTTTTAGGACTCTAGCTAAAAAAAATAGTTTCCCACATACAAACTTTGCACCCCTATTTTAGCCCCCTATTTTTAGGGGTAGAATTTTCTAAAACGCTGAAAGTACTTAATTTGTATTCTGATGACTAATCTTTCTACAAAGTTTTAAGTCTCTATTTAAAAAAAATATTGTTTCCCCCATACAAAATTTGCACCCCTATTTTACCACCTTAGGGGTAGATTTTTTTAAAACACTGAATCTAGGTACTTTATTTGTATTCTAATGAATAATTTCTCTACAAAGTTTTAAGTCTCTATTTAAAAAAAAGTAGTTTTTCCCATACAAACTTTGCACTCTATTTTACCCCTTTAGGGGTAGAATTTTCTAAAACCCTGAAAGTTCTTTATTTGTATTCTAATGACTGATCTTTCTACAAAGTTTTAAGTCTCTATTTAAAAAAAAAATGTTTCCTCCATACAAACCTTGTACCCCTATTTTACCCCCGTAGGGGTGGAATTTTCCAAAACGCTGAAAGTGTTGTTAGTGTGTTGTTTATACTAAGAAGGCGTTCAATGCCCTGCGCATCCAATATAATAACGGGTTCAGGATGCTGTTGGGGCTGCCCCGCTTTTGTAGCGCATCAGGTATGTTTGCGGAGGCACGTACTGATGGCTTCAGTGCAATAATACGTAAGAGAACCGCCTCCCTGATGCGCCGCGTGCGTGACAGCTCCAACAGCCTCGTGCGCCTGGTGCTGGAGTCTCCTGCCTGCGCTGTGTGGAAGCACAGCACAAGTGGAAAGGGACAGAACATACCCCCTCTTAAAACTTTGGACTCTTATAACTTAATCATTACCTATATAACCTCTTGCTTTGTTTTTTTCTCCATTTGACTATATTTATTTTAAATTCTTTTTCGAGAAAATACATTATGATTATTTACCATATTTTCGATTCCTGAGCTATAACCACGAACTTCGGAATTCGAAAATATTCGGGTATCTCTGTCTCTATCGCACTAACCATACTCGAGTGACAGGGATGCAAATATATGAACATTGAGTATCGGTTTTCGTGGTAGCGCCGCAGGTACTTTGGCTGAATGCGCCGAGCGCGTGCCAGTGTCATTCAAAAAAAAACAAATTCGTGTTAATTATATTGTTCAAATTTGTTGATTTCATTTATTGAAATTACGACATAAAACGACATTTGCGCATATAAGTTCTCATATCAGAATCGAATATTTTTGTATGGTTTATATTTTAGCATTTGTCTCGTAAAGGTCTATCGTAGACGGGATTTAAATTATTAATAAGTGAAAGGCAAAGCAATTCCGCCATTTTGACGAAAATTTGACGGTTCTTATAGCTGACAGTTGGAGCAGCGTTTGATTTCAATAAAAATAAATGAAAAATTAAATGAAGTCGTATATTTCGGAAAATTAATTAACTGTCGCAGTCGGATAAAAACTATCCTAAGTTGCAGCTAGAATAATAATGTACCTATATAAAATGTTTCATATTGTTCCGTTCATGGGATGCTGAGAACATTCGAACCACGCAAAGCTTAGTTTCAAACTGGCTGATTCTTTTTTTAATTTAGAGATTTATTATAAGTGGAGATAATAATAATTTTAATCATTTTAATCATTATATAATGTTGACATTTTGTTATTCATTCATACCTAAATATTGTTATGTTATATTAATTGAATAATCAAATTAATTTGACATATTATAATTCAAATTTTGACATTTTGTTATTCATACCTAAATATTGTTTGTGTTAGTTGAATAATCAAATTCATTTGACATATTATAATTCTATTTTTGACATGTAATTTTTTATATTTTATGAATAAATGAGTATGAGTATGAATATGAGTAACACATTAATATCTGTAAAATGCCACTAGAACTCATTGCTAATTCAATAACTTTAGGCGGGTTAGTAAGCTTTGCTAATAAGATATCGTTTTAATTGTATTTAAGTCTGTATATACAATGTATATACTAGTTCCTTCATCTATCCATGATCAATACTAAAGTTCACATTTTGCAACACGACCGCTGTTATTGTATTGTAAAGCAATAAGAAAATTGATGACGCAATGATGTTATTGTGCCTTTCGACATGTGATTGTCTTACTTGGTTTAACGGTAATAGATCGATTTGTACAATGGCGCGTTGCTTAATCCGCTGTTAGTCCCAGGGCAATTGTTACAAGTTGCTGACGTGTTGTTTTTCTGTAATAAATAATTGGGGCCAACCTTAAATTGGCCTAGTCCTAAGCTAAGCAAAGCTTATATGAGTACTAGACGACGATATACATCATATTATCAGCCGAAAGACGTCCACTGCAGGACATAGGCCTCCCCCAAAGAGTGCCAAAGTGACCGGTCCTGCGGTATACATACTTATAATATGCATAAATAAATATTCAATCAGGAACAAAAATATTTATGCTCAACATAGGGTAAGTGCACCAGTGAATGAACACTTAAGGATATTTTTGAGTTCAAAAATAGTTTTATGTAAGATAGCTGTACTTAATATCGGCCATGACTGTTTGAACAGCTCAAACAAGTATACTAGTTTGCTGCAATTACTTTGCTTTTGCAATAAGTTTCCATACTTTTCAGTTTTATGACCTTTTAGGTAGAAAAATGGAAAATCACCAGTGAATGAACACGGTTTTCTAGTAAATGATAAAAAGCGGCCAAGTGCGAGTCGGACTCGCACATGAAGGGTTCCGTAAAATAAATTGCGGTTTACGATTTATGACGTATTAAAAAAATACTACTTACTAGATCTCGTTCAAACCAATTTATGGTAGAAGTTTGCATGTTACATCATATATTTTTTTAAATTGTATTATTCTCTTATTTTAGAAGTTACATCCCATTTCCATGTGTGCCCCCCCCGGCACACATTTTATCACTTTAGAAGTGTCACTCGCGCAAAGTATTCAGTTTAGAAAAAAAATGATATTAGAAACCTCAATATCATTTTTGAAGACCTATCCATAGATACTCCACACGTATAGGTTTGATGAAATTTTTTTTTTGAGTTTCAGTTCTGAGTATGGGGAACCCCCAAAACTTAATGTATTTTTTCTATTTTTGTGTAAAAATCTTAATGCGGTTCACAGAATACATCTACTTACCAAGTTTCAACAGTATAGCTCTTATAGTTTCGGAAAAAAGTGGCTTTGACATACGGACGGACAGACAGACAGACAGACAGACAGACAGATATGACGATTCCATAAGGGTTCCGTTTTTGCCATTTGGCTACGGAACCCTAAAAACCAGTGAATGAACTATTGTGATAGTTATAGTTTATTGGTTTAAATTGCTGTTTAGCGATTTTGTTAGGAGTATCTCGATATACCAACACACGGGATAGTAGTTAATGGTTTACTTTTTCTAAAAAAACTGTAACAAATGTTCGTAAATTAACTGGTTCCAAAAAACCAATAAATGAACTAGGTAATTATCGGTCGATGTTCATTTACTGGAAATCTATACTCCAGTGAATAAACTAACTTTATGTTTGAAAATGAGGTTTGTTCGAACACTGGACCAACGATGGACAAACCATTGGTGGTTATGTTAATAAAAACTAAATCTGATTACAATCACTAGAACATAAGATATTGCGAAAACATTAAAATAGGCATTGCCAGTGAATGAACACTCCAGTTCATTCACTGGATTTAGGCGGTTTTTAATTCTAGTTATAGAACACCTACTAAAAAACAAGAATCTGAACTTAAATAACTTAAAACGATGTTTTAGTAGCATAATATTACTCTTATGATTTCCAAAAAGCATACACCATAAGTCTCAAGTTTATAAAACTAGTACAATGGCACATCAAATAAAAGGTCCAAAAAAATCCACGCCCATAGCCCGTCAACTTTAAGCTTCGCTCATTTCGTAACTGTTGCGACTGAGTTGATATAAATGTTACAAAATCCTTACATTGAATGCTTCTAATCGAGAAAAAAATACCCGGTATGCTAGAAATATACGGAACTATTAATTTAAGCAAATAAGCAGGTTTTTGTTCATTCACTGGATCCGTTCATTCACTGGAACACTGACCCTAGTCATCACAGAAATAAATTAATATTCATATTCATATAAATTTTTGACCATCCATATACCTATGTTAACAAATAAATGATTTTGAATTTTGCATAACATGTGTTTACATTGGTGTTAAAATACAGTTGGTTTCAACATGTACCCTTTCGGGCATAGCAATATGTTACAATACAATATGTGAGCATGCTAAACGTTAAAAATCAAGTGGCCGAGCGGTAAGTGTACGGCCTGAGTGTACGCTCCACTACGAGCGGGGCGTGGAGCGTCCATAATTACATGTACATTGCATTTGTTTTATATGGACGCCGCACGCCCCGCTTACAGCGGCGCGGGCACTCAGGCCAGGCCACACACTTACCTACTCAGTCACATTATTAGCGTTCACACCTCAGAGCATAGAATACTAGAGAGAGGACAAGCCGCCGGCGGCCGTGTCGCAGCTGTATGCTCAATGGGCATACACTGCCATACTGTGCACGCGTGCTGATCGCAGAGAATATTACGTTTTTTCCCAAAATGCCTGATATGATGCGCGTTTATTGTCAAATAAGCGTGTAGGTATACAAGTGTGTGTGTTTTAGATGTGTGCGTGCTTTGTCTTGTCAATTACTTGGGCGTTTGTGTGGGTTAATGTACTTGCGACAGGCTCACTCTGTACAAATCGGCCGCCATGTCCGATCTCCTTATATTCATACATCTGTGGTTCACACGCAAATTTCACCTGAAAATGTTTAAATGAGGACAGGAATGTATTAAGCAAGGCCATAACAATACCACACATAACATGCTCATTAATTAAATTAACGCATAACGAAGATCAGTGTGTACATACCAAGACTATTAAACCTTGCTAATTAACTAAGTAGCTCGTTATTGCACCTAATTATAACGTGGGCGAGTAGCTGTGTTATTTTAAACATTAATTTAATTACTTTAACAAAACATATAAATACCTGCCATTTCTAAAGTAGTTCTTAGACATCAATTACATTCGTTTGAAGGCAAAGTTTTACATATATAGATAGATCGATACACAAAAGTGACAAGGAAAAAATCGGCTGAATAAAGGGCCATTTACATGGTGCAACAACTCATATGCGATTTTCATTACATTGCGGGGCTCGCGGGCTAGCGAAATACGATCAATTCAATCAAACCCTCCAATGCAGCTAAAATAATAAAAATCGTATGCGAGTTGTTGCACCATGTAAATGGCCCTTAGGTAAATAGTGCAGCCGTGGCGGAGAGGTATAAACAATGGACCAGGATTCCAGCCTGGAATCCACTGGAAGACGCTGAGTTCGATTTTCGGCCTGCTACGCATATGCGTTTCAATTTTTCTTTGTGTTTTAATCATTGTATCAATGGGTAGGGTTTAAGGGTCAGTACCTATTATCAAAACGCATATTGGGGACTCAAAAACGTTTTGACCCTTTCAACGTGCATCCCTCTGGAGTGCACCAAGGTGCTGTTTTAATTTGAAATACACTTTTATGGTTTTATGGCATATTAAAAATACGAAATTTTACACCTTTGGTACATTCTACTGACAACCTACGGCTTACTTCGGCAAAATGAAGACCGCTACGCCAAACATGCTCGCTAAAATCCGTTCCCCAAGCCTAACCACCGAAATCCACGTTAATCGTTTTGGATGGTGTGGTGTTTGAATGAGACTAAATAAAACTACCCCAACATAACTACCGTACTATACATACGTGTACATAAATAAGTATAGTCACATCAACCTATTCCGTATACTTTGATTCCGAAAGCAGTATTATCTTCAGACCCCCTGTATGAGATCGTTCACCATTCATTTATTTACCGCTCCGGGCCTAACGAAGTAAAGCTGATTGCAAAATAAAAGACAATGCAACCATTTCTTTGTTTGCCTTGTGGAGTTGAGGCATGATCTATTAAGCGATAAATCTATATTTTAACCTACTATTGCCAATGTTTCATTTGTCACGACTTTAGGGCAAGCATTCGGGCTTAGTTACAGATATGCGCAGTCTAATGCAAATTTGATTCCGGTAAATACAATTCTGGCACAATTTAAGGGCGTATTCATTTTAGGTCACATACATTCACATCCCTGACTAACAGACACAAACTTATGATTTTACTTCTACATTATCTGCTCCTGTGGACCACTCATGCACAAAAGAAGTACATACCTACTTAGGGCAGCACATCGTGCACTCTGAATAGGTGTTACCAACAACATATCACCGCCCAAAGAATCTGAAATTTCCTGGAGACAACGGGCCTTAAAGGTGAACTTAAAAAAAAAAACGAGCGCCTACGCTTATTCTTGGCATCAGGTCGGTACCGGATCCCAGGCTGTTTCAAGATGCCACTGGGATAACTGACGCCCTTGTTAAGGCGCCTTAGGTTCATGGTCTTCTCTCCCTCTCACTGAGCATAAGCGTGAGCGAGAGGTAGTGCGTGTTCGTAAGCGTGGATATCTTGTTTTTTAATTTGAATATTTTGTGCGTTTAAATAAATAAAAAAGTAATCACTAACTTCCCTCAAATATGATATTGCCGATTTTTAGAACCAATTTTTCATATTGTATTGTAATCATTTATTTCAGATATAAATCCATAAACTTTGTTAGTACACAGTTACACAATCAATTAAGATATGATAGTAAATTAAATTAAGCTATATTAATCTATACTCAGTGTTCAGCTTCCCAGTCAGCTTGACCATATGCTCAGCTTTTGTGCATAATTTTTTACGAATGTTTTAAGTGTATTTTAGACCTATGTTCGTGATTTTTTTTCTATGGAGCGAAAATTGCTTAATCATGTTTGGAATCACAGAAAAGCTTCAATTAGTTACTATTCGTATTTTTTTGAAACCATATTGGTATAAACAAACGTGTTATATTGTTTAAAAAACTATGTTCGCTTAACTTCGCTGAACCTACGGTGCCTTAAGTCATATCCCTCAACAATAAGGATCTGACGAAGAACAAGATCAATAAAAACTATATCCTGACTACGGAAAAGTAACTATGAACAATATTTTATATACATATTTGAACTCGATTCTCCTCTTTAATTTGCTCCCCCACACGTTATAATAGCAAAAGATTTTTTTTAAAGTCGGTCACTTATCTGTATGTGACAGCCATTATGTTTTTCTTTTTCATACTAAAGGTAGCCTTTGTCACCCGGAGCATAATTTTGAATTGATTGACACCCCATTTATCAAAATCGGTTCAGTATTTTAAACGCTACAGTGGAACATACGTAATTACAAACATAGACTTCTAAAATCATATACCTTCCTTTCGGGCAAAAAGAACCCAATTGTCGATTCTATCAATGTATTACACACCCGAACAAGAGAACTAAATAAGTATGCAGTTATTTGTCTAACTGAACCATTGATAAATAATGCGGCCTCGAAAGCATGCTCTAAGAAAGGAAGGTATTAAGGCTCTACACCAAGAGAGGTATTTTTAGAGAACATATCCAGGATGCCTTACCTGCTAGATGACAAGACAAGTTAGGAGTATAAAGTATAAAAACCGGCCAAGTGCGAGTCGGACTCGCGCACGAAGGGTTCCGTACCATTATCAATAAAAATATTTATTTTAGTCTGTTTTTAGTATTTGTTGTTATAGCGGCAACAGAAATACATCATCTGTGAAAATGTCAACTGGAACTATCACGGTATCAGTGAGATACAGCCTGGTGACAGACAGACGGACAGCGAAGTCTTAGTAATAGGGTCCCGTTTTACTTTTTGAGTACGGAACCCTAAAAATCACCTACTTTTCACTAAATATGGATAGGCCTCAATCGACCAAAGACATAATGTAATGAACTTAACAGGGCCCTACGGAATAGTTGTTGTATGTACTCGTATACCTAAGGCTTATTGTAAACTATACAAATGAAAAATTAAAATGTTTTTTTTTATTGAATTACAAATACTGAACTAAGAACTCTGTATCACTACGTTAAAGTTCAGAATTCAGTTACTAGCCTTTTGAAAGTGGCATTACTAATATTAATTTTAAACTTTATATTGCCCATTGAGCAGGTATTTGTTCTCTCTCTATATTCGATATACTCCACTTATTTTATGTCAGACTAACTGACAATTGTATTACCGGTTGCCACTCCATTACCGGTACTAACTCGACATTTGATTGTGGACGTTGGAAAATATTTTAGAAGAGTAGCATTCGATATTTCGGATGTTACGAATTATAGATACTGATAGTTTTTTGGAAAATATGCTTCAAATCGACTACATTTTCTGCGTAGTTGCAAACTGAGGTAGACACATGTACATTCGTAAATGATCAGTTTTTAACCGACTTCAAAAAAGGAGGAGGTTATATGTTCCACTGCATGTATTTTTTATAATTTTATTTTAATGTGTGTTCACCGATTTTTCCGTCAAAACTGGACCGATTTCGAAAATTCTTTTTTAGGCTTCCATACTAAGACTCCGCTGTCCGTCCGTCCGTCCGTCTGTCTGTCACCAGGCTGTATCTCGCTGATAGACAGTTGAAACTTTCACAGATGATGTATTTCTGTTGCTGTTATAACAACAAATACTAAAAACAGAATATAATAAATATTTTTATTGATAATGGTACGGAACCCTTCGTGCGCTAGTCCGACTCTCACTTGGCCGGGTTTTTTAATCAAAAGAGTACACTCCTGAGGTGGTCCCATTGTCACCAAGTCAGGATCTGATGATGGGATCCCAGGGAAATCGAGGGCAACCCTCAAATTTTATAAGCACGCGTGTAATCATTTCGGTATTTTATCTATTATAACTCGAGTATTATTTACCCTCGGAAATCGCTATTAAATATTACAGACATTTCATCTCATATTCGGCTTATTTGGAAGTAATCTTCTGTCGTGCCAATCCCAGTGGGTCGATCACGTAACTTTTCTTACGCGCGTCTGTAAGGTCTAAATGTCAATTTTATATGGAAAAATGACAGTTAGATTGTGATTTTACTGTCAGACGCGCGTACAATGCGTTACGTGATTGACCTACTGGTCAACTATAAAGTAAAATCAGAAACGTTCCTTTAACAAAATATATAAACTTCTGGATCAAGAGGTGCCGAGTTTAAAAGCAAATAAAATCATGTTAGCAAATCAATCGGAGCTGAAGCGAAGAAACGCTTCAGAAGCTGCAAGAAACTCCGCCTTGCTGTAATTATGAACGGAAATCAGAATCTAAATGCCCCTCCAGCGTAATAGCTGCAGTGAAATCAGAACGAAGTTAAGTACGGTAAACTAATAAGTCTATGGTAACTGGCAGCTAACTAGTAGGTACAGCTTTAAATGTATTATTCTTAATAGAAAGTCCCATTGCAATCGCGTAAACATAGTTTTAGCTTGGTTCTGGAATATTTTTTATACTACCCAATAATTGTTTAACGCGGGGGGATCGAAACGAAGCATTTCCTTCGGTATTTACGTAGAACCACAACACAAAATAAGTAATATTTAGACCAAGGTACAGAATGTGAAAATTGTATCCTTAGAAATAGTGGCAAAGGCATCGAGCTTCAAACCTTTGCACTGGTTAAAAGTAGGTCACACAAGATTAAAAGTCTGATTCTATCAGAGCTTTGGAAAATATGTCATCTGCAAGATATTCCAGGTATTGGGTCCTTTTTAGGGTTCCGTACTCAAAGAGTAAAACGGGACCCTATTACTAAGACTCCGCTGTCCGTCTGTCTGTCACCAGGCTGTATCTCACTGATACCGTGATAGTTCTAGCTAAAATTTTCACAGATGATGTATTTCTGTTGCCGCTATAACACCAAATACTAAAAACACAGAATAAAATAGTTTTTTATAGATAATGGTACGGAATCCTTCGTGCGCGAGTCTGACTCGCACTTCTCTCCTCTCTCCGGTTTTTAGTGTTTCGTACCTAATTTGGTACAAGGGAATACTTAGGTATTGTATTGCACAATTTGTCTTCGTTCCGTCACAATTAAATAGTTACAAGGTTATATTTTTTACGTCTTAATATTTTGCCTAATATGATATTTATAAATTGTGGACATCTAAGTGCTCCAGTTTTTTCAATTGGTATAAGAAACAAAAAATGCAAAATAGCACCAAGATCTCTGTAAAACCCATACTTACTATAAAACAGTATAGTTCACATCTGTTTTGATTCACTCGCTTAGAGAATACATTACCGTTGCCCACCATGAATGTGTATAAATCATTCAAATTGATTGTCCGCATATTTATATAAAAAAAAAAAAAATGACTCGGTAAGTAATAGCGACAAAAAGAAACATTCAAACAAATTTGTTTATTTCCTTTTTAATCGGAGCGTGGGCTTTTTGATAACAATGCGACAGCTTAGTTATTCTGAAAAAGAATTGGACTGAAAGAAAAATTAAAATACCTGCCTACGTATTCTACTGCGTCAATTAAATAATGGTACTCCGACAAAGGGAGCCTTAAATTCCCATTTAATTGAGCAAAGAGGTTTACAAAGAATACCTCCTTTCCTTTAATTAATAACTTCCCTGAATTCACTTTTAAAGATTGTAAATGCCTTTTGCAGACTTTTATTGCCATTATTGTGAGTCGCTCATTCGTGTTGTGCTTTGTATTTATCAAAAGATTTGCAAAATGTACAGAACTTATGGTTAATCACTATCCTAGTCATTCTATAATACCAAAAATTACAGATATTTTGGTTAAAATAATTTTGTTATATATTTTTTATTTTTTTATTAAACCTTGGGATTAGGTACGTGCCAAAAGCGGATCCCGGACTCCTTTAGACATACTCACGGGAATACGTTAGGGGGTGATGAATTTACTGTAAGTTTATATAAGACGAGTGTTGAAAATAAAACACTGTCATCTATAAAATTCAGTTCTTATTAAGTATTAAAATGATCTGAGTATTAAAAATAGGAATATTCAAATTGCAAGGAGCATCTCACTTTATATTAGCTAGTGTTACACTGCAAAAATCAATACAAAATGTATTTCGTGTATTCGAACGTTCAGATTAAAAATATCGCTTCATGATATTCTAACAGTAATAAGCTTGCGGATTAAGCCATAATTAAATAGTCTCTCGGTCATGTCCTTATTAGGTACCTAGACGCCATATTAATTGTTTATTCCAGTAATAGAGATCAGTCACCGAAAAACGTTTACCAGTAATTTTAATCAAAACCTTGCTAAAGACCGTCCAAAATTGGCGGCACGTACGTTCGATTCGTAGCAATAATCAGTCTTTGTCGCAGTCGAAGTCTACCTACATATCTGAGCGAAGGAAAAATCACGGCTGACTGGATGTTCGGTTCACTTTGTATGCATTGTGCATCCTTTCCGATGCATTCGACTTCAGCTCACGGAGTGCAGATTCCCTGCACCAATACGACAAACATACACCAATTGGCAGCGCGCAGATTTTTGTTTCGGCCGGTTTAAATTGAAATCTTGGAAAGTAAATGACTATAACCCTTCTTCTGCCGCAGGTGGGTAAAAATTGGCGAGATAGATAGGTATGTAGTAGCGTAGTTACGTACTAAGTATTCAATATACAGTATACAATATTTTATTTTATCAGGAAGAAGAATTACAGGAAGAATTACAAAGAGCTTAGCTTAAGATTTTTAACATTAGAGTGGCTATAGTCCTCACACTAGGTCATGAGAACTGTAAGGTATTTCCGGAAGAATTTAAACCAAACGTGATGCGCAAAAATACAGTGAGAGGTATGAAGTTAAACATAGGTACATTAGTAAAATACAATAAGCTAGTATTAGGGAAACTAGTTAAATACTTTACTTTATTTAAAACTGTAGAGGGATGCTCTGTGTGTGTGCGAGTGTTGGTATGTGTGTGAGTGAATGTTTGTGTGTGTCCATGAGTAATGGTGTGTTATTTATTGTAAGGGTTTCAGCATGTCTTCAATCGCCTTATAAGAAAGAGAGATCAGCCATTTTCTAAGGATATTCTGAATATCTTTGTGAGACACGAATTGTGTGTGAGTCCAACCAGGTACGCGTTTGTTTTTATATTAAGTTCACTTATTTTAAGTAGATTAAGTACTATCATTAAATTAATTATAATTTGGGCATATAATTGCTGACTGTTGAGTTAAATTCAGTGTTCTTCTAGACAGTTGTCTCCTTTGATAAAATAATTAATCTACTATTATTTTATTTATAATTATTATGTTACTACTATTTGTAAAATGTTTAACTTTTAACCATCTCCCGCTCCCTCGAAAGGCAGACGGTAAGTAAACAGATTCAATAACAATACAACTCACACAACAATTAAGTTTAGCAAACATTTATTTTCCACACCGTACGCTGTAAGAAAATCTAATTTATCCCTAACGTACCTACAGCAGTAACTCTTGCACTGTACCTATAGCTGTAGGTACATATAGGTATTGTAGGTACGAGTACAAGACGGTATCACAGTAGCTCTATAGCATAAAGCAGTAAAACAAATCCGTACACACGTTCAATTCAACGTGACGCACACACAGAGTTACGCGTCGTCGCTGCAATAAACACACGCGTAGTTCAGCGTAATAGCGGTAATCATTCCGCGTACCCCGCATCTGCCTTCTGAAATTGGGCTCCAACACTTTCAATGGAGTTCAGCTGGTCGACTGCGTAACACTTCGTGCGGACGTTAGGTAGACTGTCATTTTTGAATAGAAAATGACGAGTGATTAGTCCCAACGCCCGTTCGAAAAGTTAAGTTACCCCTGAGGTCTAAAAAGGACTTAGATTCTAGTTTAGATTATCTCTCTCTCTCTCTCTCTCTCTCACTCTCTTCCTACCTATAGCTATATCCCGCATGGTGGTGGGGTCAGCTTTCCTCGTCTTACTTCTCAATTCCGCTCTGTCATCGGTTTCAGATAACTTGCAGTCTCTTATGTCTCTTAGCACTACATCTTTTCATCTCGTTCTGGGTCTGCTCCTGGATCTTCGAACAGAGATAGAAAGTTGAAGTGCCAAGTTACTAACGTAGTTTGGTTGCCTCCTCGTCGAGTTCAGATACTCTGTTTTTTTTTCTACCTAGCCTTTGCCAGGGTCCGCTTTCCTACTCGCTTGTCTCCACTTGCACGATCCCGGGCGTCTTCCTTTGTGTGCCCATTTCCGCTCACGTCGGCCTTCACGACTTCCAGCCATCGCTTCTTAGATTTCTTCTTATCTTGGAGTTCAGTTACTGCTTTAGCTAATATATGTACTCTGACGGTATCGTGTGTCCAGTAAGGGGCATGCATTTCCCGTCCTCCCAGGGGACCCGAGCGGTTTTCCACTGGAATAGTAATGTACCGGAGATGTTAGTGTTTAGATCGATAAAAAGATGAATTTATCGCTGCTTTCTTCTTTAATATTAGATTGGCTGGAGTTTTATTCCGCTGGGATGTCGAGTTAAGTTCAATTGACGATTTTCAAACAATTGTGGAAATTGTTTGTTTACTGCAAAGTTCAGAAAAATAGCAATAGTTGCGTCATTTAATAAACAAACAGTCTTTCAGTGAAATAGTATGAAAAATACTGGATAAGATAATATTTTAGAGAAATAGACACTTGTAAAACTATATTCAGCCCATAAATCCACGAATAAACGTTAAAACGCAAATCAAATGTGAATAAAAATATGCACGTTATAATTTGGCTCGACATGTTGCAAGCTGACATATTCGTATTAAGTCAGAACGAGTTGATATCGAGTGTTCCCAACCATTGAAGAGAGTGTTGAAACCTTTCAACTTTAAAAAAATATAAGCAGAGTCACTTGTGTTAGGTATGTACAGTCGCGGAATGAAAAGGTTGACCAGTTTTCAAATAAATTAATTTACGCATTGCAAGTACATGTTACCCTTTTAAACTGTGTAACAGACAAGAACTGTTGCATTGAAAATTATATTCAACTGTTTGACAAAAAAGCTCAAATTTCCTTAGACGAATGTTCCTTGACTATTGATAGTTGAACACCTTTTCATTAGTTTGATCTTGCCATTACGTTGTGTCAAGTTTGATAAATCTAATGATTAAATCCTTTTCTCTCATAATGATTAAAACTAAATGTGAGTAACAGTTCCTGTCAATGTCATCATTGCAATTTCTTATAAGTATTCGTTTTTTCTAACTCGCCTTTCCCAAATTCAAAGAGGTCAATTCTCATAGTGGACGTATCTGTAGGCCATGTAGTAAAATGACGTCATTATGACGGAATGTGTCTGACACTTGGTCGATAAAGCAGATACTGATAACTTATACTGATCAAGCAAAAACAGATCTAAAGGTGGTCATTTCACCTTTTCATTCCGCGACTGTACGATGTAGGTATTTATGAGTTAAATTTCTTACTACTTTTTTTCATGCTTGCGTAGGCACAGCGCTCAACTATCCAACAATAAAACTGGAGTAAACTTTTCTCAAACTGCATTAGACTCGGGATACTCGGAACCGTTTAGCAGTCGTTAACCGGAGTCAAGTTTAGAGGCCGTAAACGCCTGGGCCGTAACCTGCGTAACTGCCTAACTTCATTATGGGGCACTTCGGCGGGAGTATTTTGTTCATAAATTGCTACATGGGTGTACTAGGTACAACTGCAGAACAAGTTGCGACACGACAGAGTACAATATTGTGTAAGATATCGTTTTAAATAGTTGAACTCATGTCCAACTATGTGCGTGCGCTTGTAGCTGCCAATATCTCTGAAATCGAAAAATCAGCGACTTTATAAAGTTGCTGCTTTATTTATTTTTATTTACTTATTCAGAAAACCAACAGCGATACAAAATATGTAGGTAACTTATGCTATAATACACAGTAGTATGGCCAATTACAGGTTTACCTAGATAACTTGATATGTAAAGTTGATAGCTGAACGGACTATCATCATCATAATCATCATCATAGCAGCCGAAATACTACTGCTGGACAAAGGCCTCCCCCCCAAAGAGTGCCACAATGGCCGGTCCAGCGCCACCCGCATCCAGCGGACTCCCGCGACCTTTACCAGGTCATCAGTCCACCTTGTGGGGGGGCCTACCCACGCCGTGCCTTCCGGTACGTGGTCGCCACTCGAGAACCTTTCCGCCCCAACGGCCATCGGTCCTACGTGGACTATCATAATATGTGTGAATGAGAAAAAAAATGTTTAATTACCTAATTAAGTTTAATGTTTTTTTTCTTTTTCCGGTCAATAGAAATGGTAAAGGTGAAAGCATACTAAGCATGTCAATTTATATAGGTTACCGCAAATGAGAATATTTTGCGAAAGTTTATCCTAATGACAATAATATTATTGTATTAATCCAAAATTTAGTGTGAAATAAATAATATGATAGACTTGAGCATTCACTTGCAATAAGCATTCTAGCGAATATAATAGTACAAAATACTAACAAAATAAACAGGAGAGTGTTAGCGATCAATCTAGCGAAACGATATTTAAGGCGAGGCCGGTGCACGATCTGACGAAAAGATTGATGGTTGAGCTTCCAGTGTGAAGAAATAATGAAGAATTCCACTACAGAAAAATTACTGACTGAAAAAGAAACAAAGAAGTGTTATAACCGGAGACATGGGATAAAATATACTTCGGGGTCGTTCCACGCACGTCAATTTACGTCGTGTCGAAGTCGTAGCGTTTGGAGTAAATATGCACGTTTTGAGTGTAGCATAAATGAAACAGAGTAGTTTGAGAAATAGGCAGGTAAAGTTTCGTGAGGCTACTTCCATTCTGTAGGGCGAACGGAGAAATTGTATTTTCAGAACTATGTCATGGGGCTATTTTGAATACAATTAGATACGTCCTACATAACTAGTATTTTAGTGACCAATTAATAATTCTACCTATTGATATAAAGATCAAGCAAAAATAATGACCTAAACGTGCACATAGCTGCCGGAGCAGACCGGGAATCAAACCCACATTTTTCCACATTAAATTAAAGCCGTCATAATTATTGTTTTTTTTGAACGAATATCTGCTTGTGTGTTTTGGTTGGTGTTTGGTACTTTTATGTTCCTTATCCATGACGCAGTTTGTGTAACACGCAATACAAAATGTAACACAAAAGCAGATATCGCTTAAAATAATACCTCAATTTTAACTTCCTTACCCACAATGTTTCATCCCAAAACAGCCAATTTAAATAACAGTTTGATAATAATGCAATCATCATCATTATATTCCAAATAATGCAACACCAACCATATATCAAGGTATAAATCGAATCAATCCCGAAAAACCAGTAAGCTAAATCAAAATATTCTAAATAAAGTTGACGTTCGCTGACTGCGGGATAAAATCTAACGTGTTTTGTTTTAGGTGCAAAATGTTTATTTGAAGTTACACTATTCATACCGTTTGTACGTTACGTTGTATTTTTCTAAGCGTTTAAACGTCGATCGTTTGACACCGTTTCGATTTCTGAATCTGGTGTATATTTTTGGCCAAGTTTTACTTGACGTCGATTTTTAAATAAAAACCAATACTTTCAATAAAAATCATTCATATCCTGGTAGTAGAAAATTGTAGTGAAGTTATCATAATAATATCAACAACCTAGGTACCCTGCTGATTTTCATTAGTAGCAACATTAAAGGAATTAAAAGAATTATTAGGTAATAAATCAGCCTTAGTACAGTCACCGGCATAAATATATGATGGAACAAAGACCGCAAAAATATCTGATGACAGCTCTATTCCTAGAGCCGTAAGAGCGTGTCAGATATTTTTGCGGCCTTTGTTTTATCATATATTGATGCCGGTGGGTGACTGTACCTACGTTCCACTGCAGCCCCCCTATTCTGTAACTTGTTTTAAGCTCACCTCAACGCTCACCCACAATTATACCTTGACACCGCGATGCGTAGTAATTAAGCGAAGGTAGAGGTCTAGTTTCGTAACGGGTGACCGGCGGGGTGAGCCGCATTAACGCGTAGCGAATAACAGCCCAGGGCAGTTATTCTTTACGCGCTCATGCGCCTCACTCCACCCGTCATACCTAACGAAACTAGACCTCTACTTACGCTTAGTTACTACGAATCGCGGCGTCAAGATATATCTATGCAAGAACGGTGCGGTGAGGTAAAAACCAGTTACAGAATAGCGGGGCAGGGCACATGCCTCCTCTCATGGATGACGCTGACCCATCAGGAATAGAATCAAAACTTAAAAAATAAATAATAGGCTTGTTGCGTGGTGTTAAAATTGATAATGTCGTGTTGCTAAATGGATAGTAAATCATCAAAAGATTGTAATAAAGTATAAATTACAAAATATAATTCTAATCATAAAAAGATATGAACCTTGAAAGTTTAGAAAAAAAAGTTTATTTATTTATTGTCCAAGAGTAAATTTAAAGGTACCAATAGAATCCTTACGCTTTTATAGAAACAAATTTGTATGACAACTATGGACATAAACGCAGTATTTCGCGACCGAAACAGCAATTTACTTCAATTTCCATGCAACGGTTAGTACAAATTGCACGGTGTGACGTCATACTTTAAAGCCAATCAGTATGAAGCGTTTCGGCTGCTGTCAGCGAGGTCCGTCTTTAACTCGATATTTTGGGTATTAATGTCCTTTAAATGTAATTGCTTCCATAGAAACATTTGTTCATCTACAAAAACTGGTTCGAATGGCATCGTAGCCAAATTTAAGGTCACAAGCCCATTGTTTATACATTCAGCAAAGTTTACTGCGAATCCCTCATTTAAAACTTGTAGGTAAGTGATGAGTACTAGTATTGTATATATATTGAAGAAAAAGCGGGTTGATAACTTCCTCTACAATTATTTAAACTGTGTAGCAATATGTTAAAATAAATACTTAATGGACGCACATTTGTACCATACTTTACAAAATTTTATTCCTACGACTCTCCTTCATCAAAATAAAGCGAAAAACTTTTGTCGTTACACTCGTTATTCAATTTTCCTTAGCAACTCGCTCCAAGACTACTTTACCTACAAATATAAAGTTGAAAGTATATGTTCGTACAGTTAACGCATTTTATGGCAATTAAAAAGTATTATCATCATTAGTACCAGACTGCGGGCCAGCTGGGGTCGAAGATCATGGGGGTTTATGCACAAATGTGGATGGAGGGAGTCTCCGGCATAGTCCAGGCAATGAACTGACAACTTGTATGGAAAAAATGTCAAATTTGGAAATCATTTATAATAGCAGATTTTTTTTTGTAATGGATATATTATCAATTGAATAGTTACCTAGCGACAAAATCCAACAAAATTTCAGACATCAAAAAAATGATAACTTAACTAGCTTTTGAAAAGTCAGAAAAAATATTAATAAATGGTTTTATTTTTATTTTGGTACATTAACATTTACTCTATAATATTCAAAATAAATATTTAAAAAAAAACCAATTCATGCTTTATTGAAATCTATTTAAATAGTTCCGTATGGAAAGTTTGTTGGATTCTTGAATAAAGCATGTTAGAATAATGTTTTAAAATGATATAAAGAAAAAAACGCTATTATAAATTAATGTTTTTCAAAACCGTATTTTGCCTGGAGTAGCATGCGAGTGTGGAGCTGCGGTGCTGGACATGACCATATTATTCGCGAGTGCATAAGTGGGCTAAATATTAACTTTCGTTTAACTGGCCCAGTAATCAAGTCAAGTAATTGTGAGTGGCCCAATCAAATATACCTTCGTATGATCCTGTTCTGCCGTGTCAATCCTATCTCGTGTAGGTAACTGCAGCACAAAGACGTACAAAAATCATAAAGGTACACGAGATAGGGTTGACACTGCAGTGTTACTAACCATTTAAATCTAAACCTTATGTTAAAACCATAGAGTCTATTCCTAATTTTATTTTTCTCCTAAGATAAATATAAATAGTAATACCTATCGAGATCGAGGCAGGCAGGTAGCGTATCGTATCAGTGTATTTAGAACCGTGAGATCTTCGAAAAGACAGTACGGTTGCCAGGTTGTTGCACTTTTAGCACCGCTGAAACACCGGGATGCTGCGATTGCGGATGCCCAAAGCAAACTGTGCGACATATCGTCTTGGAGTGTCCACTAACCAAATACGATGGTCCAGTAGAAGATTTAAAAAAATGTACGAGTGCAGGCTAACTACCTGATGGCAGAATGTAAATTTAGATTATAAAAACAGTGTATTTTAATAGCCATACGATAAATAAATAAATAAATAGTACCTATTACTAAAACCTCTCGGGATGTACAGTCAACCAATTTGATTCCTAGGCCACCGTAGAACCCTGTCATTTTAACTATAGTCAATAATCCTAGTAGGTAACCCGTATTGACATAGCATTTACAACGGCAAGGTTCTATGATGGCCTAGGAATCAAATTGGTTGACCGTCCTAACTTTGCGCTATTTCGTTAAGGCGACGTGAGCTCCGAAAAGGGATTTTAAAAAAATCGTAGCTTTTGTTTGGATTACAATACGGCTGCCTTAAATTTAATTAGCAATTTTGAGGCCTTTTTCGTGGGACAACAGCTATTCGAATCCTGAGTTTTTGACTTTCGCTCGATTGAAAAAAATCACGAACATAGGTCTAAAAACCTATATGTGAAAGGCTGTAAAATAGGAAAAAACATGAAAAAGCACTTTTTTAAATGTAATAATCTAACCTATATTCTGTAAATTAAGTTGTGTCTACCTACTTAAAATATTTACTTTTAATTTTAATGTACATCTATAAATTAGATCATTAGATAAGAGCTCCCCATTGGCACACATACCTCTCAAGGTTTTGCCTAGATGGGCATGTAACTATTAGCATGTATTTCTTTCGTCTTAATCAATAAATAAAAATAAAATAAATACACTCAAAAAAATCCTAACAAATTATGCACAACCAGCTAAAGATATTAAAATTGATTCTTAAAATTGGCAATAGTCGACGCCAACCCCAGCCATGAAACCCCGCGTAGGTATCCAGTCCGCAGCGCGCTCGCCGGAAAGTTACCACTCGTGTGGCACAGGCTGGCGAAACGAAATCAAATAAATGCGTATTTCGCATGCAAAAGAGAGCCGTACGAGCGATTGCACAGGTAGGCCAAAGAGTCTCTGCAAGACCTTACTTCCAGTCCCTCGGGATACTCACGCTACCTTCCATCGTTATATTTCAGGTGGCTATACGTGCGGTGTCATTTAGACGAATACTCTATACACGGTCGTAACCTGCGTAACGCTAACAAACTTGTTGGTGTTAAACATAGACTAGCGAAGTCTGGCAAACTAACACATGTCATGGGACCAATGGTGTACAACCAATTACCGGCACATATCACAGATGCACCATCACTGGCCAGCTTCAAATCACGACTCAAATTATGGCTTATGCCACACTTTCTATAGATTTAGCGACTTTAGTACGCAATAGGTCGCACTTTATTTGTGTAATGTGTACAATTATGTATATACAATTCGTTGTACCTATGCTTTAATTTTATTTTTTGACTTTTATGATTATTTATTATTTTTACAATTATGATTAAAATATTGACATGTAATATGAAATATTATGAAAAAAAAAAAAAAAAAAAAAAAAAAAAAAAAAAAAAAAAAAAAACTGACGCATATCATGAGCCGTAAGATTTACAATCATCTCCCGCGTGAAGTTGTCGGTGCTCATAGTGCAGAAAATTTTAAAACTAAACTTAATGATGAATGTCTGAAATAAATTGCTATTTAATTTAATTTAATTTATTTTAAAATATGGCTTCTTGAGCAGACGTTCTACGACCATAAGGAATTATTTATCAGAAGTAGCTGTTAAGTTAAACCTACGGTTTATAAATATTATGTTGTTTTGTAAATGTTTCCACATAGCTATTGTGTGCTGATAATTTGACATGTAATTTTATATTATCAATAAATTATTATGATTATTATGATTATGATTATCATGTTTGAAGGAATTCAGCTATTACTTTTATATTTACTTAAACGCACAAAAAATTAAAATTAAAAAACATGATATCCGCGCTTCCGTACACGCATTTCCATCTCGCTCACGCTTATGCTCAGTGAGAGGGAGAGAAGACCGCGAACCTACGTCCCCTTAAATAGCCACTTTCTTTGCTCCAAACGATACAAACTTAACTAATTCCCGAGTAATCACAAAAAAGTCGGGACAAACTCTTAAACTGCATTATTGCTCGCAATAAAAACAGGACACAGATGGAAGTGTTTTTTCGCGCGATAAGGCACGTTGTGGATTTATGTCCTGCCCGTGATGGGATGTGCCGTCACCCTGGTCGTTCCGGTGACTGCTATGAGCTCCCCTTCAACGTCAAACAATGTAATACTGAATTTACTATACCACTCTTTTTTGTATGTTCGTGAAAATTGTGAAATTGCCTATTTACCGAAATTTTACTCAAACATAATATAATAAATACTGCAGGTGAGTTTGACGCTGGGTCCAAGTGGTAGACTAAGATGTATGAGGCAGAGAAGCGCAAAGCACAAACATCGATCTCTATACGTATAAGTCTGCGAATGAGGTATCGTGGGGATCAGGTAAGTCGGACAGAAGGGGCTTGTAACCTTAAATTTGTTTACGATGCCATTCGAAACAGTTTTTGTAGATGAACAAATGTTTGTATGGAAGCAACTACATTTAAAGGACATTAATACCCAAAAAATCAAGTTAAAGACGGACCTCGCTGACAGCAGCCGAAACGCTTCATACTGATTGGCTTTAAAGTATGACGTCACACCGTACAATTTGTACTAACCGTTGCATGGAAAATGAAGTAAATTGCTGTTTATTGCGAATGCCTACTCCCTTCCGTTTCGCTCGAAGGTTTAGTCACGTAAAGCCTCTGCTACACGGTCGCCAACACGCCCCTCCGACCGAGCGACCTTGGTCGGCACCGACCGCTGTAGTGTGAAATTTTGCTCCAAACAACTGCCTACACGGTCAGTGCGGACCAAGGTCGCTCGGTCGGAGGGGCGTGTTGGCGACCGTGTAGCAGAGGCTTTACGTGACTAAACCTTCGAGCGAAACGGAAGGGAGTAGGCATTCGCACCATTTCCTCTCTGCCAAAGTAGAAGCCCAAGTTGTACAAGTTTTTTCGGTGTATTGTGTCATTTTTAGGGTTCCGTAGCCAAATGGCAAAAAACGGAACCCTTATAGATTCGTCATGTCTGTCTGTCTGTCTGTCTGTCCGTCCGTATGT
The DNA here is from genome assembly GCA_963854355.1 of Epinotia brunnichana. Classification (NCBI taxonomy): domain Eukaryota; kingdom Metazoa; phylum Arthropoda; class Insecta; order Lepidoptera; family Tortricidae; genus Epinotia; species Epinotia brunnichana. The sequence goes on from OY977949.1 coordinate 20,420,410, forward strand.
CACATCCACTTTTTTCCGAAACTGTAAGAGCTATACTGTTGAAACTTAGTAAGTAGATGTATTCTGTAAATCGCAATAACATTTTCACATAAAAATAGAAAAAAAAACAATACATTTTGGGGTTCCCCATACTTAGAACTGAAACTCAAAAAATGTTTTTTCATCAAACCCATACGTGTGGGGTATCTATGGATAGGTCTTCAAAAATGATATTGAGGTTTCTAGCATCATTTTATTCTAAACTGAATAGTTTGCGCGAGAGACACTTCCAAAGTGGTAAAATGTGTGTAACTTCTAAAATAAGAGCATGATAAAACTAAAAAAAATATATGATGTATATTACTATGCAAACTTCCAACGAAAATTGGTTTGAACGAGATCTAGTAAGTAGTTTTTTTTTAATATGTCATAAATCGTAAAAAGCAATTTATTTAACGGAACCCTTCATGTGCGAGTCCGACTCGCACTTGGCCGCTTTTTGATGTATTAGTGTCATCATTACAGCAAAAGGCCATGTTGCTCGAAGGTCTAAACTTAGACTGTTTGGACCTCGTTTGGACACAGCAATAGATAGGATACCTATAGATATTTTAACTCTCCTTTGCGCGCGACTGTATGTGTGCACGCGCATGTAACTTTGCAGCACGGTTATCATAAGACATGTGTCATAGCGAAATATATTATCCGTCTCTTTCTCATTACAACACTTAGCAGCTACACTAATACCATGCTAAACTTAAAATAACCAATCTATAAATATTACGGTTTTTGTGTGTGCACTAATTCAAAGTTAAGGCGCTATAGGTTCAGCGAAGTGAAGCGAACATAGTTTTTGAAACAATATAATGCGTCTGTTTATAATAATATGGTTTCAAAAAACCTTGAGGCTTTTCTGCAGGGAAATCAGTGATTCGAAACACGATTAAGCAATTTTCGCTCGATAGAAAAAAATCACGAACATAGGTCTAAAATATATTAAAATTCACTTAAAACATTCGTAGCAAATTATGCACAATAGCTAAACATATTAACATTGGTTCTAAAAATCGGCAATATCATGTTCGAGGGAACTTAGTGATTACTTTTTTATTTATTTAAACGCACAAAAAATTAAAATTAAAAAAACATGATATCCGCGCTTCAAAACACGCACTTCCATCTCGCTCACGCTTATGCTCAGCGAGAGGGAAAGAAGACCATGAACCTATAGCGCCTTAAATATAAATGAAAGGAAACAATTTCCGTGCTACACAGACATAACTGGGTGTCGGTGAAGATGGCTGGTTCCCGACATATCCGTGCCGCGGGCGAGTACCGGATTACACGGATATTAGCGCTCTAGAGGTATTTCTGCTCTATCCATTTTTGCCAATAAATAATCACTTTTTGTTGAGGACTCGGACTCAAAATAATCGACTTTTTATCAAACAAGTCAAATTAAAATAAATAAAAAAAACTACTATAATAATATATTTTTGTAATCACCTTTTAAAACTCTTTATTTTGATACAAGATTTGATGTGTTAAAAGATTATTTATCGAAGGCTCTATTTTGCCACCTAAAATCCGCTTTTTTTTTTGTATTTTTTATGACATTATGACCCAATACCTATGCCGAGACGAAACCAACTATACCTTCTTCTTCTTCTTTGAATTTAACAGTTAGCCTCTTGTCGGTGGAGTATTTTCCACGTCTTTCTGTCGTACGCCATCTCCTTGACTCGCTGATACGACACGACACCAGCTTTTTCCTTTATTTGGTCCATATAACTGCGCCGTGGTCTTCCCCTGCCTCTCCTTCCTAATTTTCGAAAACCGTTCAGCCGATGTGATAATAGAGAGTAATAAATAATACTATATTACACAACCGTGCGCGAAATACGAGCGGGTAAACAAAGTGAAATGATACGATATCCGTAGTTCACGGTCGCCGCTAGCGGGGCTAGCACAACTGACACAACAAGCGCGACGCGAGTCGAGATAATCCACCCGCCTCTTTCTAATTTGCACAATAGGAGTGAGACAGGAGTCGCTGAGTCGCGCGCGACACGACTTAGCAGCAAGTTGTGCTAGACGTACGGTGTCTGCAAAGATCGTTCATGGTCGTTGTTAGGTACCTAAACACAATATGGCCGCGGGCTAGCACCGGGCTACACGGAAAGTCCCCTGTTTGAGTTCTTAAACTTTCAAGTTTATTCTTCTGCCTTTACTATCTGTTAAACTTTTGAATATTTTAACAAGGAGAAAAATAATCTTACAATCAAAGTACTTCACTTCTGTACTACTTTTTGTAGTACTTTACCGATACCTCACGGGCGCTGTTAGACCATAAAAATGTGACGACACTATAGTATGTATGCTAACAGAATGTCAGTCATGTACCTCATTGTGCAATTTATAGAAAAGCTTATTGACCTTATTGTTCATCTTTTTACACAAGCAGCCTGTGGGTTCGCTATACCCAAAAATCATACAGCGCTCTGAAGATACAATACAACAACGCTTTCAGAATTCTTCTTGGGCTGCCAAGGTTTTGCAGCGCCCCCTCGATGTTTGCAGAGGCAACACCGATGAATTTGCAGCAATTATGCGCAAAAGGCGGCGTCTTTGCTGATTGGGACGAGAGAAGAAGCCCAAACAGCATATTGAAAATGATTGCTGACCATGTTTGTTGCCCCATATTGGCGCACATAGTTACTTTAGTTAAATCCAATTTAGGTTTTATGTTCTAAATAACATAGCTTTTAACTTTTATTGTTTCCAGTGCATACTAACAAAAATGAGATCCTTTTTATCTTTAATAAATGAAATTGAATTAAATAGTTATGTTATGTTTATAGGTACCTACTTACTGAAATTCAGCTAACCAAGATCAAATCAATCATATGAGACTCGAACATGATGCAGCTTTTTGACTTGTCGTCAACTCTTTTCATTAAGATAGGTAGCGAAGAAAACTGATGAGTTGCGGCTACCATCTGGAACATCCGGGTTTCGACCGTATCGTGCGATTGTACGGAAATTTGGATTGGATACAACGAATGAAAATCCACGATATCAAAAACAAAATTAAAAATAAATGTATTGTTTCAATTACATTGTAATTTAATTTTTCTTAATACTCCAATAGTTCTAGATCTCAAATAAGGCATAAAATCAGGCATACCGGGATTTAGACATTTTGACACTCAGTTATTTTGAGGCATGGATCCTATAATAAGTAGTATAGTAGGTAAATATGTTATTTCTTTTTATTTTTATGACGACGATCCTGTGTCCTTAGCTAGGAAACCCTGTGTTACAGGACCCAGTTTCTTCGTTCCAATTACTTCACCTACTTAACTATACAAGTGTACAGAGAGAGCAAAATACAACTTATAAATATGCCTAGTTATTGATGGCTAAAATGTGTGTGTACTGTGTATGTTGTAATAATACGTATATCTTTCCCGTTCACGGGACAATGGTGCCCCGGACCCCCGAGTAGTGTGCGTGGAGCCTAAATTCCAAATAAGTACCATATAGGAAACACGTAGAGGCCCTTTCGACAGTTTAATAAAATGCAAGGGGTACACCGAGCGGCCAGTCTGCCGGTTTCATGGGCCGCACACAGATACAGCACTCGCTAGGGTGTGGGCATAGGGACTATAGGAAAATCTTATACAAAACGACCTAGTTCCAAACTAAGCAAAGTTTTCCTATGGGTGCTACGAAATATATATTAAATAAATACTAACTAAATAGAAAGAAAACATCCTAGACTTCAAATCAAATATTCGTGCTAATAAACAAAAAATGCCCTTACCGGGATTGAATCCCGGGAACGTTGGTTTCGTAGGCAGGGTCACTATCAACTACGGCAAAGCGGTCGTTGTTTGCCGCCATAGCCAACCCGAAGCGTTTGAAGTAAACCCAGTCATGCATAGTAATACGTTATTTGTGTAGCAGTCTCCATCGTGATATTTATTTGCGCTGCAGTCTGTAAAGTGCTGGAATGCATGTGTTTGTCTGTAAACAGATTATTTCGTTCGCAACGGTATCGCATTACGGGAGCAACTAAGAAGCCCTGCGGAATGACCCGCTAGTTCCGTATACTCATTTACTTTCTTATACTTGTGGCACACGGGCTGTAAGAATGAACGACAGTTCAACGTTATTTAGCATTGACTTGGAAAAAAGGAGGTATATGATTAGGAATATAATATTTTTTCAAATTCCATTTTCATGGTCGTTTCGTACATTCATTCATATTAACTCGAAAATGCACTGCATTTAATTGTTATTTTCAGAAGTCAATTGTCAATTTGCTGAAATATGTGGATATTGGGGTTATTGGGATTAACGAGACTTAACCAAATATTACAGGGACACGTAGCAAAACAGGGTCGAAAAACATCATGACTCTCTTCACGGTCCTAGCATTTTTTCCGGTTGTATCCTAAAGGAGCCTAGGTATGCTCTGACACCTGAGCCCAAGATTTTCCAGAAGATCTTCCAACCAGAGGAAAAGCCCTCGTTGGGATTGGCCGGTTTCCTCACGATGATTTCCTTCACCGAAAAGCTACTGTTAAATATCAAACGAACAAAAAACATCATGATCATACAGACACAATGTATTAGAAAATAAACCCCAAGGTGGAGTTATCTTCTCATTCCCTAGTCGTACATCGCCCACTCCCGTACAACACATCTCTTCGGGTTCGCCACACTATTTTGTTTGTTCGAGAGGGTGCCGGCGCCTCACTGCACCTGCTGTTTACTACTTTAATTGCTCTGGCCATTAATCCCCGTCGACTGCTGCAGAGACGGAGTCTGCGAGTTCCGATATTATCGATGTTTCCGGGAACATCACACAAACGACTAAATACCCGGGTATTTAGATGCTCGTGTGATTCGTGAAGCCTCTTGTAAACGCGATTAGTTCACTGCTCTCCATGCCAATTGATGGACGTGCTGTAGGCCTCTCACAGACTGGCGAGGCCTGGCCGCGACGGACAATAGAAAACTTGCCATTAGCTGTCAAATTTACTATGGTCCGCCACCGCAGGCCGCGCCAGTGTGATGCAGGCTACGTGCTTCAGCTGGTCGATCACGTAACGCATTGTACAAACGTTAGGTAGATCCAAATGTCAATTTTTATATGGAAAAGTGACACATAAACTGTCCTAACGCGCGTTCGGAACGTTACGTGATTACCCCTCTGGTCGATCACGTAACGCATTGTACGAACGTCGGGTAGGTCTGAATGTCTCTTTTTATGTGTAAAATTGACAGTTTACCGACGCGCGTTCGGAACGTTACGTGAATACCCCTCTGTCGATTGAGCACGGCTATCACAGTATGGGCCGCGAGCTGTGTCGCGGCGAGATAAACTTTCTAATTAGAACGCTTAAAAAGAGTCTTAAAGTCTATGTTGCCGCGCAGGTCGATCTAAATGTTTGTTTTGGTATGGAAAAATAACGTTCAATTTGACCTAACACTCGGTTGAAAAGTTAGGCAATTACCAAAGTATCCGGTAGTACTAGGTACCTATTGTACTGCTGTGCTTTGTGAGTTCAATAAGCGACTACTTTACTTCATATGGAATGCGGTATAGGTAAGTATGTATAGTAGTTGTATCATATTAAAGAGAAATATTTTTATAGTTTTTCAAAATGGTTTTCCTTGAAATTGCATGACGATTAACGCAAGATTTTTAAATATTAATATATGGAATAGGTTAAAACTGGACCTGCTACCAATCGTTTGACGCAATCTTTATGAAACCAACCAATACAGTAAAACTTACCAATATTAATAATCTGAATTTATGACATTGAAATCTGACATGTATTTTATATTTGATTTTTTAGAAAATATATTTCCATGACATAATGTTTTAAGTAGACGCCAGTAAATTTGACGCCTATATCAAATTGGCTCAATAAATCGCCGCCAGTTCCGGTATCGCCCTGCGGGCCATCGAATCATTCGGAGCAAACATTTTGATTGGTCAAGATTCCCGACTTCGGCCCTGTGCCCTGCGGGTCAGCTGTCGCATTCCCAGCGTTTTTGCACCTCCCACCATTACCGCGGACGCCTGCTAAATTGTTTTCTTGCGGTATTTTGGACGGTGCACGGTGCTCGTTAGAAACACGTTAATATGTCTCCGTATGGTAATTAACGTCGATGCTTGTGAGATTTGTCTTTAGATGCAGAAAGATTTGGTTAAGTGGGATTAACTGATTACTGGGATTAACAGATAATATCTGGGCGACCGAGCTCTGCTCGGGTGAGAATAAGTGTTCTATTTAATATTTATTTTTAATTTAATTAAAAAAAATATATTATTTTCAAGCAAAATAAAATTAAAAAAAACTCGCCTTGGAATTAAATATAAACCCCCGACTATAAAGGAAACAACTTATACAAAAAGTTACACCAAAAATAGTATTTATAATTTACTTTAAAAACAAAGTTTAAAACGACTTCAATTCAGTACTTCGCCAAGGAACATACACATTTCCTTACCGGTATAGTGGGAAACAAATTAACTGCTTTCCGTGAGCGTTGATTACCTATTACAGAAAACACCCAAGTCGCTATAAGCAAGTCAATAATATTTGAGGAATTCCGTCGATTCCTCAAAGATCTTAAAATCACATTTGGCACTTCATTAGTTGCTACTTAAACGGAACCTACACGAGTTATAATAGAAAATACTAAAATATCTACACGGGTGCTTAATACATTTGAGGACTTCCCTCAATTCCTCGTAGATTCCATCATATAACTGGCTTTTTGAAAACAATGGGAGCAATCTGGAAGCAAATACTCATACTTACAAATAAATATAAAAAATACGAATCGGTTCATAAATTATGACAGAGTTCTGAGGTAACAAACATTAAACATAAAAATCCTCCTTTTTGGAAGTCGGTTATTAATTGGTTTTTACGACCGGTTAGCCTAGTGAGTAGTGACGCTGCATACGAAGCTGGAGGGTCGCTGGGTTCGAATCCCGGAAAAGGGCAAATGTTTGTGTGGTGGACATGAATATTTGTTTCTGAGTCTTGGTTGTTTTCTATTCTCAATTATCTCCGAAACGACTTGACCTATTAAGATTTGGATTTCTATAAAGGTTTTCTAGATCAGCAGAAATGATTCTTTGAGAGCGCAAATGCCGGCCGCCTTGGAGTTTTTAGTGGATAGAAATACCACAGAACCCAGTCATCCCCCGATGATTAGGCACCAGGCTCGCAGGTTTTCTTCAAGAAAAAAAAAAGGTATATGAACTGCTCAGGGTCCAATAATGGAGCAGAGCTCTCTAGATAGAGTTAGGTGAGTAACTTTTGCTTTACACAATGCTCTTTAAACAATAATTATACATAAAGCAAAAATAATATTTTTGAAAAACGTTTCTACTGTTAAAATTTTCGAATAATAAAATACAGATTCTAGAAACCATATTTTTATACCCACAAAGTGAAAATTTACAACCAGAAATTATAAATAGGAATACGTATACTGTCATATTTCTAGTTGTTTAGTTACATAAAGCCTCAGTGATACTTGACAGTTATCGTGTTTTTGTCGCGGCGTGAAAGGGTAGACTCAGAAGGCTCACATGTGGGCGTTGAACGTGATACTTTCACAACTTTGGACCTTTTTCACGGCCGATATTAGTGATAGCCCAGCGGCGCCTGCGAGTCGGAAACGATAACGCAGGTTAAGCAACGATGGCAGCGGTCAGTCTTTGGATGGGTGACCGCCTGTTTGAGTGGTTACTATAAATGAGCGCTTCCGTGCTTTGGAAGGCACGCTAAGCAGTTGATCCCGGCTGTTGTCTATGACAGTAGTCGTTAAGCCGAGCTAGAGGACTTCGGGCGGCTTAAAAACCTCTAACAGTCGAGTTGCCCACTCACTTGACAAAGGGGGTACAACTGTCACTTGCGTCCGCAGGAGCTACCTACCACAACCCTGCACGTGTCCCCTGGGTGGTACTAAAAAGTGACAAAACTCAAAGGCCAAAATAAATAATGTATGCCATACGATTAAATAAAAAATTAAAGTGACAATAATATGCATAACTCAGCATTTAGAATCACAAATTCAAAGAAAGGCATTAGTAATGCCAGAATTAAGTCTCAGATAATGATAAGCACCATCTAGCGAGCATAGTTTTGGTTCAAGTTCAGTTCGATAGATGTCACTGATGTTATTATTGAGCTATCTTAGCCCAATGAAAATAAAAATCTTACAAAAAGCGTTCTAAAATTATTACCGAATCACTAAACCGACTTTTTTCAACCTAAATAACCTTATGAATAATAATTTACTATTCGAAACAAAATTTTAACCGACTTCAAATCAGTAGCGAAATTTCTTCAAGTTTGCCTATAAAATTTGAAGAGTTTCCTCGATTTCTCCAGGATCCCATCATCTGAACTGGATTTTGGTGACAACGGGACGAATCTGGAAGTATATGCTTCCAAACTAAGATTTTTTTTTCAAATCGGTTTATAAATTACTGAGTTATCGCGTAACAAACATACATAAAAAAAACATACAGACGAATTGAGAATCTCCTCCTTTTTTGAAGTCGGTTAAAAAGATGGCATAGTGCCATAACATACTCTACTGAAATATTTCCGTCACTTCCTCAACCAAATATGTAATTTATTAGTAATTTTTCCCAGTTGGTAAACAAATCGAAAAACAAAAAAGACATGTAAACAATAATAGAAAAAAACGTCAGAACATGCTTTACCTGGTTTTAATACTACGAAAAATCATTGTCTATAAAAAACGAAAAAAAAAACTAAACACCCTGGCTGGGGTTTGAACCCCGGCCGACGGCGTTATTAACCGATGTTATAACCATTAGTCTAATCAAGCGGTGACAGTTGTCGTGAAATTACGAACTATATTGCATTAACAAATCTTTATGCGAGAAAATCTCGAGAAAACGAATTTTCTCGTAAACGAGACCTATCTAGATCGATTTCTCGCCCCCGTAACCACCTATATTCCAAATTTCATCGAAATCGTTAGAGCCGTTTCCGAGAACGTGATTGCAAATATATATACAAATATTGCTCGTTTAATAGTATAGGATAGGATAGGATAGGATTAATAAAAAAGGGATGGAAGATTAATTCTATTGTTTGTGTTGATTATACATTTTTCTTCCATAATTGTCTCTCTTTCGTACGTAATTTACACAATATTATACTTGACATGCCACCGCATGTCAAAAGACAAGCCTCTCAAGGACTGACGCAACCTGCAGTGGAGGTCAATGGTCAAAATTACTATTAACTTAGAAAAGTCGAAAAACCCCCGACATTTTCATTTCAAAGTTCAATATCTCAAAAACGGCTTAACCGATTTTGTTGAAACGTAGCTAAGAACCACCTCGATCACGTCAGCTTTCGGATAAAAATCAAATCGGTCCAGTTGTTTAGGAGCTACGATGCCACAGACAAACACAGACACACAGAGACACACAAGACATACGGACAGACAGACACACAGACACGTCAAACTTATAATACCCCTCTTTTTCCGTCGGGGGCTAATGACTATAAAATAACTGTCAAGTTTAATATTGATCGCCACCGTAGGCCGCGCCAGTCTGTGATAGAGAGGCTTTGGCCAAAACTCATACTCAACATAGATACCTACAAAATAGACAAACGGAAAAAGTACGTAAACTCTTTTTGACATCCTTTGAAGTGAATACGATGCGGATTGACAAAATATCCGAACATTAATTGAAAGAGACAGCATCAAAAAGCTTTTAGGACTCTCACAGACTGGCGCGGTCTGGCCGCGGCGGTCAACTTGTCATAAGCTGTCAAATTTCGCAGGCCGCGCCAGTGTGATGCAGGTATTAAGATTCACAACGTTTGAAAATAGGGAACATTACGCAAAACTCCGCGTAGGGGGCGACACTAGCAGAGTGGGCAGACACTAGCAGAGTGGGCATTGTATCTCCTTCCCTCTTGCGGTATTGTATATGCATGCATCCTTGTCACTCATTTGACAATCAATTTTGCATGTATGTGTGAGTCCCTATCTTCCTCTACTCTGGTTTACGGTTTGTGGTAGTGCTGCACTCTGGCGGCAGAACATTGCAGTAATGTTCCTTATTAAAAAACGCCGTCTATCTCTAAACAAAACATCTTGCTATAAATACGATTAAACACGAGTAAAATTTTCATGACATACGAAATATTTCAGAGGAAAAATAATTTATAACAGTCCCCTGTGCTAACTCACGTTCGCGCCATCCGGGCACAATTAAACTTTTTGTCCCCGTATCCTAGACTAGAGCATCCCTAGCACGTCCTAGAATTATGAGCCAATCGTGACACACCGCCCATACGGAAGCCATAATAAAATAAACTTTATTACTGGTTGCGTAAAGTCCAAATTAATATTTTACGCACGTGTTAGCTTGCGAAAAGTTGAGCTGTTGTTGTCATTTACACAGGTACGGAGATTAGACTCATATCGCAATGCGTTTACGATTCATATTTATGTTGAGGCAGTTGCCACGTAGTTAAGTTATAATTTTAAACTGTAAATGTGTGTAATTTCTTAAGCATGGCGTAGTTGTAAATAATAATTTCTTAGATGTATGTTGCTGTAGCCGCTCCCGTTGCTGTAGGCTTTGTCAGTTGTTTATTTTGACATGTACCTATGTAGAAATCTATATAGATAATCATCGAACTGTATTTATAAAAAATACGTCTGACGTACTTAATCAAAATTACATGGGTAAGTTTTATTAATCGTAACCAGAAAACGAGTAAAAGTAAATTTAAAAAGTTTTAACAACATAATTGTTCGAGTGGTTGGCTTTTAGACCAGAGTTATATGTACACTCTACTTTTTACTTCGACTGCGAGAAAATAGTACTCGTAATCTACAATTAATAATAAATTCCACGGCGAAGAGATCCATAGGCTACGGTAACTGCTGAACATCAGGCAGGCCGTAAGCTTGATTGCCACCGTCGTTGTTTTAAAAAAAAAAAGATTGTCCATTTTGGCTGCATGTTTTTTAGTAAACTACTTTGACACAGATGCTAAATATTGACACCAAGAATAAACGCTTCTCACCGTTTATAGGCGCGTCCAAAGGGCATGATTGTGAGTAAGGGAATGAAAAAGCTTGGTGTTTGAAATTAATTATGTTTCCTGATTGGTCGATAGCAAATACAAATGTTTTTTTAAAGGGTTGTGATTGGTGGATTTAATACGGTGAAGTGTTTTGATTGGTCAAATTGAAATGTTTTAAAATCATAAATATGTATACATATTTTCCGTAAGGTACTACTTTAGCTCCGCTTGCTAAGCCTAAAATGACACACTTTTCGAGCATGAGAAGTGAAAAATACCTTGTTACTTACTTCGACTTCGAATATCTAGTATTAAACATAAGATATTCAGTGTATTTTATAATAGCACCACTACTAGAGGTCGTTGTTGTTTTACGTCCGGAATAACCCTAGAAACCCTACACGTGATCTCCGGGTGGTGCTAAAAGAACAAAAAACTCGGCAGTTCCTTCTGAACCTCGCAGCGCACACTGAAACTCTATCAGCGAAATCGATACGAATACATATACGACCAGTGTGTAACCACCATACGATAAATTCCACCACTCAGCCCACCATTTACGCTGAGCTGCTGCCAGCATTTATCTTATCTTATCTTCGCCATGGTCTTAGTATAAACCTGCATGTGGGTCAGATATTCCATTAGTACCCTTAATACCCTAAGGGTACAGTACAACAACGCGTTCAGGATGCTGATGGGGCTGCCGCGCTACTGCAGTGCATCAGGTATATATTTGCGGAGGCCAGGACTGATGGTTTTCACGCCATTTTGCGTAAACGTGCGGCATCCCTGATGCGACGCGTGCGCGCCAGCTCCAACAGCCTCCTACGCGTTGTGGCCGGCAGGCTGGATTGCCCGTTCCAGCACCACTGGATGCAACTGCATGTGAATGGGATGCGGGCAATCTAGGCTGCGCAAGTTTTAGTCCTAAGTTAATATTTTAGTTATCATTATAATTTGTGTCCACTAACATTAGTTTAATAATAAGTGTTTTTATTGTTACTAACCAAAAATATGGATGGCCGAAATAATTTTTTGAATTGAAATGAATTGAATAAACTAGTAGCTCTACGAAGCCTGTCTTTTTAACAAAAAATCGTTTAGCCGGCTCACAAAATTTCACGAGAATCAGTTTAGAAATTTAATGTAGAGGAGTACAGCCAGACATCGGACATCCAGACATACGAATGGCCCAAGCTGAAGCGAAGTACCTACTTCGTTCGCTTCGCTCTCTTGTTCAAGAATCGCATTTGGAGCATTCTACGGAAAAGTCCACCGTTGTCCCGTACGAACACGAATTTTCAGTAAATTGGTAAGTTTTGGAGTTTCTTTTTCTGCGACAATAGAGTCAAATTATGGTCGGAATTATAATATTCCAATTAAAATTGCAAAGATAACTCTAATAACAGATACTCGTATATACGCGCGTTTGTACGGGATAGCCCGTAGAATGTCCCATTTAAGGTGCTTAATCCCATTTTTAATCAGAGCCCAAAAGTGTAAACTTAACTCAAGCAGCCTGCCCACTTTGACTAAGTTTGGCAGGTGCCCTGAACTTATAAATTTTATGATTTTCAACGCCGAAACTTCGCAATTATGAGATGTTCTAGTTATGCAACTTGTAGTGTAACTCATCTTAAGTTCTACTTAGCAAATTATTTTACGAAGTCATTCTGAAAAAAAAGTATTTATCTTTTAAAGTGGTAAATAATACAGTTAGTAGTTCAAATTAATATGCTACACCCTAATTCATATACAGCAATCAGTAATAAAATCGTAACTGAACTCAACTGTTTATATTGGAACAACAAATCGCACCGCAATAATACCATTATAAATTTATAAATTTTATTATTATAAATATTTTCTTTAATGAAATATGATACAATTTATGAGTTTACAGATAAAGTAGGTACATATAAAGAAATATATATAAAAACTACGATTAAACAGAAAGAGAATAATAACAAAACTAAACTAAAACTAAAAAAACAAGGTTAAAATAAAGAAAATGAAATACATATATTTTTTACGTCCGGCTCCCATCTGGTCCAAAGGTGCCATAAATACTGGCTGCATTGCCCCGCTGAACTGCCACCGATATTTGTTGGACCAGGTAATAATTTTATTATTTATATATTATCTATACATTTAAATAACCTTCACCGGAATTTAGGCATGATTATGAAGTTAGTTTTGAATACGTTAGGATGCTGAAATAAACATACACATACAAATACATACATTACAAAGTCAAAGTCACAAATCTACACACTAACACAATTCTCCACTTTAAAATATTTGTTTGTTTTTAGACAATAATTGGTAATAACCCAAACACAACAACTTACAGTTAATAAAGCGACCACGTCTACAACAGTCAAAGCCTGCAGGTCGATCACGTAGCGCATTGTAAGAACGTCGGGTAGGTCTAAATGTCACTTTTTATATGGAAAATGGATAGCTAAATTGTACTGACGCGCGTTCGGAACGTTACGTCATTACCACCCTGGTCTACCAACGTTTCTTAATTAACCCTGCCTCTCAAAAACATTAAAACAAAACACAATCACCACCCAAGAAAACTCAAACGAAAACTCGATACACATTTTTCCTCTAAGTGTCTAGGTAATTAGCTCTGGCACAAATCTTCCGTTCAAACTTTTAATGACGACGAATGGAAGTTTACACGCCTTAAGTTCCACCACTCGCATGCACGAATTTTCTTGGCCTCATTAAGAAGTCGACGTTCAATTTTCAGCGGAGTTGTTGCCATTATTGATAAGTTACGTTAGTTTTTCAAATGTACGTTTTAAAAAGACGCTGATTTGTATTGACGCATACGACAGGTTGAGTTTTATATACGTGTAGGTACTTGGGGACTTAGATTACCTAGGTCTGTCTGTTTCATAACAATATTCAAATGATGTGTTGGTCACTAGGAAAGTTTTGAGATACTCAACATTTTGAAAAAGTTCGCAACTAGATTGAACCTTTTTTTAAAGATAAATTATTTGTAATCCGAACATAGAAAACCATTTGATCAAATATTTAAAAATAAAACAACCGTATTTTTTTCCATCCATAGTTGACGATAAAAGATGATGATGATGATCAACTATGGATTTTAAGCGAGAACATTTTCGTGCGATGATTTTGTACGGTTAAAAATTTGGATTAAATGAATGTGAGTACAGAGAGCGATAAGTTTCGGCGTTTGGGGACTATGCACCATCGCGTGCAACAGTTTTCAGATGGTTTGCTCAATTTAAACGAGGGATTTTTTCCTAAAATGATGATGAAAGAAGTGGCCGGCCCGCGACTTCAGTTACAGAAGAAAACGTCCCAGCTGTGAAAAAAATTATTAAGGAAGACCCAAAAGTGACTTATAAACAAATAGGGTCATGAAGATTTCATCGCCAGCTATTAATGAAATTTTACACAACCGGCTTGGAGTCAGGAAATTATGTTCACGATGGGTGAGGCACTCGCTGATTGCAGAACAAAAAGAAGTTCGCGTGACATGGTGCAAAGATATGTTCAGAAAATTTGATCAGGGAGAAGGGCGGTCAATTTTTAACATTACTGGAGACGAGAGTTGGATTTACCAATATGATCCACCAACTAAACGGCAATCGACAATTTGGGTGTTTCCCGATGATGAACCACCAACGAAGGTGAAACGCGGCCGAAGTGTTGGGAAAAAAATGGTGGCCACATTTTTTTCTGCAAATGGTCATGTGGCCACAATTTCCTTAGAGGACCAAAAAACTGTGAATGCTAAGTGGTATATTGAAGTGTGTTTACCTACTGTCACGCCATTGTCACCAAGGATTGTTTGAAGAGTACAGAGATTGAAGAATTGTGTCATCCTCAGTAAGGCCCCGATTTAGCTCCTTGCGATTTCTTTCTCTTTCCGAAAATCAAACTCGGACTTCGTGACACGCGATATAACAGTCCTGAGGATGCACGGAATGCCTACTTGCAGGCCGTAGAAAACCTCTATAAAGAAGAGTACCGGGAATGCAAAAAAATATGGTTTAGGCGGATGAATCGATGCACAGAAGCTAATGGAGAGTACTTTGAGAAACTGTAATAAAAAAAACTTGAATAACTTATGTACTTTTTTTGTGTCTCAAAACTTTCCTAGTGACCTAAGGTACATCCATAAGAGACGCGTGCAGTACTGTTAAAAGGGTAAAGAATGTAGGTAAAAATTAAACAAATTGTTATGATGCAGTGATGTGTTGCTATCCAACCGCCCGCAACACATTTCCATTGTTTTACGACACCCACGGGAAGAAAGGGGGTGGTGCTATTCCAAAATTCCAACCCGACACACCATCGGAAAATTTACGTGATCCCTTCTCGTTGTCTAGCTAGATATTATCAAATGCTACAGGTCCTTCTTAAAAAAATTGGTCAAACAAAGATCTATGGATTTATAAAAGCTATTTATGTTAGATTCTTTTGACCTTCAGATCATTAGAAGGTTTGTGTATATTTTTAATAAAAGTTACATTTAGGTCATTATGATCTAAGTTTTGATTCCTGTCTCCTTAGGTATATTTTATTCAGAAAAAGGATTACATTTTTGCAAAGACTTTAAGTGTACTTTTTAAAGGCAATTTTCCAAGTCTGGGATCATTATAATTAAGAAAGTGTTTAACTATTACAGAATATTGTTTTGAGGCATTAGCTTCTCATGTATTTGGTAAACAATGTCCTTGTCTATTCAGAAAATACTACATACGAACTTTTGTTTGTTTTATCACTCTTGAGGAACTACACAACTATAGTCCAGGTCACCCAACTATGGTCCGAATCAATTCTCATATAACTTGCTCAGGTCGACTATTTTCATGGATGAACTTAAAGACAGGCAATATCATAACACAAATTTAAATAAAAACGTATAAAACCCCTAATACGAAAGCGGTATTGATAGAAACGAATGAGTTTACTTTTGGACCATAGTTGGAGTAGTGGACTATAGTTGTGTAGTTTTACAGTCCAAAGTTGGTCAAGTCCGAGATATACTAACATTGTAAAAAGGAAAATCCGTGCGTTTGTAGCTAGGGGATTTCTGGAACTATTTGTCGGTTTTTAGGGTTCCGTACTCAAAGAGTAAAACGGGACCCTATTACTAAGACTCCGCTGGCCGTCCGTCCGTCCGTCCGTCCGTCTCTCCGTCCGTCCGTCCGTCCGTCTGTCTGTCACCATGCTGTATCTCACTGATACCGTTATAGTTCCAGTGGAAATTTTCACAGATGATGTATTTCTGTTGCCGCTATAACAACAAATACTAAAAATCCGGCCAAGTGCGAGTTGAACTCGCGCACGAAGGGTTCCGTACCATTATCTATATAAACGGCAAAAAAATCACGTTTGTAGTATGAGAGCCCCCCTTAAAAAAATATATTTTGGTTTTAGTATTTGTTGTTATAGCGGCAACAAAAATACATAATCTGTGAAAATTTCAACTCTCTAGGTATCACGGTTCTTGAGATACAGCCTGGTGACAGACAGACGGACGGACAGCGAAGTCTCAGTAATAGGGTCCCGTTTTACTCTTTGAGTACGGAACCCTAAAAACAAAATAAAATAAATATTTTTATTGATAATGTTACGGAACCCTTCGTGCGCGAGTCCGACTCGCACTTGGCCGGTTTTTTTAAATTTATTTCACTAGAGTATAGAATGGAACTTCAGTATACATAACGCTATATTTTGTCTCGCGGCTCTACTTGCTGTCTCTGTAAAACGAGTGCGGAACCACGCGAGCATCTAGTTGAACAAGCGAGCGAAGTGAACGAAGTCCTTTATTTCAGCTTGAGACTTATTCTTTCTAATGTTGACTAAATTCTTTCGTATGTCCGGATGCCCAGATGTCCCGCTAGCCGGATGTTGTCCTCTACAGGTCGCATTTCTCAACCGATTCTCTTGTAATTTTGTGAGCAGTTTCAATAATTATGTGTTTTTTTTGTCGATTCAGTTTTTAGAAATCATAATAAATTAATATAACGGGACAATCGTACACAAATCAACCTAGGCCCACGGTAAGCTCAGTAAGGCTTGTGTTGTGGGTACTAGGCGATGATATATATAATAGATACATACATATAGATACTTATATACATACATAAAATCCATAACTCAGGAACAAATAAAATAACATTGAAGAAAAGACAGGCTCGCAAGTTCTACAGTTCAAGGACTCACTAGTAATTAAATACTTACAACAATTTATACTGATTTTATCGCGTTATTATGTAAAACAAGTAAACCCCGCGGTCGGTCAAGCGTTACAAAGGACTCGCAACGTCGGGATGTATCTATGTACATATAATAAAGCTGAAGTGGGTCGAAAGTCTGTACATGGAAGATATTCGAAAAAAAAATGGCTAGGGATACTTAAAATCGATAACAGAACACGTTCCAACAGTTTTTAGAATTGTTGTCTGTTTATCTGTTTGTCTGTTTATGTGACCGCGCATCACGTGAAAACGGCTGAACCGATTTAGATGAAATTTCGTAGAGAGATAGTTTGAGTCCTAGGAAAGGACAAAGGATAGTTTTTATACCATAAATCATCCTCTAAGGGGGTGAAATGTGGGGTGAAAATTTGTACGCGCACCAATTTAGATGAAATTTGGTATAGAGATAGTCTGAGTCCCAAAGAAGGACAGAGGATAGTTTTTATCCCAGAATCATCCCTTAAGGGGGGGAAGGGGGAGGGAAAATTTGAATGGAGCTTCTTTAAACCGCTGTACTTTCCAGTTCCACTTCACCAAATTTGTGGTTTCTGAGTGTTAATACACGAGTTACAGCAGAAAATAATAAAGTCAATACACGCGTGCCCAATAAAATTGAAGAGTTATCTCAATTTCTCATGGAACCCATCATTCAACGGGCTTTTTGAATATTGTACGAATCGGTTCATAAATGAAGGAGTTCTGAGGTAAAAAACATTTAAAAAAATATCTTACAACCGTTTTGATTATTTTGAAGTCTATTAATAAGCTAAAATTGTTTTTAGGTACCTACAATAAGTGTCATTAACAATTTACCTACCTCTACTGAGGCAAAAAGGCCATAACAATTAAAATGCAACTGAGGACCATTTTCGTACAAAGCTGAAGGACTGAAGTATGTTTTTAAAAAAATTACAACAGGATCTTGAGTGGACCTAGAAGTTCGCTTTCGGTCTCATATCAAACCGGGATGGAGGTGATGAACAGGTTCTGCTTCTGAGCCCGTTTGCCTATCAGAAGAGGCTCCGCCTTCAGACCTCTGCCAGGGCTCGGTCTTGAGCCCTCCAATGGTGTTCTGTGGTTCCTTAATTCATCCCTTGTGGGTTTCCTTTAAATTCTGCGTGCGTTCGAGAGATATGGAAGGATATTGCATCGATCTTTCTCCCACTTTGGTCATCGGCCGGGGCTCAAGGCTCTGTTGAAAAGAAATGCCTTCCGTCTAGCTTCAAATTGTTACAATATGGCTACTTGGAAGGAGGAAAGTAGCTCTAGGTTTCTATAGAGCTAGTACATAATATGCGCAATGAAATCCGTTAAAATGATTTTTATTTATTTTATTTATTGAAATATGAAACAAACGGTCATACACAAAGCATTGTTACATTTTTTTCTCTTAACATTATTAATTACAAAAAACATTTATAAACGATGTAGCACGAAATAAACTAAGTACCTATCTAGGCTTGAGTTTAGCCAAAAGATTTAAGGGATACATTGTTTCGCAGGATTTACGAAATAGATAAGGTAAAACATGTTCTACGCTTTCAATAATTTAGAATACAACAAGACACATACAAATGGCTGGAATCAAATTGATTTTAACAGTGATAAACTTCATTAAGATTTATTTACTGCACGTTTTAAATACATTTTTTAATGAGCTTATGGTGCCGTTAAATATGTTTACATGTTTAATATGTCAGTATCGTTATAGAGTGCACATGCACGTTTAATAATAGTATTTTTCACAATCGTGTTATAATAGAGAGCTTTTTAGTCGAGTACCGAGTTTAGGCGACGAAGCTTGCTGAGTGGCCTAAGTAAGGTACGAGATTAAAAAGCTTGATTATAACACTATTGTGAACAATACTTTTTGTACGAGTTCATTAAAATTAATTTTCTACGAGTCAACTGAACTAATTAAACAAACTCGATACTGTTGAAACGAAGTGCAGCTCATCGCTCGTACGCTTGTTGATATCTTAAAAGACATCAACGAGCGTACGACATCAAAGCGATTCTATTGGTCCAATTCATTACAGTTCAGTAAAGCAGCCACGTGATTGGTCGAATTTATTTTAGTTGTCTGGAGCGTATCGAAAAGTAGTTATTTCGATTGTTTCGACAGTAACATGGACTACAACTATGAAAAGAGTGACGTTGCAGTATTCTCTATGAAATCTTAATGCACATATTTTAATCGTCGAGTACAAAAACTTATTTTTGGAATAGTTTGTCCTACTCGTACTACGTGGGATGGAGAATAAATGTCCGAGACGACATCGGCGTTCTTTATTACCTGGAACTCTTATACAGGACTCTTTTAACAAGCCAGGGGCATCAATATGACTATTTATTACATCAATATGAATATTTAACAGA
Organism: Epinotia brunnichana; assembly: GCA_963854355.1. Classification (NCBI taxonomy): domain Eukaryota; kingdom Metazoa; phylum Arthropoda; class Insecta; order Lepidoptera; family Tortricidae; genus Epinotia; species Epinotia brunnichana. The sequence continues at coordinate 20,440,154 of OY977949.1, forward strand.
GTCAACGCAGCGCAGTCTCTCCGCCACTCAAGTGACTGCATTTTATGTCGGTTTAAAGATTCCACATAAGTAACCTTTGTATCCAACACCACATCGGAAATGAAAAGAGTGTACAGGAGGCACATTTTCATGAACAATAATTTCGGAAACCGAAGCCAATATTCGTCCATCATCAAATAATGATTAGCAGTAGAATCCAGTGAAAAATAAAATGACCTATCTTCACGGTAAATAGATCAGCTAAACCGGTATATCTCAACTAGCATCGCTTCAAACCTTTCTAAACCTGCGCTCCTTTTAAAACCATTTCTATGTGGCACACAGGTGGCACGCTGATGTACCGCTGACTACCCCGATTAGCACTTAAGTTTACTGTGTTTATGGCTTTGGTTTTTTACGGATTTGTTTTACTGCGCTTGTCTACTGTGCTTGCGTCGTGGCTCTTGCCAGTAGATATCTACGTGTGCATTGTAAAGAAGTTGCGTGACCTAGATTCCCTTATGCAAAGTGTTGATGAGGTCACTGGTGAAACAAGCTTGTCTGACTAGTTATCTATGCACTTTAAGAGCTAAAGGAAACGTGGACATTGAACTGAATCACGTCAGCGTTAACATATACAACAATAGGTATGTGATTACGTAACTATTCGATTGCTATAGATAAAAGATCCATCATCCAACTCAGTTCTGTGTTCTATTCTGAGTTCCTGGAAAGCAAACAAGGAGTACGCATTTTTCTATATTTTTCCTATTCTAAGTAGGTATGTTGTACGATATCATGATCATTATATAGTTTATATTTTTAACCCCCAACGCAAAAAGAGGGGTGTTATAAGTTTGACGTGTCTGTCTTAGACTTCTGTCTGTCTGTCGGTGGCTCCGTAGTTCCTAAACGAATGGACCGATTTGAAAGCGGGTTTTTTATCCGAATGTTGACGTGATCGAGATGATTCTTAGCTACGTTTCAACAAAATCGGTTCAGCCGCTTTTGACATATTGAACTTGTTGCAGTTATTTATGAATACGAGTAGATAGATGTCATACAGTTGTCTAATCCCCTGTTGCGTCGTCACTCGTATATTTCCTTTTTATGCAACGTCGGTAGCAAACGGGCGTACAGCCCGCCTGATAGTAAGCGGTTACCGTAGTTAATAGACGAATGTAACTCCAAAGGAATCCCATGCGCGTTGCCAACCCTTTTGAACCCTGTACACTCATTTCTTGACGAGCCCCATACTGGCAGTCGATCTGAACGTTCGCGGGAGGAAATTCCTTTTGGAACCGTACGCGCGCCCATTAAAATTCCAAGATGTTAGGCTTCTTATTCGTATCAGACTCTTTGGTACCGACACCACCATTAAGTCAAAGCTACAGAGTCTCGAATACCGACGGGGAGTAGCTTGCCTATCGGTATTTTATCGGATACATTTTGGAGAGTGTGCGCAGGATGCATAACTTAATTCCACCTGCCCCTTTCCATTACCACGACCAGGCGTGGGCAGCGAATGCATCCTTATATTCTCAACTTACCATTTATTCGCACGAAGCGATTTGCCTCGTATTTCATAATGCGAACTGCTAAGGAATGGAATTCGCTCCCTTCATCTGTATTTCCTGAGAACGACGATCTACATAGGTGACTTCAAAACAAGAGTGAATAGGCTATTACTGAACCAGTGAGCTTTATCTTAGGCCCTATTGTCGCTTACCATCAGGTGAGACTAGGGTCAGTCACTGGTCATTTATAAAAATAAAAATTCCATATTCAGACCTTGGGCGACCGAGCTCTGCTCGGGTGAAAATAGAGAAAATACGGAGAAAACTAATTTTCCCAGATATGAGACGTTACCTAGCTAGATCGATTTTGCGTCCCCATAGACCCCTATACCTTTTCCAAATTTCATTAAAATCGTTAGAGCCGTTTTCAAGAACGTGATTTCAAAAATATATAGGTAAATATATTTAATACAAATATTGCTCGTTTAATAGTATAGGATTCATAGTAGTTATGTGTAGGTACTCGTACGTATAGTAAAAAAATACGAATCATACCAGTCAGATACTGAAGGAATCGTCTAAACTGTTTCAGTGTATGATTGTGCTGAGATAAACAAGAAGCCTTGCCAACTTTCTGACAAACATCGAAATATAAGACATGCATAATGGTACTCTCCGTCTGATACCTAATAAAGATATTTTTGGAAACTAAACCAATCATAATTTTATTAACTTTTAAACGAATCGATGAAGTTTTTTGAGTAGGAAATGTTACAGAAATGAAGCAAGTCCCCAAACTAAACACACAAAAAGGAATTAATATTATATCTACAATATTAATATAATATCGAATTTCGTTCGCGCTAACATAATAATAATGGTAATGTAATTTAATTAAAATAAACTTAGGCATACGTTTTCTCTCGTCGGGTGTGAAAGAGTACGCGTTTTGAAGAGATTTCTATCTGATTCTGACTCACTATTCACTATACCAAAGTATGTAAAAGAGGACTTAATCTGAGATTAAACTTACATTTTAACATTTTGTAGACTATTAACTTTTGCAAATTACTAGAACGATATTATTTTCCTATTCCGCTATATATTATATAATCAGTGTAGATTATAGTAATTTGTCATGGACATTCAGCAAAAAAGCTAACGCCTGACTCAATCTGCGAGTCATCTTGTTTTTTTTTTTCCAATGGTAGAAATAATACTAGGTCGACAAACACACGCAGAATTAGCGAACCCAACAAGCAATTTGCATTCACTACAGATAAAAGGGTTTTTGTTATTCTATTTCAAGAACGGATCCCTAAAATACCTGCCGGCAGTCGGGGGCGGCGGCGTGTGAAAACATCCGTGCCAGCGCGTTGATATGAAAAGCGATCACATTCCGTAGTGAATGGCGCCTTCGGCATAGCAAAATGACACATCCATGCTGATTTTATAAAGGCGAAAGTAACGATCTGTCTTATTCACGCTTAACAGTTGAAATTATAGTGATGCCGCATGCTATGCAGATAAGTATGTAGTTTGAAACCCAGAAATCGAAACAGGATCATTATCATCATATCCATTGCATCCTTTAAAAACTGAAAACGTGACGAGTACCGTAAAACCATACAACTATAGTCTACTAACCCAACTATGGTCCAAAAGTAAACTCATTCGTTTCCATCAATACAGATTTCGTAATAGTGATTTTATGCGTTTTTATTTTTTGTGTTATTATATTACCTGTCTTTAAGTTCATCCACGAAAATAGTCACACCTGAGCAAGTAATATGAGAATTGATTTGGACCAATAGTTGGATGACCTGGACTATAGTTGTGTGGTTTTACGGTACCTATAAAGAAAATAATAATTAGAATTCATATTAATTCTTACAAAAACTAAAAATGCTAATCACGTATATCTTTCGTCATGCACATAATGATGAAATCCACTTTGTCAACCTTAAACACAAATTATGCCTAGTTAAAAGGACCGCCCCGGATTGTGGCGGCTCGGCTCAAGCGTTCCCATGACACTAGCAGCGTTAACACGCTGAATTGCCAACAGATTACTAGGTATAATAGCTTGTATAGTCACCGTGGGACAATTTAAACACGGCAAAAATACGACCATGTTTCTACATAGTAGGACACTGATTTTGCATGATTAAAGCCATAATCCACGTTTGGTGGAGCGGAATCGGTATGAGGTATTTTGTTCTATTGTATAGTATACTGTCAGTATTGACGACCTCTGTACCCTAGTTGGTAGTGACCCTACTTGACGCCGGAGGTCCCGAGCTCGAATCCCGGTAAAGGGCATTTATTTGTGTGATGAGCACGAATAATTCTTCCTGAGTCGTGGATGTTTCCTATGTAACTATATATTTATCTATATAAGTTCGTATATCGTCGTCTAATATCCATAGTACAAGCTGTGCTTAGTTTGGGGATAGGTAGATTTGTGTAAGATTGTCCCCAAATATTTATTTATTAGATTGCGCAGTAGCATTCGTGCCGCATTGCTTCCGCGCATCCCGCGCTCGGAGCTAATCAAGAAGCATTCATGTAAATAAATGAAAGCGTGCTACTATTTATTATATGTATATTCGTATCTTACGCTATTTACTAAATAGCGTAAGATACGAATAGAGGCACGATTCGCACCCATCTGTTTAAGGAATGAAAAGTATTTAATATCGAATTTAGTAAGTAAGTACCTACATCAAAAAAAAATCGCCGATGGGGTAGCAAAAAAAAATCCTGAACAATGAATAATTCAAAAACTTCTTTTTTTCTTAAACATTGGATTCAATATAATTGTTTAACGAATAAATTTAATCGAAATATACTAACGCTGGGTTGTAGATTTTTTTCCTGGCCTAACTTATTGGGTTGGCAGGTAAAAACTGGTAAGTCGAAACTGTCGTTTACACGCAGCTGTTTAATAAAATATATCTATCTATTCGTTTTTATATATTATAATATAGGCTTTATGCTTTCGATTAGTACAACATTTATTTGCGAAACTATTGAGTTTCTTTTTTTTACAATGCAAAAAAAAAAACTTGCCTTGAATTTTTGAGCCAACCCATTAGCAAAATATTTTTATGTAAGTAATAGTTATTTGTTATACAAGGATGCAAAGTTGTATTTTACCCGCGAGTGTGGAATTGAAACACGAGCAAGCGAAAGGAATATATAGTTGAATCATGAGCGAAGCGAGTGGTTCTAAAATAGAATCCTGAGCGTAGCGAGCGTTTCACCACACGAGAATTAAAATACATTTGCACCCGTGTGTAACACAAAACTTTTCACCTTAACGAGGAAAATGCAACATGCAAAACAACTTTGCATAATTTAAATAACAAATTTGCCCCCTTGTATCAAAAAAATATTACAAGTAACTATTTTTTTTTAAATGTTGTTGGATTTTAGTTTTCCCATACATTTTGAGACCCAGCGCCTGATTAAGGCAACAAGCAATTTAGAAACGTTTTTTTGTATGGGAGCCCCCCCTAAATACTTATTTTATTCTGTTTTTTAGTATTAGTTGTTATAGCGGCAGCAGAAACACATCATCTATTCTGTGAAAATTTTAACCGTCTATCTATCACGGCTCATGAGATACATAATGAGATACGCTCCAAGGTCAAATTACTTTGCCCACTAGTGGATAAAATGCGATTTTGCTCACTGGTTTTAAAAGATAAAAGACTGCTTTCCGAGGCAGTGAGGGGAAAAATACTTTTCGACCATTAAACAGTTGGGTGAAAATTGCCTCTATTCGTATTTCCTACTAAAAGAATCTGTCAGGACTTGGCTGACAGTTGACACTGACAGCTTACAGCAACCGCACTGATGCCGCAATGCGGAAGTGGCCTGAAGTGGAAAGGGAGTGCACGTAATCAATATTACAAGGGCTACTTGTCTTGTATTGGACGTATCATCTCATATGCAAATCGAACCAGTATAAAACGAAGCTCATCACCAGAAATTATTTATATGGAATCCCGTAATCGAGCTGCATATTCAGTAGGTAGCAGGATGCCCACGGCAGGAAATAGGATTCCCCGCACATTTCCACGTCACATCGTCTTTCACTCGCTCATATCCACCGTTTCCTCTCACCCTATATTAGCTACGCTTACCACGGAACTCTTAATAAAAAAAACCTTCCGGCATCCACGTACATATTATAATTTTCTTATATAAGGCATTTGCAATGACGACTAACGTGGTCGTAAAAAATGTATAAAGTATTCCGTGTTTTGCGTCACGACCGTAAAGTGACGACATGTTTACGAGCCATAAATTTTCAAATAAGTGTACCGTCTGTGAAATTTCATTGTCTTTCTTATGCCGTTACCCGAAATGGGATTAGGTTTTTTTATTGGGTATAAGAATTAAAGCATACTTTTGAATATATTAGAAGAAAATCTAACAGCTGAGACACTATTTAAGCACTCGGATGTTATACAAAATAATTTATTCAGTAACTTAAATGATTTATAAAAATGCAGGTTGGTGTCTCTTTTTAAGCATACCAAGACACTTGTGATAAGAGACACCGCTCTTCGAGTAGGTGTAACATAATATGCACAAGGTGTTATGCGGCAACAGTAGTTGTAGTTTTTAGACGCCTGTGCACGAACCAATTCATTTGGAGGTATATACAATGTATACAATGTAGCGTAAAACGCAAAAATAAACCAGCCAAGTGCGAGTCTGACTCACGCACCCACGGTTCCGTACAAACTTTCATACAATATCTTATCACCATTATCATTATTTTTATCTTTCCCCGCCCATTAAGAGGAATGCCTATCTGCGATTTTCCCATACAAACGCTCTCGACTGTTTCCTCCCTGGTTTTTGAACCTAGAGCAATGATTTTTTTCAAATAAGATCAATATCTATGCCACTACGTTTTGCTTTTTTGGATATTTTTATTTTAAAGAATCTTACAGCGCCTCGAAAATCGCAAAAACGGCTTTATTGAATTTGCTGCAAAAAAAAGGCGCAGTATACAAACATGACAACAAATATCCAAAAAATCAAAACGTAGCGGCATAGATTATTTCTTCCTCTTGCAGTTTCCAAAATTTTATAATGATTGGTTGCGTTTTGGAGGAGGAAACAGTCGAGAGCGAAACCTCGATTTTTGTGTTTTTTGGGTGGGAATTTTAAACCTAGCTGCAGTTGTCCTTATCGCACGAATTGGAGGCGGAGGCAGTTTCTAAATATACGTACACTGAAGGAATAGTGATGGGCATCAGTCGTTGACAAATTTTATCGATACGCTAGTGGTGAAAAATTATCGATGACCTGTAGGGAATGTGGTCGCACATTCTCTGCAAAGATAGGCTACATCAGTCACCTGAGAGCTCACGAACGACGCTCCAATTAGCCATATTTCCAGTCGCCGTGGTCGAAATCGGCCAGGATGTTGATGATGATGATAACATAATACAAGCAAGCTAGATCGCAATGTATGGAACATGTTGAAAAATATTGTAGTTCTGAAACCTATTGGGATGTGTAGGGAGGGACAGAGTATTAAATTAAATTCACTCTCCGCACCCCTCCGGGGATACCTTCACCCCCCTCACCCAAACAAGTGTCCCAAGACGCGGTTATTACTAATTTTAAGAAAAACCATAAAAGATACACAAAAAGTGTCCATGACCGAAATGATCATTGATAAATTAATCATCAATGTTTTATACATATTACCAAAGCGCTATCACTTGTGGTTTTTGCGCAGTCTGCCACGAAACGTCTACATGTTTTATGATTTATGCATTTTTTTGCTGAAAGGTTAGTTTTCTCAAGACCTACTTAACCGCTTTCCGCTTCTTTAAAATGAGTTATTATTTAATTATACACTCCTTCATTTAACGTTTCTATGCTATTTTGGAAATTGTAAGTATTTAGCCATTTAGCGAAATATCCTCCCTACACATCCGAATAGCTTTCAGAACTACAATATTTTTCCTAATTTTGATACATTGCGATGTCTACATCCCAATATGTTTCAGAACTACAGTACTTTTGGCAAATGTTGAGCTTATTAGTTGCTTCCACTATAATAAGAGAGGTTTTACCTACATAAATACCAAACGATAGGTTAATCTTTGTACTTGTGAAAGTGTTTACGACACGGATAACAGAGTTTAATTTTGCGTTGCCTGTGGGAAATATTTTTTCTAACCTGTACGTACCAGACTACCATTACATAAAAAGTCCAGTAAACAAAAGCTGACTCACAAAAAATAGCGGGATATCGAGTCCATTAGACGTAAGCTGGGTCAGTAAGTAAAATTCGCATTAACACCAAAAACAAAAACAGCAGGTCCGCTATTCTGTAACTTGTTTTAACCTCACCTCACCGTTCACCCACAAATAAATCTTGACGCCGCGGTTCGTAGTAACTAAACGTAGGCAGAAGTCTAGTTTCGTTAGGCTTGACGGGTGAGGTGAGGCGCATTAGCGTGTTCCAAATAACAACCCAGGAGCTTGAGGCGCGCAGGAATGAACTAAATAAATTCCGATGTCAACGGAACGGCGCGCAGCGAGAGAGTGCTCGCGTCTCGCGCCTGTGTGCGTGCGCTCACACATCGACTCACGCGTCAAAAATTTGAGATTTGAAAAGTTGCTCAGCTAGGCATTGGTCTTAATTCTGGAAAAATCCTTACAACGCCAGCATGTCTACTATAGTTTTTCTTTTGTGCTATGGCAAGAAAAACTTATAGTACAATAGGCGGACTTAATGCCATATGTAATCTACCAGCCGAACCATAAGACAAAGCGGAAAAGATTTAAATAACAAATTATTAAAAAAAAACAGGAAAAAAAATATACCTAATATTAGGTATATTTATGTGGTGTGGTGTGGTATTATTTTTTATGTGGTGTTGGAGACGGATGGGAGGCATCAGCTGGACTGAGAGAGTAACAAATGAGGAAGTGTTAAGAAGGGTAAAAGAGAAGAGAGCGATCTTGAACACCATCAGCAATATAAGGAGAGAGAGGCAGGGGAAGACCACAGCGCAGTTACATGGACCAGATAAAGGAAACAGCTGGTGTCGTGTCGTATCAGTGAGTCAAGGGGCTGGCGTACGACAGAGAGAAGTAGAAAATACTCCACCGACAAGAGGATAACTCTTAAATTTAAAGAGAGAGAATATTATATTTTATTAAAATGGACCGTGCGCGGACGAAGAGCAGAGCATATCGCGCAAACATCAACGAGCGAATGAGACAATATTCTGAGGGACTGTAGTCATATTGCATACAAACGCTAACCATTGCCGCATTCATGACAATAAAGAACTTCCTCAGGCAAGCGGACAGTGTTCCCGTAGACCACCTTACAGAAGACCGCAGCCATAATAGCACCAATGCTTTGTAGTGTTGCTATATTATCGCATGCTATGACGCATGTGGTGTTGTGTTCCTGGTGGTTAGTAAGGTCACCAGAGCTCCCTAGGATGCGCTGTGTTGGCAGTGAGGGACCTGCATGTCTCCGTCTGCCAACACAGCGAATCCTCAAGTGAATAAAGGGTCGGCAACGTGCTTGTGATTCTTCTGGAGTCACAAGTGTCCATAGGCTACGGTACCTACTTAACATCAGGCAGGCCGTAAGCTTGTTTGCCACCGTCTTTGTATAAAAAAAAAGACCAGTTTTGTGAGTCGGTCTCATCCGGTCGACCAATTTTGGCACGGAACACTAAAACGGTTATCAACCCGTGTCATTTGACTCTTCATCGATTTCAAAACGAAAATACCGCATGAAAAACAAAACCGAAGGTAATAAGTCAGAGGATGGAACGCAAATTGCACGGCAAAGTTTCTGCGGTACGGGAATACTACCCTCAAACACAAAGACGTAAAGCACTCGAGTTACTCACTACAATAAGCCCTTTCATAAAAGCAGTGCGGGAATAGAAAACGCCAGTACACCGTGGAAAGGCTATTAATTATGAGAAAGGAAATTGAAACCCCAGTGGAAATGGAAAAGTAATAAAATGCAACAGCGATTGCAAGATGAGTACTGCGCCCGGCAAACTGGGGCAATCTTACCGCTCCCAGCTTCATGTATTAATAAATGACAATACTTTTTACTTAGTAATCTTTTTGACGTGATTCTTGCAGGGCTTTTGTTATATTTAAAAGCCTTATATTAACTTCATCTGTAGCTTTATTAATGTACGTTTGTATTGAGCAATAATAATATAATCACATCTTGGAAGTAGATTTTCACATAGGTATAGTTGTATCGATTTTAAACTTGGCTACTTAGTTTGAATATTTAACATAAGTGACAACATAATAATTTGGTAACACGTTGATCTGCTGGTCCATTGCGTAACGTTTATCGTAGTTGTCGTCGTTGTTATTCTATCAATAAAAGTCCTCTAAACCCATTCGACATTCATGATTTTGTATCGGAGGTTAAGTTGTATGAATAAGTTCCAAAAAGCAATAACGAAATATTGTTCAACATCATTTTGAGTCAAATTCAACAGCACGTTCAAACGGAACCAGTTTAATTGACTAGGAACGTATTACTCTGATTTACAGCCCTCAAATTGAGGGCTCCCCCAAGCGATCCACAGCCCAATTTAAATCTTAACTTTTAGTTCAACTTCGCCATATCTTCCGCTGCCGATTCGGATCATGGAATAATTGAAGTAGTCTTCGTTTACAAAAGACTTCGGCACAATTTATGATAATTTAATACAGATTAACGCAATATCTATACTAATATTATAAAGAGGAAACGGAGGATATCAACCGGAACCGGTAATCCGATTTAAAAAATTATTTCACTTGCGTGTAGAATTTACTTTCTGGGTTGTTATTGGCTTTATTTTATCTCGCGGGTTTGCCTGCGTTCTATGCAATACGCATGCGAAGCCGCGTAGGCGCTAGTATTTTATTTATATAATAAAGTATATCAGTTTAGGGTGAGGTTGAATAGATATATTACTTCTTATATTGGATATATTTTTAATGACTAAACAGTTTATTAAGTGAATACGTTATGACACTTATGACCCGTGTTGAAACTGCTTGTTGTTTGTCATTGTGAAAATGGAATGCGTTGTTATCTGCCTACAAGTCCCTACAGCAGGGTTTCGTAAAGTGTGGTCCATGGATCCCTTAGAGGTCCGTGACATGATTGCTAGGGGTCCGCGGCCTCTACGTTCCCTCTTAATGTAGGTATAGGCACGTAGGTGTAGACACATTAGTTTTCTTTCCTCATTTTCTTCAACAGGGATCTGCAATATTTTTGAAATTTTGAAAGTGGTCCATGCCTAACAAAAGTTTAAGAACCACTGCCCTACAGGGATACATTCGCCTTTGTACCGACTTAACCTATTTTGTATGTATTTGTACCAATGTCTTGTGTACAATAAAGTGTTTTCATACATAAATACAAGTTACATTTATTTTCACTTCTCACTGCACCACATCAAATTGACGACAACACAATGATTTGGTATTCTTCCCAAATCATTGTGTTGTCGTCTTTACGTAATGGCGTCTCCAGTTTTGTTGAGGTGCTGATGCGTCTTCTAGCTGCTCGAATGACATCGTATAGTATTTTTAAGTATAGAAGCAGGTTTAAAGATTATTTTTTTCAAATAATTAAAGAGTGCGCAGAACAGCACCATGCGTACATCCATCATATTGCTGAAATAATGAGTGAATCAATGAAATGAAATGAGCATGGACAATAATATACACATACATTATTGTTTTTCAAGTTATTAAGAACAAATATAATTTTAATTTTGTTTCGACTCCTGGAGGTTTTGTTCCCGGCTTGTAGCTAAAGACCGAAGTATGAACATTAGTCAAAATTAAAGGCTCGTACAACACTCCCCTCGCCGTATTCACGGGGCACATTCATCTACTTAGTACATCCAAGTTTGGAACAGTGTAAAAATGTTTATCATAATTTAAAAAGTACAGTTTTGTAATTAAAAGTATATATTTATCCAAAGCGCTAATTACAACTCCCCTTTAATTGTTGATATGTATTCAATATTTATATTCATTTTATTGGTAATATAATACAGGTCAATTTTACTTAAATTAATTCACAATATCAGGATACTTAGTTCTACATAACATGTCAACCGGTATGTTGTACAATAGTAATGTATATCTAATTGAATTAATTATTCAATATGTCTAATTGTCTAATTAGACAAAATCAATGATGTAATATAAAAAAAGAGGTAGGAAGGTTATAAGCGGTCCACAAATGGCACACGACAATTTAGTCAATTGCACCAACATGTCTCAGTTTCGCTTCGTCAATGGAAACGTAAACGTGTCTCAGCTGTCAAATGTGCCTGGCCATTTATAAACAGGGAATTTCATGTAGACAACATATCTCTTTTTATATTACATCATTGTGTAAAATAATGACAGTGGCGATATCCAAAAGCGGAATTTCTCATAGCAAAAATCAGACATCAGAGGGATTGGTCATTATATTTCTTATGGACATATAATTATCACGTCTCAGTAGAACTTGAGAGTAATTAAGTAACATTTCGAGTGAGCGGTAGGACAAATCTACTGTCACAAAAAAATTACATTAGGATCCTTCTACTTAACGTTCTCAAACAAAGGTACTAAAGCGTTATGCAATCGATCAGCTGGTCAGACACAACAATCAATTAAATGAATCATTTCAATTATTTTAACTAAAAATCTATTCTTTTACTGCCTTACCTGACCAGCAGATCAAGACAGTGGTAAATCAGCAAAGAATTTTCGTACCTATATAACCATTCGAGCCCGCGTTAGTACATATCAACTGGCATACTAGTACACGTATACGCTCAAACGCTTGTTACTTTTTATTTTTTTACGTGGAGAAAACCTGCGAACCAGGTACTCAATCATCGGGGGCTGACTGGGTTATGTGGTATTTCTGTCCACTAAAAACTCCACGGCGGTCTGCGCTCTCATGCGGAGGACTCCAGGATCTCATACTGAACGCACTGGAGCCCTCCTTCGCGCCTCGCCACATTTGGCTCGTCCTAGGATGATGATGGTCGCCTTCCCTGGGGTTTTTAGGTGAGTGCCCTGGCCCCCGCCAGAAACACTGCGACCTTTTACACCCTTTAGACCTATTCTTGTCCGAGCCTACACGGTTTACGGCGATGGCCTACGGTGGCCGGTTTCGTTCTCGTCCTCGACGTCGTCTTCTTCGATCCCTCTCGAACTCTACTCTCTCTCGTTCCCTTTCAGCGGTCTCCTTCTGGGTCATCACTACCTCACAGAAGGAGACCATGGCTCTCCACGCTGAGTCCACTGCCAGCATTTTTTTATGATTACTGTCAGGGACAAATTTGTGCCAACTACGCTAACCAGATCCAATCTCTCGGAGTCCCATGCAGGGCAAACTTCCAGTGTGTGCTGAGCAGAGTCCTGATCCCCCCCACAGTGATGGCATTGTGCAGTCTGCTCGCGGCCAATCCGATTCAGGTACTCACCGAAGCAGCCATGTCCGGTGAGCACCTGTGTCAACCGAAAGGTGACGGTCCCTCGCCTACTCTCGAGCCATGGCTTGAAGTTTGGCAAAATCGCTGCGACCGTCCGCTTGTGGACTTTACGTGGCTCTTGAAGTCGCGCGATCCACTTGTCTATAGCGTTCCGATGCTCCTGTCGTCGTACTTCAATCGGTGCTAGTTCTAACTCTTCACGCAGACGAAGATACACTTTTGTGTCCATATCTGCGAGAATATCCAGCGGTGGAGATCGCGCTAAGATTGTTGCCGCTTCGAATGAGATGATCCTATACCCACGCGCGACCTTATGTAAGTTACTACTAACCTACATTAACTTTTGATATAAAAAAATAATGGAATGCAATAACGTACGCCCACATATTATAATTTATGACTTACTTTTTAATCCTGCAACTCCCCGTTGTCTCCCGTTTCAGCTATCTTTCCTCTGCTAGGTGCACTCAAAATTTGCTTCTATCTGTTCCTTATGCTAGCTCGAAATTTTATAATCATACGTTTGCGTTTTAGGCTGTTCGTCTGTGGAACTCTTTTGCCTGTAGACATAAGAGGTGTTGAGTCCCTTCCCATACTTAAAAATAAGTTAAAAGCTTACGATTTGTCGCTGCGGTAGTCCCATTTTTTTCTGGTTCTTATTTAAATGCATGCATACCTATGTATTGTATGTGTGTAGGTCTATGCGCTTTTTCTTCATAGGTCATATATCTTATTTTTCTTCTTGCCTATTAAATTTATTTTTGTTTTGTACAATTTCCACTACCCAAAGGTTGTCTGGAAGACTTAGCTCATTACGATTAGACGGCCTTTTGTCTACAATTGTATAGCGTTAGGTCCTTGTCTTGTTTTTATTTCTTTTGGTGAACAATAAAGAATATTTGTATATATATCGTATTGTACGATAACGTACAGTCGGCCCATGAAAATGATGAGCATACTTAGAACTAGAGATGCGCCGAATATTCGGTAAATATTCGGTATTCGGCATATTCGGCACGTTTTTCAATGTTCGTTATTCGGCCGAATTATTCGGTTCAAATGCCGAATATTTACCGAATCATTTTGCAGGTTTTTTGTCTGCAAGTTGTAAGAATGTAACATATTCATAATCCTGTGAAATTATTAATTTAAAACGGATTCTTATTGTTATTTAACTACCTTTAGTATAAATGTTTCACTTAAAAATCAACAAGATTTTTACCTCTGAAAAATGAGTCTGTTTTGGAACGGCTGGTTAAGGCATTAGGCATTCCTTTGAACCGAATTATTCGGCCGAATAGAACCCGGCCGTCTTAGAAGAGTTAATACGCCTTGTTAAGTTACCAAAATGATGAGTCTGTCAAAACCTAAAATTATCAAAGAAATGTTAATATTCAAAATACATTAGGATGCCTGATATTTGAAATGGAGTGTTGAAATTGCGACTCAGTATCAAGAGGGCAACTTTATTTCCAAACGATATTATTAAGTCTTCCCGGTTTGTTTACAACGGTATTCATGTTATTGTATTGGAACAGTATACTGACGATTCATTATTCCCAGCGTAATACCATGACTAAAGAACTGTGAATGGGTAAGGAATAATTCGTAGCCACGTATAAGCCACGAATAATCGTTAGCGGTCAAGTCTAATGGCCGTTCTACACTATCGGCGATGATCGTTGATCGTGTGATCGTCTATAATCGGCACGATCATCGTGCAAGCATCGTGCAAGCATCCACACAATCGTCCGTAGTAGTTGTCGACTTTTTTTTTGCGAATTAAATGCTTTTATTTTATTTTTTTAATGGCGGTTATGGCGGTATATAACCATTACCAGTGCTACCTAACTGCGCCGTGGCAACTCAGAATTATACCTAAACTTTGCGCACCATCAAGGGTACATCCGCCAGTGGGCTGGCGCACGCGCTCACGGCCGGACGCTGCACGCTGCTTACGCGCACGATAAAAGTTATTACCAATTCCTTAAAAATGAGTTCGTTGCGAATAAAGTCAGCGCACTGCAGTGTTGTGGGGTGTATGAACAATAAAAAATAGACATTTATCATTTTCACAGACGATGAAACGGATGAAAAGTTAGTAACTTACCTACTTTATACTAAGTACCTACTAATTATTTCCATGGCAGGTACAAACTAGTGAGTTTGAACAAAGGCGTAATGTTTTTTTTACGGAACACCTAATACCTATTTCAAATAGTTACGTAATACATTTTTAAGGCCTGCTTGAGTTTTGGTAATTTGGTATACCTACCTACCCCGAGCCGTAGCCGTAAGTTTAGGTACTCCGCCACTGCCATTATGTCCAAATTAATTATTTAGTTGTTTGTATTGATTTCATGTTTATATTTATCCCTGTCTAGCAGCAATTAGTATAATATTTTACTTAGTAACATTTGCGGGGTGCATGCATTGCACGGCCTAAGAAAGGGCGTAAACATCGTCGTTGCTCTAGGGACTTATAACCTTTTGGAAGGGCTTGGAATGCATTTGCGAGGATGAAACGTAGGTAATCAGAATATTTTAAAACAACTTATGCCTAGTGACTAATTCCAAGTTTGCAATGCTACTTTAAAGCCCCTGCTAGACGGTCGCCAACACGCCCCTCCGACGGGGCGACCTTGGTTCGCACCGACCGTGTAGACAGTTGTTTGGAGCTAAATTTCATACTACAGCGGTCGGTGCCGACCAAGGTCGCTCGGTCGGAGTGGCGTGTTGGCGACCGTCTAGCAGGGGCTTTAAACTTTTATACAATATGACGTTATTTATATACTTAACTTACGTAATTCGTTATCTATTACGTAAGTTAAGTATATAAATAACGTCATATTGTATGAAAGTTTAAAGCCCCTGCTAGACGGTCGCCAACACGCCACTCCGACCGAGCGACCTTGGTCGGCACCGACCGCTGTAGTATGAAATTTAGCTCCAAACAACTGTCTACACGGTCGGTGCGGACCAAGGTCGCCCCGTCGGAGGGGCGTGTTGGCGACCGTCTAGCAGGGGCTTAGGTAACCTACCAAACTTATTTCGTACTGTCGTCGGGATACACCTACTTTAATGAAGTTACTTACACAGCAAGTTTCGTTTTGTTATACGTGGCAGCTGGTAGATGAATAGGTAGGAGGTACCAACATTTTGACTGTCGTAAAGTATAGACAGGGTGAGAGATACTTGACAATAAAAATTATTTAACATGTTGCGTTGATATGCCTGTACACTCGGCTACAAAAGTCGCACCTTTTCTAAAATTCGTTTCAAGCGATTATTACTCCTAAGATACTTACTGTCGATATTAGTATCGTTTGAAAGGTAATAAAACCCCCTAGGCTTTAGCTTTCAAATGATATTAATATCGACAGGGTACAGTAAAGTATCTTAGGAGTAATAATCGCTTGAAACGAATTTTAGGAAAGGTGCGATACTTTTGACGCCTAGTGTATGTAGGTATGTATGTAAGTAACTATGCAGTTCAGATACTGGCAGACACTCTAGAAAAACTTACTTAAAATTGAAAAACAATAACAATTAAATGAGGTAACCTAATTAGTGAAGTGCATGGAATGTGTGGGTGTTTTTATTTCACTCAACTATTAATAATAAAATAATTTCTAAGTGGTGTTTGGTGGTGTCAACCCTAGCGTCTATTGGCTGGCAAATGCGGGCAACGACCGGCGCGTTCAAGGTTGCTCCATTGTTAAATTTAGTAAGCATGGAAAGCGGTAGGTATTCGCATTTTTATTCAGAGTCGAGTATCTGTTCGTTAGAACTATTATATAATCTGTGCCATTACGAAGATGGTGGTGTTTGAGTATTCACCGTAATAGAACAAGTTGTTAAAATAAATTTATACATATACATATATATAATCACGCCTATTTCCCGGAGGGGTAGGCAGAGATCACGGATTTCCACTTGCTATGATCTTGACAAACCTTTCTTACTTCATTCACTTCCATTAACCCCCGACGCAAAAAGAGGGGTACCTATTGTAAGTTTGGCGTGTCTGTCTGTCTGTCTGTGTGCCTGTCTGTGGCATCGTAGTTCCTAAACGAATGGACCGATTTGAATGCGGTGTTTTTGTATCCAATAGGTGGCGTGATCGAGATGGTTCTTAGCATGTTTCAACAAAATCGGTTTAGCCGTTCTTGAGATATTGAACTTTGAAATGAAAATGTCGGGGTTTTTCAACTTTTCTAAGTTATAGTTATTATATTCAGAATACATGTTCGTCGGTTTAGGGTACTCTTGACCAATACGGAGAAATCCTGAAGAAAGGTCACTTCAGGATTTCTCCGTATTGGTCGGAAAATGTTCGACGAGATAAGAGGGGTGGGAGAGAGGAATGATAAATATATAATATAATTTAACTTTTAGTAGGGCTTGTTCAATTTAAATCAAGTAAGCTTAGGTCAAATAAATGTTTAGGTATCCGAAACTGATCTACTAACAAAGCTTATTTTATTGAATCATATTATTTATCTATGCCGTGAAAACTCTACTGTCCGACGTCGAATGAATGATCGGCGATCGTGTGGGCAGCTCAACGCACCACGCCGCGATTCCCTTTGATGCGTGCCCAAAAAACCGACAAGTCACGGGTCGCAGGCGATCATAGACGATGATCGGCGAGTACATCCGAGTACAGCCAAGTACGCCCTCTACACGATCGTGCTCGCTCGTACAATCGTCTGTAATCGCCGATAGTGTAGGTGAGCCATAATATCTTCTGTGGAATATGAATGAAGAAAACGCATTTTCCTACAACAAACATACTTAGATGGTCATCTAGGGACTCGTCCCCGAGTAATAAGATTTTATTTTGCAATCACTGGTTTGCACTACAGATTCTTCAATAACGCTCATTTTTATATTTTACTTCATAATAAAGAAAACTACTGGATAAATCTCGGTTTCATTTCATCACATCACGAATGACGATGATTTCGATGACATGATGGCAACCACGCAAGTAAACTAATGTAGTCTAAGATTAGTCCTCATTATAATTTATTTAGATTTTTAATCAGTAATCGAGCTCAGATTAAGGTCGTAAAATTGGACTTTGGTGAATTTTCATTAATAAAGCAGAAGATAAAGTTTGTAAGTTTGTATTCCTCTACATATATACTCACCGGCAGAAAATTTGGCCCAAATTAGAAAAATGCATTTTTATTTTAAAAACATTATTTAATTTATAGTTTGAAATAATAAAAAAGTTGGGCCAAATTTTCTGCCGGTGAGTGTACATTTAATCGCTGAAACTGATAACCTGATTTCATAAAACAATTAATTAACATTTAGAATTGCATAAATATGTTTTTCACCTGTTTCTAATACTAAGAATACCAATTACAAAATTTTAATAAAAATGCACAAAAAAGACCGTCCTATGGGATTAGAACCTGAGACCTCTATGTTAGAAAGCAAGCAATTAATACTGACAACGCCACGAGAAGTCATACTTTGTTATTCGAAATTAATCTTCTAATTTGTGGCTTGCAAGCTTGCATTTTGCTGGGCCGGGCACATCTGCCGCATGCCGGAAGACTTGTGGGCTAAAATCACCACCAAGTGGGTCCCACACAACCGAACACGGCGTCGCGGTAGACCTCGTCGGAGATGGCGAGACGAGCTTGATGTCTTCGACCAAGACTGGTGGGAGACTGCTCAGGATAGGGATACGTGGAAGGAACAGAGGGAGGCTTTTGCCCAGCAGTGGGACACTTAAAGCTATTAAAAAAAAAAAAAAAACCTTTGACATTTGAAGTTTGACATTGTGTCGTGGAACATCTATTCCTAATTTAGTTATCTGCAGTATGTCAACATCGCAGAACAGAGACAGAGATATGCAATGACAAGTATACACTCTTTTGCATGAATGTCATAACAATGGTTTCTAAATATAAATGATTCACATCTAACCATCACGCGCGTCACTCTCCCTTATCGTGATTTACAAGATACAAGATATTTATTCATAAAAGTCAATGTTTTACAAGTCAGGTATGTATATAATATAATTTTATTTGACAAAGTCCTAAAGTGCTCAACATTTTCATGGTCTGACTGTACCTATTTGAACATTGGCTAGTCCATGCTACTGCGGAAATTCTATGCATTTTTTTTTATCTATTCCAAAATTTTTTGCGAGCGATCTATCCCAACTTTATGAAAATATTTACTGATATCCAGCAAAGTGCCTAAATCATTGTTAGTGCTAAAACACAAACTCCTCGTACCTCTAGAAGTGACACTTATCGAAGAGGGCGTACTTTACTCCGAACCTGACCCAAATAAAGCGCGCTATCGCAGACCCGAAGATTTGTTGGCAAAGCAATTTAGGGCCACCCCTATCCCGGCAGTAACTTGTGTGGATATCCTTGCAGAAATATACGGAGCACTAGCTTTTTCGCAGCGATTTTTGCCTTTTAAGTTTATTTTTGAAGTTTTTTTCTATTAACGTTTCCAACGCCAGGGACGTAGAATCTGCGTATCTAGATGCCTTCCATTTATTTTAGAAAAGTACAGATTCGGATGATGATGCAACATATTTTTTATACCGTGATGGTGGCAAATAAGTAAGTTCACGGCCCGCCTGAGCGGTCACCGTAGTCTATGGTCGCCTGCAACTCCAGATGACTACGCTTCACCAAGCCTTCATTGATTTTAGCAATAGCTGTGCCGACAGCGAAAGATATTTGTCAGACAGGTCCCTAGCTCCCAACCTAGCACATCCTCGAGTCGGTTTCACCGCAAAGAACACAACACTAAACGCCTGCAGGGCAAGTAATAGTGTTCTTACGGCTACAGTCTTCTGTAAGAAGGTACTCCAGTTGAGCTGCTCCAAATATGAAGGAGATAACATTCCGCTGTGCCCTACCTCTCTCAATGTATTCTCTTGAGCGGGTACTCTCACCGCCAGGAACAGAACACTAAATGTCTGCAAAGCAAGTAATGGTGTTCTTACAGCTACAATCTTCTGTAAGAAGGTACTCCAGTCGGGCTGCTTCAAATATGAAGGAGATAACATTCCGCTGTACCCTACTTATCTCAATGTATTTTCGTAAGCGGTTACTCTCACCGTCAGAAACAGAACACTAAAAGCCTGCAAAGCAAGTAATAGTGTTCTTACGGCTACATTCTTCTGTAAGAAGGTACTCCAGTCGGGCTGCTCCAAATATGAAGGAGATAGTTAACATTCCGCGGTACCGTACCTCTCTCAATGTATTTTCGTGAGCGTGTACTCTCACCGCTAGAGGAACAGAACACTAAATGCCTGCAAAGCAAGTAATAGTGTTCTTACGGCTACAGTCTTCTGTAAGAAGGCTGCCATTCGAGCTGCTCCAAATATGAAGGAGATAACATTCCGCTGTGCCCTACCTCTCTCAATGTATTCTCGTGAGTGGGTACTCTCACCGTCAGGAACAGAACACTAAATGGCTGCAAAACAAGTTATAGTGTTCTTACGGCTACATTATTCTGTAAGAAGCTAAGAAGGTACTCCAGTCGGGCTGCTCCAAACATGAGGGAAATCTACGCCAACATTCCCATGAGCCCTCTCTTTCAACGTATTCTCGTGAGCGGGAACTATTCTTCAGCCCAAACTAGGCACTGAAATTGATATTTGCCTATATAGGTACATAGTGTATTCTTCCTACGATGTAGCCTGTGATGTCGGCTTTTAGCCCAATTAGGAATCGGAACTATGAACTCATAACCGCACTCTAGTTGCTAGGCCGGCAATTTCTAAGGAAATATCTATCAACTCGGAACAATATCCGATATTAATTTCAGCAGTTGTTTTAAGGCCTCCACACACCGGTCGCGGGCGCGGGTCGGGCGCGGGCCCGCGCAAGTTGTAAATTCATTGAAACTACACTTCAAACACACACCGAACGCGGGTCGTGCGTGGTGCGGGTCGGGCGCGGCGCGGGTCGGGCGCGGCGCGGGTCGGGCGCGGCGCGGGTCGGGCGCGGTTGAAGCGGTTTATTCACACCGGCGTGTAGTAACGCGGGCCCGCCGCGGTAGCAACGCGGGCCCGTCGCGTGCCCGCGCGGGCCCGCGTTGCTAGCGCGTTCACAAGAACGGCAAAGAGAATACGCCCGGCAGCACCAGTCGACTTCAAGATGTGGAACGGTGAAGACTCCGACGAAGAAGATCTATTATTGCTCCTAGCTCTTAATAAAAAAAAAAGAATTTGGGTTCACGACCTGAATAAAGAATCTGCGAGACGCCGTTATGGGGAATACCATCGCCTGTGTAGGGAATTGGAAAGTTACGAAGATCGTTTTTTTACTTATTTCCGAATGTCCCAAAACAGTTTTGAAGAATTGCATGAGATATTGCAAGTTAAAATAACAAAAATGGACACCAATTATAGATCGTCAATCCCGACCAGAGAAAGACTAGCCATTTGCTTGCGGTAAGCGTTATTTATCTACATATTTGTTTATAACCATACATTAAGTTTTAATTTCCCTTACATTTTGGGATACATTTGTGTTCCTCCCAGTCGCGATAAACTTGCCAGTCGTTATCCTAGAGTCGGTATCCAAAGTGAAAATACCTGTAGTGAATAATTTTAATAAAACACGTGATTGTTATTTTTTATTACCTACTTATTGCAAATACCTGGGGGCCGGGTACGAGTAGACATTTATGTTAGTTGTTGAAATTGATTCAAGTATTATTTTATATTTATAAAGTACCGTCAAATGGGGTAACTTGGAACACGACGGGTTACTTGAGACACCGGATTTCACCAGGAACAAGTGTGTGCTTGTATGTCGGAATAGCCTCTAAGTATATCTAGCTCAACATACAAACTAGAAAGCTAGATTATTCCAACATACAAAAACACTAGTTCCTGGTGAAATCCGGTGTCTCAAGTAACCCGGCGGGTATTCCAAGTTACCCCATTTGACGGTAGTATAGAAAAGTTATATATATATTTTTTTGTTAAAACAATGAACCTACAGTCGGTACAAACGTGCAATGTATCGTGCCCTTGGGTACCATAAGTTTGAGTTGAGTAACCGTCCGTACCGTACTTGGGTGCATTAGAACGCCAGCCCTGTGGTGATGTACGCAGACGCCTATAGCGAATACGGGTTTGCAAATTTTTTGTAAGTAAGGGAAAGAGGTTGTACTTATGTAGTAGGTACTTTCGATATTGATTTTGCATGACTAAAATAACAATGATTCTCGTTTTAAATAAATTCAACTTAAACCATAACTATGTTTTTTATTAATCATTATCAATTTAGGTAAGTAAATAACAAGTACCTAAGTCTCCATTGAAAATGGTACATGGTGTAATACATAGTATTCCTCATCGAGGTAGGTACAGTAGGTACATCCAGCGTCATAAAGTTAGTAGCAGCCAGAGTAGCCAAATATTTCGTAACACACCCTTATTCTTACAGTAATAAAGACGTGTACCGAAATATTTGGCTGGCTGCTACTATAACTATGACGCTGACTGTACCTATATTTTGTATGACGCTTTTACCTAGAGCTTTAGCACAACTTGACTCGCGACTATAAAATAATATATTAATTTTATGCCATACGATAAATGAATAAATATTATTAGAATTAAAAGCTAATTTTAAGCGAATGTCATGAACTAGTAAGTAGTTAAGTACCGGGGTGCTATTCTAACTCGATACCACACGGGGATGTATTGTAGGTTTGATACAAATACCTAGGTTTTCGATTCGAATCGGTCGTGATGACCTATGAAGATCTTTGAGTACTGTGCCGCCAATTTTTACGCCAAACAAGATTAGGTAGACTTATCCTAAAGCGTGACCTTAGCGTGGCAAGTTTATCGCGACTGGGAGGAACACAAATGTATCCCAAAATGAAAGGGAAATTAAAACTTAATGTATGGTTATAAACAAAGTAGATAAATAACGCTTACCGCAAGCAAATGGCTAGTCTCTCTCTGGTCGGGGTTGACGATCTACAATTGGTGTCCATTTTTGTTATTTTAACTTGCAATATCTTATGCAATTCTTCAAAACTGTTTTGGGACATTCGGAAATAAGTAAAAAAACGATCTTCGTAACTTTCCAATTCCCTACACAGGCGATGGTATTCCCCATAACGGCGTCTCGCAGATTCTTTATTCAGGTCGTGAACCCAAATTCTTTTTTTTTTATTAAGAGCTAGGAGCAATAATAGGTCTTCTTCGTCGGAGTCTTCACCGTTCCACATCTTGAAGTCGACTGGGGCTGCCGGGCGTATTCTCTTTGCCGTTCTTGTGAACGCGCTAGCAACGCGGGCCCGCGCGGGCCCGCGTTACTACACGCCGGTGTGAATAAACCGCTTCAACCGCGCTCGACCCGCGCCGCGCCCGACCCGCGCCGCGCCCGACCCGCGCCGCGCCCGACCCGCGCCGCGCCCGACCCGCGCCGCGCCCGACCCGCGTTCGGTGTGTGGAGGCCTTTAAGATTTGAAAGAAGTTTACGTTATTGTGGTAAGACGCGATTCCATTTCTCTTATATGTGACAGAAAGGCACGTCATTTAGGATACCGCTTTTGTTTCCTGTCTCCTGTGATTCTTATTTTTTGGAAAACAGTGAAACAAAATTGGCTAGTCACCATAACATGCCGAGAAATGTTTGTGTCTCCAATAGGGAACATTACTGCAATGTTCTGCCGCCAGAGGCAGCACTACCACTAATAGTAAAACAGTATAGGAATATAGGTATTCACACACACATGCACAATTGATTGTCAAATGAGTGACAAGGATGCTTGCATAGTCAATACCGCAAGTGGGAACGAGATACAATGTCAACGCTGCTAGTGTCGCCACCTACGAAGAGTTTTGCGTAATGTTCCCTATGACTCCCAGGATATTGAAGGGGATGAAGTGCAGAATAGGAATCACGATTATTCTTGTTTCTTTCATCTCATGGGAAAAAGTGTCCGAGACCATTGCAGGAAGACCTTGGGCGAAAACATTGTATACTCATCATAATCCTAGGTTTTTCATTTCATTTATTCCTTGATAAAACATAGTTTTACATGACAAATTTTTTAGAGTTTATTTAATTCTTAACTAACATTACATAATGTTATCACATTTGTAACAGGTTAGTAAATATGTCTTAATTTACACAGTACCTACGTTTCGTAAAACGATATAATTAAAATTAGTAAGTAGGTACATTTATTTATTTGTCAAGTTTCTAAGAAAAAATAAGTTATTTTTATTTTGTCGTAGGTCCACATAAGTAGTAATTGATTGGGTAGCCAGCCAGTTAAAAAATCGTTCGACTGTCAGTGTAAATCATTGAGAAATTTGTCTACTGAATTAGCATGCATGTTAGTTTAATTTTAAAGTATGTTTACAAAACACGGCACGTTTTTGATTTCTTGGGGCAATTTTTTATATATTTTAGGGCCTATCGAGAGGAGACATTTTTTGCCTTATAAATAGCAAATTATTAAGCGATTTCAGGTATACGCTGGATTTGGGCAACCGACAATTCTACATCCATGGTCTCCAATTTTTGCGGCAGAACAAGCATTTTAATATTGATTAATCAACATGGCGTCGCTGTATTTCTCCATGCGTAAACTGACCCGCACGCATCACTTTGGCTAGCAGTTTGCAAAATATTTCGCGCCCTGTCAGCCGAAACAGTTTATTTCCAAAAAGAACATGTTACATAGCAAACATGTTATGGTGTGTTAACAAGGTCCGAATGGTAACGGCATCGCTCGTCCGAACGTGCCGGAGCTCGGTTTTTGCCCACTTTTGTTGGGAATCACCTGAAAAAACGGGGCACTGCGACCGTGTCCAGTAATTCACTATACCGCGGGGTAGTTAGCAAAACACACAGCAGGAGATTTTACCTGCAGCCATTGCCACCCTCCGTACAAGGAAAATTGACAACGAAATTTGAGTCAACTGTAATGTCTGTAATACAAACTAGAGGAAAGTTTGATTTGTTTAAAAATCGAACGAAACAGAACAAATGTAACTTTGTTCCAATTTAGAATTGTAGAAGTTAATAAATACAGCTGCTGAATTACGGTGACACCACATGTGACATGTACGAGCAAATCGCGAGCAATGATCATTGATCAAGTAGGATTTTTTTCAAATTGCTGTCAATGGCATTCATTCTAGATTACAAAAAAACATGGTTTTCATAAAGAGACGAGCCCAGCAAACATATTATCAGACTTAAACAAATCAGCTAATTTAACATTAGCTGATTTGTTTATCACAATCGTTTTTAACTTTTAATGTTTACCCATTTGCAGCAACTACCACTGCCGACTCGGGTATTTGTACGCTGAACCCAGTTTTATAAATATGTTTTTCAAGAAGTCGTCCGTCACGTACTTTTTAGTTGTATTTGTGAGTTCCTTATCATCGAGGAGTGATCACGTAACTTTTCTAATGTACGTTAGAATAACTCCTTCTACTAGTACTGGTTTCTGTTAGTACTTATGATTATGACACGACAAAGTCTAATTTCGTCAAATGCAAGATGTTAGGTATACCTCGATTAGAAGTGTTTTGCCCAGTTCGCTGCTTGTTTGTATTTAATTGTACAAAATCAATGAATCTATTATATTTATTATATTTTTCAGCTTTGAAAAAAATATTTCGTAAATATAAAATTTGGTGGTTCAATAACTATTTAGGTATACATATAATATAGAAATAATTGACGATTCGGCCTTTCAAAATTAAAAGAAATATCAAAACAAGACTAAAATCAAAACAAAACTTAAATAACCGCAATAGGTTTTTTTTAATATTTTTCACTAGTCTTATTTACATAACATACTAGTCTTCGTAATACCCAAATGTATTAGCAATTTCCGGGATCATATCATAAAGATATCAACATCCAAAAATGACGATTTTTGCGATATCTCGCTCCGTTAACGTTGTTTTTTTCATGGGTTTTTCAAATTCAAATTCAAATTCAAAAAAAAATTATTTCAGACCATGTCCATAGTGATTAGTACATATACAATTGCTTATCCTAAGTTAGTCAGGTACCTAAATCTAATATTACCTACAATATATTATACACAGAGCCTCTCATGTGCACCGAGTCCCAGTGCTTCCACACAGCGCAGGCAGGAGACTCCAGCCCCAGACCGCACGAGGCTGTTGGAGCTGTCACGCACGCGGCGCATCAGAGAGGCGGTTCTCTTACGTATTATAGCACTGAAGCCATCAGTACGTGCCTCCGCAAACATACCTGATGCGCTACAAAAGCGGGGCAGCCCCAACAGCATCCTGAACCCGTTATTATATTGGATGCGCAGGGCATTGAACGCCTTCTTAGTATAATTTGTCCACAGGCTGCACGTGTAAAAGGTCTGACAAAATGCCTTAAACAGCGTTATTTTGACATTCCAATCACAACGCGCAAACCTGCGGGACAACATATTACACCGTACGGCCAATGCCCTGCGCTCCCTTTCTATGTCCGCGTCATCTTGGAGATTGTCGGTCACCCAATGTCCAAGGTACTTAAAGCGTGTCACTCTTCGGACAGGAGCTCCACACAAGAAAATGGGAGGAAGTGACTCAAAGGCCTTGTTACCTGCCTTAAATACAAGCAGCTCGCTCTTACTGGTGTTGTACCTCAGACCATGGACGACCGCGTACTCTTCACACACCCACAATAGCTTTACGAGCGCACTGGTCGACGGGCACAGCAGCACCATATCGTCCGCATAGCTGATATTGTTGACCATGGTGCCACCAATCGAGCACCCGATACCTGTGCTGCTGAGCCTGTCAATCAACTCGTCCATGTACAAGTTGAACAAGCGGGGCGAGGTGAGACCATCTTGTCTCACTCCGCACTCCAACCTGTACACATCCGAGAGCGCTCCTGCCCACCTCACCTGATTGGTTTGCTTTCCATACCAATAACGGAGCAGGTTGATCACCCCCCTCGGTGTACTCGTTCCCTTTTCCATTTTATCCCATAGAACCTCATATGATACCGTATCGAACGCCTTCGATAGATCCAAAAAGCAGGCAATAACAGGTGTTTTTCCCTCAACATAGTAATTGACGGTATGCTTGAGACAAATAATGGCGCTCTCTGTTGACAGACCCGGTTTGATACCAAACTGCGCGTCTTGCGTCTTAATGTGTTTCGCCAGTAGGTTGTCAAGCAGCCACTTTAGCCACTATTGTTGCCAAGGATATTGGCCTGTAATTGGACCCATCGGAGGCGTTCCCGGTTCTATTTTTGGATATCGGGACAACTATAGTTTTCATGAGATTCTCTGGAAGATGACCATGACTGATGCACAGATTAAAAAACATTTTTAATACACGAGGTAAGTGAACACCTGCATGTACCAAGTGCTCTATACTGAGACCGTCGTGCCCTGGTGATTTCCCTCTAGTCATGGACTTAATAGTGTGGTCGACTTCCTTAAGAGAGAAGCTGACTCGTCCATGGGTCCCGCAGTCCTCAGTAGAAAGCACCTGGTCCGGCCGGTCTGAAACTCCATTAACAACTTTAAAGGACTCCTTGAACATATTAGCTATTTTAGACGGTTCACACAATCCATTAACAGACGCCGGGACACCAGTTTTGGGATTCAATTTATTAGTATACTTCCAGAACTTGCAAAAGTCTTTAGCCTTGTGGTGAGTAGCTAATATTACGATATTTTTACGAGTCCGATTTAAACCTGGTAACGTGTTCCTTTTTTAATGTTATTTCTGCAGTTTAGATGTAAAATTTAATAAAGATCATGAAAGGATTAAAAAACTGTACAACATTTGGACTATTTTAGGAAATATGACGGTATTTCATCGACCCGAAACTTTTGCTCTTGAGTGTAGTTTACTTATTAATAAAATGTGCTTTATTCGGCCCGCCCTAGGGGAAATTTCATCCAGTCATCAAGCTACTCTTGGCCAAAATAAACGTAAATTAAACAAAACATTAATTAAACGAACCTACTGTAGCCCCGTTCACTAGCCCCATGGCATGCAAACGCAAGTACACAGTGGCTGAGTAATCACATTTCGTGTTATCCTTTTGTTATTCCGCCGGACAAGGCAGTGGACACAAAAAGCACTGATTTATGTAGCATTATTGTCGAAATACACCGCTATCGTGTTGTTGACATAAATGGAGGTGAAACATGAATGTTTGGAATAATATCGTGCTCAGTTTCAAGGACGGGGTGAGCAAACATACGTAATTATAGAGCCGTAGTAGCACGTGTCAAGTCAAGAGTAGGTAGCTAGTAATTTGAGGCACGGTCTAAGTATTATCTATATAATGGTATACAATATAGGACCTTGTACCTTTGTAATAAGGCCACTATTGTAGACATATTTGATGTTGATTGTACCTGTACCTTTTAATTATTTGATATATTTGAGTTGCAGCAGTATCATTATAGGTCAAAGGTGAGTAAGTGTTCATTATAATTAAATTGGTTTATCTATATTTCAAAGATGATATTATACGCACCTAGTCCTGTTTTATGTGTGCCTTTGATAATTTCGGCAGAAATAAGAAGAAATAAATACGATATGCTTTCATAAGAACGGCATTTATTTCAAAATGTAACCGCAACGTACGCTAAAAAAAGCGGCCAAGTGCGAGTCGGACTCGCACATGAAGGGTTCCATTAAATAAATTGCAGTTTACGATTTATGACGTATTAAAAAAAAACTACTTACCAGATTTTTTGATTTTCAGTTTTGTGTATGGGGACCCCTAAAACTTAAAGTTCTTTTTCGATTTTTGTGTAAAAATCTTAATGCGGTTCACAAAATACATCTACTTACCAAGTTTCAATAGTATAGCTCTTATGGTTTCGGAAAAAAATGGCTGTGACATACGGACGGACAGACAGACGGACATGACGAATCTATAAGGGTTCCGTTTTTTGCCATTTGGCTACAGAACCCTAATAACGTCTAAAGAGGGGTGTTATACCTACGTTTGACGTCTCGGTGTATGCCTGTGGCATCGTAGCTCCTAAACGGATGGACCGATTTGAATGCGGTTTTTGTAATCCGAAAGCTGATGTAATCGAAATGGTTCCTAGCTACGTTTCAACAAAATTGGTTTTGCCGTTTTTGAGATATTGAACTTTGAAATGAAAATGTTGGAAGCTTTTCAACTTTTTTAAGTTGTTGTTATTTAATGTGAGATAGGTAAGAATCATGGTATAATACAACTAAATGGGTTAATTTCCTTTGCTAGATGTTGACAGTGTGTAAACCGGATGATACTCTGCATTTATTTACAAAAATATATTAAAAAAAAACCAGCCAAGTGCGAGTTGGACTCGCGCACGAAGGGTTCCGTACCATTATCTATAAAAACGGCAAATAATCACATTTGTTGTATGGGAGCCCCCCTTAAAAATAATTTAATTTGTTTTTAGTATTTGTTGTTATAAAGGCAACAGAAATACATGATCTGTGAAAATTTCAGCTCTCTAGCTATCACGGTTCTTGAGATACAGCCTGGTGACAGATTATCTATAAAAACGGCAAAAAAATCACGTTTTTTGTATGGGAGCCCCCCTTAAAAATATATTTTATTTTGTTTTTAGAATTTGTTGTTATAGCGGCAACAGAAATACATAATCTGTGAAAATTTCAACTCTCTAGCTATCACGGTTCTTAAGATACAGCCTGGTGACAGACAGACGGACGGACGGACGGACAGCGAAGTCTTAGTAATAGGGTCCCGTTTTATTCTTTGAGTACGGAACCCTAAAAACAATCTAGCTCCCTAGGTTACACATGAATTAAAAAAATCTTTCTAAAAACGAGAGCACAATGTGTAAGGTTGGTTGAGCGAGGCTAGGCGATGGTCTCCTACACGATCTTACAAAGACACTCACCAAAACTGATAATACCTAGTCGTTATTGACTAAAAGCAGTTCAAAAAGGGGAAAAAAAAAACAAAAAACCTTTCACAAAGCTAACAATGTAGCTTATTTGAGTCTGATTATTTTGCCAAAAGTTACCCTTCCTGCCGATAAGTATAACTAATATATTATTATATTCATAGGGCACGTGGAGGAGGTCGCAAATTCTTGGATTATCGCCAGTGGCCTGACGTGGATTTGTTACAAAAGTAGAAAATTCAGTGTTCACCCGCCTTAAGTCTTTCTTCGGAGCAACGGTTCTGTGGAGTCGTTATATTGATACAATCATTTGACCTAGTACTATTAGTACAAACATTATACCTTGTCACTTTTGATGTTTTTACTAATGATTAAAAAAACTAAAGTAAATCCTAATGTACAATGGGGGAGGTCTACCCACACTGCATCTTCCAGTACGCGGTCGCCACTCGAAAACCTTTCTGCCCCATCGGCCATCGGTTCCGTTCGCAATGTCCGCCCACTGCCACTTAAGTTTAAGGCTTAGTCAAACAGCGAGCGGGTCGGGACGGCGACGGGACGCCGGCGAGACGGTAGCAGTTGTAATGTACTAGTTTCTATGGCACAGCGAATCCTCAAGTGAATAAAGGGTCGGCAACGCGCTTGTGATTCTTCTGGAGTCACAAGTGTCCATAGGCGACGGTACCAGCTTAACATCGTAGTATTAAAAAAATAAAACAAAAACAACGTCACACAGCGCCGTCGCGCTTG
This sequence comes from Epinotia brunnichana, assembly GCA_963854355.1. NCBI lineage: Eukaryota > Metazoa > Arthropoda > Insecta > Lepidoptera > Tortricidae > Epinotia > Epinotia brunnichana. The sequence continues at coordinate 20,470,845 of OY977949.1, forward strand.
GCATGTCTCGTCCCGCTGCCGCGGGGCGTAAGCGCGGCCCGCCGTGTTGTATTCTATGAATTTTCGTATTAGTTAGTTAGTCAAACAGATGTATTTTTTTACAAAATGTACACAACTCTACCCACGTTTTTTCCACGCTGTTTTGTTTTGGCTAACGCAAACAAAAACACCACCGCTTAGCTACGTCTGACTCACTTGACATCTTGTTTCGAAATAATACATGAGCGCCGTCCGTAGCGCGGGCGGACGGCCGGTGCGACGTACACGCTACCGTCCCGCCAGCGTCCGGTCGACGTCCCGTCCCGCTTGCTGTCTGACCAAGCCTTTAGCGATTCGGAGAGCTTTGTCGGTTACCTTAGTTCTTTAGCATTGAAAGGTCGCGGGAGTCCGCTGGATGCGGGTGGCGCAGGACCGATCACTTTGGCACTCTTTGGGGGAGGACTATGTCCAGCAGTGGTTCTTTGGCTGATATGATGATGATGATGATGCAAAAAACCTTTACGGATGTATATTAAATAAGCAAAGCAAACTTTCTTCTACAGTGTAGAAAGTTTAGAATAGTGTAGAATCTACACTATTCTAACCAAAAACAAGTAAAGCTTGGCAGGCGCTTTTATTCCAGAACTATTGACATGGAACAAAACCGTCTACTCCACAGCACCCCCTGTTCCCACTATTCGGCATAGACAGGGGTGTACATCGGGAAACTGTCGGATTACGCTGGCTGTGGCCTCAAACGGAAACTTTTATCCTTCACCGTTTTTATATTCGCAGCGACGTACAGTCGTACATACTTGAGGAATTAAACATACGAGACTTTTCGTGGCAACCCGCGCATACATTTTCCAACATTGAATAAGATAAAGCTGGTGTATTTCCGCTGTGTAGTTCTGAAACGTGAAAGAGTTTCACGTTGGCATGTAGACCCATGGAGAGGTTGTGAGGAATCTCAAATGTTTTTGTACCTATGTAAACATTCTTAGTGCACGAGTATAATTCACAATGGAATGGGATTCAAGTGCAAAAATAAATTCGTTGTATTTGTCTCCACAATGAATTGAAGATAAAATTACATTGAATACTTCCACGCCATAATTAAGCAGGCAACATGACCGAATAACAAAAAAATGGATGATTAAAAACATAACAGTGCGGTTTAGAGCGCGGACGTAAAAGAAAATATTTTCTCCTGCAAAAAGCGGTAAAAAGACTTTATAATACGTGAAGGGTCATTACACGGTTGTTGAATTCGCGGCACACGTGCAAACCTCTAAACGACTAGGTATATGTGCACTTAGCTTTATAGCGAAATTATTTCCTTTAATGTGACAGTCATTAGGATAAACAAAGCAGGAACGCCCATTTGAAAATAGGAAGTAATTTACTCGGGCTTGTTAGGGTGCGCGCACACTGGCATTAATTTGGGTCCATTCAGGCGGCAGGGATTTTGCTGATCACCGAATGACTAATAGGCGGACGTATGCGCTTAGCGGTGGTATTCAGAAATACCTCACGATTATGGTTTGGACTGTGTGGTGTTTGCGCCATTTCCATATTTGCATCCGACTTCAAACTAGAACTGTATCTCTCCCGCCTGCTGTTAATTCCTTTCTAAATTCGCTCTGTTTTGTAGGTACTGTTCCTGTTCATTTATTGAGGTTTGTACATTGTGATACAAGTGAGGTATGTTGATCATTACATCAGAGGCGGAATTGTCACGCGAACCGCAGGTGAGCGTGATAAGAGAGCCGAGGATGTAATCATCAAAGCTCACGCGTGTCATACGACGTTTTTCAACACATTTGCGAGGAAAAAATCCTTTTCATAAAATGAAAATGTTACAGACTCCTAAGTTGTTTCCTTTAGTTATTGATGACAACAGGTTTTTACTCACATATTTGTACATCTCCAAGAATGTACAGGGGTGACAATTATATTTATCACTTTTCTATTCACCACGAGTCAACATTTTTAATAATAACTAAACACGCATCATCAATGTTTACAAATATTTGTGAAATTACTTATAATGGCGCGCAACTATTTTTTTTCGTGAAGTTCGCGCAGTGCGCCCGCAGCGAGGCTTAGATGAAATCTCTAAACAGCCAATACAAAAATAAACAAATATTGTCTTATTCAATATAAATTCATGTAAAATGTTATCAAAAGTAAATAGTTTTACTAAATGAAACGTTTCTATATCATATCCAATAAGAAACAATCAATTAATTCACAAGAAGGATTTAATTTGTTTAGTCGAGTAAGAATCCATTTGCCGAGAATAAAAAACAAACCTGTATAACCCGGTCAATTTAAGAATGCGCCGAGTCCATACATACACCTTGCTGCAAGGTGCCAACGTGTCTTAATCGGGATATAAACATAATTACACGAGTGTCGTAATGTTATAAAACACGCGTGTTAAATACCCAGGATTATGAGCCTAAAAGCGGCACAATAAGAGGCACGTTACGAGCAAATGTGTTGAAAAAAGTATTAGCACTTGCTCTGAAAGTGTGCCCTTATATGAGTCAACATAAACACGGGAAGTCCTCTATCCCCGCTAGGCGAGATGAGGCCGTGCGGGAAAATATTCCCGCCCGTGTGCGGGAATGCCGGGAATGTACCTAATTGTTTAATAATACATCATATTTTCACATATTATGTTTCAATATTTTTTTGCATGAAATATTGTAAAATGTTGTATGATTGTAATTCCGCACTTGTATCATAAATAACAATTTTGTAATATAAGTACTGTATTTCTTTCGGTGTTCTGCTGGGCCGATTGCGAGGTATCTTTATAAAATAGTGTATTATTTTCAAAGTACAGTTTGAAAATGCATTGCATAATTAAAATACAAATGACATACTACCTACAAGGCATATTACTTAAGACTTGACATCTCAAATTTTGGTAAAAATGAGTTGTTCAGTAACCAGTTTATACCTTATAACGTAACAATTTTCGTGTCGGAAAATAGAAATCATAATCTGCAAGATATGAGAAGTAACATAGTTTTCGTAGAAATCCATTTTAACATAAGAAAGTAGAGAAAAATAAATCTAAAGTCAACCCTATTTTTTCACTTGTAACCAGTTTACTGCTCCATTTTTTATCAGAAAGAGATGAAATTCTATAATCTTCTTCATAAAGTAATGAACAATAACTTCATTTTCTTACTTTCTTAAATTTCGTCTCGTTTTCTGAAATATTCCGAATAACATGATATCCGCGCTTTCGACCACGGACTTCCATCTCGCTCACGCTTATGCTCAGTAAGAGGGAGAGAAGACCATGCACGTGCGGAGCCTAAAGGTGTTCAGAGCAAGTTAAGTTGACGCTTTTAAAAGCTTTTTGCCAGACTTTCTACACATGCAGCCTGTGGGTTAACTACACGCAGAAGGCAATCAGTGCTTTTAGAGTAAAGTACAACAATGGTTTCAGGATACTGTTGGGGCTGCCTCGTTTCTGTAGCGCGTCGGGGATGTTCGCTGATGCGCATGTTGACGGTTTTGCCGCTATTATGCGCAAAAGGGTAGCATCCGTGGTGCGCAGAATTCTGGGCAGCCCAAACACTCTTCTGAGTACCATTGTTGACAGATTTGAAGGCCGTATCCAGAAGCACTGACACCACATATGTTAGTATTCTATGCTCTGAGACTGGATCGATATTCATTGTTTGTTCTAATAATGTTTATATTTCATGTAAGTACCCACTAACACTACTATTAAGTTTTCATATGTTTTTGTTTTTACTAACAACTATGGACAATGTTCTGAAATAAATTATTTGAATTATATTACAAGTTTGTAAATTTTAGAAGTTACAGTTGTAGGTATGTACTTACACTCTGCTATCTATATTAATATATTTTTTTTTTTGTAGCCTAATTTGTGTCCCACTGCTGGGCAAAGGCCTCCCCTTTTTTCCGCCACTTGTCTCTTAATATTAATATTATAACGAGAAAAAGTATGTGAGATTGTAGCTTTGTAAAATGTAAGTTTGTATGTTGGGTAATCTCCGGAAGAATTGCAGAGGCCAAAAAAAGCAGTTCCTTTGATAAGTTGATGAACAATATATATATAACGGATCGCCATTCCCGACGAGGCGTTATAAAAGTAGTGTTTTTCTCCAACAATCCAAGAAAAATAAATATTATTTTCAATCATATCTAAGTGTAACCATAAAATAGCGTGTAAGAAATATAAAATAAAATAATATTTTTTATTATTTGTACTATTTAAAAAAATCACAAAAGTACTAGTGGGTACTTAAAGACAAAATACAGGGGTTATAAAGGGTGTCCGGTAAATAATGGACAACCTTCTAACTACGAATAGGGCACCTTAGACTGGTCCAGAAAATCGACTTTGAGGTTGCGTAAAAGTCCCCTGGTTTTCGAGATATTCGCACTTTTCGAAGAGCGAATTGTACCAAAACAAGGTGTTTAAGGTGGTTCGATTGCCATACAAAACGTTATTTGACATTCGTAGGCTAACGGCGTGATATTTTAAGAAACTTATGTAACAAACTTTCATAAATTGGCTTCCCATTTGCGCGAAATTCCCCCTTTCCTAGAATAAACTTGTATAAACTAGATTAATTTGAGAAATTGGTGTGGGACGTGATATTTTGAGAAAACTATTTTTCTCAAATTAATCTAGTTTATACAAGTTTATTCTAGGAAAGGGGGAATTTGGCGCAAATGGGAAGCCAATTGATGAAAGTTTGTTACATAAGTTTCTTAAAATATCACGCCGTTAGCCTGCGAATGTCAAATAACGCTTTGTATGGCAATCGAACCACCTTAAAAGTGAACATTTATAGCAACATCTTTATTTGTAAAGATGTAAATGGCATGTGTTATACCGTTTTAGAATAAGTATTAGATAAACAATTTTTCACAAGCAATCAAACTTGTGGAACATTTTAAAGATAAATGTGATTTTATTACTACTAATTAAACAGAAATCGGTCTGGCCACCATAAAACTCTAATACACGTTCATTAGCATCACTGTTAGAGAATATTTCCGAGAATTATTAACGTCCAAGTCATTAAAGTGAAATAAGGTGCAATACTTGCACCACTTGCACCTTATTTCACTTTAATGATTTTTCTTTAAAATGTTCTACAAGTTTGATTGTTTGTGGTGTAAAAAAATGTATGAGGACCAGAGTGGCCAACTTCCTGAAAAATAGGATATCTAATACTGATTCTTAAATGGTATAACACATGCCATTTACATCTTTACAAATAAAGATGTTGCTATAAATGTTCACTTTTAAACACCTTGCTTTGGTACAATTCGCTCTTCGAAAAGTGCGAATATCTCGAAAACCAGGTGACTTTTACAAAACCTCAAAGTCGATTTTCTGGACCAGCCTAAGGTGCCATATTCGTGGTTAGAAGGTTGTCCATTATTTACCGGACAACCTGTATATCCCATATCATTCGACAACGAAATTCACGCTCATATTTACATTACGCGTGTATTTTCAACTCAAAAATCCTCAAATTCCCCAAATGCGCTTTCAAAACAGACAAATACAAATACGAAGGGAATCCGCAAACAGGGAGTGATTACTTTGCTCCCTCCCTATTTCCTCATTAACCGTACTTTTGAATGTACCTTATTACAAAGGCGTAGGAGCTATTTTTAGGTGTACATTTTGGTCGGTAACGTACCGGATAGAGTGCGAAGTCCGATCCTTCAACGTCCAAAACGCCTGCTCGACGACGAATAGCAGACGTAATTAAAGTAGTTGACAGGTGCACATTCGAGGCGAAAAGGGCGGGGGAGATACAACATCATCATCATGTCAGCCGAAAGACGCCCACTGCTGGACATAGGCCTCCCCCAAAGAGTGCCAAACTGACCGGCCCTGCGCCACCCGCATCCAGTGGACTCACGCGACCTTTACCAGGCCATCAGTCCACCTTGTGGGGGCCTACCCACGCCACGCCTTCCGGTACGTGGTCGCCAGTCGAGAACCTTTCCGCCCCAACGGCCATCGGTTCTACGTGCAATGTCCCCGCCCACTGCCACTTAAGTTTAGCGATTCGAAAGGGCTATACCTATCGGTTACCTTTGTTCTGCTGCGGATAGCCTTATTTCTGATGCGATCACGCAGAGAAACTCCCAGCATAGCCCTCTCAATTGCTCTTCCTTCCCCTTATGTGCCTTCTTCTTATGAAGCCAATTATAAGCGACCACGTTTCAGTGCCATATGTCATCACTGGCAACACACACTGGTCATACAAGATACTAGCTGCATATGACAGAGAACTCAGCACAGTTATCACAACGACCATTCTCAAATTTTACGTCTGCGGCCCTAATTACCACGACCAATTACCAACATTTTATATGGATGGAGTCGTGGTAATTAGACGCTGACACAAATCTGGAGAATGGCCGACAAGACGGCGCGCGAGGTGTGTCGCGGCGAGATTGACTATCCTTATCTTTCTAATTAGAACACTTAGAAAAAGACAGATAGTCTATCTTTCCGCTACGCAGCTCGTGCAGCTGTGAAGATGGAGCCGCGAGAATAATTATAGCCTATGTTCATCCTGAAGATCCCTGTTTACCTACTGGTGAAAGAATTTCTGAAATCGAATGACTAGTTCTGTTGATTAACCCGTACATACAAACTTGCAACCTCACAGACTTTTCCTGTTTAATCAATCAATCAATCATTTATTGCAGATAACAAGGATCCCAAACATTACAAAAAATCTGTGTTAACTGTGTGTATAATTGTTTTTCGAAAAAAAAAAAACAATTATATTGACGATCATGGTAGAAATTCTTGTAATTTTGACATTTATGCTTTATATTGTAATTTTTATCCTGAAATAAATGAAACTAAAATGAAACTAAAGTAAACTAAAAGAAAGTTAGCGAGTACTTCAGCTCACTATATAACACTATTAATACGCCTAAGTGACTGCAATACAGGCACATTTTAAATGTATTTAATTTCCTTTTGAGATGCGACCGTATTGCAGTGTACAACAGAGATCACAAATGTGTATTAATTTTGATCCGTGGCCGTATTAAAAAAAATATATATACAGGGTGGAATTTCATAAACTGTACATAATAAAAATAGAAAAATTTCAGCCAATTTCATCGGTGAAACGGTGTTTTTTTTTTTTCTAGTCATTAGTTTTTTTTTTACAGAATTTTGAAAATGTTTGTAAAAACTCGGGTAATACACCTAATTCAGACGGTATAACTTTTGATCCAATGGTCCTAAAATGAAAATAAAAAATGCAGAGTATTACCAAGGGACAGGTTAATAATTCTTAATAACAATAAAAAACCAACTAGAAGAGAAAATCCGCAAAAAAAATTATTGTTTTTGAAAAATGGCTACAAAAATTACGAATTTTAAAAGAAAAACACAATTTTCTGAATAAAACGCAGATTTAGTTACCATTTTTTTTGCTTAGTATTAAACCTCACTTAATGCCGATTCTAAAACCGTTTTTAAACTGTCTCAGACTTTGAAAAATACCACGCAAATGGGTACGTAAATCAAACCAAAATTTTATTAATTTTAATCCTCTTAAAATCCTTAATGACCGTTTGTTCACAGGTAGTTGAAGGGTGTTATTGTGTTTTAGGTGGAAATAACAAATTACGTACTTAGTATTAATCTTCACTTAATGCCGATTCTAAAACCGTTTTTAAACTGTCTCAGACTTTGAAAAATACCACGCTAATGGGTTCGTAAAGCAAACCATAATTTTATTAATTTTAATCCTCTTACAATCCTAAAACGCCGCGGTACCGGTGTTGTGTTTGACTTTATTATTCAAAATCTGCCTGTATTTTTTTGGTTTTTGTATATCCAAGGAAAAGGAAAGTGAAATTCCGCTATGGGAAGGGAAAAGCGGAGGGTATTTTTTGTCAGAGAGATCGCGCACTCGATGCGGGGGGTGTGTGTCCGCGTGGGCTCGCCCTTCGGGCCTTCGGCCCTCGGGCTCGCGTAGAGAGCGTGCTCTGAAGGGACGCTTCGGGCCTTCGGCCCTACGCGGAGCTCGGCCTTCGGCCTTCGCGTACCTGGAAGCTCACCTTCGGGCCTTCGGTCCTCAGGTTCGCTTAAAGACACTTGGGGGCGTAGGGTTTCCGCAAGCGCGCTTTGAAGGGACGCTTCGGGCCTTCGGCCCTACGCGAAGCTCGGCCTTCGGCCTTCGCCTGCCACGAAGCTCACCTTCGGGCCTTCGGCCCTCAGGTTCGCTTTTAACACACTCGGGGGTTAGTGAGTGGTAGCACAACCTTAAACTCCCGCAGCTCGGCCTACGGCCTCGCAGGACGCTTCGGGCCTTCGGCCCTACGCGGAGCTCGGCCTTCGGCCTTCGCCTACTACGAAAGACACTCGGGGGCATAGACGCACAGTCCTATACTCCCGCAGCTCGGCCTACGGCCTTCGCGTGCCTCGAAGCTCACCTTCGGGCCTTCGGCCCTCAGGTTCGCTTGTAAGACACTCGGGCCAAGGAATAGAAGCCAAGCCTTAAGCTCCCGCAGCTCGGCCTACGGCCTCGCAAATTTGTTTTGCCCGTACCGTCCACCATTTTGGATTTTTTAAATTTTTTTTTCTTTTTACAACTCTTAGGCCCCTCAAGTCCCCGCATGCCAAATCTCGGCGCGCTGCGATCAATTTGAAATTTCAAAAAAAATTTCGGCCAAAAAAAATGCGGTTGTACTCTTCTTGGGAACCTTTATGACATTTGGTCGAGACCCCTATTCAAAAGTCGAGCGGTTTGGCCGGAACAAAAAAACGAAAAAATTCCCCATACAAAATTTTTTTTAGAGCTTAAAAAAAAATATATATTTTCAGAATCTAAAGCCCTACAGAATCCCGCTAGCCAAATTTCAAAGATCTAGGACCATTTTGAAAAAAAATTAAAAAAAAAACTTCGTTTTTTTTTAATTTTTTTTCCGCCAACAAAAACTGCACGCAGTTTTCTATGACATTTGGTCGAGCACCCCTAACCTAGCTGTTACCGTTTAGCCGGGCAGTAGAGCAATTTTTTACTTAGAGCCAAATCCGAAGAAGTCAGATTTTTCTGGTGGTAACCTCGCCGATCTCTATACACCCATATCAAAACCTAACCCCCACCATGACTCCTTCCCGGAGATCAATTGTGTCAGGAGAAAACGAGGCACGCGAAGGCCGAAGGCCGAGCTCCGCGTAGGGCCGAAGGCCCGAAGCGTCCAGCGAGGCCGTAGGCCGAGCTGCGGGAGTATAGGACTGTGCGTCTATGGCCCCGAGTGTCTTTCGTAGTAGGCGAAGGCCGTAGGCCGAGCTGCGGGAGTTTAAGGTTGTGCTACCACTCACTAACCCCCGAGTGTGTTAAAAGCGAACCTGAGGGCCGAAGGCCCGAAGGTAAGCTTCGTGGCAGGCGAAGGCCGAAGGCCGAGCTCCGCGTAGGGCCGAAGGCCCGAAGCGTCCCTTCAAAGCGCGCTTGCGGAAACCCTACGCCCCCCAAGTGTCTTTAAGCGAACCTGAGGGCCGAAGGCCCGAAGGTGAGCTTCCAGGTACGCGAAGACCGAAGGCCGAGCTCCGCGTAGGGCCGAAGGCCCGAAGCGTCCCTTCAGAGCACGCTCTCTACGCGAGCCCGAGGGCCGAAGGCCCGAAGGGCGAGCCCACGCGGACACACACCCCCCGCATTGAGTGCGCGATCTCTCTGACAAAAAATACCCTCCGCTTTTCCCTTCCCATAGCGGAATTTCACTTTCCTTTTCCTTGGATATACAAAAACCAAAAAAATACAGGCAGATTTTGAATAATAAAGTCAAACACAACACCGGTAACGCGGCGTTTTAGGATTTTAAGAGGATTAAAATTAATAAAATTATGGTTTGATTTACGTACCCATTAGCGTGGTATTTTTCAAAGTCTGAGACAGTTTAAAAACGGTTTTAGAATCGGCATTAAGTGAAGATTAATACTAAGTACGTAATTTGTTATTTTCACCTAAAACCCAATAACACCCTTCAACTACCTGTGAACAAACGGTCATTAAGGATTTAAGAGGATTAAAATTAATAAAATTATGGTTTGATTTACGTACCCATTTGCGTGGTATTTTTCAAAGTCTGAGACAGTTTAAAAACGGTTTTAGAATCGGCATTAAGTGAGGTTTAATACTAAGCAAAAAAAATGGTAACTAAATCTGCGTTTTTTTCAGAAAATTGTGTTTTTCTTTTAAAATTCGTAATTTTTGTAGCCATTTTTCAAAAACAATAATTTTTTTTGCGGATTTTCTCTTCTAGTTGGTTTTTTATTGTAATTAAGAATTATTAACCTGTCCCTTAGTAATACTCTGCATTTTTTATTTTCATTTTAGGACCATTGGATCAAAAGTTATACCGTCTGAATTAGGTGTATTACCCGAGTTTTTACAAAAATTTTCAAAATTCTGTAAAAAAAAAACTAATGACTAGAAAAAAAAAAAACACCGTTTCACCGATGAAATTGGCTGAAATTTTTCTCCTTTTATTATGTACAGTTTATGAAATTCCACCCTGTATATTAAAACATTCTACGTACAGTCGCCATCAGATACATCGGAGCAAACAAGCACGTCACAAACATCGGAACACGTCTCTATTTTCAAAACATTAGGGTGCATGTGCCGATATTTTTGAACACCTATAGTGAACCTATGTATGTGATGGCGTCTGTACACACAGAAATTCGCAGTACAAACCATTGAATATTCGCTACAGTAAATAAAATGGGGAAGATTAGCGAGGCAAATTTATAGAGCAATAATTTCTCTTCTAGCTCGTGAATAATAATAGCCGTGGAGAAAATTATACAGATCGAGTATAAAATTACTATTTTACGTGTCATAAAACTTGTGCAGTCGACTGTCATCGCTGATACGGTGAAACATAAATGCGAAGTGAGCAACAAAAGGAAGTCTCTTTTCTTCCGCTCACGAGAAAACGGGATGCAAAACGCTTCAGAAATTGCATTTTTGGACCAATTTATATATTTAAGCAGGTATCAAAATTTGTGCAGTTTCAGTTATACTTTTCTTCTATGAGATTTAACGTGTGGTAACATACCGTCATTTTAGAACGAGGGAGCGAAGCGAATGAAGTTTTATGGTTCAGCTTGGGCCAACATTCGTTCTGTCCAGCTGTCCGGCTGTTCTCCTCTATAGGTCGCATTTAACAACCGATTCTTGTGAAATTTTGTGACAAAGTTCGTATATTATACACACAGAAATATATTCAGAAGGAAAGAGTGTGAGACCTCGCGTGGCGAAACGATGACAATTTGTCATCATTGCTCGCAGCGAACTTCAGTCTGCTCCCGACCGCGGTCTGCGTACGTCAGGTTATAAACACAAAATGGTTTGTTGCGCAATAACCAATTGGTCAAGCGGCTCCAATAAAGTTGGAGCTGTAAATCGAGGTATTTCCTTTTTTCGGTGAGTACTGTTTGTCCTTAAATCTCTGTTATTAATTAATAAACGATTTATTTTACTATTTTCATCAAACCAGTAGCGGGTGATTATGTGCCAACGCCAGTTTTCCATTGCGGCTTTAATTTAACGAGCCAGACTTTGCGTGCGTTCAAAACCAGCGATGTAAAAATAAGTTTCTGACAAAAATTTCATTTTTGGTACAAGTTTTTTCCGCCGACTGTACTTTTCTACATACCATCATCAAGTACTCATTAACAAGCCCAAACTCGATGGGGTTGTGTCGTTTTATTGCGGAGTTCCTATGGCCACCTTCCAGCTCCAGCACCAGATCAGCTCCAAGTCATCATAATATTGCATTGTCATGCGATATACATATGCTTGCAAAATTTCAGCTCAATTGGATAACAGGAAGTGACTGAAAAATGAATTGCAAATTTTGACAGACAACTTACATACTTACATATTTACATACTTACATACGAACAGTGCAAGTTAATATAAAGCTTGTAATAAGCTATTCAAACTAACGAGTCACGTTCAAGATCGATTTCTCATTTTTTCTGTCAAAAGTAAGAATAGTGCTGTACCACATGTACACTGCGATTTTATTACTCGATTAAAATCGACTTTGAAAGCAGAGGAAATGATGATTACGTTTATATATTATTATTTAGCAGTTCATGAGTTCATAGAAATCGTTTTGTAAGTGTTTAATTGATACCTAATTTGATATTTTTTCGTGTGTAATATTTATATTGTATATTCCACTTTTTAACCGTAATGCATAAATTGACATTGTTTATTTTTGTTTAATAGGTAATTGTCTATTAGTTGTTAAATGACAATCCGTAATTGGAGATACTATTTCCACTTTGTGTATTAACATTTTGAATAATATTATATTTTTATTTCTTATTATTGACGATCGTGATAGGGATTCTTATTATTTTGACATTGTATGCAAATCTATACTAATTGTAATTTTTATCTCAAAATAAATAAATCGAAATCTAATGTACAGTCAACCAATTTGATTCTTAGGCCATCATAGAACCTTGCCGTTGTAAATGCTATGTCAATACGGGCTACTAGGATTATTGCGTCGCTATGTAGCAGTTAAAATAACAGGGTTCTACGGTGGCCTAGGAATCAAATTGGTTGACCGCACGTAGTGAAAAGCAAATATTGTTAACAAACAGATTATGGTTACTTCTTTATTGTAATTTTATTTCAGTTTTCCGAATGATCCTTACGTTAAAATTCTGTTATATTCTGGCCATTGCGTTGCTATCTGGACGCATTTTAGAGGACTTATCATATAGCTCAGCCAATGATTAAAGTGTAGCGTGCGTGAGCAGGGACGTAAACAATCCCTTTAGAAATTGGTTCAGGATGCTTAGAGAGTGGACATATATAAAGTCCTCGACGAACTCTTTCCTTCTATAGTCAAAAAAAACTAAGACCTTTTTAATACTATTTTTCATTTCTTCTGTTGAATCTAATTATCATTTCCCCTGTCGGTTCGTATCGATATTTTGAATCGATACAAAATACACCTACAATTTATCGCAACTGCCGCGTGCTAATCGATGTCGCGCGGCTTAGGTATGTTTCCCGTCACTAAATTACGCTCGTGACGTCAAATTACCTAGGTACGCAAAATGTTATACGCTCGGTTCCCTCTAATCGAGGAGCGTTTTCCTTCTATCTTGATATAGTTCTGTGATTATACAGCATTTTTTAGTCGATTCACTTTTTCGCAATTAAATAACGTTGGGCGCCACGTTTAACCATTGAAGGCTGGGGGTTCTGTGATTTACGCTTGTTTAAGGAAAAGGGAAATCACTCACAGAGGAAAATAGGTGTTCTGCTCTCTAGGCTAGACGAAATCGGACTGGATTTGAATATGGCGCTTGGCACACGCAGTCTCAGTGAATGATTGAGTGAAGGTAACGAAAGGTGAATGTATGTAAGTAAGGTTTAGTCTACAAGGGTTAGCACAGACGTGTGTGTAAGGGTGTGGCTACACGTCTGTGATGAGGAGTGTTTGATAGCTGTGCTACAATATATATTTTTGAACACAGAGTCGCTAGTTCTACTGCTCACAGAGCCACTTTACATAATAGATAAGTTAGGTATATAACTTAATTATGTAAGTAACAACATGCTTCCGCTTAGCACTTTAAAAACCAACATTTAGCACAAGTACCTACCTATCTACTCGGCCTAAAATCAAATCTGTACGATCCAATTTGACTTTAATGCAAATCGATTATATACCTTTTACAAGCGGAAACCTCTAAGTCTTTTCAACTCCTTTTATTAGAAAGATAAGAGAGACTTTCGCTTGTATCATTAGTTGTAAATTGTTATGCAATGCGTCCCAGGTACCTACTGGTTTGAAACCAGTAATAAATTTGAGGTATCTGTGAAAGAAATAAATTAATCCAGGGCATAATGCACCGAAACTGATTTCAATTAAGATAACTCGGTTCCACCGTGCAGTTTTACATTTATCCAGAGATGAGAATAAATGACCATTCAGACGTGCATATCATAACTCTTGTACAAACCGACAATCAAAGAGATAATAGTTTACTTTAACAGAGTTTTAATTGTACGGAACCCTCGGTGCGCGATTTAGACTCGCCCTTGTCCGGTTTTCTCTCTTTTGTTGTGCTTTAATAATTTGTCCAGCTGGTTGTTCTCCTCTACAGATCACATTTCTCAACCGATTCTCGTGAAATTCTATAAGCAGTATCTTTAATTATACTTTTATATAGATGTTTTTGTCGATTCAGTTTTTGAAAAAAAAAAATTTTTTTTTTGATAAAAGACACTCCCGGGTTTGATACGGACATTTAATTCCCTCTAAAAGCTCATTCGAATTGTGAAAATAATTATGCAAACAGCCATTGTTACAAATGTGTCGGGGTTAAAATAAAGTAGGGATGTTCAGTGAGATAAGTGGGGACAGGTTGTGAATTGCCAGTGTTTTTAAGTATAACTCGTGTATTATTTGAGTGTTGCCCTCAATTTCCCTGGGATCCCATCATCAGATCCTGACTTGGTGACAATGGGACCACCTCAGGAGTAAACTCTTTTGAACAAAAAAATAATTTTGGAAATCGGTCCACAATTGACGGAGAAATCAGCGATCATATATTACATCTTTGAGGAGTTCCATAAGTCATCTGTGGGCTTCATCATCAGTTTCACTTAACCAAAATTGTGATTTCCGAGGGTAAATACACGAGTAACAATAGAAAATACTGAAATCACTACACGCGTGCCTATAAAATTTGAGGGTTGCCCTCAATTTCCCTGGGATCCCATCGTCAGATCCTAAATTGGTGACAACGGGACCACTTCAGGAGTACCTATACTCTTTCGAATAAAAAAAGAATTTTGGAAATCGGTCCACAATTGACGGAGAAATCGGCGAACATACATTAAAAAAAAAGCGGCCAAGAGCGAGTCGGACTCGCACATGAAGGGTTCCGTAAAATAAATTGCGATTTACGATTTATGACGGATTAAAAAAAATCTACTTGCTAGATCTCGTTCATTTTCGGTGGAAGTTTGCATCGTAATATACATCATATATTTTTTTTAGTTTTATAATTCCCTCATTTTAGAAGTTACAGGGGGGGGGGACATATTTTACCACTTTGGAAGTGTCTCTCGCGCAAACTATTCAGTTTAGAAAAAAATGATATTAAAAACCTCAATATCATTTTTGAAGACCTATCCATAAATGGGTATGGACACGTATGGGTTTGATGAAAAAATTTTTTTTGAGTTTCAGTTCTGTGTATTGGGAACCCCTAAAACTTAATGTTTTTTTTTGATTTTTGTGTGAAAATCTTAATGCTGTTTACAGAATACATCTACTTACCAAGTTTCAACAGTATAGCTCTTATAGTTTCGGAAAAAAGTGGCTGTGACATACGGACGGACAGACAGATAGACAGACAGACAAACATGACGAATCTATAAGGGTTCCGTTTTTTGCCATTTGGCTACGGAACCCTAAAAACATACTTACAGTGGAACATATAACCTCCTCCTTTTTTGATGTCGGTTAAAAATTGAAACCCTCATAGTATAAAACTCTTGTAAAATCCATTAACAAACTCGCACTCCAAACTTTCGAATCGCTAAAAAAGCGCCATGAAGTTGTCAAAAGAAAACTTGCAGAACTTTCCGTATCAAAGTGAAATTGAAACTATTCGCGCTGCCTTATAATAAAATTCGCTAAATCCAGTTGGTGACAGTTTTTGCTGAAACAAAGTACAGGGAATAACGGAATATTTACAAACCAACATTTACAAAGTAAGTACTTGTTATTTTACGTAATTTTGGGTTGTCGACATAAGAGACAAAGAGAAAAGAAGAGACAACCGACAACACCCATTCGATATGGCGGAAAATTATTAGAAGGGCTTAGGGGGATTTGATAGCAAATGAATTAGGACAATAGCAAGGACAAAGAAAAATAAACCGGGGCGTCAACAACTAAGTATACTTACACAAATTCATCTGCTTAAGTGGGCTTTGTATAACTATTTATGGCTCCACCTCAGTGAGGCTTTTCACCAATATATTAAAAAGGTTTGATAAACTGTTATAAAGACAAAAAAGGTTTGCTAAACTGTTAGAATAAAGGCAATTTATGTTTTTGCTGCAACCTCGTTACATCGCACGTAAACAATGAACTATGGGCAATATTTTTAGTTATTATTGCCTGGCTACTTATCTGGAAATGTTCCCTTCCCTTTACCCAAAACTCAATCATAGAACTAAATAATTGAATTAAATATTTTTTTATATATCTTATGTTCCTTATCTTTTATAAATATTAGTATCCGTCAGATTAAGACCGTCACGTCAGTTTTATAATCTTCCTCGCTATTGCGCTGCGCTGATTGGTTGAACGAATTATTACACTTACGTCAGAACATGACATATATTTTACGTCATACCTGGCCATAAAGTAGGAATTACCGCACGCTATGCGTGCGGAAAACCCAACTTTCTGGCCAGATAGAGACGTAAAATTTTGTACTCACCACGGGCGGTAATAAAGAAAGCCTCAGAGCGCATATTTATCGCCCTTGCCTTCGGCTCGGGCGTCAAATACCTGGGATCTGGGACATTCTTTGTTTAACCGCCCTAGGTAAGTAATGTACTATTGTCAAATTGGCAGTGTCGCCGGAGCCCCACTGCGCGGTTAACCTAACCTGCCTAGTCTTTGTGTATGCGTTCGTATCTTGTCAATTTGATCTTAGTCCACAATTGTTGTGAACCGTTTTGACAGTTCACAGGTTTTTGACAGTTTACAGTAATATTATAAATTGTCACATCCTATAACGGTGACCCTTAAAAGAAGAAGTTCGTAAAAGAAGAACGGAAATAATCGGACTGTAGGTAGGTACAATAATTATTTTGCTATGCCAGCTCTATACCCTGAGAAAATTACGGTTTTTTTGGAAATAATTCAATATCAGGCTAATTATTTGTATACGGCTTTTATATGTAATTTTAAACAACTTTTACTATTGAAATCAATAATTCTATGGACCGGAAGTTAGGAAAAAAAATGAGACCGCAAGCAAAAATGCTGTCAGTATTTTTATAATGAAAACATGTTTGAGTACACAAATTTGGAGACTTACTACCTGAATCCAAAAATATATGCATCAGGAAATAACGGCATTTTAATTAAATATTTTACGACCTTGAGATAATATTGAATTTCATCTGGCCTATAGAAAGGTTTATTCATTAACAAAAATAAGTGGATTATGCGCGTATCCCAAAGAACGTATATTGACGTAGTCAATTATAAAGTAAAGAAAGTTTATACCATTTTTGCCTGATTTTTACGGAATTTATAAAGATTGCTTTTCATTATTTTTTACCGTATCGGTATTAAATTTAGGTGGATTATTAATGAATATTTAGTCAAATTACCCAACCTATGTTTTGGTGTAAAAATATGGCTGATATCGATATATTGTTGTGTTTTCATAGAGCGAAATCGTAAAGTTCTCAGGGTACTAGGTACCCTTGTTAAAACAATACCCACAATACTGCCCCAGTATTTCGTTGTAGATTTGTCGTTGGAGTCGAAAATTTAGTGCAACCTCCTTTAAACTTGACCTGTTAGTGCGAATATGGGTGGTGTCGAGTAGTGCTTTATCCTTTTCGATTAAAATATACAAGTGGCTCTGTGAGTTGTAAAACTCACGAGTCTGTTTTAAGTACTAAAAAGAAAAACTGAACCGACAAAAAAGTTATATGTAATTATGGCACCTACCTACTCACAATATTTCGCGATAATCGGTTGAGAAATGCGACCTATAGAGAAAAACAGCTGGAAAACCGGACATACGAAACAATTTTCGCCCAAACTGAAGCAATAAATGTACGTCAGTAAATTTTTCAAATAGCTTTGTTATTCCAATAGTATTTTGACCACGTGACCTCCGGGTGGTGCTAAAAGAACAACAAACTAGGCAGCTGCACTGTTCCTTCTGATAAATAAATAAATAAATAGTATTTTAATTGCGATGCATATTACAATTATTTTTCGAATCGTTCTGAGCCGTATATCTCATAATACAAGGCGTGCAAAATAACAGCCATTGGTAAGCTAAAATAAACCGTCAAATTCGTCGATTTTTCGTCAATAACATATAAATAAGTGGATTAGCGAATGGTTAAACAGAGTTTACACACACGTCTCTACGGACGTCTCCGTGCCCATAGAACACACTACACGTAAGCAAACAGTAAAACAATGTCATACCACTGTGTAAGGTGTTCCTTTCATAATTAAATAGTCAGGTCAGTCCTACCTGGACCTAACTTTAGTAAGGATAAATACGTGAAACTACTTGATTAGGCACGTAGCAAGTACCTACTTAAATACCAGGCTTCATACATTTGCTAGATTACAGTGATGTGAATTTCATTAATGAAGATTATATTCTCTTGACATCGCGTCACGGTACGTAATTAATGTTTAGATGCGGCAGATTATTAAGATAGAACACAAATTTTCGTGTATATCATATATATATTTTTGTAATTAGTAAGTATAGGTATTTTTATTATCTATTTAATTTTAACCCGTCACACGTCACGTGTTTTAAACGATGTTTTCTTTCATTAAATATTTAGTTCCATGCCGTACTTTGCTTATGAATTCATTGAAAAACCAGCGAACGAAGCAGTCCGTTTCAACTTGGGCAAAAATTATTTCGTATTTCCGGCGTCTGACCGGCTATTCTCCTTGATAGTTATACATATTTTTATATTGTTTTATTTTATTGTTTAATTTGGAAAAAAACCACAGGCTGGCGAGTTCTGCAGCTCACAGAGTCACTAGTAAAAGGGTTGTTGAATCAACAATTATTATTACTCCAAAAGAAGGCAAAAAATATGACTGATGTCGAAAATCCCATTCAAATACATTAATAAAAATATGCGAAGCCACAACCATTTTAATGTTGCTTGTTAGAGAGAGAAAAAGTAAATGACAATCGTTTAATAAAGGTGCGTTTTAGGGAGAACAGACATAATATCATCATTATCATCATCATATCAGCCGAAAGACGTCCACTGCTGGACATAGGCCTCCCCCAAAGAGTGCCACAATGGCCGATCCTGCGCCACCCGCATCCAGCGGACTCCCGCGACCTTTACCAGGTCATCAGTCCACCTTGTGGGGGGCCTACCCACGCCGCGCCTTCCGGTGCGTGGTCGCCACTCGAGAACCTTTCCGCCCAAACGGCCATCGGTTCTACGTGCAATGTGCCCCGCCCACTGCCACTTAAGTTTAGCAATTCGGAGGGCTATATCGGCTACCTTGGTTCTGCTGCGGATAGCCTAATTTCTGATGCGATCGCGCAGAGAAACTCTCAGCAATGCCCTTTGAGTGGCTTTGAGCCTTCTTATGAGGCCCATATTAAGCGACCACGTTTATGTGTCATATGCCATCACTGGCAACACACACTGGTCAAAGACTCTCGTCTTGAGACACTGCGGAATATTGGACGAAAAGATGTGCCGTAGCTTCCCGAATGCTGCCCAGCCGAGTCGGATTCGACGATTGACCTTTTACTCAAAGTTGGACCTACCTAACTGGACAGTCTGTCCTAGGTATACATAATCGTCTACAACTTCGAGCGTAAAGTGTCCGATTGAAATGGGAGTTGGTACTACATGGACGTTTGACATGATCTTCGTCTTATCCATGTTCATCCTTAGACCAACTCGCTCGTTAGCTTTACTGAGGTCAACGAGCATAGTACTCAAGTCCTCCATGGTCTCAGTCAAGACTACTATATCATCAGCAAATCGAAGGTGAGTGATGTACTTCTTCTGCTTCTCCAGTCCAGAGTCTTGAAAACGTCTTCCCAGCGCTGAACAGTTTTGGGGAAATAACATCCCCTTGTCTGACATCCCGCTGCAGCGGAACAGCGGACCTAACGTCTTCTCGTACAAACACTTCAGTTCTTCGATATAGCGGCAGTCTACTTGGCACCGCTGGAGAGACTGTAATACAGTCCAGGTTTCGACCGAATCGAAGGCTTTCCCGTAGTCCACGAACGCTAAACAGAGGGGCAGGTACACTCCTCAGTCTTCTGTATAACCTGGCGGAGCGTGTGGATGTGGTCTACGGTACTAAAGCCTCTTCGGAAACCGGCTTGTTCGGGAGGCTGGAAGTCATCAAGCCTGCGTGCGAGACGATTCGTAATGACTCTTGAAAACAGCTTATAGACATGGCTCAGAAGTGAGATGGGTCGGTAGTTCTTCAGCAGGGTTTTGTCACCCTTTTTGAAGAACAGCACCACCTCACATCTGTTCCACGCCTTTGGCGTTCTCCCTTCCAGTAATACGGTGTCGAACAACTTCTGAAGGGCCGTAAGGATCGGTTTTCCACCCGCCTTCTGGAGTTCGGCTGTAATTCCGTCTTCACCGGATGCCTTGCTGTTCTTAAGCTGTTTCAGAGCCATTCTAATCTCGTACAGGCTGATGTCCGGGATGTCATCGGTATAGTGTCGGGTTAGTCTAGCTCTAGGGTCTTCCGCCAGACCAACTTCGGGTCTGCGAGTTGACGTGTATAGCTGTCCGTAAAAACGCTCTATCTCACTCAAAAGCTCAGGTTTGGAAGAAACGACTCTCGCGTCTTCAGTTCTCAACTTTGCGAGCTGGCTCTGCCCAATAGACAGATCTCGTGAGAACACTTTAGAGCCCTTATTTCGCTCGATGGCCTCTTCAATACGGTTCGTATTGAATTGGCGCAGATCGCGGGTAAGGGACTTGGAGATCCGTTTATTGAGTTGCCGGTATAAAGTCGCATCGGCTGAAGACTGCAGAGTCAATTCACTCCTTTCCTTCATGAGCTTCTGAGTGGAGCTAGATAGCTTTTTAGGTCTATTACATAATATGGGGTATATTATTACTCTTAAAACTCTGAAGACTCTTAAATATCTTTGTGATTATTTATTCTCTTGTGTTACTTTTTTTTTTCATTACAATGTTATCTTTTTTAGAGAAAATTCATAATTATTGATTATTTCTTTAGACATTGAGGTGCAAAATTCTACCTCGTCTCAAAAAACGTGGATTAAGACACAATTAGACGTCGCAATTTTCCAATCATTCATAGCCTCAGGAATTTAGTGCGTAGTAATTTAAAAAATCTATATTATGCTACGGTCATCTAATATAATAACCTTTTACCTCATTCGATATAACATTAGAATTTTAACTAATAAATTCGTCTACCTTACATAAGACCGCAGCCATAATACAACACAAATTTGCTGCATTTACTAATTTTTGCATACCTTAAACTATGTAAGTGTGATTGTCAAGTCACAAAACTTTATTTAGCAAGCAAATAAATATTAATAAGAATGCCTGACTTGGCTCTACGAAATATCACACCACTTTTTACTGTAGAAGAGTTCCGAGACTTGGCCTATTTTTTACATGGAATGTTTTAATGGGATCTCATTTCTTTTTTAGGTTATTGTGTTATCAACTTTGTATGGAAATGTTATTTTACCAACCGCAAATATATTTATATAAACGTATATAGTTTTGTGGGAAGCAACTGCAAAGGTAACTTTGTAATCGCATGTGTTTGTAAAGGATTACAAACTTACGTATGCCGTTTGTATATCTCTGAATCGTGACGGAAACTGCAATATTTTTAGGTTTTTTTATGAATAGACAGGCTAAAAATTTCTTCTTACTTCAAAATTTGGAGCTTGTGGGTCTGCGAGAAGTACCTTAGAATTACGATGATCAATAAACATCTGAGTCAGTGAATATATCAATAACAATACTAAGGAACTTTGACCGGCACTAGTTCTAAAACTAAAAGTTCAAATTGAATGTTATTGAGAATATACGTAAGCCATATTATGCCCTACATGTAGCTGAAAATTCAGGGTTCTGGCTTTAGCCAAAACGAAATTACAGGATGCTGAAAATGGCCTGAATGGCTTCGAGAAAAGGATGGTACGGCCGTGCCTCTTTGTTTTGCTTGACTTGGCGGGGGTACTGCCATGCCCCAAGATAACACTGGGTTCGTAAGAAGATTGCAGTACTGTTAGAATAAACGTGCTCTATCCTCCGCCCACACCCGCATGGCTTATGTTATGCGACACCGCGCCCGGCACCATTTTATTATCTCCACCTATTTCTTCCGCAAAAACAAAGGGAACACTCGCTTGTTTGAAAATTTTACACTCTCCTGCACTCGGCTTATAATGCGAAAAGAATTCGCAATTAATGTAAAAAAGCGTTGTCATATTTTTCCCGCTGTGCGCGAGCGTTTTTGTAATACCATTCACAAATAAGTGTTCTTTTTCCACTGGGAAAGAAAAGCTAACTTGCATACAAGTGGGTAGTAGCCTCGCGTTAAAATTTATAAAACTTATAGGGTCATTAGGACATTATGCCTTTTATGTGACCTGCAGCCCCTGCAGGTCGATCACGTAACGCATTGTACGCGCGTCAGGTAAAATGACAGTTAAATTACTTAAATTGTTCTACTTAACGCGCGTTCGAAACGTTACGTGATTACCCCTTCAGTTAGCGACCACCTGAAGGACAAGGTTTTTAGGGTTCCGTACCAAAACGGTAAAAAAGAACCCTAATGGTGTGTCTCTGTCCGTCTGCCTGTCTATCACGACTTTTTTTTTCATTTTCTTTGGAAAATTAAGGATATGACAGGGAGGCAAAAATACAAAGTCTAGTAATTAGGTCAAGTGGGGTATCAAATATTACAGGAGAAATATAACGGTATCGCTTTTTACGTTATTTTTCTTTAAACCGTGAAAAACATTTTTGGACTAAGTTTGTAATTTAATCTCCTTTGTATGGTTTTTTTTCTTCAAATACCTATTAGATTATAATGGAAGAAGGAACCTTTTTTCAAATAAAATGAAAAAAAAATATTTAAGGTGATATAGAATTATGTCTGAAAAACCAACATACCAAAACCAACAACAAAATGCAATAAATGGCGCTGTACCCATGACGTTATCTTCTACTATACTTGTTGTATGAAAGGTTGGTACAGAACCTTCGGTGCGCGAGTCGGACTCACACTTGACCGGTTTTTTTCAGCTAAAGAACAGTTGCATTTCATCAGACTCTAAACAAACCGTGAGCGTATGCAATTTTTTAAGTACTTTATAAACAGGAACGTACTGAAAAACAAGAAAATATCATTTTGGTTCACCAATTGAGTGGACGCAAACGGGCACAATAAATTAGGTGTTCGCTAACCGGCGAAATGACTCTACTTTATGGATAGTAAATCATAAAATTACCGCAATGAGTTGTCAATAGGTACCAAAAAATTATCAACATCGTAAAATGAGATGAGACTTACGAAAACCTATGTTTTCTAATATCCACTAAGAGTCCAAAAAAAGGTAAGGTAAAGGCTGCTATTGTCCCGGGGCTGCTTTGGAACCTAATCCCAAGATATAGTGTAGGCACTAGTTTTACGAAAGTGAAATTCCAATCCAGAGGGAAATCTAGATCTTTTTCAGGATAACGCTGGTATCCTCGCGACGTTTTCCTCTACGGAAAAGCTACTGGTAACACATTCAGTCCTAAGAATGGAAGCCGATCCCATGGTTGTCTCGTATGTGGCGGAGAGTGACTACGGCGTAGGTGCCCGCTAGGCGGGTTCCTGGCAGTGAAAGCGCCACACACTCGGATCTCGACCAATTCTCGACCGTGAGACAAACGTAGTCGTGCGTAGCGTGGCCCACCGTGCGTCGCTGTGGATGGTCGCCCTTACACTTTGCCATGAACCCGCATAGCGGGCGCTCTGTTCGAAAACCATGGCGTCAGTTACGTGCGCGTTCCTACGAAATTGTTGGCAGTGAATGTGTTAACCTCTACATGTACTGAAAAATGCCCGTGTTCTCAGGCGCATGCGTGTCGTGATTAGCACTGAACGGGTCAATGGCATACGCCGTTGGCGCTTTCCACTACATACGGGAAAAACCACGGGATCGGCTACGAGCGTAGCGAATGAGTTGTAGAAGATACGACAATAGAGAGATCTCTCAGGGACCGAAGTCCTATGAGAGTTGTTTGGATGTTATATTTATGCAACTGATTTAAGAAACTTCGATAGTGCGATGCAGAACTCGTCAGATTTGACAGGAGTGACGCCACATCAGCCCCCCTTTGAGACGGAGGGGTCAAGGATGTATGAAGAGTAGAGTGCAGCTTGCCAGTGCTCAGAGCCAGCGTGGTGAGCGAGCGCTCAGAGCCAGGGTGGCGAGCGGAGAGAGAGAGAGAGAGAGTCTGGCTTGCTGAGAAGAGTCGGGCGTCAGTCAGGATCTTTAGAGTTGCGCTTATGTCCATTGTCGGGGTCACCAATGTAGAAGATACGACAATAGAGAGATCTCTCAGGGACCGAAGTCCTATGAGAGTTGTTTGGATGTTATATTTATGCAACTGATTTAAGAAAATTCGATAGTGCGATGCAGAACTCGTCAGATTTGACAGGAGTGACGCCAAAGAGTTAACCCATTCAGCGCCCATGACGACACTCACGCGTCAGAGCGCCACGAGCGCTTTTCGCTACATACGGAGTTTAAGCTGCTATATACAGACTACGGCGTAGCGCTACGAGCGTAGCGTAGCCGTGAATGGGTTAATCCCGCTTAGTAAAAATAATAAAAACATTGTTAGTTACAATGCTCTTGACGTTAAAACAATAAACTCACATCGAGAGCATATTTTGCATTGCAAAGTTAAAAACTGTAATTTTAGCGCTAATCCTGTAGGTAATTGAGTTAGTGACTTGTGCATACAAAGAGATGGAAATCAAAGGGGTTCATTAGAGTGGCGGTAGATAAAGTTGCGAACTCGATGTGAATACAGTCAGGATTAAAGTTTCCACTCCAAGCAGATTATGTACTATAAAATCCTATTATGATAATAATTACTGCAAGCGGGGTTCTCGAGGTGAGAGATCGTTTTGTATCTTAAGTTTAGTCTGATCGCTGCATCGTTTTCAATTGTATGGACTAAAGGTTGTTTAATACGAGTTTATAGCGATCCTGACCTTGTTTACAGATTGTTAAGTACCTACTGATTTATTATTAGTAAGCTAGTCATATTCTAAACGTGCTTGAATGCTATTGAATATTTTTGAAGGACCAGTTGTCTCGAACCGTCCGTCAGGTAAATGTCCTTGTAATCGACGTTACACTAGTGACATGGGCACTTTATGTCAACGTGACATGGCTTAAATTTGAATGAAGAAAAATCCTCTTGGTTTGAATTTAACCCATAATGCCATGATATACACTGATGCAACAGTCCGATACACTCTGCACTGTCCGATACACTCTTCACTTGACTTGAACAACCACGATAAGATTAACGTAAATAACACGACAACAAACCCCACACTGCCTCAAGACGCCCCCCGTGCGTCTTGAGTGCCCGCGCATTAATTTAGGGAACAAGGTTAATTTCCAACAGTTGGGAAGACCTAAAAAGGAGTATTCCCACCAGTCAGTCAGGACAGGCAGCTACAGCCGAAAGGCTGCTGCATAGTACAAGCTCAAAAAAGAAAAAAAAACCGGCCAAGTGCGAGTCGGACTCGCGCACGAAGGGTTCCGTACGGATCAATAAAAATATTTATTTTATTTTGTTTTTAGTATTTGTTGTTATAGCGGCAACAGAAATACATCATCTGTGAAAATTTCAACTGGAACTATCACGGTATCAGTGATATACAGCCTGGTGACAGACAGACGGACGGACGGACTTACTCTTTGAGTACGGAACCCTAAAAAACTGATGCAACGTCGAGTACCAGACTACCAGTACGTTTACCTTTCTAACATGCAAGTCAATCAGTTTGATAATCTATTTATGCGTGAAGTCTATTATATTTTTCCTATTGCAATATATCCGCACACACAGACTTGTACGAGTATAGTATTGTTTGATAAGATAAGATACTGTCTTATCTCAAGACCTATGCAGCGTAAAAACGAGGTTACGTCCTAATTCCGCCGCTGATGAAGGAATGTGTACTTTTGACACTTATGCATGTGTGACGTGCACTTGGAAGTAGGTCGACTCGCTCTTGATGAAGGGAGGCGCGAACGTCTTCTGTTGACGAGTGTTGTGACGTTGTCTATATTATCTGTATCTACGAGTACACATAAATAATAATGGGATAGCGTCAGGAAAATGTAATTTTGTATGTTGTTTGTTTTGACGACCGGTTATCCTATTGGGTAGTGACGCTGCCTACGAAGCTGGAGGTCCTGGGTTCGATTCCTGGTAAGGGCAAATATTTGTTTGATGATCATGTATATTTGTTTCCGAGGCTTGGATGTTTTCTATGTAATGAAGTATTTTTTATCTATTAAATATATCGTCGTCTAGTACCCATAACACAAGACGTATTGAGCTTGCTATGGGACTAATTCGATTTGTGTAAGATTGTATGTAGAAAGAGAGAGAGAGAGATTCATATATTCATATTCATATTCATATATTTATTCAGCTTACTTAAACTAGGTATACAAATTAGATAACTAACAATATGTTGTATTATATTATAGTATAGTAGAGGTTACATTAAGTTAAGTAAGCCACCTTCCGTACTAGTTTAAACTGTATTACGGCAAGGTACCCTCCTTCTCCTCATGAACAACCACGTAGCCATAGATGGTAGGAACATAATGGCAGTTAGAATTGTTACAGTATGTTAAAACTATAGTTATTAACCTAGGTGCAAGGATCGTTAATAGTATTATTATAAGGCATTTGGTTTCAATGTAATTCATAACATCATTAGCATAATTATTGCATAAGTATCTGGGGACTGTATTAATAAAGAATGAGTATAGTAGTGTGGTGTGTGTGAGTGTGTGTGTGTGTGTGTGCGGAGACCAATAAAGCAATTCCTGAATGGCATGCGTAGCACGGAGGGGTCATATAACCATGTACGAGTACGATATAAGCTAGTTTGACACTAGAATTAAAATTCCATACTGCGCTCAACCCTAGGCATAATATAGCATTATCAGAGTTAGACTAGTAACTGTACCTACTATTTATAGGTAATACATAAATTTGTTTGTTAGTGCTATGGGCTGCTATAGAGGTCGTTAGTAGGATAGTGCGGATGGTGGGTAGTGTTGTTAACAGCAAATTGTAGTTGGTAAGTGTTTAAAGAAGGCAGGGCTGCAAGTAGGTTAGTATTATAGTGGATTAGTTATAATAGTTGAAAGTGCAGGTATCCTGTCCATTAGTAGTTATCAAGATATTATTCGGAGAAGTGTTTCAGTTTCATCATAATTTAGGTTTTTTAGAAAGGTGGTAACAGCTCGTTTGCAGTTGTTATTAATAATTAGTGCATTGCTGTAGTACAACTTGTTTAGATATGCGGTTATATAGATATGGCCCAAGGAACAGGGGGAAGCTATGCGAAAACTTGGTTTTGCAGGTTGGTATATTGTAGACTATGTCTCGTCTTCTTTTATGGGGTCGTACATCCGAACTATGTTTATGTTGTCTGCAAATGACTGTATAATTATGCTGTATTGCTTCGGATTATAAAATCAAGCAAACAAATATTTTTAGTAAACTAGCCATGAGATAGATAAGCTATATTAAACACAGACATCCATGTAAAATACTTTTTGAAAATAACGGAATCATGACGCACTATTCCTACGGCCTCCGTAGCCCAGTGGGTAGTGACTCTGCCTACGAAGCTGGAGGTCCCGGGTTCGAATCATGGTTCGGGTCTTCCTGAGTTATGGATGTTACATATTATGTACATAAGTATCTATATGTATGTATCTATTATATATATCATCGCCTAGTACCCACAACACAAGCCTTACTGAGCTTACCGTGGGCCTAGGTTGATTTGTGTAAGATTGTCCCATAATATTTATTTATTTATTATTTATTCACTATACATGTATGAGGTGTTAATGTTCGTGATAAAGAATTTGCCAATATTCGAGCGTGTTGAGGTCCCGGGCAAACAACTCCGATCAACAGGGAGACTCAGAACGGTTCCACATCGCATGGCTCTTTCATGTAGGAATCCTCGAGTGACGAAACATTTGAACGTCAATTGAGAATCTTTTTATTGAAAAATCCATTATTTTCTGTGAAAGAATACATGAACACAAAATATTAGGAATCACTGTTTTTTGAATAATTTATATTATAGTTATTGGTATTTGTTAATTTTTATTGTTATTTTGGTATACCTACTTCAGTAATCTGACGATCTTTTATGTGCTATAAACTTAGACATTATATATTTTATTATGGACATCAATAAGTTATGAGTTTATTTAAATGTTTTATACCTATAAATTGACATTTCATTGTAATTAATATTCTATTTGACGATCATGATATAAATTCACATAGATTAGTTAAGCTTTATTTAATTTATATTGTAATCTTATATTATGAAATAAAAAATCTAATCTAATCTAATCTATACTTTTACTTACTCAAGAACAAAAACAAACTCAAGAAGAATTGTTATGAAAGCGAAGCTTGTATGTAAATATAATTTAATTAGCACATTTAAACGGCTTATTTTCATTCATTATCGCAGTCAGTAATGATGCAAGCATTAATTCTAAAGTAATCCTCCTGAGCTGCAATCCATCACAAGGTTTATTTGATAAATAATACTTCGTATTCTAGTCACTAAATAGATGACATGACGCGGTTCGTTAATCCATGAATATAAGCAATTTCAAAAATAAATCTATCAAACAGATTGTACATACGAAAGATAAGGATTAAAACAGATATATAAAAGATTTCAATATGGACAGAACAGTTAATGTATGATACTATTTGATACGATGAAAGTGCTAGCTGTTATTTTGACATTAGCCGTCGCTGCCTCATACGCAGAGATCTCCCCTAAAGATATCTCTGCGATAGGTTACCATGGAAAGATTGGTATTCCATTGGCAAGCAAAATTAAGCTGGCGGAAGAAAAAGGACAGCTTATCCCGGACGGACAAAGAATCGTGGGTGGTTCTGTA
The DNA here is from genome assembly GCA_963854355.1 of Epinotia brunnichana. Classification (NCBI taxonomy): domain Eukaryota; kingdom Metazoa; phylum Arthropoda; class Insecta; order Lepidoptera; family Tortricidae; genus Epinotia; species Epinotia brunnichana. The sequence goes on from OY977949.1 coordinate 20,499,916, forward strand.
GTAGATATCAGTGAGGTTCCCTACCAGGTAAGTACCTACCTAAGTAGTAGAACGTTTACTCAACTTCAAATTGTTCAGGTTTATTTCGTTATTTTCATAGCTTTATTAAAAGAGGGGGGAGAAGTAAGTTTTCGAACGTACGTTCGGACAACTCAACTGACATTTTCCTGGCTGGCTAGCACGATAGGTTTTATCGTCACGTTTTACTGAAATGTACTGAAACGTCACGTAAAATATAGCGATATAAAGAATCGTGCTAGGGCCTCTGGCGTACGTATTATGCGTTACGTGATCGACCTGATGTTGTTGGCGTTAGTCTTGCCACTTATGATAGTTTTAAGTAAGGTCCCCAATGAAAATCAGCGTCTTTAACGTCTTCGTACTAAGCTTCGCTTCTTTTGTTATTTTATTTTTTAATTGAGAAAATTATGACCTTAAATATATATTTTCTTTCTTCTTTCTAAATGTAGGGGTCAAAAATACCCGCATCATATTGTTTTGCGCCTCTGCCGCCATCTTGAAGCATGATTAATTAAAGTTCTCAATCAAATTCAAAATTTAAAAGGTCATAATAGACGAGGAAAATCTTTCTGTCTTCTGTTCCCAAATATAAACACTGGAATAGATCGACAATTCGTCATGCACGGCAGTTTTATCCGGTATCATATGCGGCCATTATTCTTATGTAGTTATAGGAATCTGGAAAAACAAATAAGCACTTCAATACCTGCAGCACAGATAACGCAATTACCTAATCAACAATCATTGAGACTAAGAATATTAGTCTCAGTTCATAAATTACTAAAAAGACGCGCACGTTTTATTAACGAAGAACCGCGGGGGAAAATATATTTGATGTTGATATTAAAGGACCTTTCCTATTTAACATTGAATAAGCGAGCGAAGCGAACGAAGTTCTTCGTTTCTGCTTGGGACAAAACTCTTTCGTATTGCGGCTGTTCTCCTCTACAGGTCGCATTTCTCAACCGATTATCTTGTAATTTTGTAAGCAGGTTCAATCATTATAAAGAATTTTTGTCGCTTCAGTGCCGCGAACTTTAAAAAAATACTTTTTTGAAAAAAGACAGTCTCGCAATTTCTACAGTTCACAGAGTCACTAGTACCTATAAATAAATAAATAAATAAATAAATATTTGCGGACAATCTTACACAAACCAACCTAGTCCCAAACTAAGCAAAGCTTGTACTATGGGTACTAGACGACGATATAGATACTTATATAGAGAAATAAATACTTAAATACATAGAAAACATCCATGACTCAGGAACAAATATTCGTGCTCATCACACAAATAAATGCCCTTACCGGGATTCGAACCCAGGACCTCTTGCTTCGTAGGCAGGGTCACTACCAACTAGGCTAAAGCGGTCGTCAAAATTAGTATAAATTACTAGCAGATACTTTTATTTTCCTAAGCACGTTAATTTTCAGGTCGGTCTTGTCATCACGATCCTCTGGGTATTGACGTCAGTCTGCGGTGGGAGCCTGATCTCTACTAGCCGAGTGCTGACAGCCGCCCACTGCTACTACGACGGAACCTTCACAGCGAACTCCTTCCAAACCGTCCATGGTTCAAACGTACTCTTCACCGGCGGCGTGAGACACGTTACTACTGACGTTGAGGTCCACCCCAACTGGAATCCCAATACTGTCGCTAATGATATCGCTATTCTTCGTATCCCTGCTGTCACTCTTTCTAGTAAGTGTTCCCAATGAAGCTACTTAATGGAATTAATAATTGAGTGAAGTTGAAATTAAATAATTAAATGAGACCAGCGAAGTAATTTTTTTTGTCAATGTGCCGATTACTATAATATCACTTTCTTTTATTACTTAAGTATTTTACTACAGATACAATTATCCTACAGATTTGCTAAACATTAAATTTTGGTACAGTCGACGCCAAAAATATGTTTACCCTTTTGCACCTTATTCCATTGTAATAAGCCGAAAACTGTAAACATATTTTTGGCGTCGACTGTACATGTTTCGTGTTATTCTAATTTGTCATGTTTTATGTACAGTAACTAAGTAGCCAATTTTCACGTTACTGCTTTGTAATAAGGTGAACCATTGGATTCATACTTTTGAAGTGGTCTAAATCCGTGATTTTCAGCTACCTATTTACTATATATTATGAAGATTATAGAGATAATCTGATTTATTAAATTTACAGATGTCATCCAGACCATCGCTCTGCCAATCAATGATATATCTAATATCTTCACTGGAGTCAACGCTCTGGCTTCAGGATACGGCCTTACCTCCGACAGTACGTATTCTGAATTTATCCAAAAAAATAAAAGCATAAAAAAAAACAGGACTTACATCCGCTTCTCCCTCATTTTGTCATTCAAGAAATTAATTCATAGAATTATGCCTGGAAAGAAACAAACACTGTACAACTAACAGAAACCATAAACTTCATTATACACCGACTTATTCAACAGGCATAGTTATTTCCCCAGTAGTTAAGATACTGCGTTTTCAGACAGACCCAGACGTCTCTAATAAAAAAACCTCTCCTTTACTGGCTCCAACGGAAGATCTACTATGCTGAGTTGGGACCATTTCTTTTGTTTATCTGTTTGTCGTTCTGTGTATGCCACATATAATGTGTATCTGTTTCTATTTATTAACAATCGTAAAACAATCATGTTTTCCAGCCGGCAGCATCAGCATCTTCCAGCGCGTGAGCACTGTGACGCTCTCCGTCATCACCAACGCTGAATGCAACGCTGTATACAACCCGTTCATCACCAACGACCACCTCTGCACCAGCGGCGCCGGCGGGCAAGGGACCTGCAGCGGCGATTCTGGCGGCCCCCTGGCTCTCAACATTAATGGCGTGCCCACTCTGGTATACTCTGTTTTATTTTACATCCTCTTTACCGTATTCCTCATTACTTAAGTAACTTTTGCAATGGGCCTCAGCTTTGATTAGAGTTCACTAAATATGTAATAACGTTTTGTGTCCAGTGGTGAGCGGAGTTTGTTTCACAATGGCAAACTTTAATTTTGCTTGAGAAATATCATCATCTTACTTTATATTAATTTTCAAACTACGTAGAGTATCATTACAGGTACCTATACAACACAGGTACGTCAGTTTTCTTCCTTTTAGTTTTCCCATAAAGCTTTTCGTCAAGGCTTTTTTATGGTCCATATACATGAGCAGACTATTCATATTTCATAATGAAAACGAGGGTTCACCACACTTGTATGAAGTTTGGTTGCCTTCAATTTCAAATATTTCATTTTGCTAACAGTCTATAAGATTATAATTGCATTTGTCTTTGTCCCATTACATTGTAAACAACCCATCTCTGTAGTGAAGTTAGAGAATAACTCAAAAGCATTAAATAGCTTCTCTAAAAGATATCACTGCTTAAGTAGCACTTTACTTGTTAAACACTTATAAATTTCATTAAAATTCCGATGTATCCAGCTAAAGACTAATAATAAACGCTCCGGAGAGGCTTAATTCTAACTTGAAAAGGAAGATACTTTCAATAATATTTTACTTGTTTCTGAATCGATCTTAATTTTTTTCTATTCTAAAGTGTCTGCTAGACGGCTGCCAACAGGCCCCTCCGACCGAGCGACCTTGGTCCGCACCGACCGTGTAGACAGTTGTTGGCAGCAAAATTTCATACGTCAGCGGTCGGTGCCGACCAAGGTCGCTCGGTCGAAGGGGCTTGTTGGCGACCGTCTAACAGACACTTTATCGTACGTATAATTTTAGAGACACTTCTGGCGAATTCGATTCATACTGAAATAATTTCACGATTTTTACCGCCACATAATTTAGCGCCTTTTTGAACTTTATGTGTACGTGGCGAAAGTACCATTATAATTTAAATTGGTGAGTGTTCCACGACACTTCTTATTCATTTTTTTTTTACCTATCAATTGAACATTTGAGGGAAAGAAGAAGTAAGGTTAATAGTCATCATCATATCACATCAGCCGACAGACGTCCACTGCTGGACATAGGCCTCCCCCAAAGTGTGCCACAGTGACATCCAGCGGATTCCCGTGACCTTTACCAGGTAATCAGTCCACCTTGCCTACGCTGCGGCTGCCGGAACGTGGCCGCCACTCGAGAATCTTTACTCCCCAACGGCCATCGGTTCTACGGGCAATGTGCCTACTGCAATTTAAGTTTAGCGATTCGGAGGGCTATTATCAGTAACCCTGGTTCTGCTGCGGATAGCCTTAATTCTGATGCGATCACGCAGAAAAACTCCCAGCATAGCCCAAGATTGATAGTGTTAATAAGTAAATTCCAGGGTCCAAATCATTGAATCAAATATTGATTTCCATTTTCAGATCGGTGTGACTTCATTCGGCGCATCCGATGGTTGTGAGATTGGCTTGCCTGCGGGTTTCGCTAGAGTCACTTCCTACGTACCTTGGATTACCTCCGTCAACTAAAAACTAAGATCTAATGAAATCAATTAAATTGCTATTTACGAGTATTAATTTAGTTTCAGTACAAACGTGCAAGATATAAACCATTATTCCGTAAGTACCACAACCTCCTAACTAACAAGGTATAGTCCAGAAGAACAACTATGATCAAAAGTAGACTAACTAATTTCTGCCAAAGTTACATTGAGTTTGCCTGTCATTGAGGCTTTATTTCTACAATAATACACAAATCGAGTTCATTTGCACCATAGTTAATTAGCTAGATAATTTGGACTAAAGATGGAAGGTTTTACGGTGTCTACAGACTGCAGATGCTCAAAAATGTATATAGGTACCTACTCTAAATAGTACCTGTGTTACTTTTTCAAACGTCTAAATTTACATTTAGTTGCTATTGTAGCGCCCTATATACCCAAGTCGTGTGTGTGAAACACCTTGCCTGAATTATATATGTCTATAGAGGCGTTATCGACCGTACGGTGGGCCACTCTGGATTGGCCAGTAGACCAGACCATCGGAAATTATTTATACATATTTACGTGTACAGTATCAATACTGGCCCACCGTACGGTCGATAACGCCTCCAGCGCAGGTACCGCTTGTATACTGGTACTTACTCTACGCACCAACTGGACATGGGGGCGTTGCTCCACGAGGTCCTCCATAAGCCTGCCCCCTAGACCTGGCCGTGTTACTCTGTTGGTATAGTACAAAAATCCAAGTCTACCTTTCATTCATTCATCATGTAAATACAATCTGTCATTCGTTCACTCAATCATTCAATTCAATCGTTCACTCTGAAGCACAATGTACTGGATTCACTTTAATACAGACCGTTTAACTGTTAACACATCTTTTACTCTGCGACCCTAACTATACCTATAGGTTATGGGCCCAGGGCACGTGGCATTTAAAAGTTTTCCGTTAGAATAAAAATGGATCAGCGATCCAAAAGAAATATACAGCCTTTTAATGGCGACCGTTATAGCACGTGGAAGTTTCGTATAAAATCACTTTTAGCGGAACTTCAAGTATATTCCGTTATAGAATATTCTATCCCAGAAGACCCTGACGCATCATTGAATATTTGGGCGACGCATTTTTGAATTTCGCTCAAGATACGGACACAGCAAAAGCCGTTATAGAAAACCTCGACAAAATATACGAGAGAAGAAGCTTGGCTACACAATTGGCGTTACGTAAGCAATTGTTAAATTTGAAATTACAACCTGATGTCAGTCTTATCCAACACTTCATGACTTTTGACATTTTAATCACGGAATTGATTTCCGCTGGCGCTACAATCGACGAGATGGATAAGATCTCTCACCTGTTACTTACGCTGCCCGCTACCTATGATGGCGTCATTACCGCAGACGGAGACACTTGGCGAAGATCATTTGAACCTAGCATTCGTTAAAATACGCCTTATGGACCAGGAAGTTAAAATCAAGAACGAGACTGTTACTGGATTGAAAGTTCTTCATGCCGCGAAGGACAAATTCTCAACCTACGGATCTAATTACAAAAGGAAGAGAACAATGGATCGAGCCTTTAAGAATGAGGTTAAATTTAATATAAGTATATTATGATAATAATGTCATATGATTTATAAAATGTATATTAATTACGATACATGGCTAATTGTATTTGTGTATAGACTTGTAGTATAACATGTGTAAATAAGTACTTGAATTTTTGAGGGGGACTGTTGGTATAGTACAAAAATCCAAGTCTACCTTTCATTCATTCATCATGTAAATACAATCTGTCATTCGTTCACTCAATCATTCAATTCAATCGTTCACTCTGAACCACAATGTACTGGATTCACTTTAATACAGACCGTTGAACTGTTAACACATCTTTTACTCTGCGACCCTAGCTATACCTATATACTCCAACTCATAATCGACCGTACTACATGCCTTGCCAGTGTGGCTTCAACACACACTCCCGGGAACGCCCGGTCCGTTCCCTGTCCACATCCCTCGCCTTTCAGATCTACTTACACCTCGAGATTGGACTACCTACGTGAAACTGCATTAACTAGCGACCGTTGGTTAATCCCCTGTTGCACTCTCATGTAGGTTGGAATGACGATTAATAGTACATAAGTACAAATATCATGCATGAACACTTACCAGGATCCTCTCTAGTTTACCTCTGGAAGACACACGCGCAGTCCTTCTGCGCAACCCGTCGCCTTCACGGTCCATGCTCATACCTTCTCACAAGACGGCGGCGGCGCTGCACTCCGCAGGTGGCACCACCTCCCGCCATTAGAACTGTCATCCCGAGTCCCAGTGTTGCCACATGACAGAATGCAAATAGTTACCTGACTCTCCAGTCATCAGGCAGCTATAAACATATTTTTATGGTTATTTTCATTATACACACCTTCCTCTAATATTAAAACATTAATTAGGCTGGCATGTATAATTTGAGGCAGGCATTTTAATCATTTTTATTGTTTACAAGTTTTTATTATGTACTCACTATCTTTGGAAGAGCGAGATCTCCTGATACAGGTATCTCTATACCTACTAGGAGACCTCAACCTTACTCTAAACTGAACCCTATTTGTTAAATGAAATAAACATTATTTTATTTTATTAATTTTTATTTTTTATTTAATGAAATTCCATTTTACTGCTAATTGCACGCATCGAAAACATTTTACTTTTTTATCAATGGAAAATAATTTAATTAACGATTTACATCTCGAACTGTAATGAGCGAACAGCTTGAAAATTACAAATGTTCCACTTCCCATGTGCCATTAGTACAATATCTTCAACTTACCGTCCTAACCACACATCTAAACTCACATCATTTTGAAATATGCACTTTACACTGCACAATACAAAGTCGCTTTTGAGAAAACTACCAAGTAAGATAAGAGGTTGTGAGAAGAAATCAGTATTGCTATCCAGGTACGGAAGGTTGCAACTCAGGTGATTTTCGACTATAATACGTCTATTTGCAGAAGGAAGGGGAATATTAGGTAATTAAGCTCACGTGTCTGTTCCGTCGCTAAGTGCACTGCGGTTACAGGTTTGAGTGCCTTTATGGGGCACTAGAGAAGTTATCAGTTCCTGCTGCATAGAGGAAGTAGCACATTAGTGAACATGCCTGTTAGTCGGAACGCAACGTGATGCCCCGTAGGTAAATTTAGGTACTACCTATTTGTGTCATTCTCAGGGAAAAGGGACCTTATTGTCGTTGGCACTTAGGTCGTTATTAACGATGCGCTAACACAAATGTCACGATGTAATCTCCACTTATAATAAATCTCTAAATTAAAAAAACAATCAGCCAGTTGAGCCAGTAACATTTCAAACTTTTTTTGTTACGAATGATCTCAGCTTCCCATGAACGGAAGAACATGAAACATTTTTTATAGGTAGATTATTAACCTGACTGCGACTTAGGATAGTTTTTATCCGACTACGACAATTAATACATTTTTCGAAACATTAGACCTCATTGAATATTTAATTTATTTTTTCTTGAGGGAAATCGCCGCCACAGCTGTCAGCTTTATGAACGTCAAAATGGCGGAATTGCTTTTCCTTAATTTCACCTATAAATAATTTAAATCCCGTCTACGATAGACCTTCACGTGACACATATCAAGAAGTAAAGCATAAGAAATTAAGCGATTCTGATATGAGAACTTATATGCGCAAATGTCGTATTAAGGCGTAATTTCAATAAATTTTTCAACAAATTCGAACAATATACGTAACACAAATTTGTTTATATTTTAATGACACGCGCGCGCTCTTTGCACATTCAGCCAAACCATGAAAACCGAAACTAGAAGTTCGTTTATCTGCGTTCCTCTCATTCGAGTAATGTTAGTGCGATAGAGATACCCGAATATTTTCGAATTCTGAAGTTCGTGTTGTAAAAGAAAATACGGATGTCGGATAGATCGAAAATAGGGGTGTAGACACTAAATAAAATAATCATAAAGTTGTATTTTCTCGAAAAAGGACGCAAGAAAAAAAAACGCAAGAGGTTTTATAGGTAATCTATAAGTCATAAGACGTGTCCAAAGTTTTAAGAGGGTGTATGTTCTGTCCCTTTTTCTCAAAACGCACCTTCATATGAAACGATTGTTTTTTATGGTCGCACCACACACTTGGGGGTGTATACCCAAATATTCGTGTTGCATCTTTTTCCTTACTACGGCAAATGAAAGAGAGGCAACGAAGCAACGCGAACACGAACCCCAAGTGCGGTGCAACCATTACTATGACGCTCGAGGATCGTGACGTGACGGTGCCCGATCGTTTTCTCACTCTAACAAGCGATATTAAAACTGTTGTAGCTTTGTAACTTTTTGAGATATTTTAATGGGTTTTTCGTATCTTCTTTCTTTTGAAGTAATAATAAATTTTGAGTCTACTCCCCTATTTGGAAGACAAGCGGAAAGAGTAATCTATATATTAAAGATGAGTCATGTAAAGAAATAGATACCTACACGAAAAAGAACTGTACGGGTTGACAGCAAAAAGTATACTAATTAACTATATTATGAAAACAAAAATATAAATGCCTGACACTCACTCATCAACGCACAGCCGAAACTACTGGGGCTAGAGATAGCTTTTTATCACGCGTACCGATTTCGATTATATATATTTTATTGGTACAAAACTAATCTCAATGGTTTTTTTTTTAATTCATTCCTTAAACAAACATTTAGACGATAACATTTTACACGCGGACGAAGTCGCGGGCAACAGCTAGTAATTAAATAATATAAGCAGCAATGACACTAAGGTCCGTGTTTCTTGAGACCGAGATATTAATAGACGAAACATGGCGTTAAAGCTTATCCGAGCTAGCATGATCACGTTTATGTCGGACATAAAAGCATTCGGTCCTTACTAGCAAGTATGTTAGTATGAGTGCGAGTGCGAATGATTTATGGCCCACATAAAGCTAATCAGAAGAACCACATAAAAGTAGCGGTGACTTTATATTAGCAATTAGCAACGCATATCTGAGAATTAATTAACCATTTATCCACCAACTACCACTTGTTTCCATGGCAATGCATAAAGTGGGTGATTATACAATGGAATTTAAACATTATCAAAGCTTAATTTGATAGTGTTAATCTGTTAATTTAATCGATGCAAGCGTAATTATTTTTTTCAAGATACTCTTATTTACTTCAGTTGAAGTTTAGCAGGATGAAGTTCCGATTGCTTGCAGTAGCAATTTTCTTATTTTCCTTCGCGCTTGTAAGTGCTCTGGACTCTCCATTAGAAAATGGAGTTTACGATTACCTTAGAAGAGTCGGATTACCATTAGCACAGAAGATTAAGGCGTACGAAAATGAGCTGGCTGAAAATCCAGAAAAAGTCGCTGGGGGTGGATCTTCTGCCATAGCAGCTGTTCCCTATCAGGTAAGGTTAAACCATTGTGTCAAAAATTAAATTAAATAATGACATTATATTTTTGTTAAACATTACCAATGATGTGTTGATGTGCCTATAAACAATATATTTTGATTAATTAATATCGAAATAATTAAGACCAAAAAACAAACTTAATTAATAATAATTAACAATTTAGAAAAGTTGAAACACCCCGATATTTTCATTTGTAGGTTCATTATCTGAAAACCAGCTGGACCGATTTTGTTGAAACGTAGCAAAGCACCAAACGGACAAAAAACGTATTACAATTGGTCCATTCGTTTAGGAGCTACGATGCCACAGACGTACACACAGACTGTATCTGTACACAAACACACAGACAGACAGACACGTCAAACCTCATAACATCCCTCTTTTTCGTAGGACGTTAAAAACGATACACACCAAAATATGTAATTTGCTCATGTAGCCAACAATGTTAATGAAAAATCAAAGAACCCTAAGTAAACAATGTTCTTCCATAGATGTTCCTACGATTAGATACGTCGAAACGTAGAACTTGGTTACGTCGAAATGACCCATACTATGTATATAACAATGAATAGCAATAGCAAGCAATACATTAAATGAATGAATAGTAGCAAACTACTAAATTGCATTTTACCTCTTTATCAATATTCCTAGATCTCAAAACTTCTTGCTCTCAAAATATCTAAATTGCAGCGTGCTTATTTTTTTTCTTAAAACACCGGAATCCTAATATGGCAGAATTTCAAAATAGCTTAGTCTCACAATGCCTAAACTTTAAAACACTTTCATGGCACAACAACATATTATTATGCGTGCTATGCACAACCAAATGTCAATATACCAGAATTTTGTAGTATTACACGGAGATTGACCATTTTTACATAAGAGGAATGACACGAATATTTATACCATAAAATTTTTCTTTATTTCATTCTATTATCTAAAATTCAACCTTACAACATTCTTGTATTTTTTTTTAGTCATAATATCAATATCAAATCATTCTGAAATAAAAAAACGATATTTAGGTGTTTTTGGTTTGTCATTTCTGTTATTCGGTATTTGAAGGAATTCTACATTTCAATCTCTCAGACCATTTAAAAAATAAATAAAATCGATTTCTTTGCTCTGAGTTCAATCTTTATGGTCGCACCACACTTGGGAATGTGTGTTCGCGTATAATTTGCTTCATTTGTCCAAATACGACCATGTGTGGACAATGTATTCGTCTATATTTGCCATGTTTGTACGAGAAGCCAAACACACAAATAGGCAAAAACTCGTATCCACCCGCATGTAGGTTTTTAGCCACACATCAAAAAAATATCGCGTCAATATATTTGCGTTCACCGTCCATACTTGGCTAGTTGTGTTTGTGACGGCAATTCTTATTAGTCTGTGGTTGGACGGCGGCAAAATGGATTGGACTAAAGATGTTGTGATGCGATTCTTACGTTTTGTTTTGACGTATTGACTTTTTAATTTAATTCGATATATTAATGCAAACATTTGATATATTTGCTGTTGGCATCCCAAGTGTGGATATCGTGTTTGTGGTGTTTTTACTTCAACGAATATTTTGACAAACACGGCGAATACGCTACGCGAACACGCATTACCATTAGTTATTTCGAGAATATGACGTTTTAGGTCAAAGTTCAATTCATCATGTTTCAATGAATTTCGTTCATTTTAAGAATGAGACAATTTGACATTTAGGTATTATGAGGCCATGTTAATTTGAAAATTAGTGGTTTTAAGCCCAAAGCATTTCACTTAGTCTGAAATAAACGCTTATTATTATACTTAAATGTAGGTAGTACGAATAGAACACTAAATTGAATCCACATTTTCAGGCAGGCCTCATCATTAATTTTCTGTGGATCTTCCAAGCTGTTTGCGGTGGCGCAGTGATATCTGACACTCGTATTCTCACGGCAGCTCATTGCCAAACCGATGGTGCCAACACTGCTCAAAGCATGACCGTGGTCCTTGGCACCAGTCTGCTTTTCTCTGGTGGCACAAGGTTTGATACCACCGACGTGGTCTTGAACCCTGGATACAACCCGAACATTGTCGCAAATGATATAGCCGTGATTAGGACCCCGAGAATAACTTTTTCGAGTAAGTAACGTGGATTGTACGAAGCAAAAGTGAAAAAAACTGTAACTGTGTATGTGTAGGTACTGCGTGTTTTCAGAATTATTTTTATCCTTCGAAGCAAAATCGTTGATACTAATGATACGTCCTATACATATAAAATATATGTCCCAGATTTCTTAAAGTAGCTTCTGTACACTTTGACGACCTGGAAATAGACACTTCTCTTATATGGATCATTAGTATCAACGGTTCTGAATCCTGATAAAGCCAAAAAAATTGCCTTCTAAAAAAAACACGTACAATTTTTTTAAACGCTTTTAATCGTATGAAATGTGGAAAAAAGCATGATTAAAAGAGTACACAACGAGAGAAAGTATTAAGAAATTTCATATCTTTTGCAGTCTTCATCCAGCCTATAGCCCTACCTTCTGGAATGGAATTGCTTCTGAACTTCAACAATTTCCAGGCCACGCTCTCTGGTTACGGCGTCACACGAGATGGTCAGTAAAAAATACTATACCTATTTTAATTAAATAATATATGACGGTCGAGTGCTACTCGCCAATCTGTACAAAATGTGTCAAGGTCGACGCCATCGCCTTTTCGGTCTGCCTCTACTTCGGAAGCCATCTTGTGGGGTCCATTCTGGACCGAGACAAGTGGCGAAAAAAAGGGGAGCAGTGGGACACAATATAGGCTAAAAAAAAATATGACCAATATAAGGTCAAAAGAAATGGAAGAAATTAAAATAACTCAAACATTATTGCCTGAATATAAATTATTGAACCAGCGAGCGACGCGAACGAAGTTCTCCGTTTCAGCTAGGGCCAAAATGCTTTCATATTTCGGCTGTCTAGCTGTTCTCCTCTACCGATTGTCGTGAAACTTTGTGGGCAAGTTCGATGATTGTATAGAATTCATGGGTCTATTCCGTTTTGTTTGTTTCAAGACAGACTCGTCATGTCTACAGCTCCTGTGGCTCATGTAGCCCCTAGTTGCTTCAGAGTTAATCTTTACTGCTTTAATTTCCAAGGTGACAGCGTCGGCCTGCTGCAAGGATTAACCTCAGTAACGGTGCCAGTCATCACCAACGACGTTTGCTCCAACATCTATCAAGGGAACTTCATCCAGAACCACCATCTGTGTACCGACGGCTCGGGCGGACGTGGTGCATGCGGCGGCGACACCGGTGGTCCTTTGGTGGTCACTAACAACTGGAGAAGAGTCTTGGTAATGATTTGTTGTCATTTTCATAAGGAAGTTCCTTGTGCTCCTATAATTCGATGATAAAAAATAAATGATGATCCGTATAATATTGATACAGGAGCCAACATTTTTGGCAATTTACCGACATAGTTTAGAACTGTAACAAAAGTTGTGTGTGTAGAGCTTGTTTTAACGATTCAGATAAGATCTATTAAAATAATAATTTGTGAGCAGAACTCCAAAATCAGATCTGTTCAAAATATTTTAACGCTACTTTCATTAAATTGAGTCAATTCGTTTTGATTTTCTTTAATGGCAAATATGCTATTTTTATACGTACACATTTTATTTGATTAATGTTGTTGTTGTAAACTAGTGGTTTATGTTGTTTCAGATTGGAATCAGTTCATTCTTCGCAAACGACGGTTGCCAGAGAGGCTTGCCATCCGGTTTCTCAAGAGTGACATCATTCGTGTCCTGGATCAATTCTGTTTAACCCTTGTAAATAATAAATGTTTGCAACAAAATATTTCACTTTAAATATAACAGTGTTTCCCTGAGGTTTCTTCGGAGTATACTGGTTTTTCTCGGAGAGTTAATAAAGGATTTGAGATTTCTGAAGCGAAAAATGATACTTGGCATGTTCTAACGCCCGTTCGGAAAGTTACGCAATTACCGTTATCTTAAATTCACAAATATAACGACTATATCATTGATAGTGTCAATCATTTCTCAATTACTTAACGTACGACTCCACAGATCTCAATCGAAGATAAGTGATCACGATAAAATACGTTTTTTCAGTAGATCGGCAATAATCTCGCGCCTTGAGTTGCAGATGAACTCTAAATTCACACGAATTTCTAGTGTCTGCAAAGTATTTGGCTCCCGAATAAACTTTAATAATGAAATGTGTATTTTTGATTATGTTAGTCACAGTGGTAATCAATGCGTTTGTGATAAAAGACAAATCAGTATCAACAATCATGAATGATGTATATGATTATCATCGAACAATCGGTATACCACTGGCTGAGCAGATAAAAAAGTATGAAAGACCGAGAACGCAGCGGATTACTGGCGGATTAGCGACTGAAATCGAAGCAGTGCCATATCAGGTACGTATATAATTTTGAGTAGAATATCATGCTGTTATATTTTATTTTGTTATTTTTTCCTTTTTATTTGCTTAAGGAAATACATAATATGAATATAGGTAATCAATCAGATTCAGAAGCAGGCAAAATATTTTTATTATGGATTATTATTCAATTTTCTTTCATGTACGCTGTGAAGTAGGTAGCTTTTTATTGGTAAGCGTAACCAATGGAACTAACTCAGAGTAGATGATATAATGGTTTGGGTATATATATATATTTGGGACTATAATAAATAATAACAGACTACTATGATTCATTAATGAAATATCGGACTCTATCAACCGTATTAAATTGCAATCGGTTTGGTATTTGTCACACATGCTCGTTGTGGTATTTACGATTAAATTCGCAAAGCAAACTTGTCAAAACTTTCAGAATACTTGGTGGTGTGCCATCCATTAGGTTTGACATGTGAAATGACAATTACGAAAGGTATTTCAATTCACAACGTCAAGCTGAATAGATATGACAAAAACACCAAGCTTTAACGGCAATAGTAATTCAACTAAAGTCATCAGTTTTGGCACGGGTTGTCATCAGAATCAGTTTAAAATTGGAATAGTACGAAGAGCAATCTTTTGACTGAAATGTATCTTTTTAGGCTGGTCTTCTCATTACACTTGGTGACAACATTTCCGTCTGTGGTGGCGCCATCGTATCCAACACTAGAATCCTGACGGCCGCCCACTGCTACTCCGACGGTTCCTCAACAGCCGACGATATCACGGTTGTTTTGGGATCTAGTCTCCTTTTTTTTGGAGGCACGAGGATTCAGACAACGGATGTAGTGGCGCACACTGGTTACGATCCCAGTACAGCGGAGAATGATATCGCTGTTATACGAGTGTCCAGTGTTACATTTACTTGTAAGTTTCTTGTTTGATGTTTTTTACGTTTTGAAGCGTTATTGGTAAACGGAAAGATCATCATCATCATCATCATTTTCAGCCTGTAATCGCCCACTGCTGAGCATAAGCCTCTCTTCGCGTACGATCAATTTGGTTAAAAACATTTAATAACCCTAAAGCGTCTTTTAAGATGCCAATTGATTAAAAGTTTTCTTTTCATAAAAAATAAAATAGTTTTGCGAATTGTATGTTATGAATGAAGAAAGTGGCCTTGAGATATCAGATGAAAATATAAGCAAATAATTTCACTATTTATTTCAGTTAAAACTAAAACCGGCCAATGCTAACAAAATTCGGAATATCGTTTTTCGGTGGCTTCAAAAGTTAAAACATTTTTAACGATTAAACGCCAACTTTTAATACTAAAAGTTCACCATTACTTTAAATTTTCAGCGCAGATTCAACCGGTTGCCCTTCCTTCGGGCGAAGTAAATATGGATTTCACTGGCTACCAGGCGATCGCCTCAGGGTTCGGCATGACAAGCGACGGTTAGTAATTAATTTTACTGGAACTCTCCGATGGCTGGACCAATTAACGTATAAATAATAAAGTTGTTAGCCAATTATCTTTGAAAATGGTGTTTCGGAGTGAACATAGTATCGTAGTAATGAACGCTAATCATCTTTTATAATTTTCTTATTTTTGCGTCATTAAACAATAAGTTCGCAACCCTCCAGGTTGTACAGTCAGCAGCAGAAATAGCTACGTGGGCCAGTTATCCAAATCACCTACACACGCTCGTAGCTACTGCTGCTGCTGACCCTATTGGTCTAAGTGCCAGAATGTCCAGGTGCTAAAAGGTCCTCTTGCCATAATGCCCAAGCGTCAGAATTACCAACGGTCATAATGTCCAGATTGACTCTTATATGAATTGCTAGAATGACCTCTTGCCATAATGTCCAAGTTTCAGAATTACCAAGCGCTCATAATGTCAAGATGCTACACCTACCGTACTCAAACTTAACATAACGATTTCATCTTCATATCCACTTCATATATTTGCGACATAAACAATAAATATAAATTAGGCTCTAGGTCTGCACAAACCGTATTTTTTTAAACCTTTAAACATGGATGACTATCAAAACTCCTAACTTTCTCGTACAATATGTACTCATTTTAGATGAAGATGTCACGTTGCTGCAAACTGTCAGCTCCGTGTCAGTTCCTGTGATCAGCAACGTGGAATGCCAGGCTGTATACGGAGACTTCGTCCAGAACCAGCAAATCTGCACAAGCGGCGAAGAGGCTCGGGGTACTTGCGGTGGTGACTCTGGAAGTCCTCTCGTGGTGGATCTTAGCTCGAAGACCGTTTTGGTACGTCATCTTTGAGTGTTGATTTTGGGGTGCGGACTTCTCAGCCACTGTTATCTTTTAAGATCACGATTTCCCGTTTATTGTCGGGTTAGAATAGCACCACCCTATCTTCCCGTGGGTGTCGTAAAAGTTGACTACGGGTTCGGGTTGAGGTGTGCTGTGGGAGATATGCTAGCAACATGTCACTGTAATATCACATCTCTGCCTACCCTTACTGGACAAACGGGTGTGAATATATGATTCCAGCTAGTTACAGTGCGTTCCACGCTAACTTACTTGCTTTCGTTTCAGCTAAAGGAGGTTTATCTTCATGTTTTTATTTTTATAATTGTCTTTTATCTTGCAAGTCTTAAGACATTATTTTTCTTTTTACAGATTGGCATAACATCCTTCGGAGCAGATATGTGTACGGGATCTTACCCGTCGGCATACGTCAGAGTTACATATTTCTTGGATTGGATAACAGCACATTTATAATAAACACTTACTAGGTTGATGACCATTTTGGCATAGTTGACAGTGACCCTGCCAACGAAATTCGAATACCGGTACGGGCATTAATTTGGACCGTTACAGACGGACTGCATTTCGACTGCTTTCTGGCTACAAATGCGCAATTTGAATACAGTTATTTTGCAGCTGGCGTAACTGCGTCAAAACTTCAAAATGACCGCGCAGTTCTCTTGCACTCGGCGTGCAGTTCTGACGAATGCACTCTGCCGTATATGGCAGTAGTCCTCAGACCTACGTACAGTTATGGACATAAATTATCCTGAGTCTGACGTTTTTACTATGACCACGTCCAACCAATAAAAACCTTATCCACGGTTCCTGTAAATACCAAGGCAAACAAAATTTAAACTAGGTATTTAAAGTAGTGTAGGTTTCATTAAAAATAATATTACTACTTCTACAGCTATTTTACCGGACGGTAACTTAAGTTAATTGCTTATAAATAGATAGACAGTCATGGCATCCCTCAGGCTTTCCAAATTCTAATAGTAAAATGTCTCAAAGAATATTTCACATAGAAATATCACGAATGTTTACTAAATATTATAATATTTACCTTATATCCATGAAACTATGAGCTTTTCTGCAAGTGTATAATGTCATCACATCAATATATGTATAATGGTGAGAACAAAATCAAACATGAACTCAATCAGTAGGCACGTATAAATAAACCCCAGCTGAAGAGACATCTACTTTCAAGTAAAATCATCAGAAAGCACGTCATCATTAGTCCGCCCGGATAACATTCGCATATCCGGGTATCCTAATTAAACCGCGTCAAACTTACCGCACCTCCCCTAAGCGAACAAAATGCACCCGTCAGCCGCTTGAAAAATGAATGAACTTATCAAACCGGAGCAGGGAATAATTGAGAACGCGCACAATCGAGATATGATGGATCTCACACCTCTCCTGCCCCATCAAATCGCTCTTCAAAGGGTAAATCTATATTTAAGTGCCTCGAGAACTTCGTTGTAATTACATTTTTATGTTGTAGGGCCCGGGGTTGCTAATGCCCCTTACAAATACGAATATAATGGACCGAGGCTGGGTTGAGATCTTATTCAGCCTCTGTTGAGATTTTTCTTCGTATAAATGTTTACATTTTATTATTGAACGTGTCGTTTTGTTGTCTTACAATAAGTTTACTTTGAATGTGGGTTGATATTGTTTGTTCTGTTTTTAGAAACATGTATATTATAATGGAACCTTTGTATTATGTCTGTATTTATGTAGTGCAGTGAAAACCTCACTGCTGGCTATTATTTTTTTTTGCCATCTGTATTCCTTTTTGGGAGTTAGTTCGTTTGATTGTCCACTTCATGCGTTTGTTGTATTTAGATGCATTCCCAGTTGTCTATGCGATGTCAGGTTTTTCTCGTAGATGGCGTTTATTTTGTTGATTTAATTTCTTTCAAGAATCAAACCTCCTTGCTTCACGTCTATGTCCTTGTGTCTGGCTGATTTTTGGCTTTTATTTTTTAAATTATTCAAAACTTGAATTCCGTAGAAGATCTTTCCAGAATATTGTCAATTCTTGAAAACAGATTGGTGCAGACTTCATTCTGACTATAGCTATTATCGTAAAAACATTAGATATTAAGCTGTCATGGATGTTTATTTTTGTGGGCCTGTGTTGAATAAAAGGCGTACAAGTGCGCTATCCTCACATTTATTGAACCTTTCAGCTGTGATTTGTTTTTTTTTGAAGCCCCAGTCGCCAAATTTATAGCGATTGCTTGGTTGCCAAAGGAGGCCTGATTTATTGCATTCAGCTTTGCTGTATTGGCTCAGCCAAGGATATTCTTTTAAGGCCGGACCTAAAGAGAGTTCTGGTGAGTATTTACCGCGTTTGGGTCTGTTAATTTACCGGTTTATTTGTTGGTGATAAGTGTCCCTGCCGACCTTTCCCACACGCTTGGACGTTACTGTTTTACGTGGTACTCAGCCGAGGTAACGAAGACGATCGCGTTCCTGCCAACCTGCTCCAGGGACGTGCAGGCAGCCTGCGGGTTATCAGAGTGATTCATCAAAGGAGACAGCACCTCACAACGGATTAGTACTACAGCGTCTAGTTTTAGCTTGTTATCTTACCAATAGTTGCTCGGCCGTGATACAGGCTCATTTTTCTTTCAACTTTGGGTAGCGATTTGCCGTGCGTACATAGCCTGGCTTGGCTCTGACTATTTTACGGAGTCACACTATTTTTTCAAAATTTAGAAAGGCAAGATATTCGCCAACGTAGTTATTTTTTTCGGTTAATTCTTTTAGGATCATCAATTCGTATCATCCTTCACGACATCATCCATTCCACGCATTTCTCATTCACGTACCCCTTCACAACAATTTTATAAACCATGTGTGGGCCGGTTCCTTGTGGCTCTACGTACCCGTAGTTTACGACCAAACGTAGTGGTTCGTTAATCGCTTCCCAACGTTAATGTGCGATGTAATGAAGTGTATTCCATTGTAGGATATTGTTCTTGTATGAACCCTGATTATAGTCTAGACTATTTTCTTTTATTTAAATTGTTACGTCACATGTGGCCGTTTGACGCGTTGAGTTGCTTACTTAGCGCCTAAAGAGTTATGTTATAAACAATTTCTTGGCGGGCTTCTAGGTAAATTTTCTTTAGTAAGTAAGTAACGTTTTTAGGAAAGTGAAATAAATTACTATCGTGTTGAGTTTGCAAGTGTATTATTTTACCTAGTGTAAAAAAATTGCATATTTTGTGTTTGTAATTTTTCTGTAAAATATTCCGTGACTTTTTCTGAAAGTTACTAATTAATTTGGAGGATGAAACTGACAGTTTCAGTAACAGTAAAAACTGGTCAAATGCAGTATTTTGGTAACATATTTTATAAAGACGTAGGTATATACCTACGTCTTTATAAACTGATTGAGCTTAAGCATTATTTATTGAAATATTTTCTCGTGAGAAAAAGGTCGCTTGTAGCACGATAAAATGTGAGAGAATCGACATCGTAAAGTATTGAAAAAAAAATAAGTGAGAAACTATATTCATTTATTTAATTATCGTATGGCGGTTACACACTGGTACATAGAAACTACTACTACTTACCTACTTTATAATTACACGCCTGTGAGCAAGATTACATTGATGGACTTCACATGCCCGCTTAAGGCCTCGCCTCTCATACCGCTTGGCCACGACTTTGGTCTTAAGCGACCTGCGACCAGCGTTTTATCTGTTCATTGCGCGGTCGAGATGCGCAACGCACTGTGGTTAGTTGGGATCACGCGCAATGAACAGATAAACGCTGGTCGCAGGTCGCTTAAGACCAAAGTCGTGGCCAAGGGGTTAGACTGGCGCGGCCTAGCCGCGGCGGTCAATAGTAATCTTGTCATAAGCTGTCAAATTTACTATGGACCGCCACCGCCAAGAAGGCGACTGTCAGAGAGCAATGGCGGCATGTTGTGAAGCTTGCTACCAACACCTGAAATTATATGCAAACCTCGATCTATTGTAATTTTTATCTTAAAATTAAATAAATCTAAATCTAAACTGACGACGAAGAAGAAGAGAGCTAGATTATGAAAACCATACACACTGATTTATCGTAAATTAATTCCTTAATTGGATTAATGATGAAAGGAAAAACTGTGAAGTCAGGAAAAGGGCAAAAGGCAAATTTACACGTAAACAACAACCATAATTCCGAGTAATCCAACAGTCTGGGGATATCCCATCAAATTATTAGGGTTGGCACGTTTGATGGTGATTAACTAATTTTTTATTGTAGACGGTAGAAAAAGGTAAATTTATTTTTTAACCAGGGCATCTGACTACTGCGATCTGTTTTATAGGTGGCAGTTTTCACACTGATTAGTTAACTTTGAGAAAGGAAACTTCCTAAATTATATTGGAAATGCCAGGACAAACCAGTGAACACATCTTACTCACGGACACTTTAAAACTGTCAGTTACAAACCGTTCAATGAGGTGATAACTGTTAGGTAATTCAGACTGAACGTGCTTTAGTAAGAATGATCTAAAATTAATTATAATTCTTTAATGTAGCTTTAATTATAAAATACTACGCATTTATTATCGTTAACCTTAAAAGAGTTACAAACGATTTTGTTCCCAATTTCGAAGCCTAGCAAATGGAGTTCATAAAAACGAGTTTTGATCTCATGTTCAGTCATGCCAAAAATAATTATGTGAGCTAAAATAGAGCTAATATTAATCCCAAAAAATATTTAATATTTAACATAATCGCAATAACCTAAAAAATTGGCTTAGACTTCCCAAAATTGTCTCTCCTGCGAATAACCGGTATACCTATATTCATATAAAATGTACGTATGTATGAATCACAGATGTATGAATATAAGGAGATCGGACATGGCGGCCGATTTGTATAGAGTGAGCCTGTCGCAAGTACATTAACCCACACAACGCCCAAGTAATTGACAAGACAAAGCACGCACACACCTAAAACACACACTCTTGTATACCTACACGCTTATTTGACAATAAACGCGCATCATATCAGGCATTTTGGGAAAAAACGTAATATTCTCTGCGATCAGCACGCGTGCACAGTATGTCAGTGTATGCCCATTGAGCATACAGCTGCGACACGGCCGCCGGCGGCTTGTCCTCTCTCTAGTATTCTGTGCTCTGAGGTATGAATGTATAACGGAGTGTCAGCGCTAACATTCGGCCGACAACCCTACCTGTGAAGCCGTATGACGGTGTCTCGTCGCGGTTACGACGGGGCGAAATGCTACACTTGCCACTCCTTTTATTTTATGTCCTCTATAATTTGGCATAAGAATACTTCTTGTGTTGCACACATCGAATATATATCCTATGTTTCAAAAGAGTGTTCTACTTTTTACACATTTTTTTAATTAATATACACGACCTTCTTAAGTGCCGCCAGGACGCTAATTCTCCATACAAAATTAGATTGCTTCTCATTTTAAATGACATACTAGAATAACATGAAACTTTGTTTCCATAGTGAGATACGCCAAATCTAGGTCGGAAATCAGTTTCTGTTGCTATAAATTAAAAGTTATACAAAGTTTCTAATCGCTTTTTAGGGTTCCGTAGCCAAATGGCAAAAAACGGAACCCTTATAGATTCGTCATGTCTGTCCGTCCGTATGTCACAGCCACTTTTTTCCGAAACTATAAGAGCTATACTGTTGAAACTTGGTAAGTAGATGTATTCTGTAAACCGCATTAAGATTTTCACACAAAAAGCGAAAAAAAACAGAAAATTTTTGGGGTTCCCATACTCAGAACTGAAATTCAAAAAAAAATTTTTCATCAAACCCATACGTGTGGGGTATATGTATATGGATAGGTCTTCAAAAATGATATTGAGGTTTAAAATATCATTTTTTTCTAAACTGAATAGTTTGCGCGAGAGACACTTCCAAAGTGGTAAAATGTGTGTGTCCCCCCCTGTAACTTCTAAAATAAGAGAATGATAAAACTTAAAAAATATATGATGTACATCACTATCCAAACTTTCACCGAAAATTGGTTTGAACGAGATCTAGTAAGTAGTTTTTTCTTTTTAATACGTCATAAATCGTAAACCGCAATTTATTTTACGGAACCCTTCATGTGCGAGTCCGACTCGCACTTGGCCGCTTTTTATTTTTTTCTATTATAAGTTACTACCGAGACTCGAAGATGGGACTTTTACCAACAATTAACCAGCGTCGTATCCGATGGGCCACCGTAGACTTTGTCAATGGTTACCTACGAAATTAGTATTCTATACCAGCGTATGACGTCGTCATTTGTCTATCTGGGAAGCAATTTGTCACGTCGAAAAAGCACCGAAATGATCTGAACTGGTTGAAATAAATCGTTGTAGCTAATTAATTACAAACGAAACATCAATAAATGATATACTAAAACCACCACCGTAAAATTTTCTATGTATTGGTGTAAATGGCATAAAAATCGGTTCAGTAGTTTTTAAGTTTATCAATTATTTATTTATCGTATGGCGGTTACACACTGGTACATATATATGTATGTATTCGTATCGATGTCGCTGATAGAGTTCCAGTGTGCGCTGCGAGGTTCAGAAGGAACAGTGCAGCTGCCGAGTTTGTTGTTCTTTTAGCACTACCCGGAGGTCACGTGTAGGGTTTCTACGGTTATTCCTACGGACGTAGAACAACAACGACCTCCAATAACATACATACAGACGTACGCGGCTGGCGACTTTGTTTTATATTATGTATAGAAGATATAGATATGTATAGAAGAAGGTATAGACAGTAACAGGAACTAAAATAGTTTCCAACCTAAATATGGCGGAGCCCAGTGTGTATCAAAAGTTTCATATTATTCTAGTATGCCTGTATAAAATGAGAACCAAACTACGTTTATAGGGAGTCGACTTGAGTCGAACGTGCTAGGGACTCTTAAAGTTTCGATTATTACTATTATTAGTGCCATAACGTTAATCGCCTTAAATAAAGGATTACTACGCCTGTACAAAATCTATTGGCAAATATGCTTTTGGACTTCTGCATTATCAATACTCGCACTCCCGAAACTCATAGAAACTTCCACTCCCCTATTCACTCCCAATAAGGGAGGATTCACACAAAATTCATGCAAAAGGTTCTCTTCATACAAAAAATCATCTTAATAAGGTCAGCGGCTTAATCGTGAAAAGGTAACAGATATAGGTACAGTCAACCAATTTTATTCCTAGGCCATCATGGAACCTTGCCGTTGTAAATGATATGTCAATACGGGTTACTAGGATTATTGCGTCGCTATGTAGCAGTTAAAATGACAGGGTTCTATGGTGGCCTAGGAATAAAATTGGTTGACCGTACCTATACCTACCTACCTAAATAGTTGCTTTCGCATTTAAAAACAGGAATAAGTACACAAAAAATCCGAAAAATCATTTTTCCGAACGCTTTATTCCTAATTTTCACCATTCCCAATGTCTTTTTCTGGTAAACGATAATTTGGACGTTGATATTTTTGATAGAATATAATTATATTAATTTTATGAATAGGTAAGATGTTTTTTTTTTCAGGATATAATTACTAATCGTTAAGCGAAACGTGATTTTCGGAATTATTAATTTTGGAAAATATATGCTTTTGGACAAACGACTCTTCGAAATTATGTAATGTTAATTTTGAAAACACTATTTACGCGACAAGCAGCGGTGTATCTCCTAAAATGGCAATACAACCAATCAAGAACAGAGTTAAATCAGTTATTTATTGCTTACAACTAGTGGCTCTGTCAGCTGTAAAACTCAGGATTTTTATTATATTTTTTTTGATAAAGTGACTTGACACAAAAACTTTATAATTAACGAACCAGCTCACAAATTTCCATGAGAATCGGTTGAGAAGTGCGACCTGTAGAGGAGAACAGCGGGACAGCATAACAGCTGCAGGTCGATCACGTAACGCATTGTACAGTCGACGCCAAAAATATGTTTACAGTTTTCGCCTTATTACAATGGAATAAGGTGCAAAAGTGTAAACATATTTTTGGCGTCGACTACGAACGTCGGTTAGGTCTAAATGTCACTTTTTATATGGAAAAGTGACAGTTAAATTGTACCGACGCGCGTTCGGAACATTACGTGATTACCCCTCAGGACATACAAACGATTTTCGGCCCAAGCTGAAGCATAGAACGTCGTTCGCTTTGCTCCCTCGTTCGATTAAGAAGTTTTATCTCAGATAATATATTTATTACAGTTCGCCTGAAACAGGCCGAAAGCAAAGAATCTGTATGCGTGTTTAAATAATTTCAATATCGCCTAAGCTTGCACCGTCAAAAGACCCAACCTTCTGCTTCCGACTGTTTAATTAACCCCGGAAGCGCACCTGGAGGTTATTAACTGTATAATATTTGACAGCATTAATTACGTATAAATACACAATTTAGTTACGTATGTATAGTATGTTATTTACGGGTACAGGTATATCCCTCGCAAAATCGGGGTTAGACATTCAAAATATTGTAAATGAAGGTGCTTGCTTGTTACTATGTACTCGAATATGCAATTTACAACCTGTATAGACTACCCTAACCTCACAATCGCCTTGTATAACTTGAGATTCTTACAACCTTCAGCCTTACTCGTATACCCAGATAACTAGACGTATTGTTGTGATATTGATATGTCATAGTTTGTGCCCGAGGAAGGCATTACACGCGCAGCAAAACGTCAGAACAACTGTGAACTGTGTTTATATTGTTATGGAATAAATTGAATTGAATTGAAACATTTGTCGCACCAATGTCCCTTGTCTGAACTAGCATCAAACAAATATAGTACCAAATCAACAATACGTCTAGCCAAGTAGACCACCTGGTTTGTGGCACTAAAGTCGTTTCTTGAAACATTGTAGCAAATATCAACGGTAGAAGATCAACGCTCTGAAAACTTTGACAGGCACTTGTTTTTATTCAAATATAAAATAATGATAAGTTAATTAGGGTAATTCCGGGGTAGATGGCCATAAGGGGGAGATGGCCAATCGAAATATTTCATGGAATCAGTGACTTGATGTTGCGAGTTTTCGTTTAGGTCGCTTCGCGTCGTGCGTAGGAAGGAGTACGGTTGTCATTAACAATTAGGCGATAAAAAAGCAAAAAGTGAGTAACATCCTCTTTGATTATTCGGACTAGTTTCAATATTTTTTTAAGGGTTCGTGTTTTACCTGGTTATGATGTTAGTTTCTTAAAATAATGGTGTTTTTTGTAATTTTTTGCAAAGCATAATATGAGTCTTATAGTTCTAAGGTCAAATTTAGGAAAGTCGTCTCTTGACTTGTTTTTATTTAAGGTTTGGTTATCTCTCCCGGAAGAAAAGTAGAGATGGCCACTGGCTAGTTTTAGTCGGTATGCCACATGAATAACATTTTGAATAAATGAAATGAAAATCAAAAAAAAATACAAGAATATACAAATCACTGTCAGTGTTATCATTGATAAAAACTTTAAGTTTACAAGCTTACAATTTAACGGCCTCCGTAGCCCAGTTGGTAGTGACCTGCCTACGAAGCTGGAGGTCCCGGGTTCGAATCCCGGTCAGGGCATTTATTTGTGTGTTTCACGAATATTTGTTCCTGAGTTATGGATGTTATATATGTATATAAGTATCTATATGTATGTATCTATTATATATATCATCGCCTAGTACCCACAACACAAGCCTTATTGAGCTTACCGTGGGCCTAGGTTGATTTGTGTAAGATTGTCCCGCAATATTTATTTATTTATTTATTTACAATTAATAGCTGCGACGAATTTCTTCCGGTTTCAAAAACTCGTCAATAGAATTGAAACATTCGTTCTGTAGCCAAAATGTAAATTTTCCTAAAGAGACAGGCTTTCAAACTCTCTTGGGAGGGCATTTAATATTCGAATAGCCATCGGATAACAACTATTTTGAAATAATTTAGTTTTGACTTTAGGTAGGCACAGGTTATCCGGGTACCGACCGAGTATTAAATTGGCAAACGTTACTGTTTCTAATAAATAAATCTGGATGGGATTTTTTAAAAACACACATTTCGTAGATGTATATTGATAGTTAGTAATTTTAGACCGGGATCCCGAGATTGGAAGCCCTAGCAGCAATCCAGGAAAGCTAATAAGAAATAAGTTTCTGTCAAAAATTACATTTTTGTTACAAGCTTTTATTGCCGACTGTAATTTTCTGTATACCGTCATCAACTACTCATCGAGACGATTCTAACGAGCCCAGACTCAATGGGGCTACGTCGGTTAAGTACTGAATTCCCATGGCCACCTTCTGTCTCCATCATCAGATCAGCTCGATGGTACCATAATATTGAATTGCCACCCAAACTATACCTTTACCCAAAATTACAGCTCAATCAGTTGAAGATATCTGCTTCAAAATTGAGTTGCAAGATTCCACCCGAACAAATTACATACTTACATTCATCGGCCTTATACATCTATAAAAAGATGATTTAAACAGCGTCCATATTAGAGTTGCGGCACTTACGTACGTGGCTCGTCAGGCCGATACGGGAGCGACAGCCACGACCACATAATTGGCAAGTAAATGTCCTGTCCGGAGATGAAAGAGGAAGAGCAGCGCGTTGGTGTCTTAATTCGCGTCTATAGGATAAGAGATCGATACTTACATACATTGCAAGTTAATAAAAAGCTTGTAAAATAGATCCAAAACAGAGCCAGCTCGACGTGTAAACGAAGGAAACTGCCGCGGCTGTAGGACAAATTATTATGAGACATCTTCGAAGACTGGTTTCAGTGCAGTTTTGGCTTCATAAGAATTGCACCGAATTCGAGGATACGTGCTTAAGAATGGAAAAAAAGACGAAAAACATAATAACTAAGAGAGTTAAGTTATGGCCATCTTTCCTGTGACATTATGGTCATCCATCACACCTTGGGAGAGATGGCCAGTCGTGATTATTTTTTCAACAGCTTTTTTCGAGATGATTCCGATAGAAATTATACTTTTTTTGTTTAATAAGTAATCCAAAGTTTATTAAATAAAGTTAAATAAGGGATAAACATTTATTTCGTAAAGTGTAAGCTGTTACTTTAACAGTGTTCCAAAAAAACTATAACCAACTACCCCGGACTTACCCTATGCTTAAGTAGTTATCAGTGCTTAAATTTAAAATTTAAACGCAGAAGTTAAACCACACTATCTGGAGATAACTTACAAAGTTGAGGAAAGCCTCGTTTTCGACCATAGTTTTCTACTATGTCACTGAATCAAATTGTTATAGATTGGTACTCATTAGACGCATAATTTCATTTTCTTTAATTTCTTAGTGAGTAACTTTTTGCTAGGATGCAATGCACCGTTTAGAAGCTACGGTTGAGAAACCAAAAAAAACCTCTAAATGTTGAGGATTTGTGGCTGCCAAAAGTTGTCCCACTGTTGTTTGTGACCAAAGTTGTACGGACTAGCATATATATATAAAAATAATTTTTAGGCAAGCCGATAGGAATCGGCTTGTAATTGGGCGCTCCGCCACTGGTCGGTACCTATGGTTTTACGTTAGGTTATTTTGTGAAATGCAGTTCAAATTACATCTCATAGAGATCTAAACTCGTATAACATTATATTGAGGAGCATTGAATTTGCGCTAATTATTCTGAAGGGGTGTCAAGTTTGTATAATTATAAAACCGCAAAAAAATGTAAGGTTAAAATTACGTTCGAGAGGTATTTTTTAAATAATATAACTTCAATTGTGTTCAAAATCGACATCCGAGGGCTCGAGGGGCTTTTTAATACAAATTAGAGGTTGTATTAAAAAAAAAGTAGCCGCCTCCTTCAAATTCTTTAAATATGGACCGATTTCGTTCAAAATCGATATCTGTAGGTTCGAGGGGTTGACGAGGGACTCAATTTAACTCCACACATACTTCTCAACGCTCCCATTTCTACTGCATTCACTCGACTTTGATGTCTTTTCTGCCACACCCAACTTTCGCTATAAGTGTGGGCACCAACACTCCCCTATGCACAACAACATACTTATGAAATACTTGAAAATTAATCAAATAATTATAAGAAAGAATGCTATGAAGCATGTGGTGTTGCGTTCCTGGTGGTGAGTAAGGTCGCCAGAGCTCCCTAGGATGCGCTGCGTTGGGAGTGAGGGACCTGCATGTCTCTATCTGCCAACACAGCGAATCCTCAAGTAAATAAAGGGACGGCATCGCGCTTGTGATTCTTCTGGAGTCACAAGTTCCCATTGGCTACGGTACCTGCTTAACATCAGGCAGGCCGTAAGCTTGTTTGCCAACGTCGTTGTTTAAAAAAAAATGTATAGCTACTTACCTCTCCAATCATGCAATGGCAACCCTAGGACTCTTGAACGGTTACGCTAAGCGGCTGCGTAAATTCTAAAGATGAATGAATCTTGCCTACTGAGGGGTAATCAGTAATCACGTAACGTTCCGACCGCGCGTCGGTACAATTTAACTGTCTTTTCCATATAAAAAGTGACATTTAGACCTACCTGACGCGCGTACAATGCGTTACGTATCGACCTACTGGTTGTAGTTCTTTATACTGAACCATATCCAGACAGTCCATTCTACACGCAGGTGAAAGAATTGGGAATGGATGAAAATTTTAGAAACACCTGATTTTTTTTTGGTGATTGGAATAACCTTCCTTAGCACCAGAAAAAAGTAGCAGACTTCTAAGATGCGTCAATAATTTTTGAAAAGTATAAACAGTTTCCTTACTTACGTTTTGTGGTTAAGGACGGCGAATGAGACAATTTCCTTAATCCGTCTCATATTACATAAAAATATCATAAAAATCCGTGGTAAACTGACACTGGCAATGATATTGACAGCTGCAGCAGCTATATTGGTCATTGCCAGGGTCAGATATTTAAAATATTTTTTGTAATATGAGACGGATCAAGGAAAGTGTCTCATTCGCCGTCCTAACCACAAAACGTAAGTGAGGAAACTGTTTATATTTTTCAAAAAAATTGACGCAGCTGACAAGTCAGCAATTTTTTCTGGTGCTAAGGAAGGTTATTCCTATCACCAAAAAAATTATCAGGCATTTCTAAAATTTTCATCCATTCCCCATTGTTTAAATCGGATAAGCGGTTACGGAGATTACCCATTACACATACAAACGTACAAAATCATAATTTTCCTCGTTATAATATTATAGTACCTATACAGTACTTATAGATAACAATATAGACAGACAATCTCGGAATCTTACGTCGCGTACGAAGGACAAAGGCCCAAGGCCCGCCAGTACGTTAATTAGTCATGAATCTTAATCAGAATGGTAATGCCAGCAGTGGGCATTGTTATGTGACGTCACGGTCGCTCCGCCGGAACGGCCCCGCTCGGTCGGCTGTGGCGACAAAGGCCTTACCACGACTTTGGTCTTAAGCGACCTGCGACCAGCGTTCTATCTGTTCATTGCGCGTGATCCCACCCAACTAACCACAGTGCGTTGCGCGTCTCGACCGCGCAATGAACAGATAAAACGCTGGTCGCAGGTCGCTTAAGACCAAAGTCGTGGCCAAGGCGTTAAAGTCACAGTAAATAAACTGATTTATCTAAGGTACTAAGGTTATTACCTATTTATATTATAAGATAACAGATTTTTTGACTGATATACCTACGTATTTGATAAATATTGACATACCCTGCACTCTTTGTTTAATTTCATTATTATATTTCTTTTGACCTATTTAATTTAATTAATCATTTTTCATGACATGTGATATAACTAATATCTGTTGACATCCTATACTATTATAAATGTGAAAGTTTGGATGTTTGGATGTCTGGATGTTTGTTACCCAATCACGCTTAAACGGCTGAGCCGATTTGGATGAAATTTTACACGAAGATAGTTTATAGGTAGCCTGGATTAAAATATAGGATAGTCGCAGGTGGAAACTAGTAGTAAATAAATTCTAATGAATAAACATCATTCGACCAATACATTTGTATGCAGACAGGCACCACAAGTGATACGAAAGCTAATGTAATGTAACACCTTATACTTACCTATTGTGAGCGACAGACCTCGCAAGACCGTAGCCTTAGGTGAAAATGTAAGGCCAGGTGCCTCAGGGTCACTCTGACCACATAATTGTACCTATAAGGGTTGAAAATTGTACGAAATAACGCCATAGTAGACTAATTAAACTATGCGACCCAGATTGAGTGGTACGCTATTTTATATTAATATACGTACTGTGAGTACAGACGTATTTGATAGCTTAAAGTAAAGATAAAGGTACCAGGTACCTCCGGTAATTATTTCATAAAGATCGATAGAGGGAGAGCCCCTGATAATCGAAGGAGAGACGGCCAAAGTAGTTTGTAAAGAAACCAACTCGAGACTATATCCCGATCTAGTCCGTGAACAAGGGACATCGGTGACTAGAGTTACTAAATGAGTAAAGTAAATTCTAGATTAAAATGTATCAAGGTTCTGATGTAATATTGCGAAAGAGTTGCCAATTTCGAGTTGATTTCTCTGATTGGCTAAAAAGATTGGAGCAAAAAGTCAGACTTACGCTACCAAGTAAATGAAAATGTGAAAATTGACGGTCTCTACCGGCCATAGTGTCGTAACCAAATGAGGTACGAAGACAATTAGGGTACCGTTAGAAAGGTAAGGTAGATGCCCTTACGTATGTATGATTACTTTTTAATACCAATGTTAATTAAAGCCATTAGGACCTGGCGAAGCTTTTTAATGTTACAAAACTTCGCAGTTTTACGTAATTATCGAGTTTCCCAATTTAAACGAGAAAAGCGGGAGAACTAATAGATATTGCAATGTATCTATAGCCCAGAAATAGTTCTTTTGAAGGAAAATATGTGAAAACCCTTAGGGTTTCCCTGAAAACCAAGAAAACGTGAAAAGTAGTTTTTTGATAGTAAAAGTGGGGCGAGGCCTCGTAAATTGAAAATCCTGAAAGCGCCCTATTGGCCTAATATTGTATAATTTTGCTGGACAGAGATCCCATTAATTTAGTGGACTTAAGGGGTATAAAACAGGCTACATTCGCCGGTCCAATTTTTGTTCGTTCAGCCCCACCAGTGGGAGCTCCTAGGAAGCAGAGGAAAACTTAAGTAGGGAAATTGTGATAGGAAGTAGGGTAAGTAATAGCCAGTAGTTTTTGTCTCTTTTTATATTACACCATTTCACTTTATGTTCATCAATAGTAGTTTATGCTACTGATACATAATGAGAGGCCTTAAAACACGAGTGTTTTAAGGCCTAATTATGTACAGTTGCATACACTACTTTATCTAAACACATATCATAAGTACTCTAATATGGGTTCAGAAGCCGTAGGAAAATGACCTGCATTGCTACGAGTGCTACCTGTAAGTTATCTTTGAAAAAAAAAAGTGAAAATTTAAAAAAAAAGTAAGAAAAAGTAAAAAAAAAGTTAAAAAAGTAAAAAACAGAAAAAAAAGTGAAAAAAAAGTTTAAAAAGTAAAAAAAAAGTAAAAAAAGGAATAAAAGTGAAAAAAAGTAAAAAAAAGTTTAAAAAGTAAAAAAAGTTAAAAATTAAAAAAAAGTAAAAAAAATATGTTAAAAAATAAAAATTAAAAAACATGATAAATTGACGTTTTGTATCGATAACTGTTTTAATATCTATAGATACTAGAATAGAGACCCACTTGAGTTTTGACAGCTGTTCCAAATTTAAACTCATAACGATACCAAAATCTGTACTGTAATAACATTACACTACAGATTTTACCTACTAGCGCAGACAAGAAAGTTGTCATAGTAAAATTGGTTATAATAATGCTGGTCATAACCGACGGTTTCTGAACGCATTTTAGAGCACTAATGATATGTGCGTAGATAAAGACAAGTATTACATTACCATCCCGTCCTTCCACAGTGCAGCTCAGTCTGCGGGATTAGTGCTCCCCAAGAGCACCTGCGCTTTCAAAGCGCGTTACGGCCGTTTTTTAAGCACGCTTGAGTGGTTCAACCGCCGCGGTTCACCCGCCGCGGTTAACCCGCGCGGTTCGCCCGCCGCGTCTTTTAAAACGCCCATTGTTAGGTGACTGTAGGGTCGCGAAGGTCGAGCTCTGGCCTGTCGCACATCGACCCCGTCGACGCCATGCGTCGTTCACACCTATGTTGGACAAATAAATCTTTGAAACTATTTATTTCTATTACTATCATTTATAGACCTGCTGTTATTACAAATTTTGTTAGATTGTAGCTATTTTATTGTGTTTGTTTTTACCACCACCTATTTATACTACCTTTTATAATAGGTACAGTCGACTTCAAAAATATGTATACAAATTTGCACCTTATTCCATTTTAATAAGGTGCAAAATTGTATACATCTCTTTGACGTCGACTGTACCTATACCTACGTTTATTACAAAGTCTGTGAGAGCTTGTAGCTTTGTTAGTTTGCATGTAGGAAGTAATCTCCGAAACCCCTAATCCGATCCTTAAAACGATTTCACTGTGTATAGAATCGGCATAGTCTTTACTGGATAATCATTGCTATATTTTATCGCACGGGTTTGCCTGCATTATTTGAAATACGGGAGAATATACGCATATTGCAAATATATATAGTGATGAATATGCATCATCTCCGCTACCCAAAGGTTGTCTGAGAGAAATCACTCCAGGAGCGATAAGACCGCATTTTGACCTCTAGTTGAACCTCCATGTTCTAGGTAAATATAACTACTGTATAAGTTATTGATGGTTGCATTAAAGTGTATTTGTATTGTAGGTATTGTAAATATGTTGTCTCCGGGGACGCTTGCTAACAATTCTGCAAATAAACATACTTATTCAAAGTTATACATTATCACGCAACAGTAAGAAAACTCTGTCTGTACTCAACTAAGTAGTTACTTAATTAAAGACTAGGTATTTAATTAAACTCATTATAAGTATAATGAGTTTAATTCAATACCAAGTCTTTAAATAAGTATATTAAATAACTCGAAAACAGGGTACCTTCTGTGTTATAGTCCAAGCATTGCCCTGCAGATACCGTTATCAAAACAACATCAACATAACTACCATTCGAATAGCAGAAGCCACTCATACGCATAGCTTTCTAAATCATTATATTCAAACAGTCTCCGCCGCGCCGGCGGCATGGCATCACGTCTTACCCCTTTTATACAGACTCGAGGTCACGATCAAACCATTAACGCCGTCACCAAGTATTTTTGTTCGTTACGAAATGACCACGTCATCACCGATTACCTCATACCTACCTATTATTAGAACTACGTAAGTCAGCAATTCACGCCCTAGTAACGAACTCAACGTGCAACAAAACGAACGCGTCCACAAAAATGAGAAAATACGTTCTCTGCTATTTCCTCGCGACCCTATTCGTTGCGGACTGTTACAGGATTCTCGGTGTATTTCCATCGTTGGATCGGAATAACTATCTGGCTTACCGTGGTTTGTTTAGAGAGTTAGCTACGCAAGAGCATGAAGTCACTCTGATTACTCATTTCCAACTCCCTAATCCGCCGGCTACGTATAAAGAAGTGTTGTTAAGTGACCAAAAAGTGTATAAAGGCTTATCCTTTGAGTCTGTGATCGTGAATGAAGTGTCGCGTGTACCGTTCGAGACGCTAGTGTCGACTAAGAATGGCAACGATGATTGTAAAAAGCTAATGAGCAACAATCAAGTGCTACACATGATCAGGACACGACCTCGGTTTGATGTCGTTTTGGTGGAATCGTATAACAGCGACTGCGGCATCGCATTGGCAGCCAATCTGAGCGCTCCGTACATAGCTTTCAATCCCCAGCCCGTTCAACCGTGGCAGTACAACAGGCTGGGAATCAATTTCAATTCCGCTTCCGTGCCTTTAGCTGGGCTTCCGTATGGCAAGGACCCTTGGTACTTCGACAGACTGAAGAGCTATGTTTTGTACCACATCAGCAACTGGGTATACTATGTTGGCTCCCAAGTGACCGACCACGTTTATTTGTACAAGTATTTGGGTGACGATTTGTCGGGTTTGGAGAGCATCGCGGCGAACGCTAGTTTAGTATTTGTAAACACGCACCAATCAGTGTTTGGCGGGGTTGCCAGGGCTGATAACGTTATTGACATTGGGGGTATTCACGTGAATCCTCCAAAAGCATTACCGACGGTTAGTATATTATTTATTCCATTTATAGTACATTACTGCAGACGCCGGGAAAGAAATGCCATGAAAATTAGTTTGATTTGAGGAGTTTTTATTTATTTATTTCATTGCATGTTTGAGAAAAGCACTATACTTACATACATGCCTGGCCGTGAAAAGGGCTTGCCGGCTTCGTATGACTATCCGCTACTCACCCGGGCTTAATTTTCATGGCTGAATGCCGTGATGCTGTGCCACAAATAGTGGAACAAAATTTTTAAAAATTACTACCCGGCCTAGGCCTTCAATTTCGTATGGAATTCGTTTACAGTTCTCTCGAGTTGATCCGTCCGAAACGTGATACTTTGAAGCCTGATGTAGCCCACGTAATGACGACATTATTTCATTGCATGTTTGAGAAAAAATCATTACATTGTTGTACCCGTGTTGTGTTGGGATGGAATCATAGCCCCTTTCTTCCCATGTAAGTTTAAGAGTTTAAAATGGCAATAGTGTTGAAGTGAGTCATGAGCGATGGGCTAGCAAACGATCACTAAATTTCTGTACAATCTAATTTAGAAGCTATCGCGCTGCCTAAACCTTATTAGGTACCGTAAACCCGGGTTACATTGCCCATCCGTGAATAAACACTAATCCAACCTTGAGCTTACCGTGGGCCTAGGTTGATTTGTGTAAGATTGTCCCATAATATTTATTTATTTATTTAATATTCTTACAAACAATACCACACGCTAAAGCAACGTTTGATTTAACGTATCATAAATAGTTAAGACAACAGTCATTAAAATAATAAGAGTTTTAAGGATGGGCAATGTTACCCCCCAGGGCCAAAGTAACCAGGGTTTACGGTACATAAGATTATTTAGAAAAATCGAGCATATTATGACACGTAAAAACAAGGGCAGTATTATGCCGGAAACATAATTAATTAACTAAATAACTAAACCAGCAGTACAGCCTTTCTCTTTGATATCCTACATAGACGAAGAAACGTAGACGAATCTGTGCGTTATAATTATAACTTTCATGGTATACCCTATTTATATGAGGTTTATGTGTGGGCATATGGAACCAGATGTAAGACCGACAACATCACATGTCATCAGCGTACAATATCTTCATCGGAAACTCACACACGTCAGAGCTGACGTAAATTAAAACGATTCTCTATCTTCCAGGAAATTGAACGGTTTATAAACGAAGCGGAGCACGGCGTTATATACGTTAACTTGGGTTCCACGACCAAGGACTCGACGTTGCCAGCTGAAAAACTAAGTGAACTCTTATCAACATTCAATAAATTGCCTTTGAGAGTACTCTGGAAATGGGACGGAGGCAGTATTGAAAATTTGCCAAGAAACGTGATGACTATGAGATGGTTTCCGCAATACGACATTTTAAGTGAGTCGCTTAATAGTATTTAAGTTATTGTTATGACCAGCTGTGAAAATAGCGGAATAATATTAAAAGGGTCATACTTACACAGATTTAGGTTCGCGTCATGTGGACATTGCCAAATTTAAGGGCTACAAAGCCAAATTTTCATTATTCCTTAATCCGCATAAACGGCGTTTGCTCTTCTCTTATATACTCGTGCATATTATTATGCGATAAAAACATTATTTATATGCACGTAACTCTAACTATTGACCACAGAAAAGACAGATTTTGTTTTAAACACTAAGTATTTAGTTATGACCCAAAATGCTGCAACATTGCCCTTGAAAGTACGCGTGAAACATATTGAAATTAAAAAAACATTGACTTCCAAGCACGCGGTCTTCAAATATAATTGTATTTGCCGACATGACGTTATTGATGAAAAATATCAACTGGTTGAAAGCAATTTTATTGCACTCCGAAACATCCACGACGTATTTATTTTCGTTCTTGGATTTATTTAAAGTTGGTGGCACCATTCCACTAGTTATAATCCCTGCCGTATTTTATCTACCTATCTTTTGTAATCTTTCTTACTCACGAACATCTATGCTATAAAAATTAAAAGTAACCTTGATAAGTAAAGACAAACAAATACAAAAAACAGTATAAATACATATGATCTTTTTGATAAGATCTACAAAAATAGTAGGTACGCTTCATTTCTTAGTTGAGAGGAATTCACTTTATATTATGTAGGTAAGAATGTAAGTAGGAGTGAAAGTAGGTTTCAAATGACTTCTCGTGCTGACGAGTGGCTTATAAAACCAGTTATTTCCTAACTTATTATATTAACTTAAAATAACATTTAGGTATTTGGTGGTTCATTCAAAGTGATCATTGATAACGAACGCGTATGGCGGTATTTAAATTATACTTCTGGAAGTAATAGGCCACTGGTAGAATATGCCAAGAAAGTAGTCTACCACTTTTCGATTCTATTGCGTGTGCATGGTGTATATTAAGGTTCAAAACTGATAGATTTCACTTTCTTGGCTTACTGTACACTACTTATGCCTAAATACGTATGTTAATATTGTCAATAGTCACCAATTAACAATGTTATGCCATCTCCTTAAATCATTAAATTATGTTATGCAAATTTACTCTGCGTCCTTCAGAGAAGAGTCCTTCGAGAGCATGGAGTTTAATTAATTCACATAAGCATATGATAGATTCACAGACTACTGCGTTGTATAGTATCTTTAAAACGGTTTAAAGTACCTACTGATGTGCCGACGGAAAGTTTCCTATGTTGCGAAATGTTTCTGCAATTTAACATAGGAAAATTTCGGAAACTTTCCTCATTTTTGTATGGGAATTGAAACTTTCCATTTCCAACATGGAAATTTACGTACTGAGAAGCATAACACTGTAACTCTTATACATAGTGTATAAGAGTTAATTTTTTATGCTTCTCAGTACCTATCTAAATTTCCTTAATTTCTTGTGAAAATTTCTAGAAATTTCCGAGAACGTTTCGAACTTTTTGGAAACTTTCCGCAATTTGCACATCACTAGTTTAAAGTAAGATATTCTGACATTGGCAAAACGATTTAAATTTTTCGTCCGAATTTGATGAAAGTAGGTAAGATGGAATATTGTAGCTCTAGCTATGATTCCGTAAGATCCTTATCCAATTCTTACGAAAAATAAAAATAGGTTCGTAAATGGTTTCGTACATCTAAAATCAGCCAATGCTGATATGGTATAAAAAATCCCATAAAAAACATTCTACGTAAAAAATAGGCCAAGTCTCGAAACTCTTCCACAGTAAAAAGTGGTGAGATATAATAAAGTAATAATAAAGTGGTCAGGCATACTTATTCATCTTTATTTGCTTGCTAAATAAAATTCTGCAAGTTGGGAATCACACAACTTTACTGCATTTACAAATTTTTGCATAGGTACCTAAAACTATGCACTTAAGTGTGATTGCCAAGTCACAAAATTTTATTTAGCAAACAAATAAAGATTAATAAGAATGCCTGACTTGGCTCCACGAAATATCTCACCACTTTTTACTATGGAAGAGTTTCGAGACTTGGCCTATATTTCACATAGTTTTTTTTTATGGGATCTCTTTTCTTTTTGTAGACTTTGTATGGGAATGTTATTTTACCAACCGCAAATAACGTTTGTATAGTTTTGCAGGAAGCAACTGCAAAATTAACATTGTAATCGCATGCATTTGTATAGGATTACAAAACTTACTTATGCAGTTTATATATCTCTGAAACGTGACTGAAATTGCAACATTGTTAGGTTTTTTTTTAATTATTAGGCTAAAAACTAATTACGTTTGAAATTTAGAGCTTGTGGGTCTGCTAGAAGTACCTTAGAATTATGTTGATCATCAGTCTTAAGTGAGTATGTCAGTGACAAAACCAACGAACTTTGACGGACAATAGTTCTTAACCCATTCACGGCCACGCTACGCTCGTAGCGCTACGCCGTAGTCCGTAGCAGCTTAAACTCCGTATTTAGCGAAAAGCGCTCGTAGCGCTCTGACGCATGTGTGTCGTGATCGGCGCTGAATGGGTTAAACTAAAAGTTCAAATTGAATGCTATTGACATTATATGTAAACCATATTATATGTAACATGTAGGGCATAATTGCCCTACATGTTGCTGAAAGCACAAAATAACAGGATGTTGAAAATGGCCTGAATGGCTTCGAGAAAAGGATGGTACGGCCGTGCCTTTGTTTTGCTCGACCTGGCGGGGGCACTGCCGTGCCCACAGGTCATCCAGTCACTACCTACGTCACGAAAGTTACCCATTAATATACGTAATATTGTATATGTCACCGTTAGATTGTGAACACCGTTTGTTTATAATCTAACTCGCGATATTATAAACTGACGAAAATTTGTGAACTGTCAAAACCGTTCACAATTTAACGCATTATTTTTCGTTAGTTTATAAACTATCAATGTCGAATCGTCAAATTGTGAACTGAGATCAAATCGGCGTGCTACGGAACGTACACAAAGACTAGGTAGGTTAGGTTAGTTAGGTATCTTCATTTGCCCGAAGGGCCAATAATAGGAGCCCCGCGCAGCGGGGCTCCGTCGACACTGCTGGATGCCGAAATAAATGGAATAAACAATCATGTTCAGACGTAAGTGGAAACTGATGAAAGTGGAATAAATTCGCTTAACCAAACAGCGCACAGGTTGCGTTCCGAATCAGGCAAATTTGATTTAGTTCACAATTTGACGATATGACATTGTTAGATTATAAACTAACGAAATTGAATACGTAAAATTATGAGTTATTTTGGCAGTTCACAATTTAACACTTTAAACTCTCGCGCTTTGTACACATATTTAAATACTGTTTAATCCGGGTCTAACGCGATATTTATTTACCTTTATTCACAATATTCCGTCAGTTTACAATATAACGGGTAAGATTATAAACTGACGGTTTTCACAATCTAACGGTGACATATACATAACTTTCGTGACGTAGTGGACCAAATTAAATTGCAATGAAAGTTCTTAGCAAGGTAATTTTTTTTCAGAAAGAGCTAAAGATAAATTGTTCTTTAAATATTTTCCGTTGCTTTCCAGAACACGAAAACGTCAAAGCCTTTGTCTCTCACGCCGGCATTCTCAGCACAATAGAAGCGATAGACGCCGGCATACCAGTGGTGGCTATCCCCTTGTTTGGAGACCAGTACGGCAACGCAGCAGCTCTCCAGGACGCTGGCGTCGCTACCATCGTCTCGTACCAGGATCTAAAGAAGGAGTACCTCTTGAACGCTGTTAACGAAGTCCTGGATCCGAAGTAAGTCAAAAATTAGTCTATAATGCTTTAGTTCGTAGTAACCTAGACTATGGGTCTTTTCTTTTAGAACCATGTAATAAATTGGCTCTAAATTCCCTTGACAAAATTCAGTCTAAAAGCCTCCGTATTGTTATTGGTGCTATGCGATCATCCCCTATTAATGCTCTCCAAATTGAATGTGTTGACCCGCCCCTTAATTTAAGAAGGCAGTACTTGTCTGACAGATTTCTTTTCAAACTAGGTGAAATAATGATTAGAGTAAAGGCAATTTGATGGTTGTTAATGCCATTATTCTAGTTATGAATGTATGTATGAAAGCACTTTATTGTATACAAAACAGGTTAAAACATAAGCATGATATGTAAGTAGGTACAAAGGCGAGGGTTATACGTCGACCGGTAAGCCTAGTGGGTAGTGACGATGCCTACGAAGCTGAAGGTCCTGGGTTCGAATCCCGGTAAGGGCAAATGTTTGTGTGGTGAGCATGAATAGTTGTTTCCGAGTCTTGGATGTCTTCTATATATTTAAGTATCTATAGAGTCTGGCCAGGGAAAGATGAGCCTTTTTTTATATGTTATCATTGTCAAATGTGTCATACGTCTTAAATTAGTATGGTGTCCTAATAATTACTAACGTTACTTTTTCTACTCCTGAACCGTTATCTGTCATTTATATAGGCTGTAGCTCAAATACAATGACACCACTAATAAGTCGTCGAAAAACTCTATGCTCTATGGCCCAAAAACGCACTGTTTAGCGTACTTTTTTGGTTCATACATTTTTCATAAAAGCACTGTTTAACTTTTTTTTAAATCGGCCGCTATATTGCAGTGGTGCCAACTTCATAAACAAATATTTCGAAATAAAAGTATTTATTTACGATTAAACATTTGTGTATTATAAATTATTTACTACAATAATAATAAATCATCTTCTATTGTGTATTAAATTACATGTTTTATAAATTCTTGGTATTATTTATGAAAATAAACAGTTCGAATTCGGTCCGGGTCCGGATTCTGTTTGGTTCGGATGGCAAGTGCAAACAAATTAAAAACAAAACAAACCATAAGCAAGAGGTGTCACATTTCCAATTTCCCACCAAAATACAGTTCAAAATGAAAGGACGAAAGATGATAAACTATTAGTCCTAAACTATTAAGATTTTATTCGTGTTTGTAAAGACAAAAGTGTACGTTCCTTTTAAAATGGTCGAAGAAATTAATAACTCCACCTACTGAAGTAATTGCGCGAGTAGGTAGCAAAAGTACGAATAGAAAATTTGCCGCCTGAAAAGTTTAACTATTCTGTAGTCTGCTATTTATTTTAAATTTGTCGTAGAAAAAGTATTGTATGCAACTGGCGTCTTTAATTGCGATGCTCGCCAAGGCTCGCATCGCAACCCACGCCACTCGCGTTTTAAGACCCTTCTTATAGAACAGTTGCATAAAATACTATTATTTGATATAAATTTACTACCTTCTGCTTGATCAGTTGCATTGTGTGAATTGAAGAAAATAATAATTCTTCAAGTAGGTATCATTATTTTATCGCGTCATACACAATGTTGCAAGTGTTCCAACACGCTGTTTTTAGGGTTCCGTAGCCAAACGGAACCCTTATGGATTCGTCATGTCTGTCTGTCCGTCCGTATGTCACAGCCACTTTTTTCCGAAACTATTAGAACTATACTGCTGAAACTTGATAAGTAGATGTATTCTGTGAACAGCATTAAGATTTTTACACAAAAATAGAAAAAAAAAACAATAAATTTTGGGGGTTCCCCTTACTTAGAACTGACACTCGAATTTTTTTTTTTCATTAAACCCATACGTGTGGGGGGGTATTTATGGATAGGTCTTCAAAAATGATATTGAGGTTTCTAATATAATTTTTTTCTAAGCTGAATAGTTTGCGCGAGAGACACTTCCAAAGTGGTAAAATGTGTGCCCCCCCCCCCCCTGTAACTTCAAAAATACGAAAATGATGAAACTAAAAAAAATATATGATGTACATTACCACGCAAACTTCCAGCGAAAATTGGTTTGAACGAGATCTAGTGAGTAGTTTTTTTTTAATACGTCATAAATCGCATTTTATTTTACGGAACCCTTCATGGGCGAGTCCGACTCGCACTTGGCCGCTTTTTTTTTAATTTGCCGCTCTTTTCTAGGCTCATCTTTCCCTGGCCAGACTCTATCAATTAAATAACAGTGTGTAAACTTTTTGTATATGTCCGTTTGTCCCTCAATAATTGTGTGTGTGTGTGCGTGTGTGAGTGTATGTGTGTGTGTTTGTTGTATGTGTGTGTGTTTTGTGTGTGCGTGTATTGAGTTGTGTAGTATCCACAAGGCAATTACGATCGTAAGAAACAGTGTCACAAATACCAAAGTTACTACTTTGATTTCGAATTTATCAGTTTTCTAATTAACATCGAATTTGATCGCAATTAGACCTTCAGGTAAGGGATTGAGTTTCTCATAATAATCCTACTTCGATTTGAAATTCGAGATGAAAGGAAACTGTGTGTAACCTTCTCAATGGCAGGTCATGGTTACGCTTTGCAGAATATTTACCTACCTATCAATGTAAATTCGATAATTTGTATATTCAAACCATTGTTTATTTAAGTGCCTAATCTGCTTATGAATGCTACCTGTTTTTTAGTGCTTACCTTTAAAGTTTTTTTATTGCCTTCAAAATAAATTAATATTTAACTTCATAGCTATCCGATGCGAATCTATTCTATGTTCATGTGTTTGATGTTTTTGTAGGGCAACTTAAGAGACGAAACCATAATTATAACGATAAAATATAGACTTTCTCAGAATAATTATTGATTTTGATAGCCCCTGAAGTTCGTACGTTTTCTAAATATTCCAATAACAGAGGTTTTTACTCGTATTCGTCCAGTGTGTGTGTTTTTCATTATGTATGCATTTGAGATTATTTGTGTGCATTTGAATTGCATAAAAGTAGTTCCTTCCTAAAGCATTTCTACCGTCCGAGGTAGAAGGTTCCAATTCCAACGATAGTCTTTTAAAAGTCGGGAACTAAAAAAGTGAGCTTTTTGTTTAATGATAATTAATGATTTATATTGTACTTTTCAGGACGCAGCAGCAAGCTAAGTTCATGTCAAAAGTGTGGCACGACCGCCCCATGTCGCCTCTAGAAACCGCGGTATACTGGACAGAGTACGTCGCTCGATACAACGGCTCGCCGAACCTACTAGCGACATCTGTGAACAAACCTTGGTACCAGCAACTACAATTAGACGTCTTGGCGTTCATAGCTATAGTGGCCTACATAATGTGCTACGTTCTAAGCAAAATCGTTGGAGTGCTCTGCTGTTGCTGCTGCGCTAGTACCGAGACAATCAGCGCTGATGTGGATGAGAGAAGAACTAAACGGGTGAAATTTGAATGAAGCGAAGTTGGAGGAAAATTGGCGGGATAAAGGAAAATACTGTACCACAGAGTACTTTGTTATTACTGTACTTAACAGACTGCTGAAATCAGCTATTCTTTATGGATTGTCAATATCAATACAATTGTTAATATTTGAATGTAAGGGAGAACTATAGTCCCCCGCGGCTATGAAGTCAATCCTGAGACATGCCTCTAGGGTTGAATATGTAATTTTTTCCTATGGTTGACATTGTCATTATTCAGAAACTTCATAGTTGCGCAATGTGTCAGGGTTGACTTCATAGCCGCGGGGGACTGTAATATGACTTCTCTATCATTGTTCAAGCGGCGTAAAATTAAATTAGGATCGAGTTTGCTTGTTCCGTGATAATGATAAGCTTATTTTCTTAATTTTTGTGAAATTATCAACTGGAATATTTAGTTATAAATAACTCTTATTGAGGTATAGGACCATTTTACTATGTGACTTCTGTGGTCAATGTGCTTCGAAGAAATGTGAAACGTTTTAGGCATAGTCTAACTGTATGTAACAAGTGGTGGTGGTAACCTACCTAATTCCGAATCCTAAAACGTTTATTTGTTTGAGCGCGAGCGTTGTAGGGCAAATGGATGCTTTATTTTTTTTGTATAGTAGGTACCTACCTAAGTCATAAACTCATAAAAAATCTGTTTCCAATATAAAAATGGATGGTGTCAACTTAATTTAATTTATTATGTTTGTATTTATGATAATAAATGCTTATTACCTTTA
This sequence comes from Epinotia brunnichana, assembly GCA_963854355.1. NCBI lineage: Eukaryota > Metazoa > Arthropoda > Insecta > Lepidoptera > Tortricidae > Epinotia > Epinotia brunnichana. Next base: position 20,544,103 of record OY977949.1, read on the forward strand.
TATATCATTTTATTTTCATCACAATATACTCGTATCAACACTTGCTTTTTTTGCAAAAAAAAAAAACAAAGTTATTGCCTTAAGGGGCTCCACGCGCTTTTTGACTACTTTTGATGAGTTTTGAGTTGATATTCCTCCGTCATTACAATAGATATATTTATGTTCGCATCGGTTTCTAAAGCTGTGTGTTTAATGTGAACATTATACATAAAAGTGGTACATTGTTATCTGGAAGAGGAATGAGGAAGCCCAGCCTATGGAGATAATTAAGTGAGACCCCTTTTCTTTTGCCCAATACGTAGTTTTGTCGTAGTTCAAACAGTAAAGATCACTGTACGACAAATGCTAGCGTCAATAAAAAATAAAATCACCTGACCTGTGCCATTATTACGTGCGGGAGCACGTAGTTAAGTACTAAATATGGCTAATACCCTGAGAACTTTACGGTTTCGATCTATGAAAACACAACAATATATCGATATCAGCCATATTTTTACACAAAAAAATAGGTTGGGTATTTTTTTTTTTTTTTATTAATTCATTAATAATCCACCTAAATTTAATACCGATACGGTAAAAAATAATGAAAAGTAATCTTCATAAATTCCGTAAAAATCAGGCGAAAATGGTATAAACTTTCTTTACTTTATAATTGACTACGTCTATATACGTTCTTTGGGATACGCGCATAATCCACTTATTTTTGTTAATGAATAAACCTTTCTATAGGCCAGATGAAATTCAATATTATCTCAAGGTCGTAAAGTATTTAATTAAAATGCCGTTATTTCCTGATGCATATATTTTTGGATTCAGGTAGTAAGTCTCCAAATTTGTGTACTCAAACATGTTTTCATTATAAAAATACTGATAGCATTTTCCTAACTTCCGGTCCATAGAATTATTGATTTCAATAGTACCTAAACGTTGTTTAAAATAACATTTAAAAGCCGTATACAAATAATTAGCCTGATATTGAATTATTTCCAAAAAAACCGTTATTTTCTCAGGGTATAATGGAGGAATCTCATTTCACATGTTAGAGATAAAGACTTATTTTTAAGTAATAATTTGTGAAAAGAATTTTCGCTTACGTTCCATTATGCCGCAGCGCCTCGTCACGCGTAGTGTTGTACCCGCTCTGAGAAATTGCCGGTTAATAAACAATCTCACGCCTGGGAGATATTGAAGATGGAATTGAATAAATATGAATATTAAGTATTTTCTTTTTCTTTCACACATACTGGCAAAAACAAATATTAAATATGTAACCATGTGGCGTGCGTTTATTATAATATGCTGAGTATAATCACCAAATTAAATTGCTGCTGGCTGCTATATACCAAATAGAAGTTGGTTTTAATTAATTTAGGAAATTAAGAATAAGCATTTCACATCGCACACGGCAACTAAAATGCCAAGATTCCTAATCCTAAGCAATGGCAAGTAACTACATATAAAATAACTAACTATATGATAGAGCGAGACAGGAAACAGTATGTTCCCTGTCTTGCTCTATCTTAAACTATAAGTTAGTATGCCGTTCGCCGCGCTCGGACGTTTGGAGACGCCTTATTGTATACATACATAGAGTCTGACCAGCGAGTCGTGACAGTGAAAAATTGCGGCAAATTTAAAAAAACGCATGCTGGTAAATCGAAATGTATGGAGCCGTCATAGGTAGTAATAACAAGTACGGCAAGGAAAAGGGCGGGAAACTTCGAGGTGAACGCGCGTGTTTTTCTCGAGTTACAAAATTTTTTATATTTATAGTGGTCAACGCAGGATAATTCATTTGTAAATATTATCAGTAGTTAGTTTTTATGTATTTGTGTATATAACTTCATAGATTTGGTAAGTTTTTGTATATATTTTCACCATGTATCCCCCTGTTGACCCAGGGGGAGGCCACTTGGTCCCTGATGTTTCACATACGGTCACTATTTATAGTGACCATGATAAGAAATCTGATGGTATGGACACTGATGCTAGTTCCAAATCTTCTGGCTTTAGGAAACGTAAGTCAGTAACTAGAAAAATATGCCGTCATTGTAATAAAAAGAAGCGTAGCAAAACTGCAGAAACAAATAGAGATAGAGATTCGCTCCGGGATGATTGTAATTGTCAGGATTCTTCCATTAAACCGGAAAGCATTCAAATTCAAGTCCCTCTCCCTCCTCCAGCGTCAGCTCCAGTTTCATCAGTACAGGCTCAGCTCCCAGTTACAGGTACAGACACAGTTTCCCAGCCCACAGACATGTTTAGGAAGCAGTTCATTCCTTCGGATTGTTCTCCTTATGTAATTCATATCCAGAAACAGCAAGAGTCGCCCAATGATGGCGCTTCTATTCACTCCATGGCTTTTGGGAACCTACTAAAAAAACTTAACTTTAAAAACATTGTTAATGGCAGTGTCAAACGCATTGGACGGAATAGAGTCACCCTTTCATTTACGAAATACCAGGATGCAAACGATCTTCTCAATGACAAAAGACTTACTGACAACAAATAAAAATCGTTTATTCCATCATTTCATGTGATAAGAATGGGAGTAATAAAGGGCGTACCAGCAGAGTGGTCTTTAGACGAGGTTAAAGAAAACATCAGTGTACCTGTCGGTTGTGGTGATGTTATAAAGTTGAGAAGACTTAATTATAAAGTCATGGTGGATGGTTCCCCCGTGTGGAAGCCATCTCAATCTGTAGTTCTTACATTTGATGGACAGGTTCTCCCGAAACGTATATTTATGTGTTACAATTCTCTCCTTGTAGATTTATATGTCTTTCCCACCATCCAATGTTTCAATTGCTGCCGTTTTGGACACACGCAGATGCAATGCAGATCAAAGCCGCGCTGTTATAAATGTGGGCAAGGGCACACTGGCTCTTCATGTAACATTGAGGAGGATTGTGCATCTTGTTGCTTGTGCTCTGGTCTTCATTTTGCAATAAATAAACGCTGTCCCGAGTTTGAACGCCAAAAGAATATTAAACTAACTATGGCCCAAAGTGCAATATCTTATGCAGAAGCATCAAAATTACATCCTTCAGTAACTAAACCTTATGCTGATGTAGTCATGGCTACTCCTCCATCCTTCCAGACTGTAATAAATAGTCCATCTCACACACAGACACACACAGCTTCACAGTCTTATAAAAAGACAGTTTTTCTCAAACCTAGAAATATACCTAAGCCTCAAAAGGGTTATGACTCTCAGGCACATCATAATTTGTCAAAAGACTACAATATGCAATCAGCTTCAGGGAATGGTAGTGCATTATTAAGTCAACCAAAAGAACAATCTACTAAGGATATCATTCTAGAAATCCTTAAGATATTTTCCAATAGTAATAGTAATATGAATTCAGAACCGAACATCATTGCACAGTTAATTAGTTTATTATCTAAAGTCTTCAATTTCAATAATGGCGAACAAATCCAAAGTTCTCCAGTGGAATTGTCATAGTATCAATAATAAGAAATCAGATTTACTTAATTTAATTAGGAAATATGATCCATTTGTTATTACACTTTCAGAAACGTGGCTCCGATCTGAGTCATGTTTCAGAATTCCTGGCTATTCATGTCTCCGTGAAGATAGATCGGATGGATATGGTGGTGTAGCCATTCTTATTAAAAAATCATTTAATTTTTCATATCATTCATTATCACATAGTAATGATTATTCCATTATTTCAGCCATTGTAAATAACATCTGCATAGTTTCAGTGTATATTCCTCATCCTTCATTAGTCATTCTTAGAGAAATTAGAAGCATAATATCATCCCTTCCTTCCCCTTTCATAATTTTAGGTGATTTTAATTGCCATCATCCTACATGGGGATGCATCAATTCGAGTAATTTAGGAGAAGAAATAATTGATATGGTTCATCATTTTAATTTGTGTATCTTAAACTCTGGAGCCCCCACGCGTCGATCTGCTCCAAATGAGAATCCTAGTGCCATAGATTTGTCAATTTGTAGTGCATCAATTGCAGTCTCAGTATTTTGGGAGGTCCTTCCATTTTCTTATGGTAGCGATCATTTTCCGATCTTAATCTCTTTCCCTTTCAAAAACAAACCACTGATTAAAAGATCACCGCTTTTGGGTTATAAGCTCCAGGAAGACAAATGGCAACATTTTAGAGAACATTTGGATGAAAAGTTGGCACATTTGCCCGAGGTGTCCCAAAATCATGTTTTGCAATCATCTGATGCTTTTGCTAAGCTTCTGATTGAAGTAGCAGATGAAGTATTTCCGTCTAGAAAGAAGTCCTCTCAGTTTGATATCCTCAGCCCGCCTTGGTGGGATTTTGAATGTACAGAAGCTGTTAAAAAAAGAAAACTGAGTGAGTTATTGTATAATGATAATATGAATGAGGAAAATTTTAATAGCCTATTAGCTGTCATGAAGGAAACAAAACAATTTTTAAAGAAAAAGAAGCTTGAGGGTTGGCGGTCATTTTGTGCATCTATATGCCCTAGTACTCACCCTTCCGAAGTTTGGAAAAAGATTCGGATGTTTAGGGGGGCCTTTGTTGAAACAAGTGGCCAAATTGATCATTCCGTAGCTGAACAATTCTTAAATAAATTAGCTCCTCCTTTTGTACCATTGCCTTTTCCTATAAGTGTCGAATTTTTTAACTTTTCCGATTTTGATAACAATGATATACAGCGATTTAACAGTCCGTTCTCAATGCTAGAGTTGAAGAGTGTGCTCATGTATGTCGTAGATTCCGCCCCGGGGTGCGACGGTATTCCATATTCGTTTTTGGTACATGCCAGTGATAATGTTTTAGGTTATTATCTGGACCTTATCAATGTTGTCTTTTTGACAGGTGATATTCCTGCCAAATGGAAAATACAATTAGTGTTACCACTTGTTAAACCAAATAAATCCCGTTCTGATCCAAATTCCTATCGTCCTATTGCTTTGTCATCGGTTATAATCAAAGTCATGGAACACTTGGTTAAAAATCGATTGGAGTGGTTTATTGAAAGTAAACGCTTATTACCAAATATTCAATATGGCTTTCGGAAGTCCAGAAGCACTTTAGATTGTGTTAGTTTGTTAGTAGCTGATGTACTTCTGGCATTCTCCGAACATGAGTCTGTGGTGGCTTGTTTTGTAGATATCAATTCGGCTTATGATAATGTAAATATTTCAATTTTAGTTAATAAGCTGTTGTTATTGGGAGTTCCAAGTCGCTTGTGTGTTTTGATTTCCGCTATGTTCTCTGAACGCTTTATCAGATTAAATTTAGATTCCGAAGTTTTATATAGAACAGTTTGGAAAGGGCTACCGCAAGGGTCTGTCCTTAGTCCTTTACTTTTTAACGTTTACACGTACGACTTACTTCCTCATTTGACTGATTCTATATCCGTTATTCAATATGCTGATGATATAGTATTATATTGTAATAATAAATCTATTCATAATGCCTGTGAGATTATGAACTGCAATTTACTACATTTGAAAATGTATTTGGATAAGAATGGCTTGGATCTGTCAGTTCCAAAATCTTCAGCAATTTTATTTTCTCCTAGAAAAAAATCCGTAGATGTCAATTTAACGTACGATGGATCTACAATTTCTTTCTGCAAGGAAGTTAAATATTTGGGAATTGTTTTAGACTACAAACTTTCAGCCAAAGATCATTGTAATTACGTGAGGAACAGATGCGAACGTTCATTAAATATATTGAGATGCTTGGCTGGTGTTTGGTGGGGGAGCCACCCATTCTATTTAAAACTAATTTATAATGCTGTCATAAGGAGCGTTTTAGATTATGACTCTTTCCTTCTTACTCCTGGTACTGAAGATGCCTTTAACATGTTAAATGTTATCCAAAATAAGGCTCTCAGGACAGTTCTTGGTGCGATGAGGACCAGTCCTGCCAATGCAATGCAAGTGGAGTGTGTGGATCCGCCTATTCACTTAAGACGTCAATTTCTAGCTGATAGATTTATTTTTAGGTCCATGCAATTCTCTAATCACCCTCTAATCAGTAAATTATCTTTACTTCACAATCACATACAGACATCTTCGTATTGGCGTAATAGAAGTCCTCCTTGCATAATAAATAGCTACCTTAAGTACCAGAGTTTAACTTCACCTACTGTCACATATCTCTCTCTTCCCATCTATGAAAAAGATTTTGATGCATTGACCATTGCTCCGCAAGTTTTTCTGGATTCTGGTGTCGTTAAAGACAGAGTAAGCGCAAAGCCAGTATTTAACAATTTGGTTGGTGAAAATTGGTCTGATTGGCATCACATATATTCAGATGCATCTAAAAGTTCAGCATTGAGCTGTGTTGGGGTTGGTGTATTCCACCAACAGTTTAATGCTGTACTTAAAATTAAACTCCCTCCAGAGTCTTCAGTCTTTACTGGGGAATTATTTGGCATTTTCAAAGCGGTGGAATATGTTTATATGTTCAATTTAAAAAACTCTGTAATTTTTTCAGATTCTAAAAGCAGTCTGCAACTTTTAATTAAATCATCTTTTAGAATGACTAATAATTATCCATTATTATATGAGATCCGAGCCATGTTGTTACAATGTAAATTAAAGGGGTTCATTGTGAATTTTGTCTGGTTGCCAAGCCATTGTGGCATCTCTGGTAACGAAAGGGCTGATAGTTTGGCTGTGGATGCTGTTGTTTCTGGCGATGTATCACCATATAAAAATTACTGCCATGATCTGCTCTTACTTCCCAAAAGGTATCTTCAGTTGTCATGGGAGTTTTTCTGGTTTTGGAGCAGCCTGGAAACAGGGGCCTATTACCATAGGATCCAAAGTGATATCCCCTTGAAGCCTTGGTTTTTTAATCAAAAAACTTTCAATAGACGTGAAATATCGTGCTTATCTCGTATGAGATTGGGCCACACGTGTGCTCCTTCTCATCTGGCTAAATTTAATATTATAAGTGAGCCTAAATGTGACTGTGGTGCTCAGGAAGCTGACGTCAATCATATTATGTTGTCTTGCCCGTTATACGATCGTACTGTTTTCTGGGAAGCCCTTCAATCTAAACATGTTCCCTTTCCCACTGACATTTCCTCTTTGCTTATTAACCTAGATATTTATAATATTCTGGCTAAGTTTATCTGTGAAAATAATATCAAACTATAATATAATTTATATTTATGTATATTTCCATTCCATTTTTTCTGCCTTGATCATCCTTTCCAAATTCCGATAATCCGATATCCGTTCCGAACTATTATTTCCTTCCCTTTATTCACTTGAGAATGGCTATGGGCACACGCCCGAAAGTCCATAAAAAAAAAAAAAAAAAAAAAAAAAAAGTACGGCAAGGGCTGACGAAGACTAAGCAGGGTTCTGACCTGGTACGTTGAGTGGCAGGATCCTTTTCCACACTCTTATTTGCACGTGCAAGTTCCAGATTAGAAGGTAACTTGACACGTAGGCAATAAAATAATAACAAGTCACGATAGCCGATGATTGGTTTTAATTAACAGTATTGATTTGACAACAAAATAACACGTGATGACTCCGATCTAAATGGATTGATTAAAAATAAAACGTTGGAATTTTAATTCATACTTAATCTATTTGGTCGTTTACAAATTGAATCTTACAAAAAACACTTGGGATCGTAACGATATGATCGGATTGATTCGGTCTAGAGAACCCTTTAGGAGTAAGCCTAACAATACATTAAAAACATAACATAGCACGGGTATCTTCTATGAGGGACTTGGGTGTTATTTTGGACTCGCAATTAAATTTTAATATACACATTGATCATTTATGTAAGCGAGCTTATAAAAATTTAGGGATGCTCCTGCGGATCGGACAGCCTTTCAGGCGCCCAAATACTTATAAACTATTATTTTATTCTTTTGTTAGCAGTATCCTGGAGTTTGGCTGTGTTTTTTTTTTTTTTAATAAACTATGGTTTTATGATCCAAAGACCCCGCGAGGAATAGCTTTGGTTCTTTTAACTTTAAAAAATATGTAACTTTAAAATATATTGGTACTATGAAATATAGTTTTCATATCTCATGCTCTGAAAGTGGGTCATTGTTGATCTAAAAAGTGTGCTGAAAGTGATACGTCTCTGCTCTAGAGCAGAAAAGTAGTGTATTCCAATTGGTATAAGCAGTATGCGGGAACTTATTCTAATAAATATCAATACTTACCCCGCCACTGACGAAGGTAGGTAAATAATTTAATTCTTACTAGTTCATGGAATTTATTTTATTAAATATAAAATAAAAGTTTATGTTGTAAATTCATTACTTTTATTTTAGCTAAAATATTCACTAGGCTCTATGAGGTGGTGACAAATAGAATACACCCACAAACCTTTTTTTTATCCTAAAGTTGTGCATGTGAGCTAAGGCAGAAACGCATACAGCCAACCTTCAACTAAATACTACTCATAAATACAAATAGTATGAAAATGAGACTGAGAAAAAGATATATCTCTCTCGCTCTCATTTATGGGTGCGCCGCACGAAGTACGGTGGGGTAGGTAGTCTGTTAGGGCTTCAAACGAAGGCGACGTTTTTAGAAGAAGAAATAATATGTTATTTAAAACACCGATTAATTCACCGAAAACGCGCGTAAAAAAAGTTTACATGCATTATGGTACTTGAAAAAAGTTAAAGGGCGGGGAAGCCAAACTAGTGCGAACTTTTTTATTGTAAGACGAATTTAATTTAAATACATTTTCGCGATTAAAATGAGTTCATCCAGTGATTTTGAAACCGACTTAACGCCTGTTTTGATCAGAACAGAAACCCAATCTATCGTGGAAGGCCTTTTACCGCAAATTTCAAGAAAGACATTATGAAATCATATACCGATTTTATAAAATGGCGGTCCGCATCCGCAATGAGAGTTAAATCTGTCTTGATCTCGAATCCCTCGGACCCTCAGCAGATATCGATTAAAGATGCACGCATTGTTTAGATAGTAAGATCAAAATGCCAGTTCAATCCAATTCTTTCTGGGGTTATTATGCATCGGTTCTAAGTAAGTTAATAAAAACATGCGGCATCTTTTTTTCGATTCTGAATTCTGACCTCGATTTGAAAATCGAAATGTAAGCAATATATAGCAGTATTGCTAGCAGTTTACTGAGAATATTCCTAGTAACATATATTCTATGTCTGGCACCATACGGAAAATATTTATTGTTGTGTCAGGTACAAGCAGTTTAGTTACAGAAAAACATTTTTTTAAACAAATCGGTTATAATACAAACCTTATTTGTTGAAATTTACCAGACGCGTCAGCTACTAGGAAAATTCTGACCTCGAGCAATGTTTCCAGCATTCACACATTGGTATAACTAGGCGTACCTACTTGTACATATAGGCTACAGTTTACCTCGTAAAATTGGCGGTATTCAATCAATGCTTATCGAAATGATACGAATGGTTGTGTTACTACCACTATGAATAATGAATTTATTTATTGGCTTCTCAGCCAACAGAAAATTTTCAAGATGGGGTGATTAAGATTATGTGCCACGATTTTTACTGTTTATGCCAACTTCTACGTCTTAAACGCCACAAACGCAAGCATTAAGTCCACTGATTTAGATGTTTTGGGGCGTATAAGCCAAAACCTTTGGCTGTTGTGGGGCGTATAAACCAAAACCCATAGATTGTACTTAAGTATTTGAGCATTTTTGTGTTAGGTCGTATGAGTCAACAAAAATTTAATACCCAAAATAACATGGTCGTATAAGCCATTTTTGATGGTCTTCGGTCAAAAATGGCTTATACTACCTTTAAATTTTGTTATCATTGTAACATACGACCCAAAAATTTCAAAACTTAAATTTTAAAACTATTACGACCAACATTTTACGAAAATCGTGTTGAAAGATGAAAAAAACTCGGGTCGTATAAGCCATTTTTTTGCGAATTTCGCTACTTCAACTTCATAGATCGATAGAGAAAAAAAAACTGAGTAAGGTGGCATTAATAAGTCATTTTTGCCAAAATGGTGGTTACGCCCTTTGAGTCTGCAGTTATCGATATGTGAGTATAAACCTGTTGTCATCATTAACTAAAGGAAACAACTTAGGAGCCTGTAACATGTTCATTTTATGAAAAGGATTTTTTCCTCGCAAATGTGTTGAAAAACGTCGTATGACACGCGTGAACTTTGATAATTACATCCTCGGCTCTATTATCACGCTCACCTGCGGTTCGCGTGACAATTCCGCCTCTGCGATGTAATGATCAACATACCTCACTTGTATCATAATGTACTATTACACAACACATGCTTTTAAATAAGTCTGTGAAAGTTATACTAACATTGGCTTTCCTAAATTGTGTCGCTTAACTTTAAACTCAGATAAATCCACTCTAAGCACTTGCGAGATAATTGAGAAAAAGCGATAGTAACCTTAATTCGGTGATTAGAAAGGCTGTATTTTTTTATTATGGCTACAGCATTAAAGCCATCCATTTTTTACAAAAAATAAAACACAAGATAGAGACCTCCTGAATCCTGATATAGGTAGGTAAGTACATGAAAACCTACTAATAGGAGGCCTCAACCACTATTGTAAAAACTAACTTAAGTTATCCTAAAAAACGATTTATGATTATGATTATGTATGACATGCGCAAGTAACTGTGTCTCTGTGTGAGTGAGCGTGAACCAATCACGGCGCACCGTTCTCGTTGCGCATGTGTGAGTTGCCTTATGTTTATTTTCTTTACATGTAGTAGTAAGAGACGTGGAGGGGATGAGGCGGCGAAACCGGTCCCGATAGAAACCGCGCTTGATACCCCTTCTATAGTATTTAGTGTTCTGTGATAAAACCTACCGTGCTAGGGCCTTTGATAGAGGTCGTCAAAAGCTACCGATTTGATCCCACGTATTTACAGACAGGGGTATTAATATACGTACATAAATATCTGTACAGGACTCTATTGTTAATAAAGGCGTGTACAGATATTTATGTCCTTTTATTTATGTATGTACGTATATTAATACCCCGGACTGTACTACGATAATTGTGTTTTTTTTCGAGCTCTACTTCTACTCAAATAATCTGTGTAAAATGCAGTCACATTTATAGGTTTTGGAGGCTGACTTTCGGGGAAAACTTGCAAATATCTTCGAGACCCGACTCCCGACCTGTTTACCTACATACAGCTTTGTACGGAACTCTCGGTGCGCGAGTCTGACTCCCATTTGACCGGGTTTTTTTTTTAAGTAGTTGGTCTGCTCCATCATCAGACCCTCAACAGTGCATGTACCGAAACTACTCGGCAAGCACTATCTATAGAACCCAAACACAGTAATATATAGATAAACGCCTTCTGGAAGTTCACTACGATGTTGTTCTGCTCCATCATCAATTCATCAGACTCTCAGTATTTCATGTACTCAAGCTACTCCGCTAACTGTATCAATGGAACCCAAACACAGTAAAATAGATATATGCTTTTTCAAAGTTCCTCACGGTGTTGTTCTGCTCCATGATCAGACCTTCAGCAGCTCATGTACAGAAGCTACTCGGCAGACACTGTCAAAAGAAGCCAAACATGGCATAAATCGTTCAAGCCGTTTTCCAGATAATTGGAATCATTCGTGTCAAATATTCAATACAGCGCCCCCTGGTCAGTTGACATATTTTATTTAAATGTAAGAACTATCCCTGATAAACCACAAACTCATCACCCAAAATCGCGTCAAAATCGGTCAAGCCGTATTTGAGATAATTGAGCAAAAATATAGAAAACGTTTAACGACAGACCTGGTGAGTAACGATCATAACACATATCTAAGAACCACCCCTGATAAATCACAACCCTTTTATTTCTGAAATTCGCATCTTAATCAGTTAAGCCGTTTTGGAGATAAATGGGAACAATGGTGTACGTACACAAACAAACAAACAAACCAGCCTCGCACCCTAAACGCATATATTACCTTCTCCGTTCCGTCGTGGGTAAAAAATAACATGTAAATTTATACGCGTACGAAGTTGCGGGCAGAAGCTAGTAGTATTCTTTAAGCTTATTATCATGTACAACACAATCATTGTATTTATATAGAATTTTAGTTTGTCGGCACTCAGTCAATCGCCTGCCGCCGCGCCGTACAAGGCCACTAATAAAATGAGAATAGTGACTGTTTTGTTAATGATTGTAGCGTGCAGTTTAACTTTTTGTGATGTGAACTCTTTGAACATATTAGCAGTGAATCCGTATCAAGGAAAGAGTCATTATTTTGCGTTTCAACCGTTGCTGCTTGAATTGGCCAAAAGAGGGCACCATGTCACGTCGATATCGTATTTTCCTCAACAACAACCAGTCAAAAACTTTACCGACATCTCTTTAGCTGGCTCAGTGAACATTTTGGAAGATGTATTCCCTATTGAAAAGTCATATGCCACCGTAGTCATGATCGGCCTATTCTTAGTTACCCACGGTACAGATAATTGTCGAGTTTTGTTGGAGAATAAAGAAGTACAGAATTTGTGGAAATCGCACGCAAAGTTTGATGTTGTGTTAGTTGAGCAGTTCCAAAGTGATTGTTCCTTGGGTCTGGCCCACATGCTGGGGGCGCCTGTAATCGGACTGACTTCACACGCGCCGATGCCATGGCATTTTGATCGCTTCGGCATACCACTCAACCCCTCATTCGTTCCATGTATGTTTTTCGAAGGAGGAACTAAGCCAACGTTATACCAACGTATCGAAGCATTCCTTTTCAACGCTTACTTCAGTGTTATATATAAATGGTACGCTCAGAGAATCGACCAGAATACTTTGGCTGAATATTTTGATGATGTACCTCCGCTTGAAGCGTTGGGAAGAGAGATAAAGTTTTTCCTTACGTATATGAACCCCATTTTGTTCGGGCCGTCGTTGATACCTGAAAATGTTAAAGAGGTGGGCGGTTATCATGTTGCGACGCCGAAGCCATTATCTGGGGTAAGTATTTAACGTGTTCATTCAATCAAACAAACAAAACATTTATCGCAATATAATATAATTAAATACGAGCAAATATAATCATAGGAACATTATAAAAATCCCAAATAAAAGCCATTTAAGAGTTATGTACACTGAAAGTGTAATAACAACAATAAACGGAAAAAAATAAACATGAACATAAGTAGGGTAGTAGTCTGGCCTTGTCAGAAATAGTTCATGAAATATGTGATTTAAATCAGCATTATACTCCAGGCAAAATACGGGTTTGAAAAACATTAATTTATAATAGCGTTTTTTTTCTTTATATCATTTTCAAACATTATTCTAAGATGCTTTATTCAAGAATCCAACAAACTTTCCATCCGGAAGTATTTAAATAGATTTAAAAAAATCACGAATAGTTTTTTTTTAATTATTTATTTTGAATATTATAGAGCAAATGTAAATGAACCAAAATAAAGATAAAACCATTTATTAATATTTTTTCTGACTTTTCAAAAGCTAGTTAAGTTATCATTTTTTTGATGTCCGAAATTTTGTTGGATTTTGTCGCTAGGTAACTATTTAATCTCCACTTATAATAAATCTCTAAATTAAAAAAAGAATCAGCCAGTTTGAAACTAAGCTTTGCGCGGTTCGAATGTTCTCAGCATCCCATGAACGGAAAAATATGAAACATTTTATATAGGTACATTATTATTCTAGCTGCAACTTAGGATAGTTTTTATCCGACTGCGACAGTTAATTAATTTTCCGAAATATACGACTTCATTTAATTTTTCATTTATTTTTATTGAAATCAAACGCTGCTCCAACTGTCAGCTATAAGAACCGTCAAATTTTCGTCAAAATGGCGGAATTGCTTTGCCTTTCACTTATTAATAATTTAAATCCCGTCTACGATAGACCTTTACGAGACAAATGCTAAAATATAAACCATAAAAAAATATTCGATTCTGATATGAGAACTTATATGCGCAAATGTCGTTTTATGTCGTAATTTCAATAAATGAAATCAACAAATTTGAACAATATAATTATCACGAATTTGTTTTTTTTGAATGACAATGGCACGCGCTCGGCGCATTCAGCCAAAGTACCTGCGGCGCTACCACGAAAACCGATACTCAATGTTCATATATTTGCATCCCTATCACTCGAGTATGGTTAGTGCGATAGAGATAGAGATACCCGAATATTTTCGAATTCCGAAGTTCGTGGTTATAGCTCAGGAATCGAAAATATGGTAAATAATCATAATGTATTTTCTCGAAAAAGAATTTAAAATAAATATAGTCAAATGGAGAAAAAAACAAAAAGCAAGAGGTTATATAGGTAATGATTAAGTTATAAGAGTCCAAAGTTTTAAGAGGGGGTATGTTCTGTCCCTTTTCCGCAAAACGCACCTTCATATGAAACGATTGTTTTTTACTATGACGCTCGAGTATATTGACGTCACAGTCCCTCATCGTTTTCTCACTCTAACAAGCGACATTAAAACGGATGTAGCTTCATAATTTTTTGAGATATTTGAATGGGAGTTTCATTATCTTCTATCTATTTATACATAATAAATGCATATGTCCTGACTGACTTATTCACTCAATCACTCACTCACTCACTCATCAACGCACAGCCGAAACTACTAATCTTAGAGAGTTGATTTTTGCACAGTATGTTGCTTTTATAACGTGGGCTAGGGATAAAAAGGGATTTTTGAAAATTCTACCCCTAAGGGGGTAAAATGGGGGTGCAAAGTTTGTATGGGAGAACCTTTTTTTTTTGAGCTATAGACTTAAACTTTGTAGAAAAATTAGTTATTAGAATACAAATGAAACACTTTCAGCGTTTTGGAAAATTCCACCCCTACGGGGGTAAAATAGGGGTGCAAGGTTTGTATGGGGGAAACATTTTTTTTTTAAATAGAGACTTAAAACTTTGTAGAAAGATCAGTCATTAGAATACAAATAAAGAACTTTCAGGGTTTTAGAAAATTCTACCCCTAAAGGGGTAAAATAGAGTGCAAAGTTTGTATGGGAAAAACTACTTTTTTTTTAAATAGAGACTTAAAACTTTGTAGATAAATTATTCATTAGAATACAAATAAAGTACCTAGATTCAGTGTTTTAAAAAAATCTACCCCTAAGGGGGTAAAATAGGGGTGCAAATTTTGTATGGGGGAAACAATATTTTTTTTAAATAGAGACTTAAAACTTTGTAGAAAGATTAGTCATCAGAATACAAATTAAGTACTTTCAGCGTTTTAGAAAATTCTACCCCTAAAAATAGGGGGCTAAAATAGGGGTGCAAAGTTTGTATGTGGGAAACTATTTTTTTTAGCTAGAGTCCTAAAACTTTGTAGAAAGATTATTTAAATACAAAGAAAGTACTTTCAGCGTTTTGGAAAATTTCACCCCTAAGGGGGTAAAATAGGGTGCTAATTTGTATGGGAAAAACATATTTTTTTTTAATAGAGACTTAAAAGTTTGACGAAAAATTACTTATTAGAACATGAAAAATACTACATTCGGCGTTTTACAAAAATCATTCCCTAAGGGGGTTAAAAAAGGGTGCAAGGTTTGTATGGGGAACACTTTTTCTGAGCTAGACACTTAAAACTTTGTAGAAAGATTACTTATAAAAATACAAAAAAAAAGACTTTCAGCGTTTTGAAAAAATCTATCCCTAAGGGGGATAAAAAGGGGTGCAAAGTTTTTATCAGGGAAAGTTTATGTTTTTGAGTTAGAGACTTGAAACTTTGTAGAAAGATTACTTATTAAAATACAAAAAAAGAACACAAATCGTTTTAGAAAATTCCACCCCTAATAGGGTTAAAAAGGAGAGCAAGCTTTGCATGGGCAACACTTTTTTTGAGTTAGAGACTTAAAACTTTGCAAAAAGATTACTTATTAGAATACTAAAAAAGAACTTTCAGCGTTTTAGAAAACTCCATCCCTAAGGGGATCCTTAAGATCCTTAAGAAGGGTAGCCAGTGTTGTGTGGGAAAAACTTTTTTTTTTACTAGACTTAAAACTATTCAAAATGTTACTTATTAAAATTAATAATAAAGTACTTTCAGAGTTTTAGAAAATTCCACCCCTAAGGGGGTTAAGAAAGCTTTGTATGGGCAACACTTTTTTTGAGCTAGAGACTTAAAAGTTTACGAAAAAAGTTCTTTCAGCGATTAGAAAAATTCAACCTCTAAGGGGGTTTAAAAGGGGGTTCAAATTTTAAATGGCGAGCAATAAAATTTTAAAGTGTGAGTAAGAGATTTTTAACTTCGGTCTTATTCTGTACGTTAAGACTACAAAACTGATTTCAGAGTTTTTCCAAATTCATCCCCTAAGAGTGTTAAAATTGGTTCAAAGTTTGAGTATTTCAAGGCATTTTTAAAGTATGAGATTTTTAACTTTGGTTTTAGACTGTTTGTTCACAAACTAGAAAATGAACATCAACTTTTTTTTTAATTATCCCCTAAAAGAGGGTTCAAATTTTGTATTGAGAGAAATCATTTTCTAAGACGATAAAAAGTTCTACGCGGACGAAGTCGCGGGCAACAGCTAGTTGATAATATATCCATTACAAAGAAAAAATCAGCTATTATAAATTATTTCCAAATTTGACATTTTTTCCATACAAGTTGTCAGTTCATTGTCTGGACTATTAAGTCAATGTGAAAGTAAAATTGGCATAATTTGTTGAAAGATAAGATGTCCTTAATTATATTTTTAACAGACCTCAAAAAGGAGGAGGTTCTCAATTCATCGGAATCTTTTTTAGGGTTCCGTACTCAAAGAGTAAAACGGGACCCTATTACTAAGACTTCGCTGTCCGTCCGTCTGTCCGTCCGTCCGTCTGTCTGTCACCAGGCTGTATCTCAAGAACCGTGATAGCTAGAGAGTTGAAATTTTCACAGATTATGTATTTCTGTTGCCGCTATAATAACAAATACTAAAAATAAAATAAAATATTTTTTTAAGGGGGGCTCCCATACAACAAACGTGATTTTTTGTCGTTTTTATAGATAATGGTACGGAACCCTTCGTGCGCGAGTCCAACTCGCACTTGGCCGGTTTTTAGTATTTGTTGTTATAGCGGCAACAGAAATACATCATCTGTGAAAATTTCAACTGGAACTAAGTATCACGGTATCAGTGAGATACAGCGCAGCCTGGTGACAGACAAACGGACGGGTGGACAGCGGAGTCTTAGTAATAGGGTCCCGTTTTACTCTTTAAGTACGGAACCCTAATAAAAAAAGAATGGAATTTTTAGGACACTGATTTTCTTGTATGAGGGTCGATAGTATCTGATAAATAGGCAGCAATGAAACACACTCTTGAGGCTCATGCGACGTATATTCGCGACGTGAAAGCTCACGTTTCTTATGGTACCCGCTTATACAGTATCAAAGATTCTGAATAAGAAAAACAAAAAAAAAACTAATTAATTATATGAAAAAGAAGTGTTGTACACTTTTTTTGAAAAACGCCCTAATCTTAAATATCCTCATCTCAATCTTATATGCCTCATAACTAGTTAATCTTAATTAAATAAGTAGCTATATTATTTAGTTCTTATTATTATATACAGTAGGCTTACTTTTAACATATGTCCTTTGACTATCGAACGTATTTTACTAAACGTTTTACCGTCAATATTACGTATCAGCTCATCCAGTAATCTATTTAATATTGCAGATAGGATACAACTCCATACGTTATGCCCATATTCATTATTGCGTTTTGTCACCTCAAATGTTGGTTGATTAGATAAGTTACGAAGACGGCTGGGTCTTATTTTTTTCTTAAGATAGTTATATTATTATTGTACTGTGTTATAAAATCACTTAGTTACAAATACACTCGCGGTCAATGAATACGGGTCGGTAAAATACTGTCATATTTCCTAAAACTAGCTTTTGCCCGCGACTTCGTCCGCGCGGAACTCGTTTATATCGTAACTTTCTCCCCCCTTTTCACCCCCTTAGGTGATGAATTTCCAGATAAAAACTATCTTTAGTAAGGACTCTTTGGGAAGGCCCCGGAATTCAAAGTATCTCTATACCAAATTTCATCTCAATCGGTTCAGCGGTTTAAGCATGAAAAGGTAACAGACAGACAGAGTTACTTTCGCATTTGTAATATTAGTATGGATTGTATGAAGGAAAGGGTATCGATGCATGTAGGCTTTTTTCAGTATTATTTTGCATATTTTCATATCACACGGCCGTAAGGACCTTTTCTACTAAACCGTAGGATTAAATTAACTGACTTGTAATTTAAACATTTTATATGTTACATCTAATAGTTTTCAAAATAGCCATAATCAAACGTCTTTTTTACCCCGTTTTAGAAAACATCTTCAAAACTAAGGCCGCCATAAGGTACCTTTACCCTTGGAACGTCAATTTACTTATGTAATTTACTTATGTAATGTTAATGTTCCTATTCCCCAGGACTCGCAACTACCGCTATACCGTAAATGGGTTCCATCCAAATTTTCACCCCCAATTGACCCCCTTAGGGGATGATTTCTGGAATAGAAACTATTATATGTCCTTTTCCAGGACTCAAACTATCGTTCAACTAAATTTTATCAAAATGTGTCACAAACAAATTTCCACCTCCAATTACACCCCCTTAGGGGATGATTTCCTCCTTTTATGTGTTCCGGAATAAAAAAAATTCTATGTTCTTTCCTAGGAGTCTACCTCTCTCTATACCAAATTTCATCTAAATGGGTTCTATCCAAATCTTCAACCCTCATTTCACCACCTCAGGAAATGATTTTTCGGGATAAAAACTATGCATTGTCCTTCCCTAGGACTCCTTCTATCTATTTACCAAATTTCATCTAAATGGGTTTTATCCAAATTTTCACCCCCTATTTTATCCCTGAGAGGATGATTTTTGGGATTAAAACTATTCGTTGTCATATTCCGGGACTCAAACTATCTTTCAACCAAATTTCATCAAAATGGGTCACAAACAAATTTTCACCCCCAATTACACCCCCTTATGGGATGATTTTCAGGAGTAAACTATCCTATGTCCTTCCCCAAGACTCCAACTCGCTATACCGTAAATGGGTTCCATCCAAATTTCCCTAAAAACCCCATTTCACCCCCTTAGGAGATGATTTCTGGACTTAAATTATGTTAAGTCCTTCCCCAGGACTCTGAACTATCTCCATACCAAATTTCATCTAAATCGGTTCTATCCAAATTTTCACCTCTCATTTCACCCCCTCAGGAGATGATTTAGGATAAAAACTATGCATTGTCCTTCCCCGGGACTCCTTCTATCTCTAAACCAAATTTGAACTAAATGGGATTTATCCACGTTTTCATCCCTATTTCATCCCCTTGGGGGATGATTTTCGGGATTCAAACTATCCATTGTCATCCTCCGGGACTCAAACTATATTTATACCAAATTTGATCTAAACGGAGTCCATCCAAAATTTCACCCCCCATTTCACCCCCTCAGGGAAAGATTTCCGGAATAAAAACTATCCAGTGTCCTTCCCCAGAACTTAAAATACCTCTTAACCAAATTTCATCAAAATGGGTTACATCCAATTTTTCACCCCCCCATTTTACCCCCTAAAGGGAAGATTTTCGGGATGAAACCTATTCTATAACCTTTTCCGGGACTCAAACTAATCATATACCAAATTTCATCTAAATCGGTGCAGCGGTTTAAGTAGCTCCATGCAAATTTCCACCCCCCATTTCATCCCCTTAGGGGTTGATTTCCAGGATAAAAACTACCCTAAGTCCTTCCCCAGGACACACATTATCTCTATGCTAAATTTCATTTTAATCGGTTCAGCCGTTTTCACGTGATGCGCGGTCACATAAACAGACAAACAGATAAACAGATAAACAGACAAACAGACAAACAGACAAAAATTCTAAAAACTGTTGGAACGTGTTCTGTTATCGATTCTAAGTATCCCTAGCCAATTTTTTTTCGAATATCTTCCATGTACAGACTTTCGACCCTCTTCAGCTTTATTATATGTATAGATAGTGCAGGGTTGTACAGTTTTTTTGAATCCTGTCAAGATCTCTATTTAATTATACATGTAAACTGCAAATATAACAGTAACAAAAGAAAGTTACTAGGTTTAAATCGGACTCGTAAAAACCCATGAAAAAAAACAACGTTAACGGAGCGAGATATCGCAAAAATCGACATTTTTGCACGTTGATATTTTTATAATACTTAGGATCCCGGATATTGCTAATACAGTTGGGTATTAAAAAAAAATACTATACTAAATTAATAACTAGTGTTAAATATATAAAAAAAATTGCGGTTATTTAATTTAGGGTGACCCGTATTCATTGACTGCGAGTGTAGATCAATTCATCATGTTTTCCAAGCATACTTTACGCCTTGGCCACGACTTTGGTCTTAAGTTGTCTTAAGCGACCTGCGACCAGCGTTTTATCTGTTCATTGCGCGTGATCCCAACTAACCGACCGCGCAATGAACAGATAAAACGGTGGTCGCAGGTCGCTTAAGACCAAAGTCGTGGCCAAGGCGTTACGCTCTAGTAGACAAAGTTTGAATCGAAACCTTGATGAGGAAAACATAGGACATACTGTAAGGTGATAGCCAATATCCATATTGGTATATACGTATAAAATATTTTACGCACATGTGCACCTTATCATAAGGACAGCACAACACGATCATTGTATAAATAGAACTTTAGTCTGTCGGAGCTCAGTCCGTCTCCTGCCTCCTGCCGTGGTACAGGCCATATTAATAAAATGAGAACAGTGACAGTTTTGTTAACGATTGTGGTGTGCAGTTTAACTTTTTGTGATGTGAACTCTTTGAACATATTAGCAGTGAACCCGTATCAAGGAAAGAGTCATTATTTTGTGTTTCAACCGTTACTGCTTGAATTGGCCAAAAGAGGGCACCATGTCACGTCGATATCGTATTTTCCTCAACAACAACCAGTCAAAAACTTCACCGACATCTCTTTAGCTGGCTCAGTGAAAATTTTGGAAGATGTATTCCCCATTGAAAAGTCATATGCCACCGTAGTCATGATCGGCATATTCTTGGTTACCAGTGGTACAGATAATTGTCGAGTTTTGTTGGAGAATAAAGAAGTACAGAATTTGTGGAAATCGCACGCTAAGTTTGATGTTGTGTTAATTGAGCAGTTCCAAAGTGATTGTTCCTTGGGTCTGGCCCACATGTTGGGGGCGCCTGTAATCGGACTGACTTCACA
Source organism: Epinotia brunnichana (assembly GCA_963854355.1). Lineage (NCBI taxonomy): Eukaryota > Metazoa > Arthropoda > Insecta > Lepidoptera > Tortricidae > Epinotia > Epinotia brunnichana. Next base: position 20,565,311 of record OY977949.1, read on the forward strand.
CGCGCCGATGCCATGGCATTTTGATCGCTTCGGCATACCACTCAACCCCTCATACGTTCCATGTATGTTTTTCGAAGGAGGAACCAAACCAACATTGTACCAACGTATCGAAGCATTCCTTTTCAACGCTTACTTCAGTGTTATATATAAATGGTACGCTCAGAGAATCGACCAGAATACTTTGGCTGAATATTTTGATGATGTACCTCCGCTTGAAGAGTTAGGAAGAGAGATGAAGTTTTTCCTTACGTATAAGAACCCCATTTTGTTCGGAGCGTCGTTAATACCTGAAAATGTTAAAGAGGTGGGCGGTTATCATGTTTCAACTCCGAAGCCATTACCTAGCGTAAGTATTTAAATTTTTTTTTCAATAAATTATTATTCTTAACTCACACATTTTATTACTTATAGGATTATAAACAAATATTTACAACAAATATAAATATAAAAAAAAGAATGGATGGTTGTATGTAGAGAGTAGAGAGGGGTTATTATTATTCTTATTTTTATTATTATTAAAGTGTCCATTCGATTAGAAGCTAACTGAACTAAGATAGAGTGTAGTTACTTTTGTACTTAAGCGAACAGAACTATAGATAAATAGCCTTGATCTTATTACGCTTCGTGAATTGCAATTTGCAATACGTATAGTGTTTCAAATCCTATCTTAAATGGACAGGCAAGGACGACCCTATATTAAACGTCGGCAAGGCTGGAAATCGAATAGTGAATAATGATCATCACCACTTCTTCTCTATACAATGTAATGTACGACACGTCGTACCTTCACCATTCTGCTGACGTCATACTTAAAGTGTCAATTAGGTGGCTGAAGGATTACAAGTCACAACTTCGTTAAAAAATAGCTGAATCATTCGCACCAAGTGTTCAAGGCCAATTTATTTATCCAATTATTGTACTATTGTTTAGATACTGACAATCACCAATTAGAATGTATAATATACATTACAGACATTAAAAAATGGCCTAAGGGCAACACCAGTCAGAGAGGCTGGAGGGGTAGAGAGGTGGCACTGGACTTTAAACATATAGCCAACTCGCCACTTAGGTGTCCACATCTACCCTCGAGCAACAGCTCTTGCGACTCCACTCTGGACAGCCAGTTAAGGCAAGCCAGAGGTCTGTCCAACCAACCACCCGATCGGCCCAACCTGAATGATTATTATTATCTAAAACAATTTATTTGTAATAAATTCTAGTAAAACATTATATATCTAGTATTTAACAATAACAATATTCTAGAAACTAAACTACTTATGAAAGATACATAACTCGAATATAAAACTAAAACTACCTAAAATAAAATTACTTAAGCTAAAAATTAAAAATACCTTATTATTATTATATCCTTTTAGTAGGGCAGTTTCAGAGATAATGTGGACACGCTGGACAAAAGCACCAAATTTTTTTCAGGTACTAGTTAGGTAAATAGCTTAAAGTTTTTGATAGGAACCAACTCCTCCGTCGGCCATCTTTTTTTATGGGGGTCATTTTGAAAGATAGGTATATTATTCATATCTCGGGTTCTAAATCACGTAGAATCACAAACTTGGTGTCTAAATACATATTTGGGGTCAGGGAATTCAATTAGGTATTTTTAGGGTCGGGTTGCCAAAGGATACCATACGGAACCCGTTACCAAGCCTTCGCTGTGGGTCCGTCGGTCTGCGTGTCAGGAATAGCTAGACTGTTAACATTAAGTGATCGTTAATGTTTATTATATATTTAGGAGATGCCTAATTTTGTTTTTACGAACTTGTCTACTTTTAAAGTTATACTCGTTGTCCGCACGGTTTTTCCCCTGTATTGCAAAGACGTCAGGCAAACCCCTGGGATAACATATAGCTTATGTCCATTCCAGAATTTCCTTTCTGTAGGTACATAGGCAAAATGTTTATAGAAATCGGATGAGCAGTTCCGTAGATTTCACCCTACAATTCCTACATACAAACAAACTTACAATCACACAGACTTTTACTATTTGGTATAATTATTATAGATACCCAAAAAAGGAGTAAGAGAACATACGAAATGAAAAAGTACCTACCTGACTGAATATACCTTTTGAATTCAAATTAAAAGTACTTACTTAATTGAAAAAGGTTGGGTGTTATCGCAAGCACCCGTTACGATAAGATAACTCCCAGTAGTTCAATTACACACACTCCAGGGCACCTAGCATGATACGTTTTATGGTTGTGTTTTACGTGACGTCTTGGTCCATTTTGGCCGTTAAATTTGACCATAGAACCTATCGTGCTAGCTGGGCTGATCCGGTTGAGAACAGCGAAGGAAACGTTCGCTGGTTGAAACTACTTGAAACCGCCTCAACCAATCTCACTGAAACCTACTCGTTTTATAGAGTATTCTAATGAAAACGGCCTAAGTAGATGGCCATGAATGGCGGAAGATTCCCCCAGGCTACTCTCCCTGAATGACTTTCCCGGAGTTGAGCCCGCAGGGCGGACAGCCGCTGGCGAGGTTGCGGAAGTGTGCCCAGGGCGTTCCCGTGGCCTCGCTTTCTAGCGCAGAGGCGGCAGATAGAGGGGTTTTTAGTGGGTAAACCATAGGCCTCATCAGCCGACATGGGAGTCCCACATAACCACCAGGGTCCGTCCCCGCAACCTGGTGGAATGATAAAGCATCTTAAAAAAAAAAGGCTACTCTCCCTCAACTTCAACTCAATTAACACGTTCGTGTGCCAGCCAGCAAACGGCAGCAGGCACCCATCAACATCGCGTAGCGTAGGGCACCGAATCTTAGTACCTATTGTTATTTAAGCTGTGATGAAGACTTTGACGGTATGTACCAAGTAAAGGAATCGGCAATAGGATTTTTTTTTCAGTTTGCTACGTCAACGTTCTGAAAATTTCCAACAATTTTCAATATACCTATTTTTTTCCGTTTCTCGACACAACCAAAATGAAAATGTCGGATCTTTGAATAGTTAGAACCGATAAATTAAAAATCTCATTTTTATTGTGGCATTATGGACTTTACTGATGGGACTACGGTACCCAGTTTCAGTAGGTAGGTACTATTTCGCTTTCACCATGTATACCTATTGTCTAGTTTATTTTGATTACCAAATTTATTTTCTCTTTATAACGTTATTATACAGGCATTTCCGCTCAACAATTTAACCTATGTAACACAACCTACTGACAAATTTTACGTAATTGTACTAGGTTGAGAAGTACTAACTCTTCAGATAATTTTGACCACATAATATCGTACGACACTAGGTCGAAGGCCTTAGAAAGGTCCAAGAAACAAGCATACACATGAGTCCGTTCTTTTGCATATTTGAACTTTTTTTTTTTCCAAATACAAGTTACATGATATGTTACAACTATATACTCGCCAAACTTTTAAGTTTGATGGCGAGAGACAGATCTGTATTTTGTAATCCACGTCATGCATCATTGAAAGAAACAAAGAAAGTAAGAAAGAATATTTATTCAAGACATGAAAATAGGTAATATTTTTTTATTAAAACAGTTATCGTTTTTTTTTTGTTTTTCCTTTTCATAATCATGAGCACTCTGATCCCGATAAAGAATAAAATGTCCCCAATTTTCCAAACATATTTTAGGATTGCACTATATATGACGGTCCATACAGAATGCATGAAAAAACGTCACATTGTGGAATAAAAAACTGGGGACATTTTTTTTCTTTATCGGGATCAAGAGTGCTCATGATTCTGAACAGGAAAAAACAAAAAAAAAAACAAAATTCTGAGGCAAAAAGTAAACTCCCGCACGATAAGTGATAAATGTAGGTTCCTGAGCTTCACTCTATGTAGACAAACTATGTGATAGATTGAGTTGTGCAGTCTTTGCTTTGCGTAAACTAAAACAGACGATGCCATGAAGCAGGTGTATTTTGCTCATTTTCATTCGCTGATGTCCTACGGTACGCTCATTTGGGGAAACTCAACGGATGCCAACAGAGTGCTGCTTATGCAGAAACGTGCCGTACGTGCGATGATTGGGGCAAAATCGAGGACTTCGTGTAAAGGCCACTTCCCAACGCACGGTATTATGACGCACTACTCGTTCTATATATTCGAAATTATAATGTTTGCAAGGAATAATCTTTCCTCTTTCGATACCGTAAATTCTTTGTTTTTGACGATCGTGATAAATATTTTTATTTTTTTGTCATGTAAGCAAATTTGTAATGTATTTTTTTATCATGAAATAAATAATCTAATCTAATCTTAATTGAGTGAAACGGCCCAGTAGCACAGCGGCTTGGCACACATGAAGTCATCGAATTAATCCACATTTCAATTAAAAACCATGACTGCAGTGTTCTCGTAGTTCGTACACTAATCCTTGCTCCTCTTCCTTCCTTCCTCCTCCTTGTTTTAAGGATAATTCACAGTTTAACCGACCATCCCGTCCTGTGCCCGTACTACGGCTTTTCTGTACTTTGTTTGGCCGGCAGGCCAGTAACAAATATGCTATGGGACAACCTCCCTGGACGGCCTTAGGTACTGACCCAGGGGACCATATTACGGCCGGGCTGACACCAAAACATAAGTTCTTAAAACCCGATTATACAAAGTATTTTTAACAGTCGCAAATTTCGCCTATTAATAAAATTACCTATTGTCGAAATTTCGGGGAGCTTGATGAAATTTGGTACGAATGTTCGTTGAAAGCCCTATTTTCGTCTGCCAAAAGTCCCCGGGTCAGGACCTTGTAGAACGGCCGCTATCTGGGCAAATGTACTCCATTCGTAAGAAATTCAGATTTTGTTTGAAAACTACGTACTCTATGAAAACATGGTCGAGAGCAACATTAAAGCTGAATAAATTCTGCACAAGCCTGTAGTACAAAACCTTGACGAGAAATCGTGTCTTCGTGGAAAAAAATGCATCCACATGTGAGATTTTCCCTCAATGTCCTTCCAGGGAAGATTCTCCGAATTTGGAGCTCGGGAGAAATTCAAATCCACTTTGATTTACACAATAGGATATGAACTACATTAATAATAACGGCTTCTCCTAACACAAGTATTGTCATACTTACCTGGAGGGGCCAGCCACGTACAATTGTAAAAACCAAATTTTTGATACCAAATAAATATTTTTGATTTTTTTTTTGATTTTTTGATTTTGAATAACATTTTACCCGACTACGGCTAAACCGAAAAGAATGGTAATAGATTAAATTTCTCGTTAAGTAGTGATAGTTTGCTACCACCTCCAGGTCAAGATGCTTGATGAATTCAAAAAAATGAGGTGGTGTTAGATTTCTCTTAATGCTGACAAGGCAACGTGTTGGCTGGCGCACATCGAGTTTTAAAAAAAACAATATGGCGGGCGTGAGTGGAGACCAAATCTGAAATCACAACTTTGCTTCTAGCACTTAATTTATCGGGCGGATTTCAATAAACATGACATCACTAGATGGGTCTGCTGTAAGTCTTTGCCGTTTTTATAGATAATGGTACGGAACCCTTCGTGCGCGAGTCCAACTCGCACTTGGCCGGTTTATTTGGAATTCATCAAGCATCTTGACCTGGAGGTGGTAGCAAACTATCACTACTTAACGAGAAATTTAATCTATTACCTACCATTCTTTTGGGTTTAGCCGTAGTCGGGTAAAATGTTATTATTAATGTAGTTCATATCCTATATATTTAACGGCCTCCGTAGCCCAGTGGGTAGTGACTCTGCCTACGAAGCTGGAGGTCCCGGGTTCGAATCCCGGTCAGGGCATTTATTTGTGTGTTTATCACGAATATTTGTTCCTGAGTTATGGATGTTATATATGTATATAAGTATCTATATGTATGTATCTATTATATATATCATCGCCTAGTACCCACAACACAAGCCTTACTGAGCTTACCGTGGGCCTAGGTTGATTTGTGTAAGATTGTCCCATAATATTTATTTTTATTTTTTTATTTTTATTTATTGTGTAAATCAAAGTGGATTCGAATTTCTCCCGAGCACCAAATTCGGAGAATCTTCCCTGGAAGGACATTGAGGGACAATCTCACATGTGGAGCATTTTTCTCTCGTCAAGGTTGTGTACTACAGGCTTGTGCAGAATTTATTCAGCTTTATTGTTGCTATAGACCATGTTTTCACAGAGTACGTAGTTTTCAAACAAAATCTGAATTTCTTACGAACGGAGTACATTTTCCAAGATAGCGGTCGTTCTACAAGGTCCTGGCCCGGGGACTTTTGGGAGACGAAAACAGGGCTTCCAACGAACATTCGTACCAAATTTCATCCAACTCCCCGAAATTTCGAGGTTGAACAATATCGACCGTATTAACATAGACGTTAACAACCACGAATTCGTTTACCCCAACAAATGCATTATAAAATTAAGTTGGTTAAAGGTAAATATCATACATTTGCATACATTAGTGTCCTAGTCATTTGAACTTTGGAAAAAATCTAAGATGATCTCAAACAGCAAGCAGGAAAGGACAAGTTATAGGCAACCCTATTGGTGGTACAGTCGACGCCAAAAATATGTTTACACTTTTGCACCTTATTCCATTGTAATAAGGCGAAAACTGGTAACATATTTTTGGCGTCGACTGTACATGTACAGTGTGTACATGTGGCGAAAAACTGTTAGGTACTTACTCCAGTTTAAATATTTCCTTTTTATTATACGCATAGGCATATTATGTTGCGTAATATGCACACGATGACACTTGTGATAACAGTGGATCATGAACTTTGACGATAAATTTAATTATGTTATGATCATGTGAGTATATCATGGCGACGATTTAAAAATACACCTATTAGTAGATTTTTGACTTATTATGCATAGCGTGTATGTAACTAGTCAGGTACTTAAAGACACATGCGAAAACATAGGTAGTACATATTACACCAAAAGTACATATGGGGAAATAGTACATTGTTTAACAAGGGGCGTATGAGGAATATTGCAAAACAGGAGTCTATCAGGAGCCCGACGCCGTAAGGCGGAGGGCGTTTGATGACTCGAGTTTGCAATATTCTTACGCCCGTGTTATACACAATGTTTTTCATCACATTTGCGAGGAAAAAATACAGAAAACCTATGTTTTATACAAGCGCATCAATCAAATGTTGACGAGATTGATAACTTCACTTTCAGATCAGTGCGAGACGCGAGTGGAGGGCGTAGTTTCAATATTTCAACCAATGACAGAGCCTGCTTGATTATATTTCCAACCTATCACAGAGCAGAATTCTTGACGCTAGCGGCCGTCAAGATTTGCTTAACCAATCAGATCACACACAAGCTCATTACTTCCCATGGGCCATTATTTCCCGCGGGAACAATTTAGGCCATTGTCCTTCTTTTTATTTATGAGCAAGTGTGATGAAAAAATTGTTTAAATATTTCCTTTTTAGGGTTCCGTACCAAAAAGGTACCCTTATGGTGCGACTCTGTCCGTCTGTCCGTCTGTCACAACGTTAAATATCTCAGGAACTACTTAAGCTATCAATTTGAAATTTCGAACAACTGTTAAGAAGGTTAAGACACATACGTAGAGAGAGGTAGGGCACAGCGCAATGTCATCTCGCTCGTATGTGGAGTAGCCCAACTGGGGAAGTACCTCCACCTTACAGAAGACCGCAGCCATAATAGCACCACTGCTTTGTAGTGTTGCTATACTATTGCATGCTATGAAGCATGTGGTGTTGTGTTCCTGGTGGTGAGTAAGGTCGCCAGAGCTCTCTAGGATGCGCTGTGTTGGGAGTGAGCGACCTGCATGTCTCTATCTGCCAACACAGCGAATCCTCGTATGAATAAAGGGTCGGCAACGCGCTTGTGATTCTTTTGGAGTCACAAGTGTCCATAGGCGACGGTACCAGCTTAACATCAGGCAGGCCGTAAGATTGTTTGCCACCATCATCGTCCTAGCGTTATTCCCGGTTGTGCCCCTAAAGGAGCCCGGGGTCCGCTTTAACACCTAATCCCAAGATTTGGCATAGGCACTAGTTTTACGAAAGCGACTGCCATCTGACCTTCCAACCCAGAGGGAAAACTAGACCTTATTGGGATTAGACCGGTTTCCTCACTATGTTTTCCTTCACCGAAAAGCTAACGGTAAATATTCCGTACATAAGTTCCGAAAAACTCATTGGTACGAGCCGGGATTCGAACCCACGACCGCCGCTTGACAGCCGCATGCCTAAACCACTAGGCTACCGTAGCTCTTATATATAAGATTGTTTGCCACCGTCGTAGTATAAAAATATATATATATACGTGTAATGGAATATGAAAAATTTAAATATACATCTTTATTTTCTGTGTAAATTACAAATATGAGGGGGGTTAAAAATTTATTGTCTAGTCAATAGATCAAGTGGGGTATCATATCGAAGCGCTTGAGTTGCGTTTCCTAAACCCATTTTTTTTTCAGTTGTTCCAAATTTCAAATTGATAGCTCAAGTAGTTCCTGAGATATTTAACGCTGTGACTGACGGACAGACGCACAGACGGACAGAGTCACACAATAAGGGTTCCTTTTTTACCTTTTTGGTACGGAACACTAAAAAGAAAAATCTAAATCGGTTCGAGTGATAAAAAAAAATCACTGATATACAAGTACTAGCTTTTGCCCGCGACTTTGTCCGCGCGGAACTCGTTTATATCGTAACTTTCTCCCCCCTTTTCACCCCCTTAGGTGATGAATTTCCAGATAAAAACTATCTTTAGTAAGGACTCTTTGGGAAGGCCCCGGAATTCAAAGTATCTCTATACCAAATTTCATCCCAATCGGTTCAGCGGTTTAAGCATGAAAAGGTAACAGACAGACAGAGTTACTTTCGCATTTGTAATATTAGTATGGATTGTATGAAGGAAAGGGTATCGATGCATGTAGGCTTTTTTCAGTATTATTTTGCATATTTTCATATCACACGGCCGTAAGGACCTTTTCTACTAAACCGTAGGATTAAATTAACTGACTTGTAATTTAAACATTTTATATGTTACATCTAATAGTTTTCAAAATAGCCATAATCAAACGTCTTTTTTACCCCGTTTTAGAAAACATCTTCAAAACTAAGGCCGCCATAAGGTACCTTTACCCTTGGAACGTCAATTTACTTATGTAATTTACTTATGTAATGTTAATGTTCCTATTCCCCAGGACTCGCAACTACCGCTATACCGTAAATGGGTTCCATCCAAATTTTCACCCCCAATTGACCCCCTTAGGGGATGATTTCTGGAATAGAAACTATTATATGTCCTTTTCCAGGACTCAAACTATCGTTCAACTAAATTTTATCAAAATGTGTCACAAACAAATTTCCACCTCCAATTACACCCCCTTAGGGGATGATTTCCTCCTTTTATGTGTTCCGGAATAAAAAAAATTCTATGTTCTTTCCTAGGAGTCTACCTCTCTCTATACCAAATTTCATCTAAATGGGTTCTATCCAAATCTTCAACCCTCATTTCACCACCTCAGGAAATGATTTTTCGGGATAAAAACTATGCATTGTCCTTCCCTAGGACTCCTTCTATCTATTTACCAAATTTCATCTAAATGGGTTTTATCCAAATTTTCACCCCCTATTTTATCCCTGAGAGGATGATTTTTGGGATTAAAACTATTCGTTGTCATATTCCGGGACTCAAACTATCTTTCAACCAAATTTCATCAAAATGGGTCACAAACAAATTTTCACCCCCAATTACACCCCCTTATGGGATGATTTTCAGGAGTAAACTATCCTATGTCCTTCCCCAAGACTCCAACTCGCTATACCGTAAATGGGTTCCATCCAAATTTCCCTAAAAACCCCATTTCACCCCCTTAGGAGATGATTTCTGGACTTAAATTATGTTAAGTCCTTCCCCAGGACTCTGAACTATCTCCATACCAAATTTCATCTAAATCGGTTCTATCCAAATTTTCACCTCTCATTTCACCCCCTCAGGAGATGATTTAGGATAAAAACTATGCATTGTCCTTCCCCGGGACTCCTTCTATCTCTAAACCAAATTTGAACTAAATGGGATTTATCCACGTTTTCATCCCTATTTCATCCCCTTGGGGGATGATTTTCGGGATTCAAACTATCCATTGTCATCCTCCGGGACTCAAACTATATTTATACCAAATTTGATCTAAACGGAGTCCATCCAAAATTTCACCCCCCATTTCACCCCCTCAGGGAAAGATTTCCGGAATAAAAACTATCCAGTGTCCTTCCCCAGAACTTAAAATACCTCTTAACCAAATTTCATCAAAATGGGTTACATCCAATTTTTCACCCCCCCATTTTACCCCCTAAAGGGAAGATTTTCGGGATGAAACCTATTCTATAACCTTTTCCGGGACTCAAACTAATCATATACCAAATTTCATCTAAATCGGTGCAGCGGTTTAAGTAGCTCCATGCAAATTTCCACCCCCCATTTCATCCCCTTAGGGGTTGATTTCCAGGATAAAAACTACCCTAAGTCCTTCCCCAGGACACACATTATCTCTATGCTAAATTTCATTTTAATCGGTTCAGCCGTTTTCACGTGATGCGCGGTCACATAAACAGACAAACAGATAAACAGATAAACAGACAAACAGACAAACAGACAAAAATTCTAAAAACTGTTGGAACGTGTTCTGTTATCGATTCTAAGTATCCCTAGCCAATTTTTTTTCGAATATCTTCCATGTACAGACTTTCGACCCTCTTCAGCTTTATTATATGTATAGATAGATGTATTATGAATGGGGTGATGTGACGGGTATAGTGTATGAACGTTTGCATGGAACCCTCGGTGCGCGAGTCAGACTCGCACTTGATCGGTTTTTATTATACGCATAGACATCTATATTATGTTGCGTAATATGCTCACGATGACACTTGTGATAACGATAAATTATGTTATGAGTATAATGATGATATTTATCTTTATATAATTCTACACTAGTTACTCGTATCACTAGCGTGGCATCAAATGAATGGATAATATTTATTTCGACATAAGATATTTTTGGCTAACTTTTTTTTATAAGGTGCTGTTGGCTTGAAACAAGCAGCCGAGTTTTTTGCAGTTTTTCTAGAAAGACAGCCAGCCTTGTGACTAAAATACTGTTTATTTGTGGTTTTACTAGAAAGACAGCCAGCCTTGTGACTAAAATACTGTTTATTTGTGGTTTTACTAGAAAGACAGCCAGCCTTGTGACTAAAATACTGTTTATTTGTGGTTTTACTAGAAAGACAGCCAGCCTTGTGTCTAAAATACTGTTTATTTGTGGTTTTACTAGAAAGACAGCCAGCCTTGTGACTAAAATACTGTTTATTTGTGGTTTTCTAGAAAGACAGCCAGCCTTGTGACTAAAATACTGTTTATTTGTGGTTTTCTAGAAAGACAGCCAGCCTTGTGACTAAAATACTGTTTATTTGTTGTTTTACTAGAAAGACAGCCAGCCTTGTGACTAAAATACTGTTTATTTGCAGATGGCGTTACTAGTCTATGCTGGTATCTGGTATCGTCGTAGATAGAGGATATATAGATGGCGTCCAAGCGTATACCCAAAAGGGACGATGGTAAATAAACCATACTAAATTAAGAAGTATCAGAAGCTAATACACTCTTGACGTCTAATGTCATTTATAATTTAGTCGTATTATATCGGTGACGTCATGGTGGTGTCAGTTTCAGTACAAATTTTGACAGGTGTGGTGGCAAACAAAAAATCCGTATACGCGATGAGGGACAGAAAATATGACACTGTATCTCGTTCCCACTTGCGGTATTGCCTATGCATACATCTTTGTCACTCATCTGTGTATGTGTGGGTGACTCCCTCTATCTATTCTACCCCTATGGGTATCGTAGACTAGTAACGCCATCTACATAATATATGGATTTAAGTACTTAGGTTGAATTTTAAAAAATAGATATCGAGTGCGACGTTCTAGAGATTTATTGTGTTTTTTTATTTCTGTTTTATTTGTGTTTCTTTATTTTATTCTCTCTCTCACTCGTTTTTGCAGTTATATGGAGCATTACGCTAAACTCTGCATATGGGGCGACACTAGCAGAGTTGACATTGTATCTCGTTCCCCTTTGCGGTATTGTCTATATGCATGCATCCTTGTCACTCATTTGACAATCAAATGTGCATGTGTGTGTGAGTGCCTATCTTTCTCTACACTGGTTTACGGTTTGTGCTAGTGTTGCACTCTGGCGGCAGAACATTGCAGTATTAATCCCTATTGGATAACATAAAGGGAAACTAGACTTTGTTGGTATTAGGCCCAGTTTATGGGCAGGTTACGCGTGGGGCTTCGCATCGAAAGTCGCCCAATCACAAACGTATTATGGCGTTGTTTACGATTGTTTATGTACAGGTGTGAACGATCCCATAGACGCCTGACAGCATGCGTGTCGCGCAGCCACACGCGTCGCCTATCTATGAGCTGCCGCAATTTGAGCACTAGTGGCGGCCACATTTGAATTAGAACCAATAGTAGCTGCCACAAGCTGGAAATTAATAATAAGAACCTTATAAGTCAATTGAAAACTCTAATGCAGACTGAAATTGACAGAGCATTACACAATTTTAAACGCGAAATTATTGACAAAAACCACTCCGTTTTATCACTACACTACAACAGGAAACTATGGCCAAACAGCTACAAGAAACCAACAAAAAAATTCTTGAGTTAGAAAATGAAAATAAAAAAATCAAATCTCAGCTGGAAGCACTTATTTCTAACTCGCCGAAAATGGAAAACACCAAACCCAACGACAGTGACAAAAAAATCGTCTTGTACGGATTAGATGAGTACTACGGAGAAACAGAAATGTCGCTATATCCCCGGATTAACTATATGTTCAGTGAATTACTCAATATTGACATAAACGGATTCATAGAGTCAATCAAACGAGTAGGGAAATACGGCAACCGCCGACCTATAATAATTGAGCTGCTAAGTAGTAGAATTAAAAAATATATACTAAACAACGCTGACTGTTTCCGAAACACTAGCTATGCGGTATCAGAAATCCTTGATCGTGACGCCTTGGAGAAAAGAAAGTACCTTAGGGAAATGCTAATGAATGAATGAATATATTTTATTTCAGGTCTTCACCGACCCATATAAGAGGTGTTAGTTACATTTTAATTATAAGGTTAGATTACAAAGCTTACATACAATTTAACATACAACATAAACTGACATACACAGAACACAGAACAAACACTTACTTACTATATTGCAAGGTAGATTTGACCTGCCCAATCCAATACAGAAGTATTGGACAGTCAAACCTACCAGCCATCATTTTCAGGATGCTGTTGGTACTTTTCCTCACTCGAGCCATCAGGGATGAAATTTTATTTCGCATAATCGCATGGAAGTCATTTGTGCGTGCCTCTGCGAACATCCCCGAGGCACTACACCATTTGGGCATTCCTAACAGCATCCTGAAAATATTATTATACGTAACGCGTAGGGCGCTATAAGCTCGCTTTGTGTACTTAACCCACAGTCCGCCAGCGTAGAAAGATTGGCAGAAGGCTTTAAAAAGTGCAATCTTTACCTCTGCGGAACACCTAGCGAACCTGCGGGCAAGCATGTTACCTCTGACTGATAACGCCCTACGCTCCCTTTCTATATCCTGATCATCACTCAGGTCTTCAGCAATAATGTGACCAAGATACTTAAAAATTTGTACAACTTTAAGTACAACTCCACCAAGAGTGACGGGGGGCACAAAATAAGGCTTGATTTTGCCCGCCTTGAAAACCATTACTTCACTCTTTGCGGAGTTGTACACTAATCCATGCTGCTTAGCATAAGCTTCACATCTTCCAACCAGCTGTCTGAGAGCTCCGATGGAAGGGCTCAGCAGTACCATGTCATCGGCATAACTTATATTGTTGAGACAGGTATCTTCAACATGACATCCCGCATGCATGCTGCTGAGTCCCTTCATCAGGTCATTCACGTACCAGTTGAACAGCAGGGGAGATGTTAAGCCACCCTGACGCACCCCACATTCCAGCCTGTAACCTTCAGACAGAGCATCAGCCCATCTCACATGGTTCCACTGATTTCGATACCAGTACTGAAGGATATTAACGCAATCCAGTGGAATACCAGCCTCACGCAGTTTACCCCAAAGTATATTATAATCAACCCGGTCAAACGCCTTAGAGAGATCCAGGAAGCAGGCATAAATGGGCGTCTTTCTGGCCGTATAATACCCGACAGTATGCTTCAAACATAAAATTGCACTTTCTGTCGATAAACCTGCCCGAAAACCAAACTGGGTTTCATGGAGGTTGAGCCGCTTTTCAAGTATTGAGTTGAGCATACTGTCGAGTACCTTGGCAGTGGTGGTGGCCAGTGAGATAGGGCGGTAGTTTGCCTTTTCCGATAAATCACCAGTCCTGTTTTTGACTACTGGAATCACCACTGTTTTCATTAGCGCATAAGGTAGGTACGAGTGACCCACACACAGGTTGAGGAACATGGAGAGCAGTCTGGGCAAGTGAACTCCTGCGTACTTAAAATGCTCAATACTCAGGCCTTCATGACCTGGCGACTTACCTCGTTGCATTTTCTGAACGACATTTGCTATGTCTTTGGCAGAAAAATGCACGTCACGCAGGTTTCCGACGGTCCCAGTAGAGGGCACTTCGGTTCGTGAACTATCGAGCAGGGACTTTACTGAGAAGTGCTCCCTAAACACCTCAGCAATTTTTTTTTCAGTACACTTGCCACTAACGCTTACAGGCAAGCCGGTTCTCACGTTCAATTTATTGGTCATCTTCCAAAATTCTTTGAATTTTTTGTTCGCATAGGCCGTGGCAAGTCTGTCCATTTTAAATTGGTCTTGGCGATCTTGGCACCACTTTAATTTGGCTTTGAAATATCTCCTACTCTTATTCATTGCCTCAAAAAGCTTACCACAACGCGGTCTACCAGCGTTTTCCCATAAAAGAAAATGCAACCTAGCTTCCCTGTGCGGTTCGGCTACAAACTTATTCCAGCCTGCAATATATCCACCCTTTTTACGCTTATTACTTCTATGAGTTTCTTTCGAGGCAAGTGTTAGGGTGTCTATAATGCCGGCATACAACCTATCCAGGATGCGCTGGTGATCACGATCTCTACACGGACCATCACAGCAGGCACGTAGTTCGTCCGGGAAATCAATATATTTAAGTTGGTTATTACATAGGTCATGATATGCATTTATTTGATCATTCTGCCGCTCCCCCCACAGTATCCCATTATCCAAGGCACGTGACATAATATGCACCTTTTTTATTACACTTATGTCACATTCTATTACCATAGGAAAGTGGTCCGACCATAAGACGTCGTACATAACTCTGACACTACTGATAGTAGGCAAGGCACTCATCGTCACCACACAGTGGTCTAGCCACCTCCTACAGCCATGAACATCGCTCACGTACGTATAGGTATCCATGCCGGGACCAATTCCATCCACATCCGCACACACCCATTGTTGATCTGAACAAAAGTTTATTAGTTCGTTGTAAAATGGCTCATTTGGATGCGAGTTAAAATCTCCCAGCATATATACCGCCTGCACGTCAGCGTTGTCCATGACTATTGACGATAAAGCCCCCATACATTCACTAAAAGCAGGCATATTCTCAGTGGAGTCGGTAGGCATATATATAGTGCACACTATAAACGACTTTCCCTGAGACTCGATCTTAATAGCTGCGATCCTATCATTATCACATTCAATAATAGACACCGACTCAAACATACACGCACTTTGCCTCTCTGAAACGTGGATAACAACTTCCAAAATTGAACTTCTTAAGGTTGAAGGATATACCCTAGCATCATCCTACTGTCGGCCAAACAATGCAGGTGGGGGAGTGTGCATACTACTAAAACAGGGAATAGATTATACAGAATGTAACGACATTGAGAACATGTCAATAGAGACTTTGTTTGAAGTTAGTGCAGTAGAAATAAGCAAAATAAATCTAGTTTTAATTAATATGTACTGGCCTAACAGTACAAGGCAGCCAGATCAGTTCTTTAATTTATTCAATAATCTTATGCTGCATCTCCAACATAAATACAGTAAAAAGGATATTATGATTGGAGGAGACTTCAATGTCAATGTCTTAATCCACTCAACATGTTCATCAACGCTTTTAAATCTAATGAAAAGTTTTAACTTCCACCAAACCGTTAAAGAACCCACTAGGGTAACGGACACTAGCGCTACATGTATAGATCTAATATTTAAAAACTTTCATAGACATAATTTCGCAATTCAAGTGTACGATTATGGACTCTCAGATCATAAAGGAATACTTATAAACATCCCCTCCATCAAACTGGACTCACGCAGCATATGGACAGTAAAAAAAAGAGTGTATAATGAAAAAAATTGCCAACGTTTTAAATCAGAGATAAATAAAATAAATTTTAACAACATCCTTTACTTAGACAACAAGGTAAATGATAACTATAATAAATTTCACGATAATCTCGACAATGTATTAAATATATGCATACCAAAAACAAAAATAAAAATAAATAATAAAAACAAGAAAACCTGGTTGACCAAAGGTATTAGAAAATCGTGTATGCACAAAAGGTCACTTAAAATATTTCTATCTCAAAAAAAAACCCCATTTTAGATATGCATTACAAACAATACGAAAAAACATTAAAACGAACTGTGCTTGCCTCAAAAAGACTTCAAAATATAAAAAATATCAAAAACTCTGATAATATTGTAAAATCAATGTGGCATATAGTAAAACGCGAAACAAATAAACTAAGCATAAAAAACAGAAATAACATAAAGCTTAATATAGAAAATAAAATCACGGAAGATCCAACAATAATTGCAAATACATTTAACAATTTTTTTTCGACAGTTGGGAGTCAAAAGATTCCAGCATCAAGGCGACCAGCAGCCCACCCATCGATAGAGAACTCATTATACCTACGACCAGTATCAGAACACGAAGTAAAAAACATTATTAAAAACTTAAAAAACAAGTATAGTTATGGTTACGATGAAATGCCCCCCATTTAATCAGAAAATGTGCAGAGGAATTAGCAGGCCCCCTAGCCTACCTCATAAACCAATCGTTCGCGGAAGGTACAGTTCCGGACGCATTAAAAATATCGGTTATTAAACCTGTACATAAAAAAGGCAATAAAAAAGATTGCAACAATTATAGGCCAATAGCGCTTTTATCTACCTTTTCTAAAATATGCGAAACTGCCATGTCCAAACGCCTATATTCCTTCTGCGAAAAATATAAAATTTTCAGTGACTACCAATATGGCTTCAGAGAAAAAAGATCTACAACACTGGCAGTGTATAAGTTAATCCGCGAAGTTCTGAATATTATTAATGAAAAAAAATATGCCATAGCTTGCCTACTAGATATGAGCAAAGCCTACGATCGGGTACAATACAGTATATTACTGGAAAAATTAAAATCTATTGGTGTACGGGGAAATGCTCACGATTGGTTCTCCTCATACCTTGCAAATCGTGTACAGTGCGTTGAAATAGAACACTCAAACTATATCACCGGAGAGATACACAACGTCCGATCACGAATAGCTAAAGTAGAACAATCAATTCCCCAAGGAAGTGTCCTGGGATGTATCCTTTTTTAAATTTTTATAAAAATTTTTTTTTTTTTTTTTTTTATTTAAAGTTCCAAATAATTCATAATTATCGCAGAGTTTCATAATTAGGTGCTAAAGCCATTAGTGGCTTATTTACAGCTATAGTACGGTCTAACTATTTACTATTTAAGTAGGTATGTTAGTTTACATCAATATATGTACTTACATTCCGTTTACTGTATCACTGATGAACAATAACTTGGTTGGTTACAAGGCGTAATCATAGTTGTTGCTTGACATATAATACTTGTTTACATATTTAGCTGATATAGGGTTGGATAGGTATAAATCTTGTATGTGTTTTGGGAGACTATTTATTATTTTTGGAAGCATGTAATGATTGGTTCTCATGCCGTAAACGTTTTTCATTGCTGGTAATAAAAATCTGTGTGCATTAGATAAACGCCTTAGCCTATTGTAACGGTGGTATTCATTCAAGTTGGTAATGTAATTCTTCCTTGAGTATGGAAAGTTTGACCATGTTTTGCACGGGAAGTACCTTACAATATTGGAAAAGGTGAGAGTAGTTATTACTGTAAGTTATTTTTAAATTTTTTGGTATAATATTTTTTAGTATACTTTTCTGTAGATTAAATATTTTGGCTAGATTGGTTTTGTACGATCTTCCATAGCTGCTGAGACCGTATCGTATAACCGAATCTGCTAAAGCTAGATATAACATTCTTAAGGTGTTGTATGGGATCTTATATTTCAGGATATTTAATCTTCCTAGGAATGATCTAAGTTTATTGCATACATATTCAGTGTGCGGTTGCCAGTTAAATCTAAAGTCAATCAATAAGCCTATGTACATATGTTCCTTTACAAAATCGATAGCAGGGCAGTCGCAGTTATTGCGTGGTAAATGGAGGCAACTGTGGGCATGAGCTTTAATTACCGGAATGTAAGATGACTTATTGTGTGAGGAATGTATGTGCATAGCTTTAGTTTTATCAGCGTTTAGTATGAGACCAACATCATGTGACCATCTACATAGGGTGTCGAATATATCCTGTATTTTTCGTTCGACAGTCTTTATGTCCCTATCCGCTACCACTATGCAGGTGTCGTCGGCAAACTGATATACATATTCTTCTCCAACTGTATTGCACATATCGTTGACATACAAAAGATATTCGGTCGGACCAATTATGGATCCCTGTGCTGTACCTTTTGATGTTTTTGTCATGTCACTAAAGTAATTCCCTAGTTTAACTGCGGTAAATCTGTTGCTGTGGTAGCTAGCAAGCCATTTTAGTAGGGGGCCCTGAATTCCGTTCTGTTCTAGTTTTTTGTATAGAGTACTGTACACTAGGGTATCGAAAGCTTTACTAAAATCTATGTAAATTACTATTATGTGCTCTTGTTTGTTTAAATACCCATTAATCTCATCACAAAATTTACCTAGCAGCTGCGTGGTACTTTTATGTTTTTGGAAGCTGAATTGTTTATTATTAATAATGTTGTGTTGTTGTAAGAAAGAATTGATTTTATCTCCTATGTAACGCTCAACTATTTTGTCAATGCACGAAAGTATTGTGATGGGTCTATAGTTATTATAATCATTTTTTGGGCCCTTCTTATATATTGGCCGAATTGTACCTATTTTTAATATATCCGGGTACGTGCACGAGGCTAAGGATGTATTTATTAAATGGGTAATCAAGGGAGTGATTTCATTTGCGATATGTTGCAAGTCCGAGGCGCGAACTAATGATTTGCCTAAAATAATTAATTGCCCATGTACACAATTTGCCGACGATATCTCTTTTGTTATACCGTGCCAGGATGAATTTAATCTAAACTATCAATTAAACTCCATTCTGACGGAAATTGTTACCTGGCTAAACGAAAATAACTTACAAGTAAATTTTGAAAAAACTAAACTGATACAGTTCAAGCCATATCAAAAACGGACAATAAATATTAGCAACTCTTACCTTAACACGAAATTAGAATCAGTCACATCAACTACATTTTTAGGTATTAGCATCGACTCGGCACTAAACTGGAATGATCACATAGATAAAATCTATACATATAAGAAAGAAGAGGGTCGAAAGTCTGTACATGGAAGATATTCGAAAAAAAATTGGCTAGGGATACTTAAAATCGATAACAGAACACGTTCCAACATTTTTTTAAATTTTTGTCTGTTTGTCTGTTAGTCTGTTTGTCTGTTTGTCTGTTTATCTGTTTGTCTGTTTATGTGACCGCGCATCACGTGAAAACGGCAGAACCGATTAAGATGAAATTTGGTATAGAGATAGTTCGAGTCCTGGGAAAGGACTAAGGGTAGTTTTTATCCTGAAAATCAACCCCTAAGAGGATGAAATGGGGGGTGGAAATTTGTATGGAGCTACTTAAACCGCTGCACCGATTTGGATGAAATTTGGTAAATAATTAGTTTTAGTCCCGGGGAAGGTCAAAAGATAGGATCTATCCCGAAAATCTTCCCTTTAGGGGGTAAAATGGAGGGGTGAAAATTTTGATGTAACGCATTTTGATAAAATTTGGTTTAGAGGTAGTTTAAGTTCTGGGGAAGGACATTGGATAGTTTTTATTCCGGAAATCTCCCCCTAAGGGGGTGAAATGAGGGGTGAAAATTTGGATAGAACCGATTTAGATGAAATTTGGTATGGAGATAGTTAAGAGTCCTGGGGAAGGACTTAAAAATAAATTTTAGTCCAGAAATCATCTCCTAAGGGGGTGAAATAGGATATGAAAATTTGGATGGAACCCATTTACGGTATAGCGAGTTGGAGTCTTGGGAAAGGACATAGGATAGTTTACTCCCGAAAATCATCCCCTAAGGGGGTGTAATTAGGGGTGAAAATTTGTTTGTGACCCATTTTGATGAAATTTGGTTGAACGATAGTTTGAGTCCCGGAGTATGACAACGGATAGTTTTAATCCCGAAAATCATCCCCTCAGGGATGCAATAGGGGGTAAAAATTTGGATAAAACCCATTAAGATGAAATTTGGTAAAGAGATAGGAGTCCTAGGGAAGGACAATGCATAGTTTTTATCCCGAAAAATCATTTACTAAGGTGGTGAAATGAGGGTTGAAGACTTCGATAGAACCCATTTAGATGAATTTTGGTATAGAGAGAGGTCTCAGTCCAAGGAAATAACATAGAATAATTTTTATTCCGTAACACATGAAAGGAGGAAATCATCCCCTAAGGGGGTGAGAAATGGTGGATGAAAATTTGGATTGAACCCATTTACGGTATAGCGATAGTTAAGGAAGGACATAGGATAGTTTTATCCCGAAAATCATCCCCTAAGGGGGTGAAATGGGGGTGAAATTTTGGATGTAGCCCATTTAGATGAAATTTGGTTATAGAGATAGTTTGAGTCCTGGAGAATGACAACGGATAGTTTTTATCCCGAAAATCATCCTCTAAGGAGGTGAAATAGGGGGTCAAAAATTGTATGGAACCCATTTACGGTATAGCGGTAGTTGGGAGTCCTGGGGAATAGGAACATTACGTATATGTATGTGACGTTCCAAGGGTAAAGGTACCTTATGGCGGTAGTTTCGATGATGTTTTCTAAAACGGGGTAAAAAAGACATTTTATTATGGCTATTTTGAAAACAAAAGATGTAACATTTTGTTGACGTATCTTTATTTGTTATATAAAATATTTAAATTACAAGTCAGTTAATTTAGTCCTACGGTTTAGTAGAAAAGGTCCTTACGGCCGTGTGATATGAAAATATGCAAAATAGGTAATACTGAATAAAGCCTACATGCATCTATTATGGTGAGGCGGATCATAGAAACCAAGTTTGCGGCGGAGTCTATTTAAAAAAAAGGCGTTCGGAGTAAGTTAATCTATAAAATCATGCAACTCAGCAATAATGACACTTTCCTTTATACAATCCATACTAATATTACAAATGCGAAAGTAACTCTGTCTATCTGTTAATTTTTCATAAAACCTTAAACCGCTGAACCGGGGCCTTCCCAAAGAGTCCTTACTAAAGATAGTTTTTATCTGGAAATTCATCACCTAAGGGGGTGAAAAGGGGGAAGAAAGTTACGATTTAAACGATTTCCGCGCGGACGAAGTCGCGGGCAATAGCTAGTAAAGAATAAATTAAGCAGCTTCACTTATGCACTGTATAATCTGAAAAAATGAACATGAAAATAGCAACGAGCGCTTACTATGCTTACGCACACGCCTGGCTACAATACGGTATTGTGTTGTGGGGTAATAGTACGAATATTATTCATCTCTTTAGATTACAGAAGCGTTGCATTAGAATACTTGTTAATATAGATCCCATGGTAAGCTGTAAACCACATTTTAAAAATTTTAAAATTCTGACTTTAGTGTCTATGTATATTTTAGAAGTATGTTTATTTGTCAAAAATAATAACAATCTTTTCCCGCAATATTCCCGCCCTCAAAACTTACGACCTAGAAACAAACTAGCTACGCCTAATTCAGCGCTAGAAATGATCCATTCAAGCCCTTATGGCATATGTCAATAAAAATTTATAATAAAATCCCCAATACTATTAAAGACATTGAAAATTACAAAATATTTAAAAATACAATAAAATTATACCTCATGCAGAAAGCTTATTATACATTAGACGATTTTATTAATGATCAGTTTGAGGAGTGGACTAAATTGTAGGTCATTGTAACGGATTGATATTATGAATTATTATTAATTGATTATTGTGACATTCTTAACTTAAATTTAAATTTTTGTTTTTTAATTTATATGATGTGAAATATTAACTTTTAATAGTATTGTTTAATATCTTTAATATTTTGTCGCAAATTTTTTATATTTCTTCAGTTCGCGTAAGAGGTGAGAAAATTATGTGACGGTTATTATTATTATTATTTTAATTATTGTTTATTTCATTGCTGTGCCCTTACATGGTTCATGTAGAACTGTAATATATAATTTAAGAACTGTATACTAACATGAGTGCAATAAATAATTTGATTTGATTTGAAGTTGCGGACGAGTTTTTGATACATTTTGTAAAGCATCGTCGTTTGCGTGACCGCGTCCGAACCACGAGCTACGGTAGTCGCCCGCGCTCGCTAGCGACTACGAGTCGCGTTTAGTGGCGGCGAGCACTAGCTAATGGCAATAATGTGCGGCCCCTCTATGACGTAAAATAACAAAAAACCCTATTCCAGGATCTCAAGAAGTTCATAGAAGAGGCGGAGCATGGTGTGCTCTACATCAGCTTCGGCTCAATGCTGCGGGCGTCTTCCACTCCTCGAGACAAGCTGCTAGCTATCATAGCGGCTGTCTCGGAGTTGCCGCAGCGGGTCGTCTTCAAGTGGGACGAACCCAATCTTCCAGGAAATCCGAGCAATATCTTCGTGTCTAACTGGCTCCCGCAGAATGACATATTAGGTAAATCATCATCATCATCATTTCTATTCCGTACTATCCCACTGCTGGGCAAAGGCCTCCCTTTCTTTTTTCCAGACGTGTCTAGTAGGTGAATCATCATCACTATTTAAGAGCTAGGGTCTTGTCGTTGGAGTAACCGCCACAATTTTTTGTTCTCTGCCGGCCTCTTCACGTCTTCGTACAACTCGACAGCAACTTTCTCTTTTATGTGGCTGGTGTAAGTATGTCTGGGCCTTCCTCTTCCTCTCTTTCCTTCAATCTTGCCCTCCAAGATAATTAAAAAGAAGCTGTCGTGCCGTATTAGGTGTCCGATCATTTGACCTCTTCTATTTTTTATTGTTTTTTACAATCATCGGCCCTCTCCTACCATCGTCAAAACGTCTTCATTTGTCTTCCTTTCTGTCCAGCTTATTCTTTCCATCTTCCGCCAACACTACATTTCGAAGGTGTCGTAAGTAGACACCTACTTAAGACACACGGTTTTTGTTGTTGAAGGCTTTTTTAGCAATTGCAATTAGTTGAATAATGTCCGCAGTGCATTTGGAGTCACTTGTAAATAATAAAACTTCCTAAATATTTAAATTGCTTGACCTGTTCTATTGGCTTATCCTGTAACGTGATAGGCCGGTGTACTGTTGTATGTTTAGATATAACTAGGGTTTTGGTTGAACTACTATTATCTTATCTTATCTAGGTGAGGGCCCTTTCGGATGCACTTCGACCCAGTGGGATCTTTTGTGCATTTGCCCTCTCCTTTATGCCTGCTCCCAGGCTTGCTCCACCATTTCCACAAAACGGATGATGCAGTTCACCGGGAGCAACTTGAATTCCTTTGGTTGCGGATAGCCGTTACCAAAGTAATTCATTATTTGTCTGACAAGGGCATGACATTCACAGAATAAGTGTTCCATAGTCTGATCCTCCTCGCCACAAATTCTATAGTCTAAACTTTCCGCTAGTCCCATCTTGGCCAAGAGATTCTTGACCCCGAAGTGACCTGTGAACACCCCAGATATAATACTGAGTTGCTTCTTACTGGATTTCCAGAATGTTCTGGTCCAGCCCGAGTCCACTCCTTCTATGAAGAGCTTAGAGTGCCTTAAGCCAGCCTCATTCCTCCACTCGTGTTGGTGTTTGGTTTTGGCGTAGGTTTTAAAGGCCGATATTATGGTTCCCTGCGAGAGTCCCAATGGTTCTGGACCTACAAAGTGATTTGTAGAGCCCCCTCTTGCAAGCTCATCTGCTCTTTATTGTGCCTTCCAAGCTTGTTTAGTGCTTGGACGCCATTATAAACTAGTCTAAGAATCCACTTTCGGCACCGTAAGCGCTTTAAGGGCCGCTTGACTGTCACTGAGTATATAGATAGTCTGCCCTTTGGTTTGCCTGTCTATAGTCTCATGTACACAGGCAATTATGGCGTATGACTCCGCCTGGAAGACTCATTTTGTCTGTAAAGATCAGTAGTCTCGTCTTCCACGCTTACGTGTTCCTCTGGAGAAATGGAATGTTCCACTCTAGGAGTTCTCTCTTCCAATCCTCGTTCAAAACCAAGTGAAGTTTCTATTTCATCAGGTCCTAATATCGGTGACTGTCTGCTCTCCGGCTCTACAGTGCGTTAATGTGACGGGTGCTTCTCTACACTAACTTCTGACAGATTTAGTTTTTTTTTTAAGATCATTTAATCTCATAAGAATTTACAATTCACTTTACATGAGATAAATACAAGACAGTTTTATAGTTCGTTAACGAGCACACAAACAAACTTAATAACTATTAGAAAAAAAGGGTAAGTACCTATAGTTATACAACAATCGTTACTGATCGCGCGCAATCGCGTATCACCTCTGAATGCTCTTCAGTTTCTGAACGCTGATGATACGTTTGGTTTTCTAAGAATACCACGTTTCGTGCCTTAAAAACTGCGCCAGTTGATTAATCTATGAGCTTTAGAGTTGTCACAAAAACCCGTGTAAATCAGTTCTCTGCTTTTAGGATCCCACTTTTTCCTCATTTGTTGAGTGATGTGCATAACAGCCTTGCACCCAAAGAAACTTCACCATGCTCAGGTCAGATTTCCTGTGTGACCACTTCTCTTCAGGTGTCACATTCTTCACCGCTAAAGTTGGTGACCGATTTTTCAAAAAAACTGCATGCAAAATCGTTTGTCCAAACCGGAATCTTCAAGCATGCTTCTTGATTTCTCGTTGATTGTACGGTTCGCTCTCTCTGCGACTCCGTTTTGTTCTGGCGTGTAGTCAACTGTCAGCTGATGCTGAATAATCATCCATACGTTTATTGACGAATTCCGTGTCGTTGTCCGAGCAAAGACTCTTCAGTTTTCTTCCACTTTGATTTTCAGCAAACTTTTAAAGCTCTACAAACTTTTCGAAAACTTCGCTTTTCTATTTCAAAATATATACGAAAGTTTTGCGAGTAAAATTCTCAATAAAGTTAAAAAATATCGGGCCTAAATTTTATGGTTTTCTTTTCAGCTCACCCTAATGTAATAGCCTTCTACGCCCACTGCGGCCTGCTGGGTGTAACAGAGGCCATCCACCATGGTGTACCAGTGCTGGGCATGCCCATTTTCGGAGACCAGCCGTCGAACGCAGCAGCTGTGGAGGAGAGTGGTCTCGGCGTGAGAATCGACATCAGCACGTTGACTAAGGAGGAGTTGTTGAGCAAGCTGCGGGTTGTTCTAGATCCAGAGTAAGTGTCACCATCACTCAGTTGTTATAAATCCAAAGCAAGATTGGTTCTCAATCTAGCTCTCACAAATTATTGAGATTCAATAACTTTTTTTAGATTTCAAATTTAGGTTTGTTTCTAAAGTGATCAAACCTATAGTCCCGACGTTTTATTTTATGCGAAAGTTATCTACTTAGTTTAACGCGCTAAAACGCGGTATTCATTACGCAAGGACGCATGCAATCCATCGGAAATGAACACATTAAAGGAATCAGGTGATTTCTGCATGATTTCGGCATTGTTGAAGAATTAACTCGTACCTATACATAATTAGCAAACTAATTACCTACATAAGTACAATGAAAAAAGTAACATATAATGTGTTCACTACATTTCTAGTCTAACCGAACCTAAGCTTCATATTGTCAGCGGCACCATAAGTAAGGAGTCCATATCTAATCATACATTCTTTTCACATTTCAGGTTCAGACGCAAAGTAAAACTTATCTCTAAGGCTTGGCATGACAGACCAATGTCTGCAATGGACAGCGCCATCTACTGGATAGAATTCGCAGTTAGAAACAAGAACTTTAACTTCCGTTCACCAGCAGCCGATGTACCTCTCTACAAATACTTTAATCTAGATGTTTTAGTCATATTTACATTGATACTCTACAGTTTCTTCTACGTAGTTAAGTCGCTGTTTTGTTTAAGAAAAGCGAAGTCGAATAAGCAGAGTAAGAAATCTAAAAAGGCTTAATGTTGTAGGTAGGTAGTTGTTGTTATAATCCGTTTAATATACATAAGAGAGCATTTTAATAATATTTAGACACTGTTTTTATTGTTACTGACAAAAGATGCAGAATTTTTTGAAAGATTGTCCTTTAAATATCGTACAACTTGACTGTACAGTACAGTCAACATGTACCGTCGAACTCAAAAGTATAACTGAACACCTTGGTAGCTTTTCACTTTCACTTGTTTGACAACCTCGTATGGCAGTTTAAACATGAGTTTAAAGCGACACGGTGACATTTCTAACCTTATTCGCGGGCATTTTCCAAACTAAGTATCTCCACTTTTTGAAGTGGATACCTACTTCTTTGCTCGCGTTCTTGTATTAGTTTAAAATGTATCACGTGACTTCCGGAATAACTTTTTGTAGAGAAGCCAAATCTGATTTCAAATAATTGTTTGTTAGATACATGGTTTAATCCATCTTTATTTGCCATTAGTTTTTTTTTTTTCATAATCAAACTGTGTATTATGAATATTATGATAAGTTATATACATTTATTATTTGCAAACGACTTAAAAATAAAATAAAATTACAGAAACGTATCAAAATTGTGTGCACACAGGCAGCATTCCCGCGTTGAATAGCAATCGCTATTCTTTGAGCGAGAAAGCTGCCTGCGCGAGGGTCACCCGTTGCGTCCCTCAACCGCTTGCTGATCTCCTTGTGGAGCCCACGCGCGCTTTTTCCCCAAGGGCCGAGTGTCTCGAAGCCAAATGCGACAAAGTCGTACTGGGCGCCGAGACAGCTATATTTACCGACCTTGGATCGCTCTCGGGCATCCGCCGCTGCCCCGGCTAGTTTGGACGTGACTGGCAAGTAGGACGCTGCCAACGTATCAGCGCAAGTAGCGTCCCACACCAATGCACGGCCCATTCGCCAGGGGATCAACGTCATCCCGTCCGGACGCTTGCCGTCGTCCCGTACAATCCAAGGCTCAAGAGCCACGGGGACGCAGGCGCTGGCAAGCGCCCTTCTCAAGATGTCGTTGAGTGCAGCGTGACGGGACAAGCGGCCGGCACCCGAGGAGCAGGCGAGTCCATGGCTACCAAAGCGATCTACCGCGGCTCCACACGAGACGCAATTGTGGTCTACGCAGACATCAACTCCAATGCGGAGAGCAACTGCAATTCGGAGTGTGCCATGAGTTGTTAAGCACAAAATGTTATTTAGTTTATGGGAATAATGCTGAAATGACCGCATGAAAATAATGCTGAAATGATCGCCATTTTCAATATATCGCGAGTCAAATGAGTTACGTCAGTCAATGTTGCCATTTAAACCGATGTATCTGTACTTATACAGATTTTAGTGAATTAATTTAGATATATTAGGGTTCCATAACCAACAAAGAAGTATCCACTTAAACTTAATTAACAGTTGTATCTCCGACACAACCCTTTTTTTATTTAAGTTATGTTCAGGTTTTTTATAGTTTGTATTAAGTACCCTACCTACGATTTAATAAAAGTGCCCAAATGAATAATCTTATATTTTGATTTAACACCCAATCGTAATAAAAATACCCAACTAGCACACTAGCGTTAAAATAACCCTTATACCATTCTTATACCGGTTCCAGCCAAGTGTTAAGGTGTTACAATGCCTGATGAAAAGGTGTTACACCCTTATAACCACGAATCAGGCCCACGATCTTACAGGTAAAGGTGTTAGAAAGCCTTTAGAACAGTGTTATCTGACACCCAAAGTGTTGACCAACCCTCTACAAACACCGTAGTAATGGTTAAGGTGTTAGCTGAGAGTGTTATAAGGGCATTTTTTTTCAAAGTCTACCATTTTATTTGAAGTGATGATTTTTCTGTTTATTTAATTGTAAGATTTTGATTTACTTACGGGGTGAATTTGTAGCCTTTGGTATCTTAATTAAGCAATCGTTTTGTAAAATACGCGCGAATTTAATAAATATAGCGTTTTTAATGCAGCTTGACCCCGATTTTTGTCCATTCCATTACCACATACATTTGTTTTGTATTAATTATACGAGATCTTAGTTATCATATATTTGTGTTTTATTCACTTAAAGACCTGTTAAACTATTATAATGACTAATGTCTTTATGGCAATAATATCAATACCTAGAGAGAATTGAATTATTTCAACCATTCCGTTACTAAATGACAAAAACGACTTACAATTTTTACTTCTAATCATATAATATAAGGTCTCGCGCCTCAAGTATTATTATCTCACAAACTTAACTAATAATTGTCCTTTTTAATAGGCAGATTTTTACTATTTGTTAATAATGAATTAAATAAAAAATAAAACGCACATTCACAAAAATGAACAGTAACGGAAAAGACGGTAACGGAATCATAAGGGCTATAATGTTCATTAAGTTACAAAATAATTGGAGTCAAAAGAAGGGTTATTGACGAGTTAGTAACTACACTCGCGAGCAAAAGTATCGAATCACTTTGCATTTTTTCATGTGCACACAATACCTTTGTAAATCGGACTTTTCTAAGTTACTTAAAAATGTATTTATGTTACTTGAAATATTAGCATTATAAAAAGATATGAAACATGAAAATTGGCCCAGGATTTTTCAGATTATAGGCAATTTCCCGGTTTATGAGCCTTGACGCGTTACGACGTGCATGAGTTGCACTACCCTTGACCCCTATATAACGGAGCTAGGGGGGGGGGGGGCTTTTTATCAGTCACTTATCAGAAGTCGAACGGTGCACATCTCCGCATATTATCAGGTGAAGAACACCTGGAAAAAATGGAATTGGAATCCAAGGTACTGCTTCAAATCCTATTTGGAAAAAAGACTTCAGTTTGTTGAAATTTATTACTGTAACCGAAGAACGAATACTGTTAGCAAAATACTTTCCGACAAAACGCAAATCACTAGCTCAATACCGCAGGGTAGCGTATTAGGATGTATTCTATTCTCAAGCTATATTAATGATTTGAGAAAATAATTAATACAAGTACTGTTAAGTGTTTCATATATGTATGCCGATGATATTTCCGTAGTACTATCCAGCCAAAATAACAATGATGCATCTCTTAAATTAAACTCTCTAATGGATGACTTAATAAAATGGCTTGAAGAACATAACCTACAACTAAACTCAAAAAGCGGCCAAGTGCGAGTCGGACTCGCACATGAAGGGTTCCGTTAAATAAATTGCAGTTTACGATTTATGACGTATAAAAAAAACTACTTGCTAGATCTCGTTCAAACCAATGTTTGGTGGAAGTTTGCATGGTAATGTACATCATGTATTTTTTTTTGTTTTATCATTCTCTTATTTTAGAAGTTACAGCGGGGGGACACACATTTTACCACTTTGGAAGTGTCTCTCGCGCAAACTATTCAGTTTAGAAAAAAATAATGTTCGAAACCTGAATGTCATTTTTAAAGACCTATCCATAAATACCCCACACAAATGGGTTTGATGAAAAAAAGAAAAAAAAATGAAAGTAAGTTCTAAGTATGGGGAACCACAAAAATGTATTGTTTTTTTTTCTATTTTTGTGTGAAAATCTTAATGCGGTTTACAGAATACATCTACTTACCAAGTTTCAACAGTATAGCTCTTATAGTTTCGGAAAAAAGTGACTGTGACATACGGACGGACAGACAGACAGACAGACATGACGAATATATAAGGGTTCCGTTTTTTGCCATTTGGCTACGGAACCCTAAAATGACTAATTTAATTCAATTCTGACCTCATCAAAGACGCCCTCTACAGTTTAATTACAAATATTTTGATCACGAAACCAGTAAATAATTGCAGCCTTTTGGGCATCAGCATTGACGAAAATATCAATTGGAAGGCACACATTGACAAAATTTGTACAAAACAGTCCCGCTTTGCTTATGCCCTCAGAAATATAAAAAGAAGTACAGACTTAAATACGGCCACTAATGCTTATTATGCGTTTACCCAGTCCTGGCTGCAATATCGGATCATATTGTGGGGTACCAGAACTAATGTGATGGACTTGTTCATACTACAAAAAAGATGCATACGGGTTCTTGCAAATACTAAAAAATATGATAGTTGCAGACCTTACTTTAAGGAATTTAACATCTTAACTTTACCATTCCTATTTAAATACATTTTAGAAGTCTGTAAATTTGTACGTAAGCATCCATATTTTTATTCAAAAGCCAAAGATCATCACACAAGCACCATGAACCTCAATCAAAATAGAATAGCCTACTAGTAACTTGTAAATGAGTAACAAGAGCCCCCATATGACCACAATAAGGATATACATAATCTCCCTAAAGATATTAGTGAAGAGCTGAATGCACAAAATTTGTTGAGAATTTGAAAAAATACCTAGTATGTAATAGTTTCTATTCATTACAAGAATTCTTTGACTTAAATAAATATAATAAATAGTGTTGAAGATAAGATTGAAATAGAGATTTATCTTATATAACGTGTGTTACCTAGGCGTATTATTTTCAGCTTAAACACTTCTGTTACCTCCTATTAGTACCAGGTATATTACTTTAGTTTTAAATTCTAGATTGTAAGACTTGCAATACACTTACAGGGTCCCATGTTGTACCGTAATTTTTGTAATACCACCTGTATGCCAGCATGAAAGCAATAAAGTTATTCTTATTCTTATTCAATACATTTTTTCAAACATTCTCGGTGGAATAACACCAAAATAATTTTGACACAGGCGAGCCGAAATGTTTTGAAAGTAATATGATACGACCAAGTCAAGTTGTAGGTAATGACACCTTCTACCAAACAATGATGACATATTGAATTTTGCTGGATTAAATTACATCCAATTACATCCATTTGACGTTTGCCCGAGTTGATTTTAGTGAGTTAGTGACAACCTACGAAAATGTGAAACTGAATAAAAATTAAAAAATATATATATTTTGGTCTCATATTTTAACGTGGTTTCTATGTTAGTTATATTTCTATGAGGGGTACAGTTCAAAATGTATCACGTGACTTCCGGAATAACTTTTTGTAGAGGAGCCTAATCTGATTAAAAATAGTTGATTGTTACATGTTTTAATCCTTCTTTATTTGCCATTAGTTGTTAATGACAAAATGTTATTTAGTTTATGTGGCGGACATGAACATAATGCTGAAATGACCGCCATTTTCAATGTATCGCGAGTCAAATGAGCTACGTCAGTCAATGTTGCAATATATACCAATGTATCTGTACTTATACAGATTTTTGTGAATTCATTCAGATATATATTTTACGGGTACAGCAGCCAACGAAGAAGTATCCACTTAAACTTAATTAACGGTTGTATTGTCACGTAGATAGGGAGCCCTAACTTGGGGTACCTATCTAGGAGCAAAATTAGAAAAGAAGAGGATAATTAAGAATTTATTGTTGAGTTAAGTGAATTATTATGGGGCGGTTCGTTCGCCTAGGTCGGGCTATGGCTTAAATGCCAGGTCTGTTTGAGGGGTGGTCGGTCCTTCCGGGTACCCTCACACCCCTCGCGGTACGCAGCTGGACGACAGGAGACGATGGTGGTCCGAGTTGGTGGGTGGACGCGCTGGTAGTAAGTGCCGGGAGAGCGTCACACGCCAGGGGCCTCCAACCTGTGTACTCCCTGGGGGAGCGTCTGCCTCGGGCTTCATGGGTGAACGTAGTTCCCAATCCTGGGAACACTTCACTTATTTTATTATATGACAAAAATTTGCTAAGTCCGCTCAATAGCGGCGTCTTTATTTAATAAAAGTGGCGCGCGCCTAGGTGCCAAGTGAACGAGCGAACGCGATCAAAATGGCGATCGCGGGCGCAGACGGCAAAATAACAGCGGGAGGTGGTGGACCTACGTCACATATCTAGAATGTTCCAAACTCCCGCGCATGGAAAGTTACATTATTAGTACCTACAGGATTTCTGTGTTTAAGGGCAAAATTAAATAGGCTACGCAACGAGATAAATTAAGAAATAAAACTTGTTTATTAAAACCTATTTCTGGTAAGATGTTACAGTAGGTATTTATGTTTAACGTTATACGTTACAGTACACCGTCTCCTAGGAGAAGGATTTTTCCTAAAAGAAAAATCCTTCGAGAAGAGCTGAGGGTCCTATTCACTACTTTACACTTTCATACATCATCTATCATACTAGCATATTTTTCAAGCTGTTTCTTCCACTTTTAGAATAGTAGAGAAACTCCTTATAGAGAGAGAAACGCACACTTACTTTTGTGCGATGCTCCAGTAGCAAATGTTGCTAACCATTACATGGTTGATCTTAGGGTAACGTACAGTTATCAAAAAAAATATAGTTATAGCGAGAACTACGACTAATTTTTACATGGATTACCAGAATAGGATTTAAGGCTACAGGAAGTCACCACCCGCTTCCAGTTGAGTTCTCCCAAGGGCAGAGAACTCAGGTGAAGGCTTAGTAAGGCTATTGATAAGATAGGAAGTCACCACCCGCTCCCAGTTGAGTTCTCCCAAGGGACAGAGAATCCAGGTGAAGGCTTAGTAAGGCAATTAAGAAGATAGGAAGTCACCACCCGCTTCCAGTTGAGCACGCCGTTCAGAGAGGCGACTCTGGTGAGGGCTTAGTAGGGCTATTAAGAAGATAGGAAGTCACCACCCGCTTCCAGTTGAGTTCGCCGTTTAGAGGCATAACTCTGGAGAGGGCTTACACTGTTCTCGTTGCGTAGCGAAAACTTGGAGAAATTCTTTAAGTTATATTTCGTCACCGGCTTATCGGTGACGATTGCACACGCTAAACAAAATAGAAAAAAATAAAAAAAAATACTCGCACCAAATCAATTGGCTGTATTACATAGTTTAAAATCTTTTACGTGCCAGGCTCCCAGATCGTGACCCGACATATCCTCAAAGATATAAACCAGAGGCGAACGCTTGACTTTAATGCGGCATTTCTGGAACTTTGGCGCTAGTTTTTTACTAAAGTAGGCGACCTTGTCGCTTTGAAAGTAACAGCGTTTCCATACTATGTCTCCTACGTTAAAATCTGCCTCTTTCCTTCTGGTATTATAGCGTTCAGAGTTCTTTTTGTGGCTATGCCAAAGAGCAGCCTGGACATTATCAAAGACTGACAAGTAGCCTAGGTTTTCCGCGTATATATCCCTGGGTGCGAAAACTAGCTCGTTTGGGGTATCGTTATCAGTGTAATGGGACCCGTCCATGACTAGTTCCGGTCACCTCATTGACAGAATTGTTCATGGCGAAGCGGATTTTTGACAGATTTACGTCCCAAGACCTATGATATTCGTGTACGAAGGTGGATATCGCTGTGACAAGGGTCTTATTGTATCTTTCAACTAAATTGTATTGGGGAGTGTACTTAGGAGTGAAGTGGACGTTTGGGACGTTATAGGTCTTAAACAGCTTAATTACTTCGCGACTGTTGAACTGGCAACCATTGTCGAAGATGATAGTTTGTGGTATACCATGCTCTAAGAATACGTTGTTCTCTAGTATTTTAGCAACAGCATCGGCAATAGCGCGTCTCAAGGGAAATATAAGACAGTATTTAGAAAAACAGCACGTCACTACAAAAATATAGCTATGTTGTTTCCACGTTGTTGGCAAGGGCCCTACTAGATCAATGGAAATTACCTGAAAGGGTCTACAGCAACCCTTGGGTCTTCCCATCTTACCTAAAGTGCAGTGTGTGGCTGGTTTATGAGCCAAGCAATCTTCACAAGTTGTAACGTATTTGACTACATCGCCGTACATCTTGGGCCAGTAATAAGTTAAGGCAATACGCTTATAAGTTTTAAATATACCAAAATGGGCCGATGTCGGCTCACTGTGACACTTGGAAAGGATTGACGCTCGGCTCTCAGCACACACAACCTCCTTCCAACTGAACTCCGTAGTGAGTTTGTAACGGAATGGGCATGCTCGCTAGCGGATTTCTGATATTTTATATTATAATACATTTATTAAATTATGAAAACG
This sequence comes from Epinotia brunnichana, assembly GCA_963854355.1. NCBI lineage: Eukaryota > Metazoa > Arthropoda > Insecta > Lepidoptera > Tortricidae > Epinotia > Epinotia brunnichana. Next base: position 20,599,826 of record OY977949.1, read on the forward strand.
AACTTTTATTTTATACCCAAAGTTAGAAAATTTACTTATTAATTATAGGGGAGAAGGGAATCAATTAAGCTAGCATTCGCTAGTGTAAATCGGCAGTCATCATCATCATTATATCAGCCAGGGAGCGTCCGCTGCTTGACGTAGGGCCTTCCTCAAATTACATCTAAGAATAACTAATTTCATCTAAGAATGTTAATGTACGAATTAAATCAACATAATATTAGCGGGTTCACAAATAACATTTAATCTAGAATTATAGTAATCAATGAAAATATGGATACCTAAATAATACTTCTACTCGGGCAATCCGCCGTGTAAGGAAGCATAGAAGGCGAACGAACTTCAATCTTAATAGCTAAAGCATTAGAAACTAAATAAAAGGAGCGAAACGACCTTTTTGTCATGACACAAACCACGTGACTACAGCGCTCGCTGCCCTAGTTGCCCCCGTTGCTCTCGTAGCTCTCGTAGCGCTGATTTTATTGATTCTCGCTCCCATAGTTGCTCCGATTGCCCCCATTGCCCTCGTAGCGCGGATTCTACTAGCTCTCGTTGCTCTCGTTGCCCCAATAGCCCCAGTTGCCCCCGTCGCTCTATAGCGATCGTAAAATAGTATAAATGCCAGTGTCGCATTAGTATTTGGCTCATTCAATTCTCGTTCGTTCAGACTGTCAGTGTCTCTGGTTTTTCGTGCTAGAAATTCTTGGTGGGTGTTTTCTTTGTTTTAAATAAGTAGCCCGTCAATATGAAGAAATTCTCCTCATAATGAAGGGTTACTCTTGTTCATTTTCATAGTGCTTTTGAGTGGTTATTTTATTTATTTCATATTTAAAAACCAGAAATACTGTCCAGGTTTTAGTATACCTGAGGAGTCACTCCCGCCTACCGGTGCCAAATGGGCGTGACTCAGAGTCTTTTGCTACCAGACTTGAGGGTGGTCTGGTGTCTTCTTCTTTACCAACATAGGAGACGAAAGCCTCTTTAAGTGGCCCCTCACGCGCCTCAGAACCGGCTGACGACGTAGACGAGGCGTAGTCATTCATGTGATCCGCACTGAGGGTTACCTCACTCGTTGAAATCGTGCGGCTCTCTGAGGAGCGGGCCTATTAAATATATTTGTTAAGGGTTAAAAGGGGAGTTTGTCAGTCAGTGGAGCACAGTACCTTAAGCTGCTGGAATGCCGCGATCCTCTCGGGATAAACAAGTAGGTAGGGGTCCCGCGGGCACACGGGAACAGTCCCGATCCGGGTCACACACTTGGGATCACCCGCTGCACAGCATTCAGGTGTTGGCACTCACAATATTGTTTGTTTTCAACAGTTTCGCACTATTTAATGAAGCGCGTCGCGGGCATGCGTGTCGCACCACTCGTAGGTCAGTACTAATGTCATATTAGGTGAGGGTAATTAAGCGGCCGTTAGTATAGCGGTAGGGATGGAATAAAATGCATGAACATCGCCCCCGCCCTAAACATAAATTAAATGTTTAGAAAAACGAGTCAAACTTAATTTATAGGTAGTCTTACAAGCTTAGTCAAGGGTCGTTTTAGTACTGTGGTGGGAGTTTGAACATCGACCACACGGATAACACCGTCTTGCCCAGGATAAAGTCTGATGATACGGCCCCGTCTCCATTCTAGGGGAGGAGCGTTATCCTCCTTCAAAATAACTAGTTCCCCTATGGACGGCGGCTCCATAGGGGCAGTCCACTTGTTACGAGCTTGCAATGTAGCAAGGTATTCGGAATGCCATCGAGACCAGAAATGTTGAGTTATCTGTTGTAATACTTGAAAACGAGTTAATCGATGCATTTTGACGTCTTTAAATGGATATTCAGGTACGGCTGTTAATGGTTGACCTATTAAGAAATGTCCAGGTGTAAGGGTTTCAAAGTCATTTGGGTCTTTAGAAATAGGGCAAAGAGGTCGGGAGTTCAGAACCGCTTCGATTTTAGTCATCACAGTAGTGAGTTCTTCAAATGTAAGAGGGGTATCGCCAATAACACGCTTCAAGTGAGTTTTCGCAGATTTCACGGCAGCCTCAAACAAACCACCCCAGTGAGGGCACGATGGAGGGCTAAATAACCAATTAACATGGCGTTTTGAAAGTTCATGACCTATTTCTACCTGGTTCTCAGACAGGAATTTTTGCAAATCTTTAAGGTGGTTATTCGCGCCAATATAATTTCTCCCATTATCAGAACGAACCAGATCTGGATAGCCACGACGGGAGACAAAACGGGTGAACGTAGCAATAAAGGCCTCGGTGGTTAAATCAGACACGATCTCCAGGTGTACGGCCTTTGTGGATAGGCAGATAAATACGCACAGGTAGGATTTAACAAGTGTTCGATTTCGATGACGTTGTATCTTGGTAAGAAAGGGTCCAGCAAAGTCCGTTCCTACACCGCTAAAAGGTCGGGAAGCCGTTACCCTGTCTGTAGGTAGATCACCCATAGGTGGTTGGGCTGTACCAGCCTTAAGGCGATAGCAGGGAAGGCAATGAAAAATTATATTCTTAATGGCACGGGGTGCGGCTATGATCCAGAATTGACGATTTAATATTCCCTGTAACGTGCCAGCAGTGGCGTGGGAATTTTCACGATGGTAGTGAGATATTATCAAATTAACCAGTGGGCCATTTTTAGGTAATAATAGTGGATGTCGGGACTCAAAAGGTAAATCCGAATTACATAATCGCCCTCCAACTCGAATAAGCCCTGCTTCATCCAAAAAGGGATTAAGGCGTCTGAGCGAAGATTGTAATTGTTTCTTTTGTCGGAGCCGCTCTATTTCATCCGAAAAGGATAGAGTCTGTGTTAATTTGACGAGGTAACTAAGAGTCTCGGCCCGCTCTTGAGGTGTCAGAAAAGGCGAGTATATTCTTGATTTAGGGTCACGTATATTAGTGATGAATCGTCGTATGAACCCAGTTACTCCAATCAATTTATTAAGGGAGCTATAACGCTCCATTAGAAACGATGGATCTAGCGAAGAGTCAGGAGCACCAGTTGCCAATAAGCATTTAAGTCCAGGCAATTCATTTTGAAATTCAGTTTCATGAGGAGGCCATGAATGTGGGTCCTGTTCAAGCCAGGGTGGCGACCACCATAAGATTTTGTCCATAAGAGCAGTCGCGTTCAACCCTCGCGAAGCACAATCAGCAGGGTTCAGCTCTCCAGGAATGTGGCGCCAAATGGTGGGCGTGGAGGAATTATTTATTTGAGACACCCTATTGGCTTCGAATGTTTGGAGACAATGAGGCGGAGTACGGATCCAAGCCAAGACAATTTTGCTGTCCGTCCAGGTATATATGGCATGCAGCACCAATGCTCTCTGTAGACAGGGAGCAACGTGCTGCACTAATTTTGAAAGGAGCAGCGCTCCTTGTAATTCCATCTTGGGAATCGTGAGTCGCGTCCGAACAGGGGCAACTTTACTTTTTGACATCAATAAGTGAACGGAGCAAAGGTTTGATAAATGTTGAATCCTTAGATAAATAACAGCCGCGTAACCCGCCTCCGAAGCGTCGCAAAATCCGTGTAAGGAATAAGACAGAGCGTCTGAAGGAATAATGTGTCGTGGTATGGACACCTGGCTTATATTCGTAAGATCCTGAGTAAATGCATTCCACTCATAAGAGAGTTCGGTTGAGAGCTCATCGTCCCAATTCAGCCCAGAGAGCCAAAGACGTTGAATAAAGATCTTGGCCTTGAAAATTACGGGGGCTATCCAACCGCATGGATCGTACATACGCGCAATCAGGGAAAGTACCTTGCGTTTGGTCACTGGGTGGTCAGGATCAAAGGCATATCGGTATGTAAAGGAATCGTTAGAAGGGTCATATTGCACGCCTAATACTGCTATAGTTTGGGGGTTTTCAGGATCGTAAAAGGAATGGGGCTGTTGTAGGTGTTCTGGGGGCAAATCTTCCAAAACCTCGGGTTTGTTGCTGATCCACTTTTTCAGCTCATATCCGCCTGTAGCCATCAGCTGTACTAATTGGCGCTTCAACAAGCAAGCCTGCGAAACTGATTCGGCACCTGTCAAACAATCATCTACGTACATATCATTTTCAACGGCCGCTGCAGCTTCAGGAAAGTTGGCCTTCTCTTGCGCTGCCAATTCTAAAAGTGCGCGCATGGCAACGTAAGCACTTGACCGTAGGCCGTACGTGATAGTGTTTAGCTCATAAGTGAGCAGAGGATCTGATGGAGATTCCCGCCAGAGAATCAACTGGAATCGGCGATCTTCGGGTGCGACCCAAGTCATGCGGAACATCATGCAAATATCGGCGATAAACACTACGGGGTGTCGTCGAAAATTTAGCAAGATAAGGCTGATGTCCTTCTGTAATTTGGGCCCAGCATGTAGGCATTGGTTAAGAGAGGCGCCTGAGGAAGTCACACAGCTACCATCAAAAACTGCTTTTAATTTTGAAATATCGCCCAATTTTTTGAATATTCCATGGTGAGGAATAAAATAATGTTCAGCGGTAAAAGGGTCAAATGATGACACAGTCATGTGATTCAAGGTGATGTAATCCCGCATAAAGTTTATATATTTTTCTCGAAATTCGGAATTGCTCTGCATGCGCTTTTCCAAGTTCAGAAATCGCTTCAAGGCTACGGTTCGTGATTCTCCAAGAGTAGGTCGATCTAGCAAGAAAGGAAGTTTTACTTGAAATTTACCGTCAGCTACCCGTAATGTAGCGTTATTAAAAAAGGTCTCACATTCACTATCCAAAGGATTTGGGGGAGGTAGTTCAGGTGTCTCCTCAATTTTCCAAAACCGTTCTACAATGTGAGAAAGAGAGACTCCGGTCATGGGCGAACGATGTTCATCAACTTTACAATGAACACCACCAGAAAGTATGAATCCAAAAATGGTAGAAAAGGCAGTTAATTGACAGGAAGGTAATGAGTACTTTTCCGCATTGAAAATTGCTCCAAACACGTCAGCTCCAAGGAGAACATCTATTGCTCCCGGGACGTGAAAAGTGGGGTCAGCTAGGCAAAGATCTGATGTCTGTTTAACAACAGTTGTAGGCAGGCAAAGCTCTGGGTGATGACCGGTAATTACGTCTACTACCATAGCTTGGGTCGTGATAAGGGGATGAGACTTCCCAATAGGCTTAAAGGCCATTAACACGTTACCGTGGGAGGTCATTGTCTGCACATCGCCAATACCTCGTACAGGGGCACACGAAGGGTTCACAGGAAGGTTCAAACTGTGTACAGCCATTTCAGACGTGAGAAGGCAGCCCTGGGCACCGGTATCGCATAAGGCTCGGGCTTCAACAAAATATCCACTGCGTGTTCTAACATGTATAAGGGCAGTAGGGAGCAGAATCAAAGCATTATTGGGCTTGGCCGCAGGAAAATGGGGGCTGAACGGTATGTGGGGTACGTCTAGTTATTGTGGAGTAGTGCGGTCTTGGGAACGAGGTCTAATCATATCTCTATAACTGGGCTTACCTCCACGTTCTACTTGAGATGGCGCAGGGGAATAATCTCGGCGTGCTGGAGGTGGAGATCGATAACGACGACTTTCACGCGTGGGGGTTGGAGACCGCCTGGCAGAGGAATACGTCGTACCGGTCGTACGGGGTGGCTGTGGAGACTTACGGGGCGCATTAGAGCGATAGAAGACGCCCCCGCCCTTGCCGGGTGAAGGCGAACGTGAGTTCCGGAATGTCCCGTCATGGAATGAGACGGATGGCTGGTTGCGAAGCTCAGGGTATGTCGCACTACGGGGATCATTAAAACACAACAAAGTGTGATGGGTAGTACGATGGCATGTACCACAACGATAATCACGTTGACAGTAGGCAATGGAATGTTTGTCTAGGCACCTGTAGCATAACCTTGCCTCCTTTACAAATGACGCACGATCCCGCGGTGGCAAATGTCGGAAATCGGGGCACTCGCGCAAATAATTCGAATCACTGGAGCATAGGTAACACAAGCGAATAGAGTGGGCAGGTGCGGTTGAAGGGACCGTGGTTGTGTAAGTACGGGTATGCCTAGGGTAAGTATTAATAACAGGGGAACGTTGTCGCGGTCTATTCGATGACGAAGGCAAAGCATCAACCAGTGAAGCGTTTCCAACATTGTCATGATGACGACACTCGTCTTCCAAAAAAGTCAACAGTTGACTAAACTCCGGAAGACCGTCGCGGTCCCCATACCGGCGTTCAAACCGTGACCTCAGGTCACTGGGCAGTTTAGTTAGGCATATATGTACTAACATGTAAGACCACTGGGCCACAGGCAGTTTAAGTCTTTCGAGACCTCTATAGGCAGTGAACATTGGGTTGAGAAAGGTAGCACGAAGACCTGTTAGTTTCGAGTTGAGCTCAGGCAAGGTCAAAATTTGAATTATATAATTGTCTGCCAGAATGCGCGTGTTATGATAACGCCGCTTTAAAAGATCGCGCGCAGTGTCATAGTTGTCGGCTTCTATGCGCAGGTGTTGTAATAGTCGACGCGGCTCATCAGTTAACGACCCCAGTAAGTACTGAAGTTTGACGATGGGAGTTAGCAGGGGTTGCGAGTCGACCACACTATCAAACTGGTCCAAAAAACTAATCCACGACTCTGGACGGCCATCAAATTTAGGTATAGGTAGGTCGGGCAGTCGGCTCTGCATCGGTTCCAACATGGTGGGTCTGGCCGGCATCGACTGCCGCAAGGGGGTACTACTGGCGCCAGGTTCGCTGCCGTCAGGTTTGGGGAAAACCTCGTTATATTTAATTTTGAGATCATCTACCATATCTCTAACTGATCGGGTTTGCCTACGGATGTATTCGTATTCGGGTTTGTCTATATTTTGGTCTAAGCTACCAAACAATTCCGAACATGCATGGGTAAACCGCTCATAATGCACATCTAACTCACTTAACCGCACGCGCAGTCTAGGAACCGTAAAGGATTCTAACCCCGTATGGGTATCTTTAACCCAGTCGCTTACAAATCGAACAGTCCCCATATGACTTTTAAACTCTGCTGAATCGGTATACAGATGTTGGGCCATATGGTTACCATCATCCTCGGTCATTTTGAATGTCACTACAATATGTAGGATCAAGTTTAAGGTGTAAATAGTTTAAACGTAATTATTAAAGAAAAACTTCGTAATTTACTTCGCAGTCACAGATGTTTACACAACAGATAACTCAATAAATATCTTAACTGGCCCAAGGAATTTCGCTAATTATGGTCTGCAAGTGAGGCGGCCGTCGTAAGCTGTGTAACAATAGGCTCGGCTCGAGTAGGTAGTTTGCTAAGCGGCGCGCGGCGCATTCAATGTTCTCGTAAACAAGTGACGTCACAGGTGGTTTGATTTACTATTTTAAGTACAAAATTCTTAAGATGCAATATTATCAAACTCGAATCACAGTATGTACATTATCAATATATCCCAGTACAAGATAAGGGTGTTAGAAAGTAATTTAACTTAGTTGGGAAGATGAGATTACGTAACAGCACCGCTATTTTTAACAAGAGGGGATGAAACCACGCATTTTGCTACCAATGTTAAGGGTTAAAAGGGGAGTTTGTCAGTCAGTGGAGCACAGTACCTTAAGCTGCTGGAATGCCGCGATCCTCTCGGGATAAACAAGTAGGTAGGGGTCCCGCGGGCACACGGGAACAGTCCCGATCCGGGTCACACACTTGGGATCACCCGCTGCACAGCATTCAGGTGTTGGCACTCACAATATTGTTTGTTTTCAACAGTTTCGCACTATTTAATGAAGCGCGTCGCGGGCATGCGTGTCGCACCACTCGTAGGTCAGTACTAATGTCATATTAGGTGAGGGTAATTAAGCGGCCGTTAGTATAGCGGTAGGGATGGAATAAAATGCATGAACAATATTTAATATCTTATACCTTATATTTACACAATAGGGCCGTCTTACTCACTGTTTCCGGCTTCGGCCACAGTGGGGGGAGACCTCAACACAAGCTGATAGGTTTCTGTCTCAGTTTCGCTGGCTGAACTACTTACAGATATAATAGGGATACATTCTTATTTCTTGAACTAAATGTATGGTTCGGGAAATAAGCAGGACAGGGTTTGACGGGGTAGACGTAGGGGTAAATTCATACAATGTATTAAGGGCATTGGGAAATATATACTGTAGGTATAAATAGCTGAAATATAGGTCTACTATTCCAATAAAATCAAACGGAGGGTAAATTACTATTGTGGGTAACTGAGTTCGCGTTGGGAATAGTGTTGGATAGGATGGTACTGAGTTCCGCATTTTATTATATGCGAAACATTAAGGTGTAACGAATAATTACTTATTATCATCGAAGAGTTATAGTTCTATTTATGATATAGGGATATCCTGGCAGGGTCGTTTCAGAAAGATGAAATGATTCTGGGCTTTATGGCAGGCGAAGCAGTCCATCAAGTCCAATTGGGTATCTTATTGTCATGAGTGGAATAATACTCTACATTTGGGGTACGTTTTGAGACGAATATTTCACATGTAATGAACGGGTTGCTTTGGCATTACCTGTAGATTCTCGCTATAGAATTATCAAATGGAGGTTTAAATAACTTAGTTAAGTTCGCATTGAGAGTAGGGTTGGGCAAGGTGGGGCTGAGTTCCGCATTTTATTATATGTGAAACATTAAGGTGTAAAGAATAATTACTTATTATCATCAATGGGTTATAGTTCTATTTATGATATAGGGATATCCTGGCAGGGTTGTTTCAGAAAGATGAAATGATTCTGGGCTTTATGGCAGGCGAAGCAGTCCATCAAGTCCAATTGGGTATCTTATTGTCATGAGTGGAATAATACTCTACATTTGGGGTACGATTTGAGACAAATATTTCACATGTAATGAACGGGTTGCTTTGGCATTACCTGTAGATTCTCGCTATAGAATTATCAAATGGAGGTTTAAATAACTTAGTTAAGTTCGCATTGAGAGTAGGGTTGGGCAAGGTGGGGCTGAGTTCCGCATTTTATTATATGTGAAACATTAAGGTGTAAAGAATAATTACTTATTATCATCAATGGGTTATAGTTCTATTTATGATATAGGGATATCCTGGCAGGGTTGTTTCAGAAAGATGAAATGATTCTGGGCTTTATGGCAGGCGAAGCAGTCCATCAAGTCCAATTGGGTATCTTGTTGTCATGAGTGGAATAATATTCTACATTTGGGGTACGATTTGGGTTCAATTTATCACATGTAATGAACGGATTGTTTTGGCATTACCTACAGGTTCTCGCTATAGAATGGTCGTAGGAGTTTGACAATATAAGTTAAGAACATGATATGTTCCAATAAATTATTACTAAAAGATGTCTGTCGAGTTTGTTTGGTGTTTCTTCTCGAAACAGACCGTTAGGTTGGAAACGCTGATAACTTCATTATCTGGGTCATAAATCCATAGGTTAGTTAGGAAGGTAAAGTGGCAAGAACGCTCTTTCCCCATCCGCAACAAGAGAGTAGCCAGTGTGAGTAATAAAAGACACAACCCGTCGATAGAACTTTTGTACAAAAACCAAGTATCTAGTGCAGATTTCTAGCTCAATGAAGGGTAAAATAAATAATGTTGTTTATATGAATTCTAATGGCTACTCCTTGTTCAACAGGAGCGTGTAATAGGCGGTAGGGGATTTTTACAAAAAAATATAAAAATGTTTTAACCATAAAGCCTTTCACAATATAAGATTCCACTTCTCAAATTTAGGTTGACCGTATTTGCCAAGAAATAGGAAAAAATAGCAGTTGGAAGTTACGTTTAGATAAGTTAAATTAAGTACAGATAGGCAAGCTTTAAAAATAGTAGAGATGAAGAGTCCATTTCCTGTCAAGCTTATCATAAAAGAACCTGGGTTATTACGGAGCACAACATCTCGGGGTTCCTACCACTAGCGATCACAATTGGCCATTTCTTCAGGTATTCGTAATAAAAGCACACAACATAAGTAGGTTTAATAAAGTAGGTAAATAAGTGTAATTTACAGTAGAGTCGTCAATAAGTTTGCTTTAAAGTTTAAGATAGTATTCCTAGATTTGTTTAGAGCTCCTTCAGAGCTACGGGGTCGAGGTTTCTTGAGGGGTTTATTCGGGGGTAAGGGTTTTCGTGAAGAGGGGAGGTTACAAATTGGTGCCGTGACCAGGACCCAATTGGCCTTGATGGACTGCTTCGCCTGCCATAAAGCCCAGAATCATTTCATCTTTCTGAAACAACCCTTCCAGGATATCCCTATATCATAAATATAACTATAACCCTTCGATGATAATAAGTAATTATTCGTTACAAGTTCGTTTTTATTTCGCATATGCCTATACAATTTATTATTTTTGACTAAGTAGTTGGGAAAGCTGGTTGGTGCATTAAGGCAACCGTTATAAATGTTAAAGTACCAAGTGTCTGCAGTAACTGGTGGATTATCACACGACAAGTCGGCCACTGGGACACATCTGGAAAGGCTATCCGGTATTACGTTGTCCTTTCCTCTGCGGTGTTTGATTGAGAAATCAAAGGCCGATAAACTCACGCCCCATCTGGCTAACCGTCCAGTAGGATTAGTTAATGATTAGAACCATTTAATTGCAGAATGATCAGTGTAAACAGTAAAAGGACGACCGTTCTCCAGGTAGCATCTCCAGTGCTCCGTGGCTGACAAAACAGCTAGGGCCTCCCTCTCAGTTACACTGTAGTTACGTTCAGGACCAGTTAAGGATTTTCTCATAAAAGCTACAGGATGTTCCACACCATCCAAGGTCTGCGACAGCATCGCGCCTACTCCATAGTTACTTGCGTCTGTGTGGACTTCAAAAAGTATGTCAAAATTAGGGCATGCTAAAACGGGAGCCTGAACGAGGCGAGTTTTCAGCTCCGCGAAAGCCTTGTCAGCTTCTGGTGTCCAAACGAATGAGGCGGCCTTGTTCTTGGTTGAGGTGAGTCTATTAAGTGGTCCTGCCGTAGTACTAAAGTGTGGAATGAATCGTCGATACCAGGAGGCCGTGCCAAGAAAACGCTTAACCTCTTTCCTATTTGTCGGGACAGGATAATTCAAGATGGCTTCAACTTTATCTGGATCCGTTCTAAGTCCGTGATGGTTCACTACGTACCCTGAGTACTTTAAGGTGTCCCTAAAGAACCGACACTTTTCGAAATTGATAGTCAGGTTTGCCTTCTTAAATTTTTCTAGTACTTGTAAAAGAACTGAGACGTGTTCGTCGAACGACTCACTAACTATGACGACATCGTCAAGGTAGCAAAAGGCTTTATGTTCTAGATCGAACATGAACAAGGAGTCTACAAGGCGTTGCTGCGTTGCTGGAGCGTTTGTTAAACCAAAAGCGGTGACATTGAACATAAAAGTCCCTCTTCCTGGGGCGTAAAACGCAGTCTTTTCCCGGTCGTCCTCGTGAATAGGAATCTGCCAGAAAGCCTTTGATAGATCGATACTAGTTAGGTAGGTACCTAGCATTCTTCAAGTTGTCTAGTATTTCAGATACATAAGGGAGACTGTAAGCGTCTTTCTTTGTGTTAAGTTTTCTACTGTCAAGGCAGAAACAAGGGTTACCATCTTTCTTGCCAACTACTAACACAGGGGAAGATCATGGGCTTTCGCAGGAGGATATTACACCTAATGATAACATTTCATCTACTTGCTCCGTAATAATGCGCTTTTTCTCTGGAGATTGGCGATAATATCTTTGTCTTATAGGTTCTGAGTTCCCTGTGTCAATACGATGAGTAATAAGCGAGGTCCTACCTAAGCCCTTCTTGTCAAATGAGATATCATTAAATTGATCAATAATGTTATCTTCTACATATAAGTTTTTCAGACGTACTAAGGTTACTGTAAGAATTCAAATGTGCTTCTGATGTGTCCGACTTTATTTGAGCTAAAGTAGGTTCAGACAAGGATATATAATCAACAGCATTTAAATATTTCGGACAAATCTTAAACACCTTCCAGAAATCGACACCTAGAATTAAGTTAGTTTCGATTTCCGGTATAATATAAGCCTTTATAATGTGCGTAGTGTTCTCGAAGGTTACCGGTAACAATATATAACCGCGTGATTTGATTTTCTGACCACCGGCTGTTATTACTGAGAGTTGGTCGTTTGTAAAGACCTTGTAATCGATTTCAAGTAAGTGTAAGTGAGAATTGTTACCAAGGATCGTAACAACTGAGCCCGAGTCTAGTAAGCCGTAAAGAGTAAAATCAGGTATATTTGCTATAGAGACCTTAATATAAGGACGAGGATCATTTGAAGCAACAATTTTTGCTATCTAGTTTTTTGGCACAGGTCCATTACTTGGCTGGGCCTTAACGTTAGGCACTTGCGACTAAGAATTACAGTTAGGACAGTCCACCGAGTGATAGTCCTTTAGGCCGCACTTAAAGCAGAAGACTGAGCGGTCTGCTGGACACCGGTTCATTGCATGAGTATTGACATGGCAGCGGTAGCAAAATGGCTGTGTCGTCATAGCTGCGAGGTATGGAGGTCGATTAAGGCTAGGTTTTGCATGCGCTGGTTGATAAGAGGGTCCCGCCTGTGGTTGTGGATAGTTGTTGGGCCTGAAATTTCCCCTATAAACGTCCTTACGACTATATGAATATTCCGGTGCTAAAGTGTTGTTCGAGACCGACGGGGGCTCTCTGAAATCGCTTGAGCGCGCGTTGATCTGCTCGTATTTCCTACATATCTTCCTTAGATCCGAAAGGTTGTCTAAGTCCGGGCAAGTGGCAAGCACGCTGGAGTAACAGGGCCTGATGTTATGTTATATGATTTCCAGTTGTTCCAATTCACTCAATTTGCTAGACAGCATACTAAACATGCCGTGCATTATAGCTAGATAAATCGTAATGTTCTCAGATTGTCCCTGGCTACGGTTTCTGATTTTCTACAATGTCAAAGTATTTTTTTAAAAATTCAAGGAGGTCATGCTGCGGTACCAGTGGAGCGCATCTCCTGTCAGTATCTCCGTAGCATGAGAGAGCATGGTTGACTCTGTCAAAGATCTGGCTTTGCGGAACTCCTCCACGCGGGTGGCAAAAGACCGGACGCAAGATTTACCGTCAAATTTTAGTTTTGAGATCTCAGAGCTGAGACCTCTGTCATAGGTGACTTTTATAGTTTTAAGAGCAGTGCTTTGAGATCTCAAATCCGCGAGCGTTGCCGCCAATTCCTCAACACTAGGTGTGGTAGGATTTGGGGCAGGCTTAGTTTGGTCAGCAGCCCGAGGGACCTGTGTGTCAGGAAGAGAGAGTAATCCGACAGTCTTAAGAATTTGTTGAAACTTCAACCATTGCCCAGAATAAAATTCCTTGGTTTCGCGTAACAAGGAACAATCTTCTGAGAGTTCAGGCAATGGAATCCTATTCAGCCTATGATAAATGTGGTTTAGATAGGTATGTGTACGTTCGAAGAGGCTATTCTGATGTGGGTCCAATTGAAGTGAAGCGAGATTGATCGCCGATTTTTCCAATGTGGCCTTAACGCCAGCTATATCCTCATCAAACTCATAACAAGAGTCAAAAACCTCTTCGGCAGGGTACACAACCGAAAGCTTGGTAATTTGTTGCCTTAAATCCTCAACTCTGTCCTTAGGCTGCTCCGCACGAATGCTTACCTCATATACAAGCTCTGATTTAGTTAGTTGTAAGTATTTAATAGGCCGAGCCATTTTATAACTTTTGAGTTTTACCGATTTAGAAGAATCAAAGTAAATTAAGTGTTAAGTTTTACTTTTACTAATTAACAGTTAATTAAGGTAAACATTTAGTTTGCAAGTGCAGCAATATTAGGGTAAAATGAGGAAAACTGTAATGGCAGGTTGCGTGCCTGTTATCCTCAACACACTATAACCCTATCCTTCAGTTGACTTCTACGACTCCCACAGGAAGAGATGGGGTGGTGCTACTCTAACCCGACACCACACGGGGATGTCGGCTGTAATGTTTAGGTAGATGTAAATGCCTATTAAAAAAAAAGCTTAGCTTTACCAAAGATTGTCGATAAATGTTGCACAATTAATCTCAGATTTTAAAAACTAGGTTGCAAACAGATTAAATAATAAAAAAATTAGAAAAGAAGAGGATAATTAAGAATTTATTGTTGAGTTAAGTGAATTATTATGGGGCGGTTCGTTCGCCTAGGTCGGGCTATGGCTTAAATGCCAGGTCTGTTTGAGGGGTGGTCGGTCCTTCCGGGTACCCTCACTCCCCTCGCGGTACGCAGCTGGACGACAGGAGACGATGGTGGTCCGAGTTGGTGGGTGGACGCGCTGGTAGTAAGTGCCGGGAGAGCGTCACACGCCAGGGGCCTCCAACCTGTGTACTCCCTGGGGGAGCGTCTGCCTCGGGCTTCAAGGGTGAACGTAGTTCCCAATCCTGGGAACACTTCACTTATTTTATTATATGACAAAAATTAGCTAAGTCCGCTCAATAACGGCGCTTGTCTGTGTTGCGCCTAGGTGCCAAGTGAACGAGCGAACGCGATCAAAATGGCGACCGCGGGCGCAGACGGCAAAATAACAGCGGGAGGTGGTGGACCTACGTCACATATCTAGAATGTTCCGAACTCCCCCGCGCATGGAAAGTTACATTATTAGTACCTACAGGATTTCTGTGTTTAAGGGCAAAATTAAATAGGCTACGCAACGAGATAAATTAAGAAATAAAACTTGTTTATTAAAACCTATTTCTGATAAGATGTTACAGTAGGTATGTTTAACGTTATACGTTACAGTATCTCCGACACAACCCGCTTCTTTTTTTTAAACGCAGTGGATGAACGGGAGATTTCTATTTGTACAACCGGTTTCAAATGAATAGGTTAACGGAGTTGCATGTTAAATATTAATTATTAAATATTTGTTTAAAATTTAGGAATGACTTCGCATGATGTTATTGTTTATCAGTCTATGACTGACCTAGTTGGTTATCATCATGACTACGCAATCTGAACGGTATAAATAATTATAAAATCTTACACTATAGGTCATTATTATTGATACGGTAGTAGGGTAGGAACGGATTCATAATGAAAACCGTAGTGTTTTTATTCGTTACAATAATAATACATTTTAATGAAGTTGATTCCTTGGACATACTTGGTATTTTTCCATACCACGGAAAGAGTCACTTCTTCGTTTTTGAGCCGTACCTTCGTGAACTGGTGAAAAGAGGACACAGTGTAACTGTCATTTCATATTTCCCTCAGAAACAACCCATACAAAACTATACTGATATAAGTTTGGCTGATAGAGAGCAAGTATTGGAAAATGTAATAAATATGGACCAGACGATGTGGTCGACAATGAAACTGACCAAAACTATATTAGACGTTGTATTAGGCAACTGCAGGGTGTTAATGGAAGACCAAAGTGTGCAAAATTTAGTGAAATCCCGGAAAAAATTCGATGTGGTGGTAATGGAAGCGTTTTTGGGTGACTGTGCCCTCGGTGTTGCATATAAATTGCGTGCCCCTGTAGTCGGTATGACGTCGCACGTTTTATTACCGTCACATTACGACCGATTTGGAGTTCCCTATCCAATTCTACAATTCGATCCAAACCCAGACTTCTTAACACGGCTTGGACTTACACTATACATTGAATTCGGTAAAATGATGCTTCGTTGGTACAGCAACGCAGAGCAAGCTATATTGATGCAGTATTTTGATGATATTTCACCACTCGAAGAGCTAGGAAGAGCTATTAAAGTTCTTCTTGTGTATACCCACAGCTCCATATTTGGTCCTCAAAATTTGCCTGAAATTATAAAGGAGGTCGGAGGATATCATGTTTCCAAAGCAAAACCATTGCCTGATGTAAGTTCCTATTTGAAATGCTTTTATTATTTATATTTTATAGTAAATTTTGAACATGAACATTGGGATTAGGATTGGAAATATGGTGAAAAGCGATCCACGTTTGGTGTAAGTTTTAATTCTTAGTTATACCTAGGATAAGTAGAGATTAAGATAAAAAGGTGTGCATTATAAGTAGTTTCGTATTAAACTGAGTCCTTTAATTATACGATACGATTTCAGAAATTAAGAGAGTTCATTGAGCAATCCGAAAATGGGGTAATTTATGTAAGTTTCGGTTCAATGGTAAAACCATCGAGCCTTCCAAAGGAAAAACTGGAAGCTATAGTTGGAGCCCTTTCGGAGTTGCCCCAGCGCGTGGTTATGAAATGGGGAGAGGATAAACTGCTTGGGAATCCGAAGAACATTTATTTGTCAAAATGGCTGCCACAAAATGACATCCTAGGTAAATATTATATACTTATTTGATATTATTGTTTCAGTGGGTATTTTATGAACTTAAGTCTTGTTTTACAGGTGTTACCTATAAGACCCAGCTTCAATTCAATTTTATGAAAAATATATATATATTTTCAGCTCATCCCAATGTCGTGGCGTTTTACTCCCACAGCGGACTGCTGGGGCTAACAGAAGCCATACACCATGGCGTGCCCGTTGTTGCCACGCCAGTGTTCGCTGAGCAGCCAATTAACGCCAAGGCTATGGAAAGGAGGGGATTTGGCGTTGTGATGGAATATAGTGAACTTACTAAAGATGTGTTGCTGGACAGATTTAAAACTGTATTGGATCCAGAGTGAGTACAACTCAATGAAAAAATATGAAATACAATAATATAGTTTCACACTGCTCGCACAAGTCGCTTCGCGTCAATTTATTCGGTATGTAAAAGTTAAAAACCGGCCAAGCGCGAGTCGGACTCGCGCACGAAGGGTTCCGTACCATTATCTATAAAAAAAACTATTTTATTCTGTGTTTTTAGTATTTGTTGTTATAGCGGCAACAGAAATACATTATTACACATACAAAATTTTAGCTGGAACTATCACGGTATCAGTGAGATACAGCCTGGTGACAGACAGACGGAAGGACGGACGGACGGACGGACAGCGGAGTCTTAGTAATAGGGTCCCGTTTTACTCTTTGAGTACGGAACCCTAAAAAAGTATTATCTCCAAACTAAATGATTGGACAATTTGACCCTTGTAGTTCGTACGGTAAGAACTAACCTTGATTGGATTTGTTTTTATTAATTTCGGGATGAAATTTAAAGGCCATAAGGATAAGCTAAGTGAATCTGCCCCCAGCGAGTTTTGGCTTGTAATTTTTTTTATTAATCTGTCTTTCTATTAGTATCGAGTATGCCAAATTTCAGCTTTTTTTAAATAAAAAAAACGAAATCTGATCTTTCTTCAATAATTTTTTTTCTAGCCTGCCGATTTTGACGTGAGTCACGTATTTTCTGCATGTAATAAAGACAATCATATGATATTAATTTTAGGACATATTGCTCTACAAAAACTTGAAAAAAAAATAGTTTATTTAAAAAACTAAAAAAAAACTATCCCCTACGCGTCTGATGCCATGGCGGCTTGGTTGGCCCTCAACCCGGGTGTGCAGGTACCTGAGAGACCGGACCGACAACGCGCGTGGGATGACGTGGGAATCAAGAGGGTGTTTGAGGGCCTGCTGGGGAGGGCGATGGGTGTGGACAGGGCTAGGCTGTTGGCAGTGTCGAGACCTGAAGCCGGAGCGTGGTTACGGGCGCTGCCCTCTCCGCACGTGGGCACTCTTCTCGACGATAATTCCATGCGGGTGGCTGTGGCTCTCCGCCTGGGCTGCGATGTTTGTGAACGTCATCTATGCATCTGCGGCACCATGGTGGAGAGTAATGGTCACCACGCCTTGAGTTGTGGTCGATGTGCCGGCCGATTCCCGCGTCATCACGCTCTCAATGATATTGTCCGGAGAGCGCTAGTCTCGGCAAATGTTCCGTGTGTGCTGGAGCCTTCAGGCCTTAGTCGGACGGACGGTAAAAGACCTGATGGTTTGACCCTGGTGCCTTGGCATAGAGGGAAGTGCGCCACGTGCGTCAGCGGCTGCTGAGATGGCGGCTCTTAGGAAGCGGGACAAATATTCTGCTTTGGAGGGTTATTTATTTGTTCCGCTCGCGGTAGAAACGACCGGTTGTTGGGGTTCGGAGGCCAGAAAATTCATCAAGGAGATCAGGCGCCGTCTAGCGGAGAGGGGTATTGACCCCCGTTCCGGGTCATTCCTGGTGCAACGTCTGTCCATCGCGATTCAGCGCGGCAACGCGGCGAGCGTGATGGGCACCTTTCCACCGGGGGTGGCTCGGGGCGGGCTTTTTGACTAAGTTAATAATTTATTATTAACACTCATTGTACCTTTTTATTTATTGTCTAGCTGTGTAATTGACTTTGAAATATATAATTAATATTAACGTAAATATTACCGAAAAAGTATAAAGAGGTCTCTCTCTAGCGTAAAAATTCCCATACTGACTGTATGGAAAAAGTTTTATTTGATTTCTGGGCGTCCTAGTAGTCAAACCTTAGTCGGTCCCAAAGAGTATTTTGATCCCCAATAGAAATGGGATCGAATGGCATTAAAAAAAATTGCACTTCGGGATTCCCATACTGTATGGAAAAAGTTTTCTTTGATTTCTGGGCGTTCTAGTAGTCAAACCTTAGTCGGTCACGAAAAGTATTTTGATCCTTAATAGGAATGGGATCGAATGGCATTAAAAAAAAATTCGTCAAAAGTGATGATTTTCTTGCTGACTGTACCTTTTTTCAAAAATCTGTGAATGTAGATTGTCATCACTTAAAAAGTTAGGAATGAAATCCTAATGCCATTTTTGCGTGGCGGCAAGGGATCTAGTAGCTGCCCTTACTGCCTCGTTTTAACTTTCCACCCTGTATAATTACAAAACCACAAAAAATCGTCGGGGGCTGCCGTTGTCATGTCAGTTCACAATTTCACAGTCACTTAATAAAAACAATCTCATATCAAGGTATCAATTACAATGAGGAACTTGCATGGGACTTCAATTTCGAATAAATTGCACTCAATTGATGCGGATATACATAGAAATACCATACAGAAGGAAAAAAATTAAAAGAAAACGATTGTATTAGCTTTATCTCACGTTAAACTGACGAAAAAAAAATTTATTTTTTCGATAAAATAACAACAGTTACACAGAATATTGAATTAGAAATGATATTGTATATGACAAGTATAGACTTAAACGCAATTGTTGTGGAGATAATTGCAAATTAATGACTATGACCATAGTAAACGCGCCTAGAATATACGTTGTGACGTCATAGCATATAAGCCAGTTTAATATAGAGCGTTTTCGGGGGGTGCCGGCGCGTGCAGATTTCATATACATATAACATCAGAAAAATAAATCATAAGAAAGTTTTAGTGTTACAGTTGTTTTAATGCTGGATTATACTTTACATTTTCGTAATAAAATAAAAAGATGCAAGTTCCCTATTAATCAGTAATTTTATAATTAGTAAACTGCATAATCTCACTTCATTTCAGGGCAGCCAACGGCAGCCCCCGACGATTATTTGTGGTTTTGTAATTAACACCTCTTTTTGTAATTATTAGTTTTTAAGTCGAGGGTTTTTCAAAAAAATTTTTTTTTATTTTCCAATAACATTAGTCGTGGGTTTTTTCAAAATGTTTAATTTTGCTTTTATATATTTTTATTTTTACTTGTTCAGGTTCAGAAGGCGAGTGAAAGAGATATCACGAGAATGGCACGACCGGCCGATGTCCGCTATGGATAGCGCCATCTTTTGGACGGAGTACGCGGCGCGCCACCCCAACTCTTCGCTCCTCGCCCCCGAGGTCGGCAGGTCGCGCTACCAACTCGCGGGGCTGGATGTCATGCTCACTCTTTTTATTATTTTGTTTGTTTGTCTGTGGGTATTTCTTAAAGCGATAAAGTATTTAGTTTTTGGATGGAGTACAAATAAACCAAAGAGAGATTGATATTTATTTTAAGTATATTTTTTATGAACCCGCTCAAAAGATAAAATAAATGATTATACCAACTAGTATAATGTTTTATTGATAACTTAGGTAACTTAGGTTGAGATTATTTAATGTGGCCGACTTATTAATTACTAGCTGTTGCCCGCGACTTCGTCCGCGTAGAACTTATACTTAGAAAATATAATGCAAACAAACTTCTACTTACCATCTTAAGGGATGATTTCCGAGGCAAAAACTATTCTATATCCTTCGAAGGGTCTCAAATTATCTCTATACCAAATTTCATCTAGGTACATGGATTTTATCCAAACTTTCACCCCCTATTTCATACCCTTAGGGAATGATTTTCGGGATAAAAACTATCTAATGTCATTCTTCGGGACTCAAACTACCTTTATACCAAATTTCATCTAAACGGGATTCATCCAAATTTTCACCCCCATTTCACCCCCTTAGGGAGTGATTTCCGGAATTAAAACTATCCTATGTCCATTCCCAGGACTCAAGCTATCTCTTTACCAAATTGTATTAAAATGGGTTCCATCCGAATTTTTACCCCTAATTTCACCCCCTTAGGGGATGATTTCTGGGGTAAAAACTATCCCATGTCCTTTCCCAGGACTTAACCTATATCTACACCAAATTTCATCAAAATATATTACATCCAAATTCCCCCCCCTTTTTCACCCCCTTAGGGGATGATTTCCGGGATAAAACCTATTATATGTCCTTCCCCGGGACTCAAACTATTTATATACCAAATTGCATCTAAATCGGTGCAGCGGTTTAAGTAGCTCCATACAAATTTCCACCCCCAATTTCAGCCCCTCAGATATAAAAACTACCCTTTATCCTTCCCCGGGGCTCAAACTATCTGTATACCAAATTTCATCTAAATCGGTTCAGCGGTTTAGGCGTGAAGAGGTAACAGACAGACAGACACACTTTCGCATTTATAATATTAATATGGAATTATGGATTATTAGTATGGATAGTATGGGTTCTTTCCGCTTGTCTTCCAAATAGAGGTGTAGCTGTAGACTCACTTCAAAAGAAAGAAGAAACGAAAAACTCATTCAAATATCTCAAAAAATTACGAAGCTACAACCGTTTTAATGTCGCTTGTTAGAGTGAGAAAACGATCAGGGACCGTGACGTCACGATCCTCGAGCGTCGTAGTAAAAAACAATCGTTTCATTATAAAGGTGCGTTTTGCGGAAAAGAGACGCAACAAACCCCCTCTTAAAACTTTATGCTTACACTTATAACTTAGTGATTACCTATACGAGTATAGCCTCTTGCGTTGTTTTTTTCGAGATAATACAACATTATGATTATTTTGTTTAGTGTCTACATCCCTATTTTCGATAAGATAAGATAAAATAAGATTTCTTTATTGTCAGAACTGTGTACATTTAGTTGTTTTGGGTAAAATAAAGTCCAACAGCTTGCCCATTTCGGACGTACAATATTAAACTTAAAGCTAGTCAAATATACTACTTAAAACAATAACAACAATAGTATTTCCAAATAATTTTAACCATATTCACACATAAAATATTAATTTAGATCTATCCGACATCCGTATTTTCTTTTAAACCACGAACTTCGGAATTCGAAAATATTCGGGTATCTCTATCTCTATCGCACTAACAAATGACAGGAATGCAGATATACGAACTTCGAGTTTCGGTTTTTCGTGGTTTGGCTGAATACGCAAAGAGCGCGCGCGCGTGCCATTCAAAAAAACCAAGTTTATATTGTTCGAATTTGTTGTGACATTTGTACAAACTACACCTTAATTCGACATTTGCGCATATAAGTTCGCATATCAAAATCGATTAATTTTATATTTGCTTTTGGTACCTATGTGTCTCGTCAATGTATATCTGTATGAGCCAGTTAGCCCATACACTTAGATAGTAGAGTTGGAGTGCGTTGAGAGAACGGAGAAGTTAAGTTGTAGTTATAAAACTTATTTATTACTTGTAAGGTATAAATAGTAAGATTAATTAGCCGTTCCTTCAGTTGATGTTCTTCGTATGCGAGTTATGTTTGCACTGATCTAATTTACTTTATAATATTATATTGTAGCGTGGCCTAAAAGTAGGTCGCAACGTAAACAGAAAAATGTACAGTACTGAGACTGTACATACTGGCAACCCCAAAAGAAGGGAAAAGAAAAAAGATAATTGTCAATAGAAGGAAAAGCCATTACAAAAATTACTTAACAAAATTCAAGTCAATGTAAGTTAAAAGTGACGTTGTCGTTGGCGGCTCGATGACGGCTCGGATGCTGTCCCGGGCTGCTCGCTGACCTCGCTTTAGGTCTTGGCAGGCTTCTCTCTTCTGGTATAGGTTGAAGTTCAATATCCTCGTAGTGTGGCTTCACTGATTGCAGTGAGCATTGTTTCTTTTTCTTCAGCTTACAAAAATCGGGATAGCGTCTTCCCACTCCCCAAAGAATGGCAGTAATGGTGGCTGCAGCAAGTAGAAAGTAGCAAATAATATATTGATGGATATCGTGAGTTGTGAGAACGGTCGGGAAGTTTTGTTCCTTGCTCCGTTGGTTGAGTAGTCTCTTGTCAATTTCTTCGATATCTTGATTATTGTGTTCGGAAAGATACTGATGGGGTATGTTGTGGTAGGTTAAATTTGCGATTCGGTTGATCGACGAAGTTAGTGAAGGCACGTTGATGACGTTGTCCAATTTCACCTTGCTGTTATATTGTTTAAGCGAGTGAATAGTCAGGTATTTCGATTGCAGCATGCAGCCTTGTTCTAAAGTTATTATTCCAGAAGACGTCATTGTGTGTGACGTCACTTCTTCATCACATATAACCCGTAATGTGCAGGTATCGCAACAAATTACGAGCCAAGTGTTCGGTGAATGCAACTCGATCCAGGCGTCTTTACATGACGTATGTGTTACGTCACATGGAGTTGTGGTGCGATGACCTATTAGTTTTGCCTCGCATGGGATGTTATCGTTATGTAAGTTGAATACTGGCAGGTTTTTGTTGCATATAAAGTTGTCGAGTTTTAGTTGGACACATTGTTGAAGGTCATCTTCTTTAAACGAAATGTAGGTATTTTTCTGAAAGTTCACTGCTATGTATCTTGCGCTAGTCTGAACTATGACGTGGTCTTGAGCCGTTTTGACAGGTAATGGGATGGCACGATGTAACGTAAAATCTTCGTCCGAAATGAGTGGTATATGCAGCTCGAATAAAAAATATTTGCCAGTGACTCGCGCTTTGACATATAATAGTTTGTATAAGTCCTTGATGTCTTCTCGTATGTTATCGACGGGCAGTGACAAAGTTCTGGGTAGTTTTCCCGCGATGACATTCATCTGTTCCAACAGATTTACGGGTGTTACAAGGTGTACGTCGATATGACCTTTGTAGACATCAGTTAAAGTGTTGAACAGCATTTCTTGCATGTTCTTCAAGTTATTCATAAGTAGATAGGCTGACAAAGCGGCGGAGTTAAAATAACTTGTGGCCATTGCTATTTCCACTGCCGACTCAACTCTGGCAAAGTTTATATCTGTTTGATTCATGAAGTTTTCTATGACCTCAAACTGTCCCTGAATGTTGGCTTCGTGTTTCTTCAAAACCTTGTTCTCCATCTCGACAATGGACGTTTGGTTTTTTATGAGTTCAAGTAAGTAGTTTTCGTTGGTACGCACGGCTTCTATGTCGCTTGTATATTTTTCGGCGAATTGTTGATCCAGAATCCCGAATAACCTGTTAGCTACGTATCCCACCCCATCTACGAGTCCGCGTTTCTTTCTGTTCGTTAGATGCTTCTGCGGGGTTAGTAGCATAGTGTTGTAGTGTTGTAAGACATCCATTTCATGGTAAAGCTGGTTAAGGGTAGTTTTGCAGTACCTCGGGTCTGTTTTCTGGCACCAGTCGTCCACTCCTTGCAGGTAAGTCTCGATGCGTCCAATTCCTTCCCAATAGTTAGTTAAGTTGTAGTACATCAGTAATATCCATTCGTTATGAATAACTTGTACTTTGCCTATAGTATCGTAGTATATAGGTCGCTCGGGTTCCAGGTTCGTAATTTGAGCTGACGTCGGCACGACAGCTGACCGTGAACTTGTTATGATTGCGCACATGGTTATGAAGGTTGTAAACAGTGTTAGAAAACATTGTTTGTTGTTTTTATTCCTGAGCATGTATCGTGCAGGTTTCTTCTCGTTGGTTTGTGGCGTTTGTACGTCGTTTTGTGTTTCGTTTATTTCCAATGGTAATGGTGAAAGTTTGAGGATGGGCCGTTTGAAAGTACCAGTTTGAGTTTTGATGGTCGTTACACGAACGTAACCGTCGGAGCCGGGGTGGACCTTTACAACGCGACCCAGAGCCCATTTTCCTGGCGGCAAGTTGTCCTCTTTCACAAGCACGATGTCACCCTTTTTAATGTTTTTTGTAGGTGTATTCCATTTGTTTCGACGTTGAAGTTGAGTTAAATAGTCACTAGACCAAGTTTTCCAGAATCGTTGCATCATTTGTTCAGTTAGTTGCCAACGTCGTCGCAGGTCGATGTTTTTGGAGTCCATGTGGTCTGAGTGGGGCAGTGACAGTGTAGATGTCCCTGTCAGGAAGTGTCCTGGAGTAAGACAGTTGTAGTATTCGTCGGGATCCTCAGTAAGAGGACACAACGGCCTTGAATTCAGACACGCTTCGATTTTCGTTAGCAATGTGGTGAATTCTTCAAAAGTTAGTTTTTGCTCCCCTAGTACTCTTTTTAAATGATACTTTAAGGACTTTACTGCAGCTTCCCAAATTCCGCCTCCACTGGGAAACGCCGGTGCGTTAAAGTGCCACTCCACTTCCATTTTTCCAATTTCATGGAAGAAAATTGAGTTTGTCAACATTTGTTTGAATTGGCTGAACTCTTGACGTAAGATTTTGGATGCTTTTATGTAGTTTGTTCCGCAGTCCGAGTAAACATGTTTAGGCTTGCCTCTGCGGGCGCATAATCGTTCAAAGGCGGCGAGAAATGTTTCAGCGGTCATGTCGGATGTGAGCTCTATGTGCACGGCCTTGGTGGCTAAGCACACGAAGATAACTATGTATCCTTTCGTCGTTTTGACACCTCTTCCCTTGTTTATTTTGACCTCCACGTGCCCAGTGAAATCTGTTCCCGTGTGTGTGAAGGGCCTTGATGGGTTAGTTCTTTGCGGTGGTAAGTCCGCCATTAGTTGGTAATTATCGGACGGTTTAAATCGGTGACAGCGTATGCAGCTTCGCAGTTGTTCTTTTACCGCTCTGTTTCCACCGATTATCCAATAACGTTGCCTTATGTAGTTGAGGGCTTGCCGCGCCCCGCCATGTAAAGTTGCCATATGTCCGTCGTGAATGACAAGGTAAGTTATACGCCCTTTCCTGGGTAAGATGAGAGGGTTTTTCATGCCCGGCGGTAAGTTAGAGTTGTTTAGTCGTCCTCCGATGCGAAGAAGTCCTTTTTCATCCAAGTAAGGTCTCAGCTTGTACATACAGCTCGTTTTAGTTAAAGTTTCGTTTTTTAATAGAAGTTTACATTCATCCGGAAATGACATTCTTTGTGCGCATCGAATTATTTCGTAATTAGCGGCGATTAATTCATTTGTAGTTAAATAGGTGGTATCAGGTTTCTGTTTGCGACGTAATGTTGCTGTGAATCGCATAATCCACGCGGTGATTCTTATTAATCGTGTTAGCGAGCTGTTATTTTGAAGTAGGTCATTGATAAAGTTATTATCTTGTTTTGTAGCTAGGGTTGTCTCTTCTTTTTTCACAGTTCCGATGTTAGTTGTAAAATGACAATTTAAGTTTGAAAGTTCTTCTTTCTGGTCATTTTCGTCAAGTGACGGTCCGTGCCACCAGAGGTCAAAGTTAATCAGCTTGCTCGGGTACATTCCTCTTGAAGCACAGTCAGCAGGGTTCTGCTCAGATTTGATGTACTGCCATTTCTCAGCTGGTATTATTTGTTTAATTTTCGTCACTCGGTTAGCCACGTACTTTTCCCAACGTGACACGTCTCCTTGTAGCCAAGCTAGGACTACTTGGGAGTCGCAAAATGCTTGTATAGTTATGTCGTAGTCTTTGTACGCTTCCATCACCTTCTTCATGAGTTGTGATAGTAAAAGGGATCCACAAAGTTCCAGTTTCGGCAGAGTAGTTTTTTGAGATATAGGGGCAACCCTAGTTTTAGCAGCTAATAATGTCGTTCTTGGCTTTCCGTTTTCGTCGTTGGTGCGAGAGTGAATGACGCAGGAAAAGGCTTTTTCGCTTGCGTCACAGTAGCCTAAAAGTTCGATCTGCTTTGTTTTCCCGCCAATCCATCGGTTGAGTTTGACCTTTTTTAATAGAGGTAGTTCGTTTTTTAGCTTCAGCCATTGCTCTTGTATGTCGACAGGTAAAGCTGCGTCCCAAGTTAGATGAGGGTTGGTCCACACCTTTTGAAAGATTAGTTTAGCTGTCACCGTTACAGCACTATACCAGCCTAAGGGGTCGTAAAGGCGTGATATTTCTGATAAGAGAACCCGTTTAGTTAATGGGTATCTAGTTTCTTCGGGTAAGTTCCAATTGACTACAAAAGTGTCCAAATTAGGATTCCAGCCAAGTCCTAAAGTTCTCGTGGAGTCTTCGTGTTTGAAGTCGAATATGTTTGTCGAAATTTGATCTTCAGTTAGTTGCTCGAGTAAAGCCGGGTGATTTGCTGACCATTTTCGTAGGTTCATGCCGCCGCCTCGGAGTAACTCGATTAATGATTTTTGTAGTTGCTTTGCTTCTTCCATAGAGTTGTGACCGCTAATGAGGTCATCGACGTAAAATTCGTTTTTCAGTATTTCGGCAGCAGCGGGATGTTTATATCCGTCGTCAATGGCTAGCTGCTTGAGAGTTCTCATTGCTAGCCACGGGGCACACTTGTATCCGTAAGTTAACGTACATAGAGAGTACTCCTGAAGGTTTTCAGAGGGCGAGTTTCTCCATATTATTTTTTGTAAGTGATGTTGTTCTTCAGAAATCCAGATGCATCGGTACATCATTTGGACATCCGCCGTGAAGGAATATTTGTAGGCTCTCCACTTCAATAGTAGTGATTGAATGTCTTTCTGTAGGTTAGGACCCTTTTCTTGTAAGCTGTTTAAGCTGTACCCGGCGCTCGTCTTTTGGGATGGGTTGAAAACAACCCTTAACCGAGTGGTTGTGGCATTTTCCCTTAGGACTCCAAAATGCGGGAGAAAACAGTCTTTAGCTGAAGTGGAAGTTGCAGGCTTCATATGCTGCAGGTCGGAATACTCTTTTATGAACTCTTTATACATTTCAGCAAGCTTAGTTTGTTTCTGTAGTTTTCTTTCTAGTTGTAGAAACTGAGAGATGGCAATTGATTTAGAATTACCCAGTTTTTCTTCGAAGTTAGCGTGCATGGGCATTTTCACGGTGTATTTTCCATCGGAACCTCGCTGAACAGTTTTTTGGTAGTAGTCTTCGCAGTAATCGTCTTGGGAGATTTCCTCGTTGTTTTGAGCGATGTCTTCGTTTTCCCAAAACTTTGTAAGTTCATTCATGTTAATTAATGTTACATGACAGTTAAAAGTTTGTAGTTTTCCACAAAGTATCCATCCCAAATGAGTTTGTTGGGCAATAGGAGCTTGTTGATCGATCTTCAGTACACCATCCATAATAATGTCGGCGTAAACGTCCGCACCAAGCAGTAGGTCTACAGGGCGCGACACGTTATAATCGATGTCGGCTAGTTTCAAGTTTTCTAAATGCGGCCAGTTTCCTTTCTTGAAGGTAGAGTTAGGTAGATTGTTCGTTATTTTGTTGAGAATCAACGCTTCAGCTTTAAACGAGTAATTGGAGTATAATGACTTGCAGTTAAGTTCTATTTTTCCTTTGCAGTTGCCGGACAAGTCTCCAATTCCAGATACAGTTGCATTTAGTTTCTTCCTGGGTAGTTTCAGTAGTTGTGCTGCATTCTCAGACAGTAAGTTCACTTGCGAACCCTGGTCCAAAAGAGCACGAAGTTTGATGAATGTTCCATCATGAGATTGAATTTGAAGTTGAACCGTAGTTAGTAGGACTTCCATATCCTTTGTAGCCAGGTGATGGTTCGACGCTTGTTGAGTTGAAGTAGATGGATTGGGCTCGTAGTTATTTTTTCTATTATAAGAGTTAGTTATATGCTTCTTCATAACGTTGTGCAATAATGAGTGGTGTCTTAAGTTACATTCCTTGCAGGTTTTATTAGAGTTGCATTGTTTGTCGCCGTGACTGAACAAGCAATTTTTGCACACTTGTAGTTTCGCAACAGTGTCATTCCGCTGCGGTATATCTAGGTTGATGAACTTCTGACATTGCATCAACACGTGTGCTTCGTTGCAAAACGGACATTGACCATATCCCGTAATATGATATGTTTTTGAGTTATTTTTGTAGAAGTTGTAGTTAGTTTTCTTGACTGGGTAAGAAGCTTCCTTGTTGAAAGTTTTCACGAATGCTGGTTTTTGTTGGATGGTGACTTCTTGTTTTGAGCGTTTCATGGTTTCGTAAGCCATGAATTTTCTCTCGAGAAAGATGAGAAAGTCGTGTAGTGCCGGGACCTCTCTATGATCTTGAAGGTCTCTTACATAGTCGGTATGCGTAGTGGCGTCCAGTTTCATCGTCATTAAATGTACAATAATCGGATCCCAAGTTGATGTATCTAAGCCGATATTTCTTAGTCCGCTTAGACATTCAGTTATGACGTCATGCATTCTCTTTAGGTTGTAGGCGTCAGATTGCTGAATAGTAGGTAAATTCAGCATAGTGTTCATGAAAGAAGTAAATTGCAGGCGTCGATTGTCGTACCTTTGGTTCAGAATATTCCAGCATGAGTTGTAATTTTCGGCGTTGATAGTTAGATGCTGGACCAATCTCTCCGCCTCGCCTCGAAGCTTAGTCTTGAGATGCTGCATTTTTTGCGCTTTGTTGATT
Source organism: Epinotia brunnichana (assembly GCA_963854355.1). NCBI lineage: Eukaryota > Metazoa > Arthropoda > Insecta > Lepidoptera > Tortricidae > Epinotia > Epinotia brunnichana. Next base: position 20,628,668 of record OY977949.1, read on the forward strand.
GTTGGGTTGTTATGGACGGTTTCTATGAAAAGATCCTTAAAGGAAATCCATTGGTTATAGTTTCCTGTAAATTCGGGAATCTCAATCCTAGGCGCAGATTGCTGGTGGTGAGCAGTTGACCATATCTTGCAGTTAAGTTCTTTCCGCATACGGTCGTACTTGTTTTCGATGTCCACGAAGGTGTCGTAGTAAGTTTCGTGAGATCCTTTAAGTACGCCATCTATTTCCCAGTGTAGTTTGTCGATGTCTGACCATTTTGATTTCAAGATGTTAAGATTATCTTCTAGTTCCCATTTTTCATTGCTAGATACCGTGTCGATTTTTGACATCGCACGATCAATTGCCTTGAAGTTACATTCTTGTTTACATAGTAGCACAATGACGTCAGCGTTCGCTTCGTCGTCCAGTAGTCCCGTAAGGTCAAATTTGACTGGAATCTTCACTTCAGTTAGGTTATGCATTAGTTTAAGCATATCTGACTTGTTGTTTTCATACATGGCCTTAGTTTTGCCGTATATGCCTTCCAGGAAGTAGGGGATATTTTTGTCCTTGATTTCCTCTTCAAGGACCGCATGTTGGTTTTCGAAATCACCCCATAGGGCGTCGAGATTTGTTAGCCGCTGGTTCAAGTAGTCATGAGTTTTTCTTGTTGCGGAGTCTTTCTTGTAGTTAACACATAAAGTTTTGATTTTTTCAAAGCAGGTTTGCTGTTGTTGAAGCTTGACAGACATGTTGAGTTGATTTTGTCAAAGTTAAAGTTGAAGTTGAGTTGAGTTTGAAGTTAGTTTTACGTTGATTTCGATATAAGTTGTAAGTTGAAGTTATAAGTTGAAGTTACATATGTACCGTGGTAACTCTGGAAGTCTTCTCAATAGTTATCCGACGATGGTTGTACAGCTCTGCTGGTTGTGTTGCTTCACTGCTTCGGTCTTTAGTCTTCAGAGTCCGGAGAGCGATGAGCCGTTGCAGTTATCTTGTTTGTTCACAGTAGTTCACTGACAGGTAAATAGTGCCCCTGCACTCTACGTACGATATATGCGCTTTCTCAATTCACTGGTGAGACCCGCTTGTGGGAGGCCAGCAATCCGATTCGCTATCGCAATAAAGTAACAAAAACACTAAATACCTGTTTAGGTTCGAAGGACCATTAATGTATGAGCCAGTTAGCCCATACACTTAGATAGTAGAGTTGGAGTGCGTTGAGAGAACGGAGAAGTTAAGTTGTAGTTATAAAACTTATTTATTACTTGTAAGGTATAAATAGTAAGATTAATTAGCCGTTCCTTCAGTTGATGTTCTTCGTATGCGAGTTATGTTTGCACTGATCTAATTTACTTTATAATATTATATTGTAGCGTGGCCTAAAAGTAGGTCGCAACGTAAACAGAAAAATGTACAGTACTGAGACTGTACAATATCGTAGACGGGATTAAAATTATTAATAGGCGAAAGAAAGGCAAAGAAATTCCGCCATTTTGTCCGTAGTATTTCTTATTAGTCTGTGATTTTGACGTTTCTTTTAGCTGACAGATGTGGCGGCGATATACTTTAAGAATAATAAATGAAAAATTAAATGAAGTCGTATATTACGGAAAATAAATTAATTGTCGCATTCGGATAAAAACTATCCTAAGTTGCAGCTGGAATAATAATGTACCTATATAAAATGTTTCATATTTTTCCGTTCATGGGATGCTGAGAACATTCGAACCGCGCAAAGCTTAGTTTCAAACTGGCTGATTCTTTTTTTAATTTAGAGATTTATTATAAGTGGAGATTATAAACATTTAAGCCCCTGCTAGACGGTCGCCAACACGCCCCTCCGACCGAGCGACCTTGGTCGGCACCGACCGCTGTAGTATGAAATTTTACTGCAAACAACTGTCTACACGGTCGGTGCGGACCAAGGTCGCTCGGTCGGAGGGGTGTGTTGGCGACCGTCTAGCAGGGGCTTAATTGGCTTAGTGAAACTGTAATTAGAATTGTAATCTTCTATTACCTTGGACGACGGTAGAGTTGGTTTTTGAAGGGACTACTTTTATATCATTCGGCCAACTCAAATAATCTCAAGTATTATTGAACCTAAATAGGTACCTAAAGTACCTAGGCAAAGATGTTCTGCTCGCGCAGAGCTCCTCCACCGGATTCTCATTTCACTAGAGGTAACGATTTCTAAATTAAAGGTACTTATTGCATTCCAGTTAGGTAGGTCCAACTTCGAGAAAGAGATCAATCGTCGAATCCGACTCGGCTGGGCAGCGTTCGGGAAGCTACGGCACATCTTTTCGTCCAATATTCCGCAGTGTCTCAAGACGAGAGTCTTTGATCAGTGTGTGTTGCCAGTGATGACATATGGCACTGGAACGTGGTCGCTTACAATGGGCCTCATAAGAAGGCTCAAAGTCACCCAAAGGGCAATGGAGAGGGCTATGTTGGGAGTTTCTCTGCGTGATCGCATCAGAAATGAGGCTATCCGCAGCAGAACCAAGGTAACCGATATAGCCCTCCGAATCGCTAAACTTAAGTGGCAGTGGGCGGGGCATATTGCACGTAGAACTGATGGCCGTTGGGGCGGAAAGGTTCTCGAGTGGCGACCACGTACCGGAAGGCGCGGCGTTGGTAGGCCTCCCACAAGGTGGACTGATGACCTGGTAAAGGTCGCGGGAGTCCGCTGGATGCGGGTGGCGCAGGACCGGTCACTTTGGAACTCTTTGGGGGAGGTCTATGTCCAGCAGTGGACGTCTTTCGGCTGATATGATAATGATGATGATGATGATTGCATTCCAGGTGGGTAACAAATAAAAACGACAGAAACTATTAGTCCAATATCTTTTAATAGATATTAATCAGAGCTATTTATCATTATGAAACTAGAATTGATAACCTGTCTGTACTTACCTACAATGCCGTGCTCTTTGGTAGATATACTATCACGTTTGTATCGATCAAACCTACCTATATAAATATATATACGGTAGGTACCTTCTAAAAACTAGTAAAAATAACTCTACTACTCTATGTAGGTAACCATCGCCAACGCAGTTAACTGACCATCCGTGCACTTTATATGCATTGTACAGTCAGGGGTTTACGTACATAAATAATGAGATAAATATCTGAACACGCCTTTATGCCATTGAAAATAGAGACCTTTATAGATATTTATGTCCCTATTTATGTACGTATATTAATACCCCTGACTGATGTAAGTAGGTAATAAATAAAGTTCGATATAATTATTTTTTTATTTTTTTTTATATTTAATTATTTTACAATTCACGGCCAGGCAGCAGACAAAACCTAGCAGGGTTTAACTGCCACTGCATTCACTCAATTAATATTTAGTTTATACATAGGATAACAAGCTTATAAAATAAAGCGCACACGGCGATTGCCTACACAAAATGCGACATTATGACGTGATATGCTGTGAAGCACTTGGGAGCACGCTGGAGATGTGCATACCGTTTCTTATCTCCACTTATAATAAATCTCTAAATTAAAAAAAGAATCAGCCAGTTTGAAACTAAGCTTTGCGCGGTTCGAATGTTCTCAGCATCCCATGAACGGAAAAATATGAAACATTTTATATAGGTACATTATTATTCTAGCTGCAACTTAGGATAGTTTTTATCCGACTGCGACAGTTAATTAATTTTCCGAAATATACGACTTCATTTAATTTTTCATTTATTTTTATTGAAATCAAACGCTGCTCCAACTGTCAGCTATAAGAACCGTCAAATTTTCGTCAAAATGGCGGAATTGCTTTGCCTTTCACTTATTAATAATTTAAATCCCGTCTACGATAGACCTTTACGAGACAAATGCTAAAATATAAACCATAAAAAAATATTCGATTCTGATATGAGAACTTATATGCGCAAATGTCGTTTTATGTCGTAATTTCAATAAATGAAATCAACAAATTTGAACAATATAATTAAAACGAATTTGTTTTTTTTGAATGACAATGGCACGCGCTCGGCGCATTCAGCCAAAGTACCTGCGGCGCTACCACGAAAACCGATACTCAATGTTCATATATTTGCATCCCTGTCACTCGAGTATGGTTAGTGCGATAGAGATAGAGATACCCGAATATTTTCGAATTCCGAAGTTCGTGGTTATAGCTCAGGAATCGAAAATATGGTAAATAATCATAATGTATTTTCTCGAAAAAGAATTTAAAATAAATATAGTCAAATGGAGAAAAAAACAAAGCAAGAGGTTATATAGGTAATGATTAAGTTATAAGAGTACAAAGTTTTAAGAGGGGGTATGTTCTGTCCCTTTTCCGCAAAACGCACCTTCATATGAAACGATTGTTTTTTTACTATGACGCTCGAGTATATTGACGTCACAGTCCCTCATCGTTTTCTCACTCTAACAAGCGACATTAAAACGGATGTAGCTTCATAATTTTTTGAGATATTTGAATGGGAGTTTCATTATCTTCTATCTATTTATACATAATAAATGCCTATGTCCTGACTGACTTATTCACTCAATCACTCACTCACTCACTCATTTATTTATTTATTTAGTTGTATGGGACACCAACAGAGTACATGTTAACAAATCTTAATTTAAATATTTGCTTTTATTTAGGTTTACATGCACCCCAATTACAGGTGAACACATCATTCGCAAATATAAATCATGCATAATATAAAACAGTTAAAAGGATATATAATCGCAAATCTTAAATAGCTCTTCAACAATCATAACGCTTGGACAATAAAATAATAGAATATACATTAACAATTCATGAGGAAGATATTCCTATAAAGTTCTAAATTTTTGTTTCTTTTTTGTTGTTTTTATAGTTTCATTAAAATGATTTAAATACAATTTGATCTAAAAACTAAAATTAAAAGATATATAGGTAAGTAACATGCAATATTTAAAACAAGATTTCATAACATTATAACATTATACATTGTTATAAAAAAAGAGAGGATTTATTTGACACTATTGTTTCTCTCAAATAAAGATTTAACTTTTTTTTGTGAGTTCGAAGGTTGTCGTGGTAAATGTCTAAGTTAGCATCTGTGGCGATATTGTTATAGCATGTAAGCAGTCTAGTAAATGGTGCCTGCCTTTTCGTGTTTGTTCGTGTTGGGGGGACATTAAAGGTGCGTGTGAGGAATCTACGACAGTTTGGACGCGGAACAGAGAGATAAATTGTATCTAATATATCCTGTAAACACATATGACCGTTAATCATTTTATGCAGGAATACTTGATCGTGTAAAAGGCGTCTATTTGCCAGTGATGCCATACTAAAATGTTTTAGCCGTGTTGCATATCCAGTTTTATATCTCAAGTTCGGTGCGTGGTAGGCTAAATGACGTGTAAATGCACGCTGAACACGTTCGATGCGATCCCTGTGTACCTGGTAGCCAGGATTCCATATGACACTAGCAAATTCAAGGCAGCTACGTACGAGCGAGTTATAGAGGACCATTTTGGTCGACACTTTCTTGAAGTCTCGGGTATTGCGTTTTATGAATCCAAGCATTTTTAGGGATCTAGAGATAATCGAGTCATAATGTGCTCTGAAGTTTAATTCTGCGTACTCATCAACGCACAGCCGAAACTACTAATCTTAGAGAGTTGATTTTTGCACAGTATGTTGCTTTTATAACGTGGGCTAGGGATAAAAAGGGATTTTTGAAAATTCTACCCCTAAGGGGGTAAAATGGGGGTGCAAAATTTGTATGGGTGAACCTTTTTTTTTTGAGCTATAGACTTAAACTTTGTAGAAAAATTAGTTATAAGAATACAAATGAAACACTTTCAGCGTTTTGGAAAATTCCACCCCTACGGGGGTAAAATAGGGGTGCAAGGTTTGTATGGGGGAAACATTTTTTTTTTAAATAGAGACTTAAAACTTTGTAGAAAGATCAGTCATTAGAATACAAATAAAGAACTTTCAGGGTTTTAGTAAATTCTACCCCTAAAGGGGTAAAATAGAGTGCAAAGTTTGTATGGGAAAAAACTACTTTTTTTTAAATAGAGACTTAAAACTTTGTAGAGAAATTATTCATTAGTAAATCTACCCCTAAAGGGGTAAAATAGGGGTGCAAATTTTGTATGGGGGAAACAATATTTTTTTAAATAGAGACTTAAAACTTTGTAGAAAGATTAGTCATCAGAATACAAATTAAGTACTTTCAGCGTTTTAGAAAATTCTACCCCTAAAAATAGGGGGCTAAAATAGGGGTGCAAAGTTTGTATGTGGGAAATTATTTTTTTTAGCTAGAGTCCTAAAACTTTGTAGAAAGGTTATTTAAATACAAAGAAAGTACTTTCAGCGTTTTGGAAAATTTCACCCCTAAGGGGGTAAAATAGGGTGCAAAGTTTGTATGGGAAAAACATATTTTTTTTGAATAGAGACTTAAAATTTTGACGAAAAATTACTTATTAGAACATGAAAAATACTACATTCGGCGTTTTACAAAAATCATTCCCTAAGGGGGTTAAAAAAGGGTGCAAGGTTTGTATGGGGAACACTTTTTCTGAGCTAGACACTTAAAACTTTGTAGAAAGATTACTTATAAAAATACAAAAAAAAAGACTTTCAGCGTTTTGAAAAAATCTATCCCTAAGGGGGATAAAAAGGGGTGCAAAGTTTTTATCAGGGAAAGTTTATGTTTTTGAGTTAGAGACTTGAAACTTTGTAGAAAGATTACTTATTAAAATACAAAAAAAGAACACAAATCGTTTTAGAAAATTCCACCCCTAATAGGGTTAAAAAGGAGAGCAAGCTTTGCATGGGCAACACTTTTTTTTGAGTTAGACTTAAAACTTTGCAAAAAGATTACTTATTAGAATACTAAAAAAGAACTTTCAGCGTTTTAGAAAACTCCATCCCTAAGGGGATCCTTAAGATCCTTAAGAAGGGTAGCCAGTGTTGTGTGGGAAAAACTTTTTTTTTACTAGACTTAAAACTATTCAAAATGTTACTTATTAAAATTAATAATAAAGTACTTTCAGAGTTTTAGAAAATTCCACCCCTAAGGGGGTTAAGAAAGCTTTGTATGGGCAACACTTTTTTTGAGCTAGAGACTTAAAAGTTTACGAAAAAAGTTCTTTCAGCGATTAGAAAAATTCAACCTCTAAGGGGGTTTAAAAGGGGGTTCAAATTTTAAATGGCGAGCAATAAAATTTTAAAGTGTGAGTAAGAGATTTTTAACTTCGGTCTTATTCTGTACGTTAAAAGACTACAAAACTGATTTCAGAGTTTTTCCAAATTCATCCCCTAAGAGTGTTAAAATTGGTTCAAAGTTTGAGTATTTCAAGGCATTTTTAAAGTATGAGATTTTTAACTTTGGTTTTAGACTGTTTGTTCACAAACTAGAAAATGAACATTAACTTTTTTTTTAATTATCCCCTAAAAGAGGGTTCAAATTTTGTATTGAGATAAATCATTTTCTAAGACGATAAAAAGTTCTACGCGGACGAAGTCGCGGGCAACAGCTAGTCCTATATAAATACAGGATGGTCAGTTATCTGGTTTGGCGTTTGTACGCACGTGTCCTAGTAGGTATAATTTAAGAATTTGTATGTAGGAAACCGTACACTTGTCCGTTTGTCAGTTTCAAAGTCCTTATTTTATATTTGTATACCTATGTAAGTAAATACTTACCTTACCTACCTACTGTGAGTTTCCTAAGAGTTCTGTAACTGAGAACCGATTTAACCAGACTCTCAGATAAAAATATATTAGTACTGCACCCACTAACTCACATCGCAATTAACCTTATAATTGATTGGTTGAATTTATACTTAGGTGTCTACAGAATGCCACTAACCTATGATTGTCGTGGTACAGCCGACTCCAAATATGAACACATTTTTTGCCTTATTACAATGGAATAAGGTGCAAAACTGTTAACATATCTTTGACGTTGACTGCACAGAACGTTGACTGAACCTCATGGCCAGCTTTTACCGTTACCGTTACCGTAACCCACGATCCGTAAGCTCGCCGACGCCGAACACATCTGATGGCCAGTCGCGATTCAACCTTATGAACGGTGCACTTGTATCGCGATCAATGACTCCTCAAATTCGAGGATTGCATTGAATCCTAATACAATCGGAGAAAAACTCGTGAGTGACATCACCGCATTCATTGCGTATCCGCGTTTTGTGACCCATTTTGTGATCTATAAGTTCTATATAAATAGGAGCAGAATAAAACTGCGGTGTTGTAGATACTAGCCTTGACCGCGACGATGAAGTCCATCAACTTGGCATTCACTTTATCAATCGCAGTAGCGCTAGCGCATACCACTAATGCTCTGAACATTCTAGGCATATTTCCGTACCACGGAACTAGCCATTTCTTAGTGTTCCGCGTATACCTTTTAGGACTAGTCAACAAGGGACATAATGTTACCGTCATATCGCACTTCCCGGAGAAGAATCCACCACCGAACTACCATAGCATCAGCTTGGCGGGAACACTCGAAATTCTCAAGGATGAGATGCCGGTAGAAAAATCATATAAAACCATCTTTAACACTGGACTATTCTTAACATTTACTGGTAAGGAGAACTGCGAAGTTATGCTGAAGAACAAAAAAGTGCGGGATTTGGTTCAATCTAAAACTAAATTCGATGTGGTAGTCGTTGAACAGTTCAACAGCGATTGCGCATTGGGATTAGCATACAAACTGAACGCTCCAGTCGTGGGCATGATGTCTCATATACTAATGCCTTGGCATTATCAGAGACTGGGAATCCCATACAATACAGCTTACGTGCCCTTCCATTTCTTAGAAGGAGGTACCAAGCCCACGCTATGCCAAAGAATAGAAAGAGTAGTATTTGATGTGTACTTCAGAACTATTTACTACTTTATAACGCAGAGAAGCGATCAGAACACCCTCGCCCAATACTTCAACGATATTCCGCCTTTAGAAGACTTGGCTAGAGAGATGAAATTTCTTCTCGTGTACCACAACTTTGTGCTAACTGGATCCAGACTGTTCCCAGCTAACGTAATTGAAGTCGGTGGTTACCATGTTGCAAGAGCAAAACTTCTAGCGGGAGTAAGTATCTAGTCTATATTATAATAAGACTAATATCATCAGCGATACTGTTATAAGTTATCTTATCAGTTACTAATAGATAAGCGATGACGAGATGCACACCTATTTGCGTCATCATCGCTAATTAATAGACATATAGGTAACTACGTTTCTTTACCGGAATTGCATAAGAATATTGTTCTAAGTAGTAACTTAGTTTATCATGGAATTCCTCAAACTAACGCATGATTCAATCAATAACATGCTACTGTTGTTGTCATTAACTGACATTTCGTAAGCATTTATGCATCTTGATTGAGTAGGTTCGTCATTACTAATTAATTAATTTACATAGATACAGTTGGCAAAGAAAGTGGTTAAACACATTAGGATTTATCAGTTCTAAAATGTATAATTTACTTTAAAAACAATGTTTAAACCGACTTTCAGTACTCCGCCAAACCACATGTACCTTTCCGAGAGCAAATGCGTTAATTATTACAGAAAAAACACAAGTCGTGTGTGGGCTGATAATATTTGAAGAGTTCCGTCGATTCCTCAAGTATCTCACAATTAACACTTCATTAATTGCTACTTCAACGGAATCATGTCAGAATCTTTGACGTACTTTACATCTTTGAGGAGTTCCATAAGTCATATGTGGTCTTCATCGTCAGTTCCACTTCACCAAAATTACTATTCCCGAGGGTAAATACAAGAGTTATATAGAAAATACCGAAATCACTAATACACTCGTGCCTATAAAATTTGAGGGTTGCCTTCAATTTCCCTGAGATCCCATCAACAGATCCTGACTTGGTGACAATGGGACCATCTCAGGAGTATACTCTTTCGAATAAAAAAAGAATTTAGGAAGTCGGTCCACAATTGACGGATAAATCGGCGAACATACATAAAAAATTAAATAAACATCCTCCTTTTTTGAAGTCGGTTAAAAATTGGCAGGCATTTGACCACTCTGTTAGTAGGTATATTACGATACGAAACCTGACTGTGGCATTGTTTCTTATTTCAGGCTTTGAGGAGATTTGTAGAAGAAGCGAAACATGGCGTAGTTTACATAAGCTTCGGATCAGTGATCAGTCCCTCCTCTCTACCTACTGAAAAGGTGCAAGCAATATTGGACGTAATGAGCAAGTTACCACAAAGGTTCATCTGGAAATGGAACAACAAGACTTTACTAGTGGGTCAGGATAAACTTTACATCGGTACCTGGTTACCTCAGATTGACATCTTGGGTATGTACCTATACTTAATAGCTAATTCTGGCAATCTGAAAGGCGGCAGAGTGATCACCGCCTATTAATTAAAAGTTGTCGGCAATAAGTAAACTACTAAATACACAGTTTGTCTCTAAAATATATTTTGCTTTTATCAGGACATCCAAACACTTTGGCTTTCTTCTCCCATGGCGGAATGGGTAGTACGACGGAAGCGATACATTTCGGAGTCCCAATGGTTGTCATGCCAGTTTTGGGTGACCAGCCTGCTAATGGAGCAGCCATAGAAGAAAGCGGACTTGGTGTGCAGGTTCAGATAAGGGATTTGAATAAAGAAAATCTATTGGCCGCGTTCCGGAAAGTCTTGGATCCTAAGTAAGTTATTTTTTTATGCTACAACGGTGGTAAACATGCCGATTTACCGATTCACTTTTTCTGTTCAAAATTATGAATAATCTAGTTGATGCCCCTGAATTACTAAATAATATAGTTTTTCATGTTCCCCGTAGATTAGAACGAAGTTGTCGCAAGAAGGCCTTATTTAGTATCGCAAGCAGCAAAACTAAATACGCACAGCATTTGATTCATATACAGGGTGGAAAGTTAAAACGGGGCAGTAAGGGCAGCTACTAGATCCCTTGCCACCACGCAAAAATGGCATTGGGATTTCAGTCCTAACTTTTTAAGTGATGACAATCTACATTCACAGATTTTTGAAAAAAAGTACAGGCAGCGAGAAAATCATCAATTATGACGTATTTTTTTTAATGCCATATGATCCCTTTCCTATTAAGGATTAAAATACTCTTTGGGACCGACTAAGGTTTGACAACTAGAACGCCCAGAAATCAAAGAAAACTTTTTCCATACAGTTAGTATGGGAATCATAAAGTGCAAGTAGTCCTTTAATTAGACGACCATCAAATTGTATGGAGACGGAAATAACTTCATTTAGATTAGAAATGAGATGATTCATTCCTATGTTAAAAAAATATTTGTTTTTTTCTGTTTTTATTCAATGACGGCCAGCTTTATTCTGTAAAAAGTTTGTAAAAAGAATACTAACATCCGTATTCAGAAATTTTGTTCGAATTTGAAAAAAAAAGGTAAGGGTTTTACAGCACCTGTCCGCTCGTGAGTACTGTCCAGATTACTTAACATTTATGAATACGGGTGTAAGTAAATACGTTAGTTTTTTTTTTTAATGTAGGACTCAATTCTCTCATTTCTAATCATAATGAAGTTATGTCCGTCTCCGTACAATTTGATGATCGTCTATCTAAAGGACTATAGTCCTTTAGATAGACGAATTTTCCATACAGTTAGTATGGGAATCCCAAAGTGCAAGTATACTTGCACTTTGGGATTCCCATACTAACTGTATGGAAAAAGTTTTCTTTGATTTCTGGGCGTTCTAGTAGTCAAACCTTAGTCGGTCCCAAAGAGTATTTTGATCCTTAATAGAAATTGGATAGAATGGCATTAAAAAAAAATCGTCAAAATTGATGATTTTCTCGCTGACAGTACTTTTTTTCAAAAATCTGTGAATGTAGATTGTCATCACTTAAAAAGTTAGGAATGAAATCCTAATGCCATTTTTGCGTAGCGGCAGGAGATCTAGTAGCTGCCCTTACTGCCCCGTTTTAACTTTCCACCCTGTATATATTAAGCGCGCATGTAAACTGTAGGTACAATGAAAAATGTATGGACGCAGATTTGTTTAGCAACTCATATAGTATATTTAAAAGATTAGTTTTTTCTTTAATCTAATAATGTTAAAACGCAGTTAACTTAACTTTTTTATAAATTTTATAAATTTTTCTTTCTTTTTTTGCATTGTGTAATGGTGTAAGTTGTAAATGTACTTAACTGTCATAAGTGTATTTACAGCACATAATATATATACATATTTATGACATTTGGTCTTAATTTAAACATATCTTACAATTTTTTATTTAACTTGTAACTTTGTAAAAAAATATGAAACTATAGGTATGTTATAGAATTACTCACATAGCCATAGCTAAGTTACTTATGTGTTTTTAAGACTGTTTGTTTCTAAATAAAAAAAAAATATACAGCTTGATGGCATGCAGCCACCGTATAAAGGATGACTCACGCTAGAACGGGCCGTGTCCGGCCCGGGCCGTTTTCTAAGAAAAACGACGGCGTTTTTGCGCGGCCGAGCAATACCCAAGCCCGGCCGAACAACGGCTGGGCCGTGCCGACACTGAGCCGCTTCCGAGCCTCGGCCGTGGCTCGGCCGGGCTTGGGTATTGCTCGGCCGCGCAAAAACGCCGTCGTTTTTCTTAGAAAACGGCCCGGGCCGGACACGGCCCGTCCTAGCGTGAGTCAACCTTAAGTAGGTACGCTTACGATTCCAGCCCAGCTAGCACACTAATCGGACATATATTTACGTTCGGACGTATAACTTTACGATTGTGCCCATTTTTACGTTACTTAGCTAACATGGTAATCACGCAGCATATATTTATGCCATAGCGTAAAATATACGTAGCAAAATTATTACATTCATTTCATTCGTTCAATAGTAGTCTATGGTTAGAAGCCTATTATAATACTACCTAATTAAAGAGTAATGATAAGCACTGCACAGTTTACTAAACAGTTGTTCTCCTGTATTAAGTTGTGTTATAATAGTTTTTTGTTTTTATTTACGTTACCCCACAAAAAGTTTTACGTAGTGGTTTTAAGTAATTTAGCGAGTACCAAAACACATGTTAGTTTATAATAGAATCAATAATATTTGTAAATTTGTGTAATATACTTTATTACAACACAAGCAAAAAATCATAATCATTGCGTTATTTATACTAATTTATAGTTAGTAATCATGATCTAGCTAAAATTAAAAATGCTAGATCATTGTTTCAGGAGATGATAGGAGTTTTGAGACTGAAACCGTATGTGTTGTGACAGAAATCGGAGAAATCCTGCGAAAATTTTATTGTTTTCATAGTGTTAAAATTTATCCGGGGTCTCGAGTGACCTACATAAAATTTCGTCCGTCAACGGCTCATATCGTCAAGTTTTATGTGCCAAAATCAAGAGCATGTTAGCATTTGACGTAAAGCAAATGGTTTTATGTGCAAGACATATAAATGGTCACATTTTACGTAAATGATGGTATAGCATGTTAGCTCATGACGGTAAAATTTTATACTTCGGTTGTGGACATAAAACATGTGCATAAAAGTCGTCATTTTGCTAGTGTGCTAGCCGGGCAGAAGAATCATTAGCGCGTTGCCGACCCGTTACCGAATTAAGGATTAGTTGTGTTGTAGTTTCTAATTACTCAACCTGTAATTAATTAAACAAGTAGGCAATGAACTAGATAAATTTCTGATGGATTCCTGGACCTGGGACACTTTCCCTAGATTCTACTGGCACATAACTTTATCTTGACGTCGCGTCGCTTTCACAATTATTGGATAGATATAGGTATGTTACCTACTATTAATATAATAACTAGTTAATCGCTAATGAAATATCGAAATATCCCTGGCCGAATCCATCTATAAATGACCTACATAGAAATCATAGAATACTTAGATACGGTAGCAAGCATGGAGCTTAATAATAGCAATTGATAATAGTAAGTAGTACATTACTGCAGATGCCGGGAAATAAGGGCTTGCCGGGTGAGTAGGTAAGGTATAGACGGATTTAAAAAAAAAAAAAAAAAAAAAAATGTATGTGTAGTGCTTTTCTCAAACATGCAATGAAATAAATAAATAAAACTCCAAAAAATCAAACTAATTTTCATGACTGAACGCCGTGATGCTGTGCCAGAAACTGTGGAATGAAAATTTAAACATAAAATACTTCCTGTTCTAGGCCTTCAATTTCGTATGAAATTCCTTTACAGTTCTCTAGAGTTGTTCCGCCCGAAACGTGATACTTTGAAGCCTGTTAAAACGCACGTAATGACGACATTTCATTGCATGTTTGAGAAAAGGTTTTTTCTTTTTTCTCCAGGTTCAGAGAAAGAGTGAAGCAGATCTCGAAAGCGTGGCACGATCGTCCGATGAAACCATTAGACACAGCAATATACTGGACCGAGTACGCTGCTCGACACGGCAACTTCACATTCAGAACAGCGGCTGCCGATGTCCCGATGTACCAACATTTCTACTTAGATATCATAGGCGTATTCTCTATGATCCTTATTGTCGTGATTAAAGTGTTTGGACTTGTAATAGGAATATGCAAAACAAAACCACGAGTCCAAAGTGTTAAAAGTAATGAAAAAAAGCCAAATAAAAAGTCTAAGCGTGAGTGAAAAACAATGTTTGACAAGAAATAAAATACACCAAGGTACGTGTAGGTACCTACACAAAATATTTTTACTAAAGTGGGGTGAAGAAAGCATATATAATAATATGGTTCTAAAACTTGGTGTTATCGTAGTACTATTAGTACTATTAGGTACTTATTCTGTGTTGTTATTAGTAATTGTAATTAACTAGGTAAAAAAAAAGTAGGTACCCAAAATGGATTGACTTTACGTTACTTAAATAAAATAAATAAAAAGCCTTTATTTCCAAATTACCTATTTTTTACATAAGTTATCTTCTGTGTTTGTTAGTAAGTTTCTTATAGCTATGTTGTGTTAGTGTTATGTTGCTTACTAATTTTTATTTTATTTAATTTGGACCCCTCTTTGGGTGTAGGCCTCCTCCAACTCACTCCATTTTTGCCGGTCTTCCGCTTTGTTTAGCCAGTCTTTCCCTGTGATTTCTTTGATATCGTCTAGCCATCGTTTATATGGCTTTCCCACCTTCCTTTTGCCAATAGGGCTTACGTTACTTACGTTCCTATAATAAATTCATTTTGATGCAGGGTGCCTTATACTTATTGATCTGATTGTGATTCTTTGGAAATAAAGTTCGTCGTACAGTCACGGACTTTAATTGTTGACACATTTAGGTGTCAACTAAATTCTGGTTTTTTAGTAAGCTTTGAAATGTCTAGTATAAAGTGAGCTCTAAATGGCTCAACAATTAAAGTCCGTGACTGTACCTACTTATAGGTACATACCTATACCTATTTCACGAGTTTTTTTCGTAAATAGTATCATGTGAGGCCAATGACTCATATATGACATATGAGCCTATGCTTCTACGAGCGATTTCGGCTACAGAGCGGGAAAACGCTGCTACTCGCTACCGCGTAGCACATGTAGCGAATCGTGGCCTCGAATGAGCCGCGTGGTGTCAGTGTGTGAAGGCAAGCTTTCCTTCCATCGTCGTAGTAGTCTTAGCTTAAGGTGGTTCGATTGCCACACAAAGCGTTATTTGACATTCGCAGGCTAACGGCGTGATATTTTAAGACACTTATGTAACAAACTTTCATAAATTGGCTTCCCATTTGCGCCAAATTGCTCCTTTCGTAGAATAAACTTGTATAAACTAGATTAATTTGAGAAAAATCGTTTTCCCAAAATATCACGTCCCAAACCAATTTCTCAAATTAATCTAGTTTATACAAGTTTATTCTAGGAAAGGGGGAATTTGGCGCAAATGAGAAGCCAATTGGTGAAAGTTTGTTACATAAGTTTCTTAAAATATCACGCCGTTAGCCTACGAATGTCAAATAACGTTTTGTATGGCAATCGAACCACCTTAAACACATGGGAATAGGATTGAAGTCAGTTTTGGGTGTGGCGCTAGCAACCTGTCTTCTTCAATCCTTAGAATAATAACGCCTAGAAACGCAGTTCACGCGCAACGGTGAGGCCACCAAAACTCAGCCATAATTGGCGTAGTACGCCGATCGGTGGAACAAAATTGGTGCGTTTGTGTGCGTATTGGCGCGTGTGAATACGAGTTGATCACTACTACATGAATCCATTTTCTACTATTTCAACTATCATTCTAGGCGTTATTATTCTAAGCCAGAAGTGACTCCGTAAATTGGATTTCATTTGTTATGCTCTGTGAGTTTAGTTTAGTTTAGTGAAGGTGTGAAGTTATAAAAACTTAACTCTGAATTTACTTCACGTAAACTCAAACGGAAATAATCTATTTACGAATACTCTTTCATTGTTTACAACATTTTATTATTTCCCAAGTGACAAGACAGATATATCAATAAAAACATTGCTTAGCAACCAAGTCAATGTAATACGGAGGTATGTCTTCACAGAAGGATTTATTCTATAGAGTACCTACCTATACCTATAGACCGTCAAGAAAAATGCTTTAGAACTCATTAACATTCTAGAAAAATAATAAGTTCCAATGAAAAAAAAAATACAAACATTGTCCTGTCAATCAGAAACCCTGTGCAATATGCAAGTACTAACACATAATTTTTAATTTTAACTTCGAATCGCAGAATATGTTTTACACAATTCCCACTTATGTGGGAAAGAGGACTTCTACAAGGCAAGAAAATAAATAACATGACCAACACTGTTCTACGGTAACAACATAAACCGACCAGCCAAACTACAAAATCTGCAAACACCAACCAATCATTCAGACAACTAAATCTCCTGAGAACAAAATCCGGATTATCTGACTTACAAAAATGTCGTGCTCCTGTCAAGCCTGTACAAGTAAGTCTTCTGACCGGTTTCGGCCTCGGCGACTGCGTCAACTCCGGCGTTGATGTCGTTCATGTGCTCTGGTGTGGCTCACGTAGGCGATCTTGTTTACGAAGACCCGAGTACACAACGAGCACGTGAGCACACCATTCACAAAGTTATAGCTGACCGCCGCTGGTGGGTCGGGCTTTCAGCTCGTCCCGTTTGAGATCAAGAGTCAATGCATCGACGGGATTCAGAAGATTGAACTTAGGTATTAAATTTAAACTAAAATCAGGCCGTGAAATTGATAGGTCCTCGTTCAGCAAATAGAGGTAGGTAATTCGTTCTCTTTTATTGCGCTAAATTGTCATACGAGTTGACTTGGGTAGACCTAAATTACTCTAGCTAGCAGTCAGATTATTAATAGTTCAGCGAATCAGCGGCCAAATGAAAATTGCTGTTTACGAATGTTTCTAAGTACCTACCTATTACGAACCAGCTAACGAAGCCAAGTCAGAATTTAGAATCATGTTGATTTTCGGCTCAACATGACAGCACTCCTTGGAATCTCGACATTTTGAAAGATACCGGTAAGTATCTAGAGTGACTTTGGAAATCCTAGTAGTTACCACAAGGTACTGTTTGCAGATAAATCTGCGTCGAGCTGTTTGGGCCGATGCGCCCTGCCGAAGCACAGATGCTTGGAAAAGGAGGAAGTGAAACCAGGGCCCGTACCGAAACATATGGGATGGATGTACTGTGCCAGAGACTCGCCTGACCACCAGGTAAACATCAATGTCCCAAACGGTAAGGTATACATTTTAGGGTTAGGGTGTAGCAAAGGGTACGCAGGATTCAAAAAATAAGGCATCGTTGCATGGGACATTATTATGACACATATTTTATATGGATCTATCGTTTAGAATACGCCAAAAGAAGCATGTTTTAATTTAAACACTTTTGTCTAAAATCAAGAATGGCTGAGATATAGGATCCATCGTGTTCGCGAAATTTAGGTTCGTTAGGTAGCTTCAGATGCCCGACGGGCAAATTGCCCAGATTCCTGAGCCCTATTTACTACCTACCTATCGTCATGCGGGGCTCCATGAAAACTCTTGCGTTACATAGTTTTTTTTTAGATATTCGCACTTCTGATCCAAAAAAAATTACTCAAGTAGTCCTTTTTACGTACCCTTTGGTAGGTAGGATTTTTTTTAAGCAGCAGACTGCGATTCAGGTTTCCAAAACAGATTAGAAATTGGTACACATGGCGGCACCCCTCAGGCCAAGAGTAGGGTTTTTATCGCAATAATTTAAAGATAACTCGACAGTTACTGCTTCACGTTTTAGCATTCATTGGTGATCTACAATCTCTGATCACCAATCAACCATGGGTCTGTCAAGTCTCTATTATAAAAAAAATAAGATAGCTTGATCTTCTTCCTTCACTGTTGAAGCTACTTCGGCAGCTGCTTGGATTATGAATGGATTATGAAAACTATTCGGACAAGTTTGACTGCGGTGTATCGCCAGTATTTCTCATTATAATTTGAGACGTTGGTGCCGTTAAGAAGCCTGAGTCTTCTAGGTAGATGTCGCTACGCGCCTCCCGCCCTAATGAGGCTTCTTAAAATACAACGGTAAGAAGGAACTGATTGAAAGATTTAGTGTCCGAGACAGATTGTTCTGATAGCTCAGTTCGAATCCGACTAGGAGCATACATTTTTTCCTTTAATTTGAAATTGATAAATTTCGTTAGCAGCGTGACGTAATTTAGACGAACAGTCGTTCAGATTTTAAAATATTTTTTTCCACTGCCTTTTTCAGTTAAAATGTGGTTGGCGGCCCGGTCACATCTCCTGCCCAGTCCTCCGCAGGATCGAAGCCCACAACGGCTCGAGGGAGACATGCGGCATCTGCCCCTCCAGATGCTCAACGCGTCCGTCCTGCTCTCGCCCTTGCTCCAGAACATGCTTCTACCGGTCATGCTCTAGAGTGTGTTCCAGACCCTGTGTGAAACCATGCCTTGCACCTTCAGTTTGCTCCGCGGGCCCATGTCCACCTGGAATGCCTCAAATCCGAATCATAAGACACGCTGGCCAGTACCAGATTTCTACGAAGCCTTCCAATTTGGACAACTCCCCCAGTGGACCGTACCCTCTTAAATACGTGCTAGACACCGAGGCAGGAGGCGGCGGTTCGTCTACAAAGTTCAGCATAGAGGCGAAATTCAACGATTATCAGTACGATTACACGAGCTCACAGACTTCTTTCATATTGGACTTCACACCGCCAGTGTCGCCGTGCTCAAAACCTTGTCCAAAGAGGAATATAATATGTATGTACGGCCAAACTGACAACAGCTGGCCGCCCGCTCAGAATCTGACTCCATCCGAAACCAATGCAGAGGTGGCCGCCATCAAAAGTCCTCCGCCGGAAGCGAAATAGACAGTTGCACTATGTTCTAGACAATGATCCATAAAGATTTCAATACATTGATGTATACATTGCCTTATTTTTTCTATTTCATGAAATTCCCATTCTATTGTGAAATTGTGATGAAGGCAGTGGCGCCAGTCGGCCAGTTGCATAACTAGCATGGGTGGCACGTGGCACACAATTCCTCTTAGCTTCAGTTATAGAACTTATAGAAGCCGCCAGTTTAGACCAATGTCATCAAAAAATTCTAGATTGCTTAGGCACTTGTCCCACAGCCGGCGAGTAGCGAGTACACTCTCATACCTAGTAATTCTTACTCGCGCGAGTAAAAGCGAGCAAGAATAGGGAACATTACTGCAATTTTCTGCCGCCAGAGTATAGGAATATAGGGATTCACACACCCATGCACAATTGATTGTCAAATGAGTGACAAGGATGCTTGCATAAACAATACCGCAAGTGGGAACGAGATACAATGTCAACGCTGCTAGTGTCGCCACCTACGAAGTTTTGCGTAATGTTCCCTATTACTATGAGAGTACTCGCTACTCGCCAGCTGTGGGACAAGTGCCTTAGTAGATTACTACGAGACAGGAGTATACTTAGACTTACCAATAACAAATTTTGTAATAATGCAAAATAAATCATGATTTCAAACACACACAATCATAACATACATGGAAGCAGGATAATGCTGGGAATATGTAGAACACCCAGAAAGTATATAAATGATGCTTCAAAAAAATACATCAATGGATTTTGTGCCCACTTTAATCCTTGCGAAAGGTTTCCAAGATATGTGTTATTTCAAAATTAGCTTAGTAATGCAGGTAGTTCAATTTACCAAGAGCAAAAGCAGCAGCTGAGAACTTGTCATACAATTTGATGGATTGTCAGGAGATAAGAAATATGTTGTATTGCAAGTTATTAATAGTGATGTCATGTTCCCTTGCAACCCGAAAAAGTACTTTATCTACACCCATATCATAAATCCTCTAGAATTAGTTCGGAAACCATATATTAATGACCACCATTATTGCAACCACTAACGTAACATCAGCGTTTTATCTGTGCCAGTGATTTATAATGTATGAAAAATGGAAATCTAGTTGGTTATGATTTGAAATCTAGCGGTGCAATGGCGGTTATGCTAATGTTTCCCGAACACATCATTGCATGGCGCTCGTTTCATAAACTCACACTCGTGTTTAATGCCCTTTATTATGTACAGTCACATAATAATAGTTTATGTGACTGTACATAATGAAGGTCATTAAACACGAGTGTGGGTTTATGAAACGAGTTTTTCCTACATAAACGTAGAAGTTTTAAAACCATAGTTTTCTTTAGCCCTTAATAGCGCGCATACTAACTGGCGACCGTACAAGGACATTTAAGGAACGAATATAACGGTGGAATTCATTATTCAACGAAGAAATTTAAAACTCGGCTTCACATCGCATGAATCGCATCGGAAATACTGGCTGGAACAACAAGTGTTGTTTGTGAATCAGTGTGGCACATCACGGCGACATCATAATAATCAGGGGAGTACCTAGCTCTGTCCTTTTTCCTTTATTTCCATAGCTCAGTTCAATTTGTTTAAAGACGAGTTAAATTGCAAGTGTGTGATACTAGTATTTGTGTGCATAAATAACTAGTTGGTGTCGCGTAAGACTAAGATACCATTTTTAGTTTTTACGAATACCAGGTTGCTTAAATACGTTTACGTGTGTTGGCTATTTAGGTTGTTTCACACTATTGCCTTTATAAAAAAAGTGTTTACTTAAATTCAAGCGCTGCTTAATGAAACCACTGTGAAAACTTAACACTTAAATTATAGCTAAACGCTTAAATAACACGTAAATACGTAAGTAGGTATACATTAATCTAGCGCAGCGCAGCGTTCTCGCCATAATTAACATAAATAAGTAATTATCATTATTTGCTACATCTCAATTATTGCACTTTATTTTTTGCACTTTAGTATTGGAAGCAAACTTTTTTTTTTTTTTTTTTTATTTGCTAGCTTACCTATTCATTTCTACACTTAATAAAATAAAAGCAACCCTCATCGAGAACGCGCGCGCGCATCCATTAAAATTAAGATAATAATAATTTTGTAACCGAATCTGGAATAAATCTATGTAATGAAGAATCTATATATTATACGAAACCCCCTCCTTAAATTTGGGACTGCTGGGGAGACTCTCCAGCATCACCAAATTATAGGTATATGAAATTTACATGTAACTGTTCCTTATTGACGTATCTAACAACCCAAGAGAGATTTTTATTTTTAACTAATTTTCACAAAAGTTACGTCCAAAAAACTGTTTTTTTGGCCTAAAACTGCTAAAGTTTGGTGCCATATATCTCGAAAAAGGTGAGTTTTAAAGTAAATATGGGACACTATTTCGGTAAACCTCGTTGTTGTTAATACGGTAAGCCACAAAAAAACACGAAAAAACGGACAGTAACAGATCGAAGGTCATTGGGAGCTGTAAGCCCCTTAAAGACCAGTATCGCTTGAAAAGCTCGAAAAGGTCACGCAGGCGCGCGCGGCGCCGCGCGTCACGTCGGAGTGCGGAGCCCGCGCGACCTTTTCAAGCGATCTGGTCCTTTAAGTATGTAGATAAAAGGCGGCGACGGGAGGCCGGCAGCGCGCGGCCGCAAGGGGCCGCAAGGGGCCACCGGCGGCGACGCGAGGTTCGGCGCGGCCGCCCGCGGTGACGCGAGCCTGCCATTCCGGTGTGAATCAGCCCTTATAGTGCTAGAATATCGAACCTCTTCATTGTGTAAAGGGTTATGTGAAGTCATTATGAGCAAATTGTCTAATCCATTAACAATTTTATTAGCCTTCACTGAAGACAATAAACTCTAACAAAACAATACATTAAATAAACATGAACAACACTACTTCGTGGAGTCCATTCAGCATTCTAGCTTGGGTTTCCGGATTTTTGAGCCAATGCAAGCATATTCTCGTTTGCAATCATTTGGAATTCATGGAACCTCTGTGAAACCCTCTGGTTCATCCGTAAGTATTTTTCCATGCAGTTTGAAGTGCATTTATCCTGAAAAAACAAAATTTAAAATGAAAATAAATCACATTGAAATTTAAACTTGTTTTATAACACTTTGAACTCTTTGTACCTACACATATTTACGAGGGGCGTTCAATAAGTTCTCGGTATCAACATGATCAGGATCACGTCTCATGATAATAATTTGTGATTATTTTTCATACTGTATCACTATTCATGAATACACTAAATAAGAAAAAAAATAAAAAAATATTAATTTGTTTTATTTAATAGTTAAACAAAGAAGATGGGGCAGCAAATATTCTGACGTCAGTAATATTGGAGGATTTTATTTTGGATTTTTAGGTTGGATTTGGTAAGATTCTGGTGCGGTAATCCAGAATATTGATTTTAAAGAAGCGTGGAAATTAAAAAAAATCTCATTAATCATATTTTTAAACCACAGGTCCCTTAACAAAGTTAAAGGTGGGTTTTATTGGCCATCAGTATATTTTTTTTAATTTCTAGAAATAGGGGCAGTATAAATGAAAAATATATATATGTAAATACCATGGAAGAGTGTTACAAGATAATCGTATAGCAATTAAAGGAGGTAGACTAAGAAAAAAATAAAGAAAATTAAATGCCAATTTTATGACTTTTCTGTTTGGAAGAGATTGCAGATTACCAGGGGTGCTATTCAGGGACGTAAATTCTATACAATTAAGTATCTACCCTGTCACCTAGACCAACTCTTTTACTTTTACTTCTTATTCTTTGTTATTAAATATTCCCCAATTAAATCTGTGCAATTACGTTGATTTAAAAAATGAGCCAAATTAAACTGATTTAATTATATTATATATGCACGTAAAACAAGAAAGAGTATATTTAATAATTAAAAATTATACGATACGAATAGTTTCTGTTTTTAATGCCGATACGGAGAACTTATTGAACGCCCCTCGTAAATACTGTTTTTTCCAGGTCTAACGCTATATTTATTTACCTTTATTTCTGACGTTTCGACACGGGTTGCACCGGTCATGGTCGCAGATAACTCAGAAAAATAAAGGTAAATAAATATCGCGTTAGAGCCGGAAAAAACAGTATTTAAATATGAAACTTGTTTTTTTTGGTGGGTAGACCTGCATGTGCACTTGCCCTTAAATTTTTTTTTGCAACAAAATGTACCTATAGACATCATGCTTGAATGTATGGTCTTGCCATGCTAGAGTAGATAAGCTCATTGGAAACAAGGTGGATTAGTTTATGCTTATCAATATTTTTTTAACTGTTGCCACAAATACTAAACTTTAACTTGGTTTTTTGAGTTTTTTTTATTGTTTTCATCACTTTGCCATTATGATTATGTGCCAAGGTTTAGACAATTTTGTCCAGAATGAAAGCATACTCTCCTACTAACTTAACTTTTTTCTTCTCCTCTATTGGGACTTCAAATAATCAGACCACACCGAAGTCCGGGTGGGGAAACACTGTGAGAACTGCCCTAATGTCACTCAGAGAATACCTGTTTAGAGTGGGTTAATTGTATGATTTATAATACAATAATAATACAATGAAAAACTGGCACAGTCAACGTTAGGTAAATCTCTATGTTTATAAGGCTGTTTTTTTTAACCATTTGAATGCCTAGGACACCTAAAGGTGTTGTCTGTTGTCATGCCCGCAGCTCCAAGAACGCTAATCCAACTTTCTATTAAGGTTAGTATTCGCTCCCTTGTAACAATTATGTTGGTGCTTACCTTTTGGATGTCTTGACTGGCGGCAATACGATTAACCTAAATGAATACAAAGTTCCACATACCTCCGAACCCTTTAGAGTTCTTGAAGTGAAATCATGTATGCAGTCATTGAAGCAGAGTTCAGACAGTTTGTTGTATTGCACCAAGAAGTCCTTGAACTATAATAAAAGAAAAGTCCTTGTAAAAATGGGTGTGGTAACTATATATTATGTAAAAACTCTTGTGCTACAAAGTGTTGTAGTCATAGTGTCTCTTCTAGATTTAACGGAAAATAAATAAATAATACATTACATAGAAATTGGAAGTTCCTATTGCAATTCAGAAAATCTAATTCACTTATATTTAGGAAATTAATTGTGGTTACCGCAGTAGATCGGATATTGCCCGTCAATGAAAAATCATATCGATTATTAAAGCACTGAAGTGTTCATACAAAAACAATTAGGTTTAGGTTTACCGTTTTGATCTGATCGGCTTCAGTAATTTCGCCTGCCATGCTGAATGGTATGAGGTAGAAACTTTAGAAAAATGCGAGATTATAAACAATCGTTTGTCTCTATTGACAGACACCAATTAATTATTTCATTGAAGAAATATTCGAACAGAACAATCAGAATTTTCTTGAAAATTTAGGTTATGGTGTTTTTTTTAATTTAATGAATGAATCTGCTGTAATCTGTTGAAGTTGAAACTGACAAGCGAGACAAGAGTCATTTGTCATTTAATTTTTTTGATATGATAGCGTCTCTCGTATCTATGGTAAAAATTGGGATACAGTCATATGTATTTTCAAAGAATATAAAACGTTTATTCTTAGCATAAGTTTTTCTTGGAGTAACAAATATTCAACAGAGGAATCATTCAATTTTATAAACGGCTGGGCTCCGGGCTGTAGTCTCAAATCTTAGAGCGCCTTCTATAAAAAAAAAGTTGGTGTTGCCGGTGTTAACATTTTTCTAGAAATATAAAAAATATCATAATGATATTTTGTTATATCATTAGCGGCCATGTCCATGGTGAGCACGTGGGCACACAATCATTTTCATTCTCGCGCGATACCCGCAGGCTAGTGGACTTTTTTTTATTATTTTGGGTCCTTGAAAACCGCTTTATTTTTATAAACATGCGAAAACGCTGTCAGCCATGTTAGTCTAGATAATAATATAATGTGCTGTTGTGACGTCATACAACTTGTAAACAAGAATTTACGTTAACCGTTCCTTAAATCATTAAAAAAACCTGGCTTTTTATATTATATTGATGCTGGAAAGTAGAAATGGGATAAGCAGCACAGAGCTAACTTTACAGGAGAGCCAAAAAAACCAAGAACTTTTTTGAAAAAAAAAACATTTATATTTTTCCTGTAAATTAATTTCTTATATGAAGCATTTTTATGATAACAGTGGTGTTTTCAACATGATGGCTTTATTACTTTACCTTTTAATGAATTATTTTAGAATTTACAGTATCTTAAGCAAAATGGTCCTAAAAATATGTTCAGGTAAAATTATCTAACCAACAACAGGTAAAAGAGTGCAACCAAAATAAGACATATTAAATATTAATTAATTGAGCAAAAATTATCTTATTGCTAAATAGTTATACATATTCAGAGCTGGGCATTTACTCGTTAATCCATTAATCGTTAATTAACGAAGTTAACATTTCGATTAACGGATTAACTTTTACGTTAGGTAACTTTAAAAATCTTTCACGGACTCGTTAACTTCCGTTAATCTTCCCCAAGTCCGTTAATCGTTAATCCATTACCTACGATTTACCAAAAAGATACTGCACGCACCGCGCAAAACGCGTTCTGACAAGTACGTTCGGGCCGGTCGACAAGTGCGGTGCGGTGCACTTACTAGGTATGTCTTGCCGATGCCTGCGAAAAAAATCGATCCATATGCTCCATTGAATCGTTTCATTACTACCATTACTTAGCGCTGTGTTGTTTAGTACCTACCTAAACAAATACTACTTACTTACGTACTGTTTGGATTTCCGTGACTTTGAATCTGTACTGTCCATGATAGTTTGCGTTTGTGCAGTGTGTGTATTTATTTATATTCTGTTTTATAAAGAAAGAGTGGCATCATCATCATGACTTCAGCCGATAGACGTCCACTGCTGGACAAAGCATAGGCCTCCCTGCAAAAACTGGCACAATGACTGATCCTTTTTTTTTTTTTTTTTTTTTTTTTTTTTTACTTGGGGAAATGCCTTTACGCATCCCACCTAGCCGAGGAAATAGGATGGGTATGACGGGCTCCCGGGAACCCCCCGGACTACCGTCTAAAACCACCAAGGTATGCCCTCTCTGCCGTGTAGTAGGGGCGTCATGGGATCGCGAACATTTCACCACGACGCCCCTCGGCAACAGCCGCAGCTGCCCTCACTACTGAGGCAAAAGCCCCCCCTCCCGTCGTAAGCGTGCAGGGCGACACCACACGCTTCCCGACCCGACCAAAGGACCTCTGCGCCGGGAGAGGGTGATAGACCTCGGATTCACCCTCTCAGGTCCCCTTGTAACTTTTTATAGAGGTTTTCTCCCTCGTAGCCACAACTCGGCCCCGGCCTGACGGTTGCAGCCCCCGCGCCTAACATGAATCCTCTGATAGCAGAGGATTTGTCAGGGTTCCGGGTCCGTTATTTATTACAGAGGCAAACGGCAATGGCCTCTCCCTCAAGCCGCACCTGGGGAATCTTGCGATTCCCTGGGCGGAACCCCCCAACCCCCCCGTGTCGGGTTATTGGTAACACCAGCAAGCGATAACTTAGGGTTCACTAAATTATCACTTGCCGTTGTCTCCAGAGCGCACCGGCCAAGACACTACCCATTCCTGCGGATCAACCAAATCAAGAGGAATCGGTAGAGTCCAGACACTCGAGGAGGTTACCCGACCTAGCACCCCTTACCCGACCTAGCACCCCTTACCCGACCTAGCACCCCACAATGACTGATCCTGCGCCACCCGCATCCAGCAGACTCCCGCCACATATACCAGCTCATTGATCCACCTCGTGGGGCCTACTCATGCTGTGCCTTCCGGTACGTAGTCGCCACTCACGAACTTTTCCGCCCCAACGGGCATCGGTTCGGTTCTTCACTTAAGTTAGCGATTCTGAAGGCTTTATCAGCAACCTTGGTTCTGCTGCCTCATTTGTGATGCGCTCATGGAGTAAAACTCCCCTCTTTTTTTTTTTCTTTGGGAATATGCTTTTATTTATTTAATTTGTTTATTTCGAACCACATATAGTTCATATACAATCATTAAAATAAAGTACACATTAAAAATAAAATAAGACATTAAAATAAGACAATACAATTATTAGCTACAACATGTAAGGAGTTCCAGTGCTCCACCATCGGGCATTCCAGCCTATCAACAATGGTTTACATATACCACCCGGGTGCAGGGGGTGACCCGAGTGGTTTTGTGGGACTCCCGTATGGGCTAATGAGACCCACGGTGTACCCACTAAAACCCACCCCGCCTGGTGGCGAGGTTTCGGGAACGCTTGCGCACACATCCGCGACCCCGCCGGCGGCAGCCGCCCACAAGCGGCTCCTTCGCGGATACCCAGGGGCCCTCCACGTGAGGCGCGCCTGCCTCCTAAATCTCCACCTGTTCAGTAGCGTACCCCCCTGAGTCCGTTTCGAGGAGATCATGGGTGCGTTGATTCCAACACCTGGTGGCGAATCAGATCTGCGGTTCCACCACCGACCACGTCTCGGCCGCAGAGGATAGAGAAAATGGCGCACCGTAATACCGGCATTCCTCTTCCTCTGCGGTCCCACCAATGCAGTTGCAGCGGAACGCCCCCCCCAAGTTCACAGGGGGTAGGGCGAGTGGCGCACCGATATACCAACACGCCTCTCCCCTTGCGATCCTACCTCGGCCGCAGAAGATAGAGAGAACTCTTCTTCTGCGGTCCCTCCCTAACGCATCCTAAGCGGGCTTAGGCAAGCCCGCTAGGAGCGCCCTCCTCAAGCCAGCCGGCAGCCCAAACAGGCCGGCCCTGGGTGCCTCTTAGCTTCGCCGTGGGTGACCAGTCCACGGTTACTAACCCCCACCTCCCCGACAAGGCGAGCACCCTCGAGGGGGGAGTGAAACTCCCCTCGCATAACCCTTCCTATTAATCTTTGGATGACTTTGAGCCTTCTACTGAAGCTCTAGCTTACTATGCCTCTTAAGGCCACGTAGGAAAACGAGTGTACTATGTAAGTCATGCAATTTTTATCACGTGTTAACGGATTAACGATTAACGTTAACGTCCGTTAAAATTCCGAAATGTAACGCTTTAACGTAGTTAACTTTTTTATTAACGGATTAGCGATTAACGAAGTACGTATTTGATTAACGGTGCCCAGCTATGTACATATTTTATAGTCAGGTAAAAAAAACACTATAAAAGTCATTCAAAATCATTACATACAAATATGAATGCAGCTGGAAATAAAAAATTTCCATATACTGTATGGAAATGTTATTTTACCAACCACAAATAACATTTGTATAGTTTTTTAGTGCATTGTACGGTAACCGATAGTTTATACTCGTACTTACAGTTTGGCCTCAGTACCTACACCACCGCGATTGTGTTGAGTAGCATGGAGGCGGACTCAATTTAATTTTGCTAATAAATTTACCGGAATTTCCCGGAATACCGAAAATTAGGATAACATTAACACATACGTAGTATTGAAATAAACTATTTTAGTGGTTTGCTTGTTGTAGCACATTGCACGTAGAAGCATCGGTTCTCGAGTGGCAACCACGTACTGGAAGGCGCGGCATGGGTAGACCCCCACCCACCCACACAGGACCCACAAGGTAGACTGATGACCTGGTAAAGATTAGATTAGATACGATATGATGAAAAATTACATTACACATTTGCTTGCATGGCAACAAATTTACTCAATAACGAGTAAATATAAAAATAAAACAAAATCAAAAGAAAAAATATGTCAACAACTAATTATCGTTATTCAATTTATAATGAAGTGTAATGTGCATTATAACATAGGTGATATTTAATGTCAAATCATAATAAAACAAATGTAAATGGGTTAAAATAATAATTTAACTTGTCATATCAAGATCCATATACTCTTTCCCTGAGTATAATGGATTTTCCAATAAAAGGTATTTCAGGCGACGTCTAAATGCTTCGTCAGATGGTTCCAGTCTAAGATCAGCGGGTAGTCGCTCGTAGTACGTAGGCCCAATGACACGCGGGTTCTTTTCTGCAAGTGCCATGCGACGGGGAACTGTTCTCAAACGCCCAGTGCCGCGGAGTGTTTTGCCAATCACATTTACGGTATCGAAAGGAGAAAAATTATTCCTTACAAACATTATAATTTCGAATATATACTCGTAGAGTGAGTAGTGCGTCATAATACCGTGCGTTGGTAAGTGGCCTCTACACGAAGTCCTCGTTTTTGCCATTTTTGCCCCAATCATCGCACGTACGGCACGTTTCTGTATAAGCAGCACTCTGTTGGCATCCGTTGAGTTTCCCCAAATGAGCGTACCGTAGGACATCAGCGAATGAAAATGAGCAAAATACACCTGCTTCATGGCATCGTCTGATACCATATGTTTTGGTTTACGCAAAGCAAAGACTGCACTACTCAATCTATCACATAAAGGTCGCGGGAGTCCGCTGGATGCTGGTGGCGCAGGAACGGCCACTTTGACACTCTTTGGGGGAGGCCTTTGTCCAGCAGTGGACGTCTTTCGGCTGATATGATGATGATGATGATGATTTTAGTTGTTGATAATTACAATTTGAATTTTTTATACCAACGTTTATGTTGATTGTACCTTTTCATGATGTTTTTTACAATCTCGGAATCCCGGAAATTAAATAATTAAAAAAATATTTTTAAGAAGTCGACTCCATACTTGCTTAGCTTTTTAGGGATTTTGCTAGTTGTAGGAATAACAGCATCCAAATTTCCGAATCCTGATAATAACACACCAACCTACAAAAATAAGTTAGATCCCATAAAAACATCCCATGTAAAAAATAGGCCAAGTCTCGAAACTCTTTCAGAGTAAGAAGTTGTGAGATATTACCTAGAGCCAAGTCAGGCATTCTTATTAATTTTTATTTGCTTGCTAAATACATTTTTGTGACTTAACAATCACGATTTTTTTAATAAGAATGCCAATCAATATTAATAAGCATGACTGTGATACTTCTCTTAGGTACTTAGATCATATTTAGGGTTTTTTTTACTTTTTACGCTGGCACCATTCGTATACAATCTGTGGTATTTATTTCAATTGACGTTTGAGTGTTTGGCTTGACAGTAGCTTAGACTAGCAAGCTACTGTATTTTTAGATTATAATTGTAAATATTTAGCATAATGAACGAAAACGACGATGAACTCACTACATTTTGTGATTCAGCGGTAATTTATCTTTCGAATTATGTATAAATCGTGTTAGTTTGTGACAAATTAAAATTCAACAAAATATTGTTTGCAGGCTGCTTTGGTGGAAGGCTGTAGATTACCTGTACGTATGCAGGGAGGAAATGACTGGCCTCTTGCTGAGATTATTAGTATAAAAGAGATTCGTGGACAACGGGGCTACTACGTGCACTATGTTGACTGTACGTTATTTCCCTTTTAAATTGTTTCTATTGAACATAATTGTAACAACACCATTTACTACTTAATTTGTATTTTGGTGTGGTTTTCTTATCATATTTGACTTGGATTTTTATCAATTTTATACTTCGTTAGGAACTAGTGCTGCTATTAAGATTTGACTAGTATATGTGAAGATGTAATATAAGTAATCTTTGTTGTTTTATGCAATGTTTGGTGACAGTATTACTTCCAAAGAGGTATAGGCATACCATTTAACTGAGTTGGTCAAAGACAACGGCAAAGGATTAATTCATAATGTCACACAAATACACTGTACAGCTATACCTTAACTTCGCAAGTCCCTGCCTACTTGTACAAGTACAGATTCAAATCGAGCTTCAAACCCTAGAGGAGTTAACAAAGGTTCCTAATTAAAAAATTGCTAAAGTTGATATAGGCCTTACATGGTTATGAACAGAATCAGTGAAACAGGCCTGTAGTAACTTCATGTTTTTTAACTCTAATGGCTGGTTGATATCACTAAAAATGTTTTAATGTTACGGAATCACCTAATTAATTTTAACCAACATGTAATTATGCCATTAAGTGATATTGTTATGCCATTCCAAGGAATGTTTATAATATGTATGGTTCAATGCCATGCAAGTAAAAACTTAGCCCTTTACTTGCCAAAAAATATTGAAAACCCATAGTTCAAGTCTCACTGGTACTGAATAGTGAAACCAAATTATTTTAATTAGTAAAAATAAAGCAAAATATGGTGAATGAGTTTGTTTATCCTGATGAACGAAAACAAATAAAATCAGAATTTATTTTATTTGTGTAATTTGTACTAAAATATTTCAGTCAACAAGCGTCTTGACGAATGGGTGGCCGAGTCCTGGCTGGACACCCGCAAGGTGCAGTTCCCGCGGAGAGATGGAGCCCCCACTACTGGCACCACCGGTACCACCACTCCTAAGAAGACCCACATCGGTTCAGGAGGTGGCATTATGCCTCATGTTATTAGTATGTGTTTCGCTGTTTTTAGTTTCAACTGCACTGGCACATGGTTCTTGCAAATCAAAATGTTCTAAGAATGCTATGTGATCATTGTGATCAAACATGAAATGATCAAATTTGCGAGTTAAATATATTCATGATAAGAATGTTAGAAAGATTGTGCAATGATTCAAAGATACCAAATTTGCTTACGAGGGTCTTTCTTTGATGTGTATTATTTGAATGGTCAGCTATGTATGGACCTGTGCAGTAAGCAACCAAACATGCTTTCTGTCAAGCTTAGTTAAGAGCCCATTAACATGCTCACTAGCGCCACTGGTAAATAATTGTGATTATGTATTTAAATTTAATGATAGATATTTAACTAAAGGAGTGGCACTATATACTGTATTTTGTATTTAAGGACCTTATGACTACATCAAACTAGTTTTTATGTGGCTGGATTTGTCGATCTATGAACTCAAAAGAAAAACGGCTGTTTTAACTTCGGGCGCATAGATTGACGAATCCAGCAACGTAAAAACTATTATGATTTCAAAAGATACTTAAATACAAAAGACAGTGTGTATAGTCGCCTCCTTTTTAAAATAACTCGTTAAATTTAAATAATCACAATTGACAACATTTCAAACTATGTAATGATGCCTCATTCGAAAACCATTTCGGTAATTATGTTAGCTGAACGTAACAAGTAAAGTAGTTTTCAGATTTCATTTCTCACCCGTTTTTAAGAAAATTGCTAAATTGTATAAATGTGGTTTAAGCCGTGTGTGACGTCAATACTACGACTGTCATATGAAAGGTGTGCAAGCTGCCATACAGAGCCGTAACGTTGACGTCATTATTTAGTTACGACCTTCTGGAATTCGCTACTTTTCAATTGGATATTTCTGAATGAAAATTGCAATTTAGGGAGAAATAAAAATACACGAGCCGCTTAAAAAAATCATTTTCTAGGGAAACAAATCATAAAATGGCGCACTTGAAAAAAAATAATGTTGTCAATTATTTACCAGTGAGGAGCACGTGAACTTCTCGACGGAAAGATAATGGTTGCTTTTTGCATCATTAAAAATCGGTTCTGCAAAACTGTTTAATTTTTCTGTGTGCTTTTTTTGTCCATCCTTGAATATGCCATATTTTTGCGGTTCACAGTATTCTTAGAGTATTTCCACAACAACCTCTTCATAACATAAGTAGAATATCTTCTTTATAGAATTATCTGAATGGCTACTTGGAGATTAGACTAGCAGCAAAGAATAGTGGCCAAGTTTTGCAGCATGGTATTAATTATTAGAGCTAATTATTTATATACCTTTTTAGTTCCTGCATGCTGCTAATTGGTATATATCCCTTTTATTTACTTGTTATTGCAGCCAGGTTATTGTCAAAATTGTATTATGTTATCACACATAACATAAATGTGTCATGGTTTGTGAATTGGCCAGATAAGCTCTGAGAAAATAGCTTTTTCTGTCGCACACTTTGACAAAATGAATGTAAAATGTATGATTTGTCTTGCGCAGATCATGTTTTGGCTGTAACAATGATCATTTTGTTGGCAGATGATAGAGTCTGCAATGACATACCGAAATCTAGTAGCGAAAGCAATAGAGAAGCTAGTGTGACGCCTATACAGCACAAAATGCCTGAAAGAACACATTATGTGGAGCCCGTCAATGGTTCCGTTCACAAAAATGCACAACCCGGTATGTCCTCACTTAATATATTTTCTTTTCTATATCTGTGTTCAGTTGAATCCTGTAAACTGGTAGTTTGTCTTGCTTTCATATTATAGTATAATCTTGGTAGTGGTATCATGGATTGATCAACTTTTTCTTAAAGCTGGCATTTAAAAACCGTAGTGTATGTAATTATATTTTAATCTATATTTTTGATTGGTTTAGCCAAGTGGGTAGTGACCCTGCCTACGAAGCTGACTGGGTTCGAACCCTGGTAAGGGCAATTATTTGTGTGTTGAGCATGAATATTTGTTTCTGAGTCTTGGATGGTTCTACGTATTTAAGTATGTATTCATATCTATTAATTATATCTTCGTCTAGTATGTACCCATAAGTCCCATAACAATAGTCGCTCTGTGAGCTGAAAAACTTGCGAGCAATCCTTTAAAAAAAAAAAATAGGAAAAAGTTACTCTACAAAAAATATCGAAATGAATCTGAACCTACTCACAAAAAATCGGTTGAGAAATGCGACCTGTAGAGGAGAACAACTGGACAGCGTGACAGCCGGAAGGCGTGACAGCGAACGGACATACCAACGATTTTCGGCCCAAGCTGAAGCATAGAACTGAGGGCCTACCGCGAAAGGCATTCGAAGTTTCCCCTCTCTGTCATACTTACGAGTTCGTACTTAAGTGCGACAGAGAGGCAAAACTTCGAATGCCGTTCGCGGTAGGCCCTCTGTTTGCTTCGCTCGCTCGTTCGACAAGCCTTATTGACACTATGGGGCTATTTCAATTTGTCTTGTCTCGTGGTTTACTGGACAGAATAACTGCAAGAAAACGTTGATCAACCAATAACAGCTCTAATAGTGTAGTGTAACTTTTATGGAGGTGTGCAGTCAACCGCAATATGATAAGATTGAACAATACACTCAAATATATCTGACTGAACTCTATTTGCAGAGCAATAAGGGCGATTCAGATATTATTGCGTTCTTTGTCCAGTCAGATATTAATGCAAGGTGACTGTATCAATATATGCATTTATTCTCAGTCCATATTGGGTTCTTTCAAATTATAAATATTTTTCTGTACCTATTTTTTATGGAACTTCTATGCTTTTAACTGTGTATCCTCCTCCATATTCGTTTTCAATTTAATTTAGCCTCCTAAGGCCCACCGTACGATTCAAAATCACATTGTAATTTGAATCAACTGCTGTCAGAAATAGAGTTGAATTTCGTTTGTTTTACAAAAATACCAAACAAAACAAATGCAACTCTATTCCCTAACTAAATGGTTTAAATTCTTTTAAGAGAGTCCTTCCAGTAGGCCCATGAGCCTTAGGAGGTTAGCACAAAAATGAAAGACGAACTGGTGAAGCTATGTGCAATACTATGGTACAGTCGCCATCACATACACTATGGTGTTCAAAAATATCGGGACATGCACCCTAATGCCTTGAAAATAGAGGTGTGTTCCGATGTTTGTGACGTGCTTGTTTGCTCCGATGCAGTCGCCATCACATACATAGGTACACTATAGGTGTTCAAAAATATCGGCACATGCTAATGCCTTGAAAATAGAGGTGTGTTCCGATGTTTGTGAGCTGCTTGTTTGCTCCGATGTATGTGATGGCGAATGTACTATCGAGCTGATCTGATGATGGAGACAGAAGGTGGCCATGGGAATTCAGTACTTAACCGACGTAACCCCGTTGAGTTTGGGCTCGTTAGAATCGTCTCAATTAGTACTTGATGACGGTATACAGAAAAGTACAGTCGGCAATAAAAGCTTGTACTCATTTTTTATTTTTTTACTAAGATACTTATTTTTTTTTCTGTTTACGCCCGAAGTCCAAGTTGGCTCAGTCCGGGTTGCACAGGGTGGTTCCACAACACTTCGGGAGCTCAAATACCGCGAGCCATCTGGTTGCCTCTTGGACACTGCAAATACGCCACAAGGTCACTTTTGTAAGTCAGAATGTGTATCTTTTTACAAGTTTTATATTAACTTGCACTGCTCGTATGTATGTAAATATGTAAGTATGTAAATATGTAAGTATGTAAGTTGTCCGTCAAAATTTGCAATTCATTTTTCAGTCACTTCCCGTTATCTAATTGAGCTGAAATTTTGCAAGCATATGTATATCGCATGACAATGCAATACTTTGTTGACTTGGAGCTGATCTGTTGCTGGAGCTGGAAGGTGGCCATAGGAACTCCACAATAAAACGGCACAACCCCATCGAGTTTGGGCTCGTTAGAATCGTCTCAATGAGTAGTTGACGATGGTATGCAGAAAAGTACATTCTGCAATAAAAGTTTGTACCAAAAATGAATTTTTTGACAGAAACTTATTTATTTTTCCTTTTACTGTTTTAGGAACATTTGATCACTTAAGATTATGTCAGTTCTATTGTACCTTAACCTAAATTATTAAAGCTATGTATTGAATTTACACAAATAAATATGGAATAATGGAATTATTCATTACCTATTCACTGTTTACTTTATGTAAAACATGAATATTTTCTCTGTTTTAAGTTAAATGTAAATTTCTTAAGAGATATATAATGTTCTTTATATATCTAAATATCATAAACCCTCCATGATGCGTTCAAGAACCGCACATTATGACCACCATAAAAATAGACAGTTTTGTTAGAACAAATTTCTTATCTGTGAAAATATTATTATTGCTAAATAATAACATCGATTTCGATAATATTATTTCATTCAAATTTCGAACATCTCTGAAAAACAAAGAAATTTGATTTGACCTCTATTCTAATATCGGTCGAGATGACGTTTAGTTCGAAATGAATTGTCAATTTGCATACAAATTTGACAAACGTCGGACGTAAGTAAGATATCGAATGATATTATAGTTGGATTCGACTCTAGTTTGTCTCTGGATTAAAAAGAAAACCATGACAGCTGCAAGAAAACAACGCCGCGATGCCGGTCATAATATGCGGCTCCTGAATGCATCATGGAAGCTTATGATATGTGGATAGATAAAATAGTGTGTGTAACTGTACATAATTAGGCATTAAAACACTCGTGTGATGTAAACCCACTCTCGTGTTTAATGCCCTTCATTATGTACAGTCACATAAACTACTATTAACCATAAATATATAAATTCAGCTTCTTCTAACTTAATCATACCGGGATGACCCGCCGCGTTAATATGATTTTGGCGAGTTGATCGAGTTTAGTCGATCTGTTTATTAGTGGGCGGCGTGGGCGTGGGCATGGCGGAGCCCCGCGCGCTAGTGTCGCGGCCGGCGAGCCCCACGCTGATGGCGGAGCCGCCGCTCGTCAACGGCGGCGCCGTGCTCGCCGCCGCACTACACAAGAAGATGAGTCGGAAGAGGAAGGCTAATTCTATGGACAATGAGGTAAATATTGTATTGTAATTATTGATATCCGCGAGGGACTGCATAACCGAAAAATACCGGTATTATATTTTAACGGTATGACGTCATATCGGTTGTCAAATAGCGGTTTCGGTAGCGGAACCTTTATATTTCGCTATCGAAATATAAAGGTACCTTTATTTTTTCCGGTACCGTAACCGCTTTTTAAAGGTACCGATATATCGACTTTGACCTGGAGTTGTTGCCAAACCGCCGGCAAAGGCACTGCTGTTTTGTCTTTATGTCTTTAAATGTTTAGTAGCCAATGCTTCCTCTGTAGAGTGCCAGCTCGCTTAAATTTTTTGATTACCTTTATAATACCGGTATTATAAAATTTATAAAGGTTTCGGTATCATTTAAAACAGATACCGCTACCCGTTATTTCAAAACGGTTACGGTACTATTATGGTTCGCGCGGCGCGCATAACCTTTACGACACAACGGTACCGTGATGGAATACCGGTTTCATACCGGTATAACCGTAACTGAAATCAGTCCCTGATATCTGCCAACGCAAACTATTTGAGACACATACTAAAACGTCGCGTTTGCAACAGAAAAATACGAGTTGAATTGGCTGAATACGACCTGTGCCGTCTTTTATATGCCAGTTTCTACTTTTAAAAGTTTGGTACTTACTCGACAAAGTAAGAAATTTATATCTAACATTCCAGGCGGCCTGCAATGTTTTTAATTTTGATCTGACCTTAAAATATATACTTTACCTTCCAATATATGTATAGAGAGTAATGTTCACTTTGCGGGTCATTTTTGAGAAAATAATCAAAGTTACCGTTTTCAGTCGGAAACGGGTGCAGAGGATGGCGAGGCGGGTGCTTCGGGCGCGGCCACACCGACCACGCGGCCGCGGCAGTCCGGCTCACTAGTCGCTCACGGTCATGACGACCTGGTCACGCGCATGAAGAACATCGAGATGATAGAGCTCGGCAAGCACCGCATACGGCCCTGGTACTTCGCGCCCTATCCGCAGGTCAGCAATACTTGTAGGTAGATGTATTGTCGGCCTCGTCACGCGCATGAAGAACATCGAGATGATAGAGCTCGGCAAGCACCGCATACGGCCCTGGTACTTCGCGCCCTATCCGCAGGTCAGCAATACTTGTAGGTAGATGTATTGTCGGCCTCGTCACGCGCATGAAGAACATCGAGATGATAGAGCTCGGCAAGCACCGCATACGGCCCTGGTACTTCGCGCCCTATCCGCAGGTCAGCAATACTTGTAGGTAGATGTATTGTCGGCCTCGTCACGCGCATGAAGAACATCGAGATGATAGAGCTCGGCAAGCACCGCATACGGCCCTGGTACTTCGCGCCCTATCCGCAGGTCAGCAATACTTGTAGGTAGATGTATTGTCGGCGTCGTCACGCGCATGAAGAACATCGAGATGATCGAGCTCGGCAAGCACCGCATACGGCCCTGGTACTTCGCGCCCTATCCGCAGGTCAGCAATACTTGTAGGTAGATGTATTGTCGGCCTCGTCACGCGCATGAAGAACATCGAGATGATCGAGCTCGGCAAGCACCGCATACGGCCCTGGTACTTCGCGCCCTACCCGCAGGTCAGCAATACTTGTAGGTAGATGTATTGTCGGCCTCGTCACGCGCATGAAGAACATCGAGATGATAGAGCTCGGCAAGCACCGCATACGGCCCTGGTACTTCGCGCCCTACCCGCAGGTCAGCAATACTTGTAGGTAGATGTATTGTCGGCCTCGTCACGCGCATGAAGAACATCGAGATGATCGAACTACGCATATAAAGTACACAACGATACTTTTTGGTTAACAATCATTATGATTGATAACCAATTTTTTTACTTTTCTACGACGAATTTAGAGTCAAATTAAGATTGTTTTTTTTTTATTTCAGGAAATGGTGAATCTTCCCTGCATATACATATGCGACTTCTGTTTAAAATATAGAAAAAGTAGGAAATGCTTGGAAAGGCACTTGGTAAGTACTTACATTGCCATTTATATATTTACTACTCTGGATGTCACTAGCTTTGTTAGCAACATGTCCTATAAGTGATTCGTCCCTATTTGCACATACTTGTTAGGGACAAACGCTTTGTCAAAGTCGTGTTTAACCAAATAAGGCAAAGGTTATCTCCATCTCTTACCTAATATTGTTTGGTCGGTTCGCCCTTAGTCCGCAGACTTAAACACCGCAAAACTGTCTGCGTGTGTGAAATATAATAGTTTCAGTGCCAGGAACTCGTTAGGTGGGCACAAAGCACAAACACGAGAGTAGCGCTACCAAATCTTTGTCACTGAATGTGACATGACCATTACCTATTCAGGGTCAATGACTCCCATATGAGTCATGCTTTTACGGGCGATTTCCGCTACGCGCTGCGGCGTAACGATGCGAGGCCCTCGAATGGGTTAACATTAGAGATGTACCGACTAGTCGGCAAAATGTGCCGATTAGTCTTTGATTTATTTTGCTCACGAAATGAAACACGCCGGCCGGTAAAATGTAAACAAAACTTGTCACGACGCGAACGCATGCAGACATCGCGACGGCAAAGCGAAACGAAGTTTCCCGATTGCATCCAAATTATTACCATTAGCCAAAGTCCACGATCGGCCTAGCTATCGGACTAGTCGGTGTTCTAGGCGGCCGACTAGTCGGCTACTAGTCTACCGACTTGTCGGTGTTCTAGGCGGCCGACTAGTCGGCTACTAGTCTACCGACTAGTCGGTTACTAGTCTACCGACTAGTCGGCGGTCAAGGCGGCCGACTAGTCGGCTACTAGTCTACCGACTAGTCGGGTACAAGTCTAGCGACTAGTCAAAGTTCTAGGCGGCCGACTAGTCGGCTACTAGTCTACCGACTAGTCGGCTACTAGTCTACCGACTAGTCGGCTACTAGTCTACCGACTAGTCGGAGGTCTAGTCGGCCGACAAGTCGGCTACTAGTCTACCGACTAGTCGGCACTTTATGGATCACAGGACAACGAGACATAACATAAGTAAACAACCATTTTTTACCATTCGTTTAATCACTTTTGTTTTATTTTGCTCACGAAATGAAACACGCCGGTAAAATGTAAACAAAACTTGTCACGACGCGAACGCATGCAGACATCGCGACGACAAAGCGAAACGAAGTTTCCCGATTGCACCCGAGCTTAGCCAAAGTCCACGATCGGCCTAGCCGACTAGTCGGTGTTCTAGGCGGCCGACTAGTCGGCTACTAGTCTACCGACTAGTCGGTGTTCTAGGCGGTCGACTAGTCGGGTACTAGTCTAGCGACTAGTCAAAGTTCTAGGCGGCCGACTAGTCGGCTACTAGTCGGCCGACTAGTCGGCTACTAATCTACCGACTAGTCGGTGTGCTAGGTGGCCGACTAGTTGGCTACTAGTCTACCGACTAGTCGGTGTTCTAGGAGTCGGCTACTAGTCTACCGACTAGTCGGTGTGCTAGGCGGCCGACTAGTCGGTGTGCTAGGCGGCCGACTAGTCGGCTACTAGTCTACCGACTAGTCGGTGTGCTAGGCGGCCGACTAGTCGGCTACTAGTCTACCGACTAGTCGGTGTGCTAGGCGGCCGACTAGTTGGCTACTAGTCTACCGACTAGTCGGTGTTCTAGGCCGCCGACTAGTCTGCTACTAGTCTACCGACTAGGCGGCCGACTAGTCAGCTACTAGTCTACCGACTAGTTGGCGTTCTAGGCAGCCGACTAGTCGGCTACTAGTCTACCGACTAGTCGGTGTGCTAGGCGGCCGACTAGTCGGCTACTAGTCTACCGACTAGGCGGCTGACTAGTCGGTTACTAGTCTACCGACTAGTCGGTGTGCTAGGCGGCCGACTAGTCAGCTACTAGTCTACCGACTAGTCGGTGTTCTAGGCGGCTGACTAGTCGGCTACTAATCTACCGACTAGTCGGTCAAACCCATAGTCGGCCTATCTCTAGTTAACATATCTACTGCCTACGATTTCGTAGCCGAAGACATGCAAAAACCGTAGATATTTTCATATCTCATTATGCCCAGACATTATGCAACTTTCTTGCACATTCCATACAATAAAATTGAAGCAATAAAAAAATTCTCAGTCTAAACCTAACGTGATATTCTTGCATATTGAAAGCAATTTGAATTAATTCTACGGAAAACGCTTGCAGTGCAGAT
Organism: Epinotia brunnichana; assembly: GCA_963854355.1. Lineage (NCBI taxonomy): Eukaryota > Metazoa > Arthropoda > Insecta > Lepidoptera > Tortricidae > Epinotia > Epinotia brunnichana. The sequence continues at coordinate 20,669,637 of OY977949.1, forward strand.
TCCCGGGCATCTCGATTTTTATAATTAAGAGAAATTGTATCACATCGGAATACCCAAATTTCGACACTTTACTCATTTTTTCACCTACACCGAAAGTTCAATATTGAATGCAAATCTACGACTGCAAATGCGTACAATAATTGCAGCAATACGTAATATATTGTACAACAAAAAGGTTTAGACTTGTCAATACTTGAATGCAATTCTTTCCTTGCAATAATTGCATAAATGTAAACAAAAGGGGGTAGCAACTATTTCCTGTCAATAGTTGTATACAATATATTCAACTTTGTGAATATTGCCCGTGTGTAAACTGTTTCGTGCAATTCTTGAATACTATTATTGAAACACAATTATTGCATACAATTATTGCCGATTCTTGTACAATAAACTTGCATAATCTAAATGGGCCATAAGACAATAATTTGGTTTACGCTGATAATGCACAATACGCAAAATGCTCACTGCACGCATAATGTACAAACAGTCAAAATGCACATACGAAAAATCCACATCATGATAAATGTATAGATCGAGAAATGTACAGTACGCAGATAGTACAAACAATAAAATGTACATATGATGATTGTACAATATGCAAAATGTACTCCACCCGAAAGTGGCAAAATGTGCAAAGTTAGAATGATCAATACGCAAATTGTTCATTACGGAAAAATAACAATACGCAAGATGTACTGATTATAAATTATAGTTTTTGGTGCTAATAAGTGTCCGTTGGAATCTAACATTCGTAATAATAGGTCACATAAAATCCATTTCAACTCGGGCTATTTTGCTTTGTGTACATTTAACGTTTTGTACGTTTGGCGATTGAGCATTTAGCTTTTGTAACATTTTGCGGATTATGCGTTTTGCATTGAACAATTCGCGAAATGTAGATTGTTCTTTTTACACATTATGAGTTATGTGCTTTCAGCGTAAATACATTTTGCGTACTGTACATTTCTCGATCTGTACATTTATGCTGCTGCGGCCCCCGTACCGGCGCTTGGCTAAGGCTCGCGCGGCACTCGGCGTTGCCGGGATCCACATATATAACTGTGTTCCCGAACACATCAAAACAGTTGAGAGTGACACCTCATTTGCAAAAAAAACTTAAGAAATTGCTTACTGACCTTGCGTGCTACAATGTAGAGGAGTTCCTGCAAAGAGATCATTGACCCTAACACAGGCCAAAAATTAAGAATTTTATTATTTTATTTTATTCATTACTTTGTGACTTGTATATGAGATGTACATTTATAAATAAAATCTGAAATCTGAAATCATGATGTGGATTTTGCGTATGTGCATTTTGACTGTTTGTACATTATGCGTGCAGTGAGCATTTTGCGTATTGTGCATTATCAGCGTAAACCAATAATTTCTCAACAGATAAAGTGCAAGCTAAAACACCCGCCAGGCAACGAGATCTACCGCAAAGGCAGCATTTCGTTCTTCGAGATCGATGGCCGCAAGAACAAATGTTACGCGCAGAACCTGTGTCTGGTAGCCAAGTTGTTCCTGGACCACAAAACGCTGTATTACGATACGGACCCCTTTCTGTTTTACGTTATGACTGAATTTGATTCTAGAGGTATGTAGAGACATTTTTTTCTAAGAATGCCAAGTCGTGTGATTTTCTATATATATTTTTCTATGAGCTACGGTAGCCTAGTGGTTCAGGCATGCGGCTGTCAAGCGGCGGTCGTGGGTTCGAATCCCGGCTCGTACCAATGAGTTTTTCGGAACTTATGTACGGAATATTTACCGTTAGCTTTTCGGTGAAGGAAAAACATCGTGAGGAAACCGGTCTAATCTCAATAAGGTCTAGTTTTCCCTCTGGGTTGGAAGGTCAGATGGCAGTCGCTTTCGTAAAACTAGCGCCTATGCCAAATCTTGGGATTAGGTGTCAAAGCGGACCCCGGACTCCTTTAGGGCACAACCGGGAATAACGCTAGGAACATGATGCTAAGTCGTGTGATTTTTTTATGATACTGTCGAAGTCAAACTATGGGTACAGATTTTTAGCTTTATTTTTCTCTTTCTCCCCAAGTAACATTTAGGCTAAAAATAAAACTTTAAACCAGTTCATTAACAGCTTAAGACTTTATAAATGCTGATTAATAGAGTAAATACATACATAAGGCTGTACTGGAGCATAAACGGTCTCGTTTTAAACAGAACAGCTGGTTTACGGCTGTATAATGTCGAAATTATTACTTTTAGCTTATTAAAAGCATTGCAAAACACAAAAATACAGTGTTTAGTATAAAAAAATACTTTAAGCAGTTTTAGCAGACTAGAGTTACATAATGACTGTTTACAGCTCTTGACTTATTCTTTTGTACTGCTTAACGCTATACAAGGGCATATAATATTGCTACTAACTGGATATTGGTGTTAACCTACTCTGTTGTAACTCCTCATATTAGGCTTGACAATAGCTGATCAACAGTTATCTAGGAAACCCTTCACAAGCAATGTCCTTTACAAGAGTGTAATATAATGCTGTTGGCTGAATAAAACGTTATTTAAACTCTATTATAAAGCTGATGCTATTAGTGTAGGTTTTACCGTATAGTTCAGCCTTTAGTATTAGTTTAGCAATATAGTGGGTTATTTTAATTCTTTTAGTGTTTGTAAAGAGGATAATCCAGCTTAAAAGTGAAACTGTGAACTAGAGTGTGCGGTGAAGGAACTAATATTTTTTGTGTTTAATTTGGTTTAAATAGTAATTATGAACGTTAAACCATGGCATATACAAAAGCGAACCGGAGCTGCAAAAAGAAAATTAAGAAAAGCGTATTCTCAATGTGAAACTCGCTGTAATATCGACACTATATCTACTTCTAAGCAGCTACTGTAATAATTAAACTCTAATATACAGACAGTATTACTCTTTAAGCTGATACTTATTCTAATATTATGCCTCAGTTCAGCGAATAGCTTCATAATAGTGTACAAGAAGAACGACAGCTGTATAAATTGGGGACGCCATTAAAACATAACCTATGAATTTTATTTCATAATACATTCAATATTTTATTGTTTAACTTTGTACATTTCTTTAGAATAAGTAACTTAGACACATTACAATTGGTTCATTTTTCAGTAGAGAAGTATTGTGCGTACAAATATCGCGGTTTTAGGTCTAATAAAAACTAGTTGGTAGGATATTTTTATTGTTTATCTCTATTATTATCTATTATTTCGAGGGCGCGTGAGTTTATTGCTATTAATTGATATACATATTCACGGAAAATTAGGAGCCGCAAGCAAAATGTCGACAGAGAATAGAAATATGGGTACTTACCTTAACACTCTACAAAAATCACATCACAATTTATACAATGGCCGGCCACAATTCAATAATTCTATAAAGTAACTTAGAAGTTTTCACTGTGCAAAAAATAATTCTTATATCCAGATTTTTACCAGCCTGAGCCTGTATTATAAGAATAAAATGGTCAAATCATAGAATTGTAGCTGTATAATGGAATTTTATTAAACCCTAAGTCAGCTTGTTATTTGGCGTATACAGCTATAATACAGCTGTTAACCAGCTGTATTTACACTTGAAGCTGTATAATTTGGGGCCCCTTTAGGATGTTTAAGGGCTGTATAGCCGCTATACAGCCCCTATGCAGCCAAGTTATACAGCCTAAAGTAAAAAAAAAAAAATATAGTACAGCCTTTATACAGATATAAATGTTACTTGGGCTCTTATCAGTCTAGATTTATATCAACATTACCTGATTTGAATTTGTACTTATTTTTTATAAGATAACCAACTAGTATCATTATTATTCGCTTATTCGCCGTTAGTCTTTATTTTTAACCGACTTCAAACTAAGTAGTAGGTTCTCAATTCGGATGTTTTTTTTTTTTTTTTAATGTTTGTTACCTCAGAACTCCGTCATTTATGAACCGATTCGTACAATTATTTTTTTAATTGAAAGTATATGCTTCCAGATTGGTCCCATTGTTTTCAAAACCCCAGTTGGATGATGGGAACCATGAGGAATTGAGGAAACTCCTCAAATATATTAGGCACGCATGTAGTAATTACGGTATTATATATTATAACTCGTGTATTTACACCCGACAATCATAAATTTGGTGATGGTGGAAGTGATGATGAAGACCACAGATGGCTTGTGGAACTTCTCAATGATTTACTTCAAACTATAAAAGTACGTCACAGATTCTGATAAGATTTCGTTGAAATAGCAAGCAATGAAGTGCCAAGGGTATTCTGAGATCCTTGAAGAATCGACGGAAGTCCTCAAATATTATCGGCTCACATACAGCGATTTGGTTTTTTTCTCTAATAATCAACACATTTGCTCTCTGAAATCAGATCATGTGGTAAATTGCAAAAGAAATGTGGTAATGTTCATGTGGCTTGGCGGAGTACTGAATTGAAGTCGGTTAAAACTTTGCTTTTAACGTAAATTATGTTTTAAACTATTTATATATTAAACTACCTATTATATTTTCTATAAGACACACTCGAGCAAGGTCTTAATCCATTTCACTTTGTGTTTCCAGGATTTCACATAGTAGGCTATTTTTCAAAAGAAAAAGAAAGTACAGAAGACTACAATGTAGCTTGTATACTGACTCTACCTCCATACCAAAGAAAAGGATATGGAAAACTCTTAATAGAATTTAGTAAGTATGATATATGCTACAAAAATGCTGTATTAAAATCGTATTAGATAATGTATTTTCGTTTGTCGATGCTTCTAGCTAACCTATGATTGTGTGTGTGTGTGTAGATATACTCGTACATGCACATTGTCTATGTGTGTAACTCATGTAGTAACAGTTCAGTACTTTTCATTAACCCCCGACGCAAAGATGGGTGTTATATTATAAGACGTGTCGGTGTATCTTTGTGTGTGTCTGTCTGTGGCATCGTAGCGCCTAAACGAATGGACCGATTTTAATGCGGTTTTTGTCCTGACGTGATCGAGATAGCTCTTAGCTACGTTTCAACAAAATCGGTTCAGCCGGTGAGATATTGAACTTTGAAATGAAAATGTCGTGCACACAAATGCAAAAACAAAACTGTAATGATGACACTAATACATCAAAAATTACACAACACACCGAAAAAACTTGCACACCTTCATCGATTTTTGTGTACGAGCCATGGCCACTTGGGCTTGTACTTTGACAGAATGGGAAATAGTGCGAATGCCTACTCCCTTCCGTGTTGCTCGAAGCTCAGGAACCGTAAATTTTTAGTTACAGCTAAAATGTCATTCTGTAGAACCCATTAGGTTAGGTTGGTCTTTAAGAATCCTGAAATGTTTACTGCTTCTGAAAAAAAAAGGTTTTCGATTAAATGAAAATTCTGCGAAACATACATTCGATGGAACATTTGTCGGTAAAACAAGGTACAACCGTCCATGAGCCCAGAATGGACAGAATTATAGCATATAATTCTGTCCACTAAAATCACCCAGGGGATCGTGCTGGATATGGCGTACAGTAGGATCACCTGAGTGATCTCATAAGACATATTCGTCCAATACGATCACCTGTGATATTAACCCTTTATAAGGCCCCAGTTATACAGATATGCTACATGAAAGTTAAATACACTAACATGTTTGGAATGCACTGGGGAACACATCTACGGCAATCATTAAGAAAAACATGTGGTCAATATATGCACTCAGCCTGTTAGTGCACTTGAGTTTTCAGATGATCTGTTCTGTTTCCAATACACATTTCACAATTCATTGACATTGACATAACAAACATAAGGTGCTCTGTACAGCCTGGCGTTTAATTGACTAAATACGGTAAATCGCACATTACTAATACTTATTGTGTATCTTGTAGTGGGTAGGATTAATATACGAATATCACTGAAAAAAATATAACCTGTGGCCCGTTTCACGATACAATTTACAAGCGGAAGTCTCTTTCTATCAAGGAGTTAGAAAGAGACTTCCGCTTGTAAATTGTGTTCCGTCAGGTCTACTTTCAATTGATAATAAATTAAACTTGGTTCTCATTAGATAAAACTTATTTTTTTAATAGTATAATGGAAACAATAACGATAGCTTGCTTCCCTTGACAGGCATAGTGCATAAATTGACCACATACCTACTATAGATTAAATAATTACACTAAAATTAAATACTGACCGAAAAAGTATGAATAAGGAATGAAAGCCTGATATATTCGCTATATAATACCATTATAGTTAAATAAAAAAGAGGATGTTCTTCCCCGTAAATGTTTATCAACTAAGTGGTTTCCAAATCGTCTCTGCCTTATAAAGGGTTAAAGGATACCGCGGGGATGGCTGCCGGCGGAGTCGTGGAAGTGTGCGCAAGCTTCCCCGTGGATCTGCCATAAAGCAACGCGTAGAACACCGCGGGGATGGCTGCCGGCGGAGTCGTGGAAGTGTGCGCAAGCGTCCCCGTGGATCTGCCATAAAGCAACGCGTAGAACACCGCGGGGATGGCTGCCGGCGGAGTCGTGGAAGTGTGCGCAAGCGTCCCCGTGGATCTGCCATAAAGCAACGCGTAGAACACCGCGGGGATGGCTGCCGGCGGAGTCGTGGAAGTGTGCGCAAGCGTCCCCGTGGCTCTGCCATAAAGCAACGCGTAGAACACCGCGGGGATGGCTGCCGGCGGAGTCGTGGAAGTGTGCGCAAGCGTCCCCGTGGCTCTGCCATAAAGCAACGCGTAGAACACCGCGGGGATGGCTGCCGGCGGAGTCGTGGAAGTGTGCGCAAGCGTCCCCGTGGCTCTGCCATAAAGCAACGCGTAGAACACCGCGGGGATGGCTGCCGGCGGAGTCGTGGAAGTGTGCTCAAGCGTCCCCGTGGCTCTGCCATAAAGCAACGCGTAGAACACCGCGGGGATGGCTGCCGGCGGAGTCGTGGAAGTGTGCTCAAGCGTCCCCGTGGCTCTGCCATAAAGCAACGCGTAGAACACCGCGGGGATGGCTGCCGGCGGAGTCGTGGAAGTGTGCTCAAGCGTCCCCGTGGCTCTGCCATAAAGCAACGCGTAGAACACCGCGGGGATGGCTGCCGGCGGAGTCGTGGAAGTGTGCTCAAGCGTCCCCGTGGCTCTGCCATAAAGCAACGCGTAGAACACCGCGGGGATGGCTGCCGGCGGAGTCGTGGAAGTGTGCGCAAGCGTCCCCGTGGCTCTGCCATAAAGCAACGCGTAGAACACCGCGGGGATGGCTGCCGGCGGAGTCGTGGAAGTGTGCGCAAGCGTCCCCGTGGCTCTGCCATAAAGCAACGCGTAGAACACCGCGGGGATGGCTGCCGGCGGAGTCGTGGAAGTGTGCTCAAGCGTCCCCGTGGCTCTGCCATAAAGCAACGCGTAGAACACCGCGGGGATGGCTGCCGGCGGAGTCGTGGAAGTGTGCTCAAGCGTCCCCGTGGCTCTGCCATAAAGCAACGCGTAGAACACCGCGGGGATGGCTGCCGGCGGAGTCGTGGAAGTGTGCTCAAGCGTCCCCGTGGCTCTGCCATAAAGCAACGCGTAGAACACCGCGGGGATGGCTGCCGGCGGAGTCGTGGAAGTGTGCTCAAGCGTCCCCGTGGCTCTGCCATAAAGCAACGCGTAGAACACCGCGGGGATGGCTGCCGGCGGAGTCGTGGAAGTGTGCTCAAGCGTCCCCGTGGCTCTGCCATAAAGCAACGCGTAGAACACCGCGGGGATGGCTGCCGGCGGAGTCGTGGAAGTGTGCTCAAGCGTCCCCGTGGCTCTGCCATAAAGCAACGCGTAGAACACCGCGGGGATGGCTGCCGGCGGAGTCGTGGAAGTGTGCTCAAGCGTCCCCGTGGCTCTGCCATAAAGCAACGCGTAGAACACCGCGGGGATGGCTGCCGGCGGAGTCGTGGAAGTGTGCTCAAGCGTCCCCGTGGCTCTGCCATAAAGCAACGCGTAGAACACCGCGGGGATGGCTGCCGGCGGAGTCGTGGAAGTGTGCTCAAGCGTCCCCGTGGCTCTGCCATAAAGCAACGCGTAGAACACCGCGGGGATGGCTGCCGGCGGAGTCGTGGAAGTGTGCTCAAGCGTCCCCGTGGCTCTGCCATAAAGCAACGCGTAGAACACCGCGGGGATGGCTGCCGGCGGAGTCGTGGAAGTGTGCTCAAGCGTCCCCGTGGCTCTGCCATAAAGCAACGCGTAGAACACCGCGGGGATGGCTGCCGGCGGAGTCGTGGAAGTGTGCTCAAGCGTCCCCGTGGCTCTGCCATAAAGCAACGCGTAGAACACCGCGGGGATGGCTGCCGGCGGAGTCGTGGAAGTGTGCGCAAGCGTCCCCGTGGCTCTGCCATAAAGCAACGCGTAGAACACCGCGGGGATGGCTGCCGGCGGAGTCGTGGAAGTGTGCTCAAGCGTCCCCGTGGCTCTGCCATAAAGCAACGCGTAGAACACCGCGGGGATGGCTGCCGGCGGAGTCGTGGAAGTGTGCTCAAGCGTCCCCGTGGCTCTGCCATAAAGCAACGCGTAGAACACCGCGGGGATGGCTGCCGGCGGAGTCGTGGAAGTGTGCTCAAGCGTCCCCGTGGCTCTGCCATAAAGCAACGCGTAGAACACCGCGGGGATGGCTGCCGGCGGAGTCGTGGAAGTGTGCTCAAGCGTCCCCGTGGCTCTGCCATAAAGCAACGCGTAGAACACCGCGGGGATGGCTGCCGGCGGAGTCGTGGAAGTGTGCTCAAGCGTCCCCGTGGCTCTGCCATAAAGCAACGCGTAGAACACCGCGGGGATGGCTGCCGGCGGAGTCGTGGAAGTGTGCTCAAGCGTCCCCGTGGCTCTGCCATAAAGCAACGCGTAGAACACCGCGGGGATGGCTGCCGGCGGAGTCGTGGAAGTGTGCTCAAGCGTCCCCGTGGCTCTGCCATAAAGCAACGCGTAGAACACCGCGGGGATGGCTGCCGGCGGAGTCGTGGAAGTGTGCTCAAGCGTCCCCGTGGCTCTGCCATAAAGCAACGCGTAGAACACCGCGGGGATGGCTGCCGGCGGAGTCGTGGAAGTGTGCTCAAGCGTCCCCGTGGCTCTGCCATAAAGCAACGCGTAGAACACCGCGGGGATGGCTGCCGGCGGAGTCGTGGAAGTGTGCTCAAGCGTCCCCGTGGCTCTGCCATAAAGCAACGCGTAGAACACCGCGGGGATGGCTGCCGGCGGAGTCGTGGAAGTGTGCTCAAGCGTCCCCGTGGCTCTGCCATAAAGCAACGCGTAGAACACCGCGGGGATGGCTGCCGGCGGAGTCGTGGAAGTGTGCTCAAGCGTCCCCGTGGCTCTGCCATAAAGCAACGCGTAGAACACCGCGGGGATGGCTGCCGGCGGAGTCGTGGAAGTGTGCTCAAGCGTCCCCGTGGCTCTGCCATAAAGCAACGCGTAGAACACCGCGGGGATGGCTGCCGGCGGAGTCGTGGAAGTGTGCTCAAGCGTCCCCGTGGCTCTGCCATAAAGCAACGCGTAGAACACCGCGGGGATGGCTGCCGGCGGAGTCGTGGAAGTGTGCTCAAGCGTCCCCGTGGCTCTGCCATAAAGCAACGCGTAGAACACCGCGGGGATGGCTGCCGGCGGAGTCGTGGAAGTGTGCTCAAGCGTCCCCGTGGATCTGCCATAAAGCAACGCGTAGAACACCGCGGGGATGGCTGCCGGCGGAGTCGTGGAAGTGTGCTCAAGCGTCCCCGTAGATCTGCCATAAAGCAACGCGTAGAACACCGCGGGGTTTTAGACGGTAGTCCAGGCGGTTCCCGGGAGCCCGTCATACTCGTCCTGGTTTTACCGGTTGCCTCGAATATTGAAGACAATTTTAAACGTGAATGTTTAATGTTTGCAGGTTACGAATTGTCCAAGTTTGAAGGCAAAACAGGTTCGCCTGAGAAACCGCTCTCGGACTTAGGGCTGCTGTCCTACCGGAGCTATTGGGCGCAGACCATCCTGGACATACTGATGCACAGCAAACCGGTCGGAGACAATGAGAAGCCCATCATCACTATAAAGTAAGTGGATAGTTGATGACTGCTGCTAGTTAAACGGGGGTCGCAACGTCCATCAATTTGGACAGGTAATGAGTTTGCGAGTAAATATCCTTTATATCCTTTAAGATCACCTGACCCGATCACCTAGGTGATCGTATTGAACGAATATGGCCTATGAGATCACCTAGGTGATCCTATTGTACGCCATATCCAGCACAATCCCCTGGGTGATTGTAGTGGACAGAATTATATCCAGTAGGATACCCCAGATAATTATATTATTTTGCAAGTAATTCTAGTGGACGAACTTATCCAGTAAGTTCGCCCAGGTGATCGTGCTGGACCATATGTCTATCACGATCCCTCGGGTGATTGTAGTGGACAGAATTATATCCAGTAGGATACCCCAGAAAGTAATATTACTCTTTCTGGGGTATCCTAATGGATATAATTTTGTCCACTAAAATCACCCAGGGGATCTTGCTGGATATGGCGTACAATAGGATCACCTGGTTGAACGGGTCAGGTGATCTTAAAGGATATACCGTAACTATCGAAACCACACACGATAACGACCAAGCGACTACGTGGTGCGCCCGTGAATTTAGTCAAAATATTACGTCCATTGATTTGGCGTGGAGACAAATGGCGCGAAGCGGCGCCTTGGTGATAGAATGGCCAGTCTTAGACGGCGAAGACAAGATTTGACCTAAATTGGTTTCAAAAAGTGCTAAAATACTGCCGTAGCGCTACGCTCATAACGCGCTTTGTAGAAGAAAGCATGTATGAACAGATCGCCCATCCTATAATGCCTCCTGGTCGAGAGACTTACGAGTATAAAGACTGTATCGAAAAGTATAAAGACAAGTGAAATATGTAATGACTTTTTAAATATTTATTATTTTACAAACGTATGTTCTTGGCTTATGTTTGAAATACATTTTAAAACGTTTAACTGTTGACTAATGTACCTATTATGTTTACTTTCGGGCGACTTTTCGCACTTGACTTCGGACATTCTCATCAGATTCCGGACAACGATTACGGTGACCGTTTCGATGCTTTTAGCCAGTACGGAATCCACTGCCGAGAAGCGTTGCCGAAGTGTACTCTTCATGATTGCCCAATATTCTTCGATGGGACGTACCTCAGAGTAATTTGGCGGATTCATATTCTTATCAACATATTGCACGCCGTGGGCTTCCATCCACTCTCTGGTGCGAGCAGCATAGTGGAACCTAGCCAAATCGGGCCAAAATAAAGTAGAGCCCCTGTGGCGTCGAATCAGCGACAAAACCCTTTTTTGCTTTTTTGTAAAGATCGGTAGTTGTCGTGGAAGTAGTGATGAACGCCGTCGATTTCATGCCGCATTCGCCTTAGGCCTGCCACACCATTGCTTTAGACCCAAATTTTTCGGCATAAATTGACGTTTGGTTCTCATTCAGGTGTTCTCCTTTGCGAACAGTATAGTACTGAGGACCGGGTAGAACAGAATAAGCCAGTTTGACGTAGGTTTCGTCGTCTTGAATTATGTAATGTTCATTTTTGGTTAAAACCGTGTCGTTTAACTTTCGTAGACGAAGTTTAACATTTGCAGCCTGTTTTGGAGTTCGTTTAGGCTACCTTTGCTTTCGATAAGTTACCAAGTCGTTACGCTTCTTGGCGCTCTGAACCATTCCTACAGAAATTCTGCACTTTTTAGCCACATCTCTTATCGAAGCACTGGGCGAGATTGGATTGTTCGCATTATTTTAGAGTCGATATTGCAATTATGTGAGCCAGTTATTCGACCACTTTTCAGCTTGTCATTAAAAGAGTAGTGTTCCTCGTACTTTTTAATGACATTGTAAACCGCTGAACGACTGACCTTCTCGAGTTCTGCGATCTTTCTCATGGACATACTTACCCTTTTCTCGTATGTAATTGTCCACAATTTGTTTTCGTTGATCGGGTGTTAGGCCTCTCATTTTTGAAATTAATCCGAAAAAAAATATTAAGTAATTGAGTTCAATACCATAGCATCTATGAAATAAAGCGACGTTCATATTTTTACAACAAATAAAACAAGAATGGCGGCCAGCTAAATTTGTCCTTATACTTTTCGATACAGTCTTTAGTGTGACGATGGAATAGAAATCTAAAGGAAAAATGTTTGCCTATCAGGGATGCGTATGTGTGATGTTAAGTGAATAATTTTCTTTTCACTTCTCATGCTCTAAAAGTTCGTCTTTATGTCGTGCGTAGGCGACATAAAGTCGCTTTTTATGCTCTAGAGCATAAAGTAAAATCTTCGTCGAAGACCAAGGCAATCGCTGCAACAGCCACACGAACATCTTTAACTTCATACAACAACCTCTTTATTTTATTTCGTTTCGTTCGTATTCTAAGACCAAGGCAAAGATACCAACAGCCAAAGTACACAATAAAACTTCATGAAATAAACTTATAATTTGTATTTCGTCTCATTTATTATTTTACGTGTTGCTGTTTCATTTCCTCGCAATCGAAGTGAAAAGTAGAGTGTACAACTCGTCCATAAAACCCATTTTACACTCGACTTTATATCTATCCTCGCTCGCAAGCTCGCTCGGATGGATAAACGTCTCGAGTAAAATGGTGCGTTTTATGCACTTGTTGTACAATCTACTATTTGTTTCCGTTCTAGCCATCTATGAAAAATTGGCAATGCAATATGAACCAACTGAAAAAGGAGTTAAGAGTAGAGTCACAGATTATATAATAGTTGGTAGAGTTTGTTTTGTTTTGAAATCGAACGAACGAAACAAATGCAACTTTCCAATTTAAAATTAAGAGCGTAGTCGGTCTGCGACAAAATTGAGAAATAGGTATTTGTACAAACTATTGCCGTCGCGTTGCGCCCAAGCGACCGCGTGCGATGCGCGATAGGGACAACCGCAGCTCAGACCGATTTTTCACTACAAAATCTTGGCAAGATCGATGCTTTGTATTCCCCTGTTTTCTCCGCCAAACCTGCGCCGATTCTATTATGTTTGGTGTTGAAATTTAGAGGAAGAGTAGATCTATGTTTCTATTATTTTGTTTTAACGTAAAAACTTTTCAAATTTGTCTGGTAGTCATCTGAATATGACAGTAAAAATGGGGCATTTTTTTAGGTTTTTGAAAATTCGTATCTGTTTTGGTAATTAATTTTTGGGAAAAAGTAAATGACAGGGGCATACATACAGTACACCTAGATTTAAAAAAAAAAACGAGTCCTCTAGAGGGATAAACCAAGAAGGAAATAGGGGAATACGTTTGTATGGAAAAATGCTGCTAGGATACCCTCTTAAATAAATTCCATTGAAAAGGAGGATGCCGTTTAGTAGACCTTTCAACGGGTAGAGGCTTATGGTCCTATAATACATAAACGTTCCGTGACGTTCAATGCCAGCCGTTTGTCTTTATCTGTCACTTTGTGTTTGAGAGAAAGGGACGAAACATATTTTAATTATCAGAGGTTTAACAAACTTATGTATAAGGGGGCTAGTAATGAATACTACTTTCCAGTGAAATCTGCGAACTGACCAGTATTAAGAAAGAAGACGTTATAAGCACACTACAGAACCTGAACTTGATCAATTATTACAAAGGACAGTACATCATCTCGGTCAATCAGGTACTGCTATACTGCCTATACTCTTTAGTCGCCGCGATCGGTTAAGAGCCTCTCATCAAAAAACACAATTATAACCAGAATCTATGAGTTAAACAGACATTTCTTAAGTTGTGTGCGTTTAATTTGGAACTATAATGCAGGGGTCGGATACCCGTATTTACACCATACAAAAATGCCGGTATTAATACGTTCTATTTCGTACTTTGATTTATGATTAGTTTTTTGATCAGGCAATCTAATAATACGAAAATGTTACCTAAATACATGATGGAGTCCTAAATTAAGAGCCTAAAATAATTCAAAATATTAGACAACTTCGGGGATTTTTGAAAAAACCGGTTCCTACCCCTGCCATAATTTGATTCCAAGCTGACAATAAAATGCATTAAAACATAAAATTACAATATTTTCTAGTCACTGGCCACATATGTCATATGTTTGTGCCTTCGACTATGTATGCGCGTATTAGCTGCTTGCTGGGCTCAGCCCGCGTATTGCGTAGAACGTAGACAAAACCACTGGATTAAATAGGGCATATGTCCACATTGTCCGCCTAGAAAGTGAAAGAATTTTTGAAATCGTATTAGTGGTTCTGGATATAACTCTTACATACAAATTACAATCTCACAGACTTTCTCTCTTTATAATACTCTAAACACGTGTTTTTGTCATATTGGTAAACCCATTCCATGGTGACGCATCTCCTTAGCATGATAGGAGTCCAGTTTATAGTATTTTTTCTAAGAAAGTCTGTTACTGTTGTCTCTTGGCTTACCGGGACAGAATAACAACAAGAAAAAGTTGATTGACCCATTTACATTTGTACATTATTAACGACATATTTGTCAGCTTGAACTTTAAGGAAAGGGATTAACGTTGATTATATATTTTTTGTTTTTGGCTCTTAACCGGTCGCAGCGCATTAACATTACACTGGCCATCAGTAAAATCGTACTTCATTACGAGTGGTTCGTTTTGTACATTTACAATTTTAATTATCTGGCATTTTTACCACTCGCCAAAAAAAACCGATTTGTTTGTGTTTATTAATAGTAATTCAAGTTTAGCACACACGGACACAACTAAATTATACTAATGAGCAAAAAAAATTGCATGACTTTGTGTGGAAATTTAATACAATATACACCCAGTTAACTCTTGAGTGTATTCCTCAAATGCTCCCTTCTTATGGTTTAAAATCTATGATGAAATGAAGTACAATATAGTCATAAATATGTACGTAAGTTCTTTCGGTACAAACTTCTTCAGTTATATATCGTCGGGTGACAAGCAAAAGTCACTACCAAAACTGTCACTGCTCTTCAAAACCTCGTATCTCGGTACGTAGTCGATATCGAGATACGACCTTTGATTTAAGTAGGTATTTGTTACTTAGTGAGTTTTGCTTGTCACCCGACGATATTTAAGTGTAGTTAGTAGGTTTTGCCTATATATATCTCCATTGTATAATTTCCCATTTGGCGTTTAAAATGTGTCCATGTCTGCTAATCTTTATTGGACATTGAATCATAACAGCTTTTTCATGCTCGTTTTAGTTATGTTTGCACGCGTTTTCCAAATAGTGTTCTGTAATGCCGATTTTATTGATGGCCAGTACACAATCCATTCCGTCGATTTGAAATCTCTCGACTTATCCAGGAACTTTTGCAGCAACATGAAAAAAGTATGGAGAAACGAATGTTGAAGATTGACCCGAAATGCTTGCATTGGACGCCTAAGGACTGGTCGAAACGTGCCAAATGGTGAGTTGAATTTACTAATTTTACTTAAAATAAAACAAAGGCACCTTTTAATTATGCGTTAGCAATGGTTCCTATAAATCACGGTGTGTCCACTTATTGGCGATTCAATATAGTCTCCATCTGATTCTTTTCCAAATTCATAGTATTTTTTTTTGTAATAGTTGGACCTACCGTTATGTTTTGTAGATGACATTATTCATTCATATCAGAACGTTCGTGGACAGTGCAGATTATGAACAGCGATACAACACGGTTAAGATAAGCGTCTATTCTACATTCATTCGAAAATGTTATTAACGCATTCATATATTTATTTGACAGATTTTTTGTTTTTGAAAGCTATACAGAGCTCTAAAGTTAAATGTAAAAAAAAGTTTCGAAGACATCGGATCAGATCGCGTACTTATTATCAAGATATAAGATAATGCTTTCCGTCAACACTTGTCGGATCTTTTAATGACTATCTCGTCCTTACCATCTCATAATAGTAGTTTATGCAATCGTTATATAATGGATGCTTTTTAAGTCGAGTACCACGTTTAGGCCACGAAGCTTGCTGAGTGGCCTAATTAAGGTACGAGACTTAAAAAGCTAATTGTATAACTATTGTATACAATATTTTTTCTACGAGTCAACGGAAATAATAATTTATTAAACAAACTTGGTATCTATTGAAAATCGCCCTGCTGAAATGAAGCGCAGCAGCTTAGTAATTTTGCGCGTTGATGTCTTCACAGTTATCTTATACAGCTCCTGGATTCATAAGATGACTGCTGGCGGTTATCTTATGAAACCACGAGCTCCGTGACGAGCTCGTGGAGCTCCAGGATTAAAAAGTATGTGATCTTGACTTAGTTTCGTGTACGAAATCTTAATTCAAAGATTAAAGTCGACGAGTAGAAAAAAAATACAATAACTACTCTAGGCTATGATGAAATGGTGGTATGGCTACCACCATTTCATTTGACATTTTTATTATCGGTATCTTACGTCCGTTTCGAGAGGACGAATGTTTTCTTTAGAATTATTAAATTAACGTATTTTTTCAATAATAAAATTTTATAAATAAATTAAATAGATATTTCCGATCAGTCTTACATCGATTCTGATGATTATATTTCGTATTATCATAATAAGGTTGGTCACCTAGAACGTCATACTGACAGTGGTAGGTTTCACTGTGACCATGAAATTTCTTGGTAGATTTAATGGAATTTAATTATGGTTCTGGTTATATACATACAAGCTGTTCAATTCGCCTGTCCACGATCGTTTGATTCTTTAAGAGTCCCCGACAAGCTCGGTTCTCCATACAAACGTAGTTACGCTCTCATTTTAAAACGACTAGCTAGTTTGGTCTGAATCTTTGTACTTAGAATAAGTTAAGGTATATCCAAGTCTGTAGTTCGTTTATGTAGCTTAAGATACCATAGTAAAAAAAATACAGGGAATTTAAGTTTTTCATACAAAACTTGTTTTTGCTGGATTTCGTTTGTTTTATAAACTGGAGCCACATAAACTAATTACAGACCTAGATATACCTCATGTCATTGTATATGCAAAGTTTCGTTACAATCCAGCACGTAGTTTTAAAATGAGAACGAAACTCCGTTTGTATGGGAAGGTGAAATTCGGCTGAGCTTGCCGGGGACTCTTAAGGTGCCACTAGAAAACCATTCATCTCTTTAATGTTTTTTTTTCTGAGGGTAAACCTGGTTTCTCTTTGTCATCAGCGTGTGAGGTGACAATGCCTCGGCGGTGCGAGCTATCTAACTCTGGCTTCCGACACGTACGCATTTTGTTCATTTTGTATTTAACTTACATGTCGTCGGGTGACAAGCAAAACTCACTAAGTAACCAATACGTACTTAAATCAAAGGTCGTATATCGATATCGACTATGTACCGAGATACGAGGTTTTGAAGAGCAGTGACAGTTTTGGTAGTGACTTTTGCTTGTCACCCGACGATGTATAATGTAATGGACATAATTATAGCTAACTCCCGCCATTTCACTGCATTTAGTTAGTTTTCGGGTTATTCGCACCTGTTGCCACCATTTTTTACCAGTGGTAACAGCTGGGACTTTTTTCCACATCTTTTACCACTGGGAACTACTGGGAATATTTTCCCCATCTTTTACCACTAAAGTGCTAGAGTACTTTAGTGGAGAAAATGTTATAAAGGAAATAAATTCCCAGCTGTTACCACTGGTAATAACTACAACTTAAAAAAGTTGAAAAACCCCCGACTTTTTTATTGAAAAGTTCAATATCTCAAAAACGGCTGAACCGTTTTTGTTGAAACGTAGCTAAGAACCATCTCGATCACGTAAGCTTTCGGATAAAAAAAACAGAATTCAATTGGTCCATTGGTTTAGGAGCTACGATCCCACAGACACACACACACAGACCAGTGTCTGTGTGTGTGTGTCTGTGGGATCGTAGTGGGGTAGTGGGACACGTCAAACTTATACCACCCCTCTTTTTCCGTCGGGGGTTACAAAATGGTGGTAACTGTTGGGAATTACCCACGTTTTCGCACTAATATAATATAATCTATGTTCATATAAAGATATGTATTAACAATAATATTTATCAGCTTTGATTACGTGTCGCAAAGCTACAAGTTACTTTTTTACAAGTCTTAACCGGTAACTGGCCAAATGGCCGACCGTTATTGGTAAAACGTCTCTATGTTACCAGTTTAAACCCAAAATTGTAACTTTTAGCTTCGTGAAACTGGTCACAGAAGGGTTATTAGGCTGCGTTCTGGACGCGAGCGGGCAGCGGAGCGATAAGCGGATAATAGATTGAACTTGATATTTATTTTTTATTGAAAAAAAAACAGGTATATAAATATACAGCTATTTACAAAGGAAAAAGAAGTTACACTTACTTAAATATTTAAAAATCTATTTCCTAACGCTTTGCCACCACACATTGTTTGCCATTCATTTAACCTTCCTGTATACATTAATTATTACATTATAAATTCAATTGTAAAATTTAAGCTAATAACTGTTCACGAATTGCTGTGTCGATACAAACCCGATAGGGTTTAACGACACTGTTAGATTTAACGAACTGTATTTTCTTGTAAAAATTTAATAAAATAAAAAAACTGTCGCTAGTCGCCTCGCTGTCCGATAGCGTACAGTCAGCACCAAAAGTAACTACGCAATCGAAGACGTCAAAAGTTCTTATTCCCATGTAATAAAGACTTTTAATGTCTTCGTTTGCGGACATTGTGATGCTGACGGTCGTGGGTTCAATTCCCGGCTGGTACCTTCTCAAAAAGTTATGTACGGAATATCATTTGAGAAGAGTGGCTTTTCGCTGAAGGAAAACATCGTGGGGAAACCGGTCAAATCCCAATAGGGTCTAAATTTCCTTCAGGTTTGGAAGGTCAGATGGCAGTTGGCAGTCGCTTTGATAAAACTAGTACATAATATGCCAAATCTTACCTAGCCTACTTAAACCGGGAAAAACGCTAGGAGGTTGATGATGTGAAAAGCTTGTTTCGGAATAATTCTGCTGATTATGGGAATTGTCAGTTGGTATTATTTACATTTCTCTATATATTATTTGCCTCTAATCAAACTTACATGAGAGCCTCGTGATTGTAAGTGTTTATCTTACCTCACCCCATTACATTTAATGTGTTTACCTTACAAGTGGCCAATGGGGAAGGCAACTGACAAATTGACAGCACCAATAATGGTACCTAAAAAAGCTAAATTTGTATGGCGGGAAGTAGATTTTATTTATTTTTGCGAAAATTTCTTTATATTTCGTTCTGAATTGCTACGAAATGGGAATACAAAAGGTGGATTAAAGCCGGGAAGATTTTTGCCTAAGAACTGTATATGGTTTCCGTACAAGTACATAGTTAGGTACAATCGATGTTCCGTCTCTCTTCTCTCTCATCGTATGGAATCTAGAAGAGTGCCATCTACAATTAGCTTTCACTGGCCTTCCCCATTACACAATCTTTATATATTATGTGCTGAAACTTTTATTTATCTTATTTGTGTTATTTATGTTTTATTTATCTTTTTATTTGTACTTTTTTTTGTTTTAATTCTCCATATGTACTTGTATGGTTAAGGTTCTTTTGTGGCAATAATTTTTTTTTTTATTTCTAACTAACTGGGGCGTTATTAACATTATTATTGGAATCATTCATATATTTGCTTACTCAATTTAACGAATTTTGTTTGGTTAGCATTGTATGTAATCTTTGTTTTAGTAGATGCTTTTAATTGTCGCTTTACACCATATTTAATTATCCATTACATTGGTATTTAATATTTGTGTATCATACGATATACAACTTTGCTAGATAATAGTAAATTATTGACACTGCAATTGCCAACAATTTTACCAGATGGCGTTGTATTCCAGAAGTCTCAGCGCCATACAAAAAATATGTGGAACTGTCACCTGGCTTATAGATCATCTAGTGAAACTGTTGGTAATGAATGTAATTTACTAGTATCATCATCATCATCATCTCAGCTGAAAGACGTCCACTGCTGGACATAGGCCTCCCCCCAAAGAGTGCCAAAATGACCGGTCCTGCGTCACCCGCATCCATTTACTGGTATAGTTGGTTTTATTTAAGATGACGCAATTGCATCAAAACAGTCCATTCAAAAATCAACTCTACCGTCCTAGTAAAAAGATTCAAATTCCATTGACAGTTTTATAAAAAGCCGATCAGCTTAAATAGTCCTAACTATGTATATCATATTTGCTTCCACCGGGCAATGGGTTTTAGGGCTTTGTCTTCAAGCAATACTATATGGTGTCGCAAGTCACGCAATATTTGAATTATAAAGAAAGTGAACCTTTTTTAATTCTTTTTATTGGTTTTTATTGAATCAGACAGTTCACAGTATAGGGATTTGTGTGGAGTAGCACATGGGGCAAACGGGCTTATGCTATGACGTCACAACATATATTCTCGGCGCGTTTACTTACTATGGAGTAAGTAATTCATTTGCAATTATCTCCACAACATTTGCGTTTAAGTCTATATTTATCATACAAAATATAATTTCTAATTCAGCATTCTGTGTAACTGTTATGTTATTCATCGTATAGTCATTTTAACGTGTGATAAGGGTGAATTGCAAAAAAATTGTACATAGATAAGAGCCTTAATCTAATCTACGCTTTAACTTTTTTCCATTGTGTAACGGCAATTACCCATACATTTTATAAGGGTAACTTTCGTTACACAATGGAAAAAAGTTAAAGCATAGATTAGATTAAGGCCCTTAATTATGTACAATTTTTTTGCAATCCACCCATAAAACTAATACAATCGTTTTTTTTTCTTTTATTATGATACGAGGGTCAAACTGAAAGTTCTTAGAAAATCAAAAACTGAGCAATCAAGCAACTTATTACTTTTATTATATCTTTTCAAAATAGCCTCCCTTCACATCAATACATCGCTGCATTCGATAGAACCACTGAGAAAAGCACTTTGCCCACTCGTCCTTAGGGGTCTCTTCGACGGCCTTTTGAAACGCAGCCACTGCTTCGTCGGCGTCCATAAAACGTTTTCCTCGAAGTTTTTCTTTAATTTTTGGGAATAAATAAAAATGACCTTGTGCAAGGTCGGGGCTATAAGGTGGGTGACCCAGTAATTCCACGTTTGCCGTCGCCAAATAGTCGATCGTTTGCTTGGCGGTGTGCGATGAGGCGTTGTCGTGGTGAAGCAGGATCCTACTGCGAGGCCGTTTTTCTCGAACTTTTTCCAAGACAAGTGGTAAACAATTGTTAGTGTACCACTTCGCAGTAACTGTTTTTTGATCCTCTAAAATAATTGTTGCGTAATGACCAGTCCTTCCGAAGAACGAGGCCACCATCTTTTTTCCCACACTTCGACCTCTCTTCACTTTAGTAGGCAACTCCTCGGAAGGAAACACCCACTCAGCAGACTGTCTTTTAGTTTCAGGATCATAACAGTAAATCCAGCTTTCGTCACCCGTAACTACGTCGAACACAGCATTTGAGTCACCTCCGTTGAATCTTTGACCCATTTCACGGCACCAATCAACACGACGGACTTTTTGGGCTTCTGTCAAATTATGAGGTATCCACCGGGCACAAAGCTTCCTCACCGCTAAATGTTCATGGAGGATTTTGTGGACTTGACTCATACCAATGGCTAAGCTTGTACGAATCTGCTGATAGGTTACTCTTTTGTCAGTCTCTATCATACGCCGCACAACACTGATGTTATCTTCAGTAGTCGCCGTAGAAGGCCGGCCCTCACGCAGATCATCAGTGAGATCAGTGCGGCCACGTTTAAATTCATTAAACCAGTTGTAAATAGTAGCACGAGATGGGGCTTCATCGTGAAAGGCCAATCGAAGTCTATCATAACTTTCTTGTTGACTTAAATTACATCGAAAGTCGTAAAAAATCATTGCTCGAAAATTTTCTCGCGTTAAATTCATGCTCACGTAGTACACACAATTTTCAATTTGCCGCCAAATCGTAAAACAAATGACAATCGAGTGGAATTCGTACACAAAAATATTAAGAAAGAGTTCCATTTTCAAATTTTGAACTTATTTTTTTATTATATTTATTACAAGTGGCCAGTTCTAAAGACTTTCAGTGTCGCCCTCGTATCTCTACGTATATTCGCATCGATTGAGTGCAATTTATTCGAAAATTGAAGTCCTATGCAATTTCCCCATTGCGTCGACACAGCGTTGCATGTCCTCCTTCAATGCGGGGTGGTGTACAACCCCAATGGATTGTTGTATGGAGTTAATTTAATTCATAGACAATTCACAGGCATACTTATGCCAATGGGGAGTGGATGAAAATTTTAGAAATGCCTAATTATTTTTTTGTTGATAGGAATAACCTTCCTTAGCACCAGAAAAAAGTTGCAGACTTGTCAGCTGCGTCAATTATTTTTGGAAAATATAAACAGTTTCCTCACTTACGTTTTGTGTCCGTCTCATATTACAATAGTAGATTATACACCAAGGGGATAAAGCACTGTTTTATGTCACGGGAGCGAATTGAATCCCGAACGTAACGAAGGACTCATAATTTAACTCCTGAGCGTAGCGAGGGAGTTATAAGTTAATTCCTGAGCGAAGCGAGGGAATTAAGACTGAGTCCTGAGTGCAGTGAGGGGTTCAACCGCCCAAGACTAAAACAGTCTTATCCCCGAGGTGTATACTCTACTTTTCACACCTTATGCGAGACAAAAAAACAGGCTCAGTAGATAAATAATGTTTATTTAGCAAATTAAAAGTACATAGTAACATTAGACACGTTAGTCCAATTATGGAAAGATAAGGTAATGTTTTTATTTGTCAAAATCGTTGTAGGCTTTTAGGTATTTTTCCTTTGACTTCTCTGGCAGCAGATTGTTGACAATGCCTATGGCATCTAATTTGATAAACTCAGGAGTCAAAACACTTTCATCACTCGACATTTTCAATATTATTTTTGAAATTAAATCTTCTATAGGCACCTACAAGAACTCGATTTGTTCGTCACGCGTGAACAAATGAAGGCGCGCGGCGTTCCAAATTCGAAAGCACAAGCCGTGGTCCTAGATTCGAAATTCGAATTTCGAGCACCGCGCTCCTCCGGACCGGGGTGCACACGGAGGCAAACTTCATTTATTTTGTCAAATCAAGTAGGCCATGGCCTAGGACAAATTGTGTTTAGCAAAATTAAACTTTATGCATATAGTAATAAGAATTATGAAAAGTGAAATCATATTATTAACCAGCGGGTTATAATGAAATTCAGTACAACATTATAACCCGGCTAATACCAAGGGATTTAATGTCTTGCTTTCGGTAGGGTTTACATGACCTATAATTCGGCATTGTCGAGCATGTGGTTTGAAAAAAATATTTTAAATATCTGACCCTGGCAATGACCAATATAGCTGCTGCAGCTGTCAATATCATTGCCAGTGTCAGTTTACCACGGATTTTTATGATATTTTTATGTAATATGTGACGGATCAAGGAAATTGTCTCAATCGCCGTCCTAACCACAAAACGTAAGTGAGGAAACTGATTATATTTTTCAAAAATAATTGGCGCATCTGAAAAGTCTGCAACTTTTTTCTGGTGAAGGTTATTCATATCAACAAAAAAAAATCAGGTGTTTCTAAAATTTTCATCCATTTCCCATAGGCCTGTTGACCCACCCGTGCATTGAGGGACATTCAACGCTGTTCCAACTAAATTCTAAAAAAAAATATGAAAAATGGACATGGATAATTTCGAGAAAAGAGTGCGTACGTCCCAGCGCGTAGATACTACTTGCGGCACGTGCTACTTCATACAAAACCTATACTGTGTAGAATTGTATACAATTTCCCAAGAATGACTTTGTCGCTTTTACGAGTCTATAAAAAGTTGTTTATTTACAGACATATACCTATACTGTGTACGTTATGATTATCTGTAATAGACTAATAGTACATTACTTACCTACGGCGGTGAATACAAAGAATGTCTCAGATCGCAGGTATTTGACGCCCGAGCCGAAGGCAAGGCCGATAAATATGCGATATGAGGCTTTCTTTATTACCGCCCGTGGTAAGTACACAGTTTTACGTTTCTTCCTGGCCAGGAAGTAGGATTTCCTACCCACGTAGTGGGCGGCAATTCCAACTTACGGCCTGGGGTGACGTAAAAATGTAAACTTACTGCGATTCTTCATTCAAATCGTGCGTGGCTTTTGGGACACCCTATGCTAAATCAGCCACGTAATCAGCACAGCTATCATAAGACCGCACCTTGCTGCCTCGAGCGCTCTTTCTTATAATCATCATCTTATCCTAGCTCTTAAGTTTATACTTAAGAGCTAGGCTCTTGTCGGCGTAGCAATACTAGCAATCTCCACGTATGTTGTCCACCTTCGACACCGCAGCTTTAGAAACCGAGGTATTCTCGCCTTTAATTTCTAGTCGATGCCCTATCAAATATCCAATGTGCCCCCCACCGGTTCTGATGTCACTGCTGCCTGAAATCACGAGATGACCAGGTATTTTATGGTGGAACTGTCCGCGGATATGGTAGGTTTTGAGGTGACAAGACCTGGTTGTGCCCCTAAAGGAGCCCGGGGTCCGCTTACTCAGTATATTCGTAGCTAATTGCCAGCCGTTCCACTATCCACCTCCTAAGGACCCCAGTAAACCTATAGCTGAGTCCTTCTCTTTAAAGTGTACTCATGATAATTTCCAGAATGTATTGTCTGTGGCGAGAGGTCTTTTTGGCAGCAGCTTTTAAAATCCACCAATCACATAGACGTATAAACATGATTGGTGGATATCGACATTTAGACCTCACGCCACAGTAGCCACTGGTGACAATGCATTATGGAAACATCTTCATAGTCTATCTCGCGCTATGTTAGCTGTGCTGTTGACAAATCAGTTCTTAACTACAAAATATCACACTTGTTTTTTAACCCTTCCTCTCCCTGCAATCTGATGCTGGAAGGCCTGGAATTCCAACGACCCACATGTATGTCGGCATGTGTGGTCCCATTGGTCCAGCAGTCAGACCTCGAAAATGAACCCTGGAGTATTTTGTATATATGGTTCAAATTAAAAAATAAATCATGACCCACATGTGGGTCTTTGGCATTCCAGGGTAATAAAAATGACCCACATGTGGGACCTACCGTATGACCCACATGTGGGTCGCTGGGAGAGAAAGGGTCACCTGAGGCCATAGCACACTAGGTTTTATGTCGCGTTTTACGTGACGTTTCAGTACATTTTCGCCGACATAAAACCTAGTCAGCTAGGGCCTCTGGTGTCAGTGGATAAAACTTGGTTATGCGCAATATAATTAACTCTGTACATAACGTAATGTAAATTACGCTATGAATCTCATGTAATATGGTAAATAAATATTTGCAGGTAGACGAGTTGGGATCAAAAGTCTTCAATAGGAGAGTAGGTAAACATTTATCGTGTCTCAAAACCTAAGTATCTTATCTAACTTTGGCTAATACTTCACCATGAATCAATGCCATAACATACTGCACAATGTTTTAAATGTTCTACCTAAATTACATCTAGCTGATAACAAAAAAAAAATGAAATGAAATTTGAATCAACTACGAAGAAAATGGAGCTGATTTTTGTTTGTTTCAGAATTGTACGACATAAAACAAAGCAACTCTCTTCCAATTTAGAATGGTATGAGTTCCATTCAACAGGAGGATGTTTAATAGGACTTTGGGTGCCTAGAAGTTAAAATGTCAGTCGCATGCTGTCCACAGAACCTGTTTTGTATTAGGGTACCTCCTTAAAATGTAAGTACTTCTGTATATTACAATATGAAAATAACTTTGCTCTTTTTTCAAACGAATTTATAATAAAATTTTCACCTAAAGGCTTTCGTGGTCAGTTAATGGTACCTACTGCTAGTCATATACACGGTGTTACAAAAATACCCGTAAAGCGGAAAGGGTTCCTCATAAAGAGTCAATTTACAACGTTCGAAAACCGTAGTATCGCAGTATGACTTACTACCACCACTATCAATAAAAAAAAGAATTAGAACATTTTTTACGGGGTTTTTTGTAATACGTTGTATAAGTAATTATGTCAATAAAATGAGACAGTGATGGTAATGTTATGATAGGTATTATTATCATCAAATTTGCCACGAAATTTCTAGGGCCGTTAGAACATGTCAGATATTTTTGCCTGCTTTGTTATGGCTGACATTAATGCAGGTTGTTTGTACTATGGCAAACTACGTATTGGGCGAAAGAAAAAGGGTCTCACTTTGGTGGTATATCATCACCATAGGTAAGACTTCCTGAATCCAGATACATGCACCGCACTTTTATATTATGACATGTTGGCATTTAAAATCGCAGTTTTATAGCTTTTTGATACGATCCGAGCTGGCCGGCGTTTTTTCAGTCGCATACCAAAGACTATGGCAGCTCGCAGGCGACAGAGAACATAAGTTTATTCGGTCACGAATGACTTTGTGGGAGTAGTCTATGCGCGCCAATTGAAACGCATATTTTTAAGAGATATTTGTTCTTCAGCTTAATATCGTACACAGGTGACTGTATAATATTTATGATTGTATTACATGAGTAATAATTTCCATGGTTATTGCCATTGTCGTGTTTCAAGTTAGTATAGAAGTTATTGTTTGTGTTTTTATTAGTCATCGTCATATTTTCATCGCCTAATTATTTGAAACCTGTATGGGTAATTTCATTATCCCCATTAGGTCATAAACAACGAAAATGACTAATACGGTAGGTCGCTCGCGAACACAGTTAACTGACCATCCGTGCACTTTATGTGCATTGTAATAGGGTTCAATATAAATACAGTATGGTCAATTAACTGTGTGGGCGTTTGTACATTGATATATTATTTAACCAATGTATCTCTAGCCATTCTAGAAATGAATTTCTTTAGTGTATTTAAATAAATTGGTAGCGTATTTTCAAACAATTATGGTGGTTATTTTTCTTATTTTATTAATTTGTATTTGGAGGTACCCTTACACAGTATTTTTTAAATCAATTGTAAGCCATGGACGGCGTCTTGGCGTCATGGCGTCTCTAAATAAAAATTATTGTACTTTAAAAACAAAGTTTTAACCGACTTCAAAGCATTAGCCAAATTGCTTGAAGTTTGTCTATAAAATTTGAAGAGTTCCCTCGATTTCTCCAGGATCCCATAATTAGAACTGGATTTTGGTGACAACGGGACCAAAAAAAATTCATAAATTACCGAGTTATCGCGTAACATACACACATAAAAAAACACAGACGAATTGAGAACCCCCTCCTTTTTTGAAGTCGGTTAAAAAATGTCCTTCATGGTATGATTCAAGTAGAGTATGAATTGTTTTAAGCCGGTTTCATACTTATCTGACGTGATGCTCTTTGAGGCTCTGACTTCTGACACAAAAGGAGCTGTCACGTCAGAGCGCATCAGATGAATGAGAACTTTACCTTACTAAATGTATAACACCGATATTTTCCTGTCGCGTCACGACACTAGTGTGAATCCGGCTTTTTTGTCTTGTTTCTAAAGATAATTGTACTAGCGCTTGTAAATATGAAAGTAATAGTATTTGTTATAAGCCTTAATTGTGATATTAAACTGTATCAATAATGCAAAGCTTATTTAATTTTCACTCTTTGTGCCGTGCCTCACCGGGAAGCCATGGTGACGTATCTCATACAAACGGGCTGGTAGCCAAGCCAAGTACATGTATATTTGGCTGGGGCGGTAGTGTAGTGTTTCGGTGTACCGCGATAATATTATCTTTTTTATTTAAGTGAGCGAATCGCCAACAAACTGCTTTGCAGTTTGGCGAATCTTTAGGTTAAGTTACTAAAACTGTATTTTTTGATTCCAAATAAAAAAAAAATATGACTTGTTTGGTACGGTACCTGGCGACGTCGCCATGGTGTTCAAGTGAGGCACGGCACTTTGTTTACCCTTGTTGAGTTTTATTTATGTTTAAAGCCGTGTTTACAGCCAAGCGCCGGCGCAACCCACAGGCTGTCAGGCGATTATGAAAAGGTTTGTGGCTGTGGGTACATAAACCTTCACCGCCATAAGTAATTGGGAATGAATGAAGATTTTAGAAGTGCCTGATACATCTTTTGGTGATGGGAATAACCTTCCTTAGCACCAGAAAAAAGTTGCAGACTTTTCAGCTTCGTCAATTATTTTTGAAAAATATAAACACTATCCTCGCTTACGTTTTGGGTTTAGGACGGCAAATAAGATTTTTTTCTGGAACCGTCTCATATTACATAAAAATCTTAAAATCTGTGGTAAACTGACATTGGCAGATATTGACAGCTGCAGCAGCTGTATTGGTCATTGCCAGGGTCAGATATTTTTTTTTTTTTGTAATATGAGACGGGTCAAGGAAAGTGTCTCATTCGCCGTCCTAAACCCAAAACGTAAGTGAGTAAACTGTTTATACTTTTCAAAAATAATTGACGCAGCTGAAAAGTCTGCAACTTTTTTCTAGTGCTAAGGAAGGTTATTACTATGACCAAAAAAAAATCAGGGACAATTTTCATCCATTCCCCATTATCTTTGTACGTATTCCGACGCGTGCACCGCGCCGCCGCTGATCGCCCCTCTTATCCGTACCTTCCCGTTTTTCAGGCAGAGACGATATTTTTATGTAAACTAGGGGCGAGTTGTTTCAAACCGTTTTTATCGTAATTTGCGTCCGCTAAAATCTGATTGTAGTAGGGGTGTATTGTAAAATAATCAATAATGTTGCATTTTCTCGAAAAAGTATGAAACGATTGTCATTTACTATGACGCTAGACGATTGTGACGTCACGATCCCGGAGCGTTTTCTCTCTCTAGCAAGCAACATTAAAACGGTTGTAGCTTCGTAATTTTTTGAGATAATTGAATGGGATTTTCGTCATCAGGCATAATTTTTTGCCTTCTTCCTTTTGAAGTAATTTTGAGTCTACACCCCTATTTGCACTGTCAAATTTATACTTGAGATCATTTGAGTTAGTAATTTCATCAAGGTAGGTAGTCCATTCAAAAATCAACTCTACCATCCAAGGCAGATGATTCAAAGTCCAATAATAGTTTAAAAAAAGTCAGCTACATGCCACATTAAATAATCTCATCCATGAGTTGTATTTAAATCACATATAAACTGTCGGTTTTATTACTGACCTAATGTATGTTGTGTCTGACATTATACGTCAGTTTCGTGACGGCCAATAACTACCGTTAATTAATTGATAGGTCAAGTTCAGTTCAGTCACAGCCTATAAACCAATACAGTCATTCGAAGAAGCCGTCTAGACAGGACAATCGTATAGGGCGTATAGGGCGAGCCCAAGCTACATACATGTAGCTTGGGACATCACGTTGTCAAACCCGCAAACGTCAAAGGCGTCGCTCCACTGTTACTCTTTACACCATAGACTATATTGAATAACTGTACACTGTGGTTCAGTTCAAGGTACGGAAAGTTTGACAGCTGTCTATGAAATGACAGCTGCCGGCGTTTACCCCCCTGTGATGAAACCCGCCCATAACTTTTAGGAGCAAGAGTAAGACTGACATTCGGGTGTCGTTTTTAACTGCCACCCTGCAGGCCTAAGTTGGTTGCCATTTTATCAACTATGGTTGTGGTTAAGACATCCGTCACTCTCGCACTAGTATACTTGTCAGAACGTGACGGACGTCTTATCGGCAGCGATAAGAGATAGAATGTCAAGTATGCTACGCCCGCTGATAAAGGGATAAACAAGGCATTAGGAAGATGTAATTAAACATATTTGTATGCAATATATGATTTATTTTTTAATATTTTATAGCACAATAATTTTGCTTTGTCTGTCACATCGTTTAAAGAAGCAGGTACAAGTGATGATTACAACACTTACAAAACCTAACATACAATCAGTATACAACTGCATTAAAATATTTCAACAATATTGTGTCTTATAGAATTCATAATGAGAATCACTTTGTGACAAATAGTACCAAAAGTGTACGTTAAATGTGGTATCATAATATATAAATATATCCTTATAAAATAGTACTATTCCATTCCATCTGACTTACCGAGAAGCATTAGTAATGATTTATTCATAGACATAAAAAAGATGTATTAAATAGTTGTACATTACAGTATGGTACTTTATATTATAATTTTTATAATTCTTCCATTTCATTTACATACGACTGTTTTAATGTATTTTTACACACGAAATGAAAGAACTATGACAAATAATGAAGAATATAAATAGATACAAATTATTTGTAACAATATTACAATAATTCTTAAATAAACTGTAATACTAAGAGTTATTATAACAACGAAACTTTATGACAAGTTACTTTCATACTTATATATCGAAGACAAAAAGACATAAGTACATATACACTGATACAAAGTTATCGGTTGAATCATAAATACGCCATTAGTTCAGAAAGTTCTAAATTTGACCATTCGAACAGATTTAGCACCTAACTGAAAACATTCGCTGTGTTAGCAACAGCGGTTAACATTCTGAACTTTATCTCCAAGGCAATAAGGTTTAAAACATAACCGTCCCGTTGCCTAACCTAACGACAAGCTTGCGATTATACACTACTATACCGTCTAAAGTTAATCTTATTTATAAGATTACTGTGACGGTACTTTCACACTTCAAAATGCAATGAGCTTTAGTGAAACGGATGACGGGCTTTGTAACAACAAACATTATTTCACCAATTTGGAAAAGGTCAACTGACAATGACAATGGGGAATGGATGAACATTTTAGAAGTGCCTGATTATTTTTTTGTGATAGGAATAACCTTCCTTAGGACGAGAAAAAAGTTCCAGACTTTTCAACTGCGTCAATTATTTTTGAAAAATATAACCAGTTTCCTCGCTTACCTTCCCCCCCTTTTTTTAATTAAGGATTTGCTGTGTTGATAGCTAGAGACGAACGCGGGTAGCCCCAGTTGGGCTGCTCTAAGAATGAGGGAGCTGTGCCCTGTCTCTTACTATTTTATTGGACTAAGCTCATTGCATTCAACCACAAAATTCTTGTTAAACAAGAAACCGATATTTCCTAAGAAATTGTGCTGTTAATAAATATTTTTTGCGTGTACGCTTAATTTAACATTTATCACAATGTGTTTGTATTTACCAACAATATAAAAATAAATGCTTGCGCGACTTGGCACTCTCGTGAGGCCAAAGGACTAGTAGCACTGGTAGGCGAAAGGCACTGCTGTCAGAAGTACGGGTGTAGACTCAAATTTTATTATTACCCCAAAAGAAAGAAGTCATAAAAATATGCCTAGTGACGAAAATCCCATTCTGATATCTCAAAAAATTACGAAGCTACAACCGTTTTAATATTGCTTGTTAGATAGAGAAAACGCTAGGGGATCGTGACGTCACGATCCACGAGCGTCATAGCAAATGACAATCGTTTCATATGAAGGAGCGTTTTGCGGAAAAGGGACAGAATATGCCCCCTCTTAAAACTTGGAACACTATGACTTAGTGATTATTTAATCCCCTGCTTTACTTTGTACTCAATTTGACAATATTGTTATTCCTTTTTCGAGATAATTCATAATTATTGGTTATTTTATTTGGTGTCTACACCCCTATTAGTCTGCGACGTTTATCTGAGCTACGGTTTTAGAAACGGTTTACTTAACCTTTTCAACGCTCTGTCAAAGAGAAAAGTTACCACACGCCAAATGAAAAAGACATTTAGTTGGTGCGGAGTTAAACTGTATGTCAATGCAAGAAGCTTGCTATCGCTCTGGGCTCCTTGACGCATAGGTTTTTCAGTCATGCGTTGTTGGCGTCGAAAAGGTTAAATCGTTAATTTTATGGAAATTTTTAATTAATGTAATTTAGTTTCGTAATTCTTACATTTTGTTGAACGTAGATGAGGTGCTGTACCTAAACTGTAGGTATTTGCATGACTGTAGTCTATAAACTTATGAACAAATAAAGAACTTAGACATATTCTAGCAATAGTCATTTAATTCGAATTTCAGAGACATATTTAGCGCTTTGGATTATGATATTTATGATCTCTCAGTAGTCACAAACTGACAGCTGTCCACTTATTTTCAAGTCTAACGAGTTCAGCTTCCTTGAATTTGAGCTTTAATGTCATAGTATTTGGGTATAATATCGTTTCACTGTGTAACAGTACAACTCCAGTTGCTACACAATTAATATTATACGTCCGTACTAATCATTTTGGCATTGATTTTTTCATTAGATAATAGGTAGGTAGGTGTCATTATCATTAGGTATTAGGGTAGTATAGGTATATTAAGGATTTTATGAAATAAAACTTGCTTTCTGGAGCTCAGATAAACAGTCGCATATATATCGCTTAGTATGTTAAAATTGTACAATCATGTTTTAACAAAATGATAATACTTATTTTGATTGTGTTCAAATAAAGGCACCTTATCTTTGAACTTGACTGGCAATTGTGTATTTCAAGAAACGTTAATATTAATATGACGTTTCGTAGCAAAATATAAGGCAGATTATCGCTGATGTGATTTAGATCTATCAGAAATTTGGGATGGATGGGTTGGGCAACACCTTTAAGAGCCGCCGCCGCACATTAATACCGCCACTAGTGGCTCTAGTGGCACATTACAGCCAACAAAAAACTCGTCTGCAACTTGTTGTGGCGGCCACTCTCAATGTGCACTGCGGCTCTTACTGTCAAGTGTGAAACAATTTTCAGGTTTTCCAACATATTTAGGGATGCCAACATTCATATCACAGTAGCCTTTTTTTTCAAAAAAAAATGTTGGTTAACGGCAAAATTAGCTCGCTACGATCTTCTTATACGCATTACAATTAGTAACTTCAGAAGTTCGTGTAGCCATTCGTGGTATGAGCTAATTGATATCTGAAAACATACTTAATTTGATTTAGGTCTGACTATAAAATATATTTAAAAATATTAAATTATATTAGGTAAAATGTGACAAAACAAATTTTGTCACATTTTACCATACGACGTATTTTAAAAAATATTTCGATGCGTTACAGATAAATCCATGCGAAGTTTCTACCCTTATTATGACTTCATAATTTTATATTACATTCTATCACTTGTATTTTGTATTAAAGCACCTTAAACTCTAATATTATTTTCGTACAGCTACAACACTTATCTACAAATGTATATAAATAATGTAAGTTTCATCTTTATAAATCTATTCGTTAATAATCTGTGAATATATTTTGCAACAATACAATATACTTTCGGAATTTCAACGGGAGGTATTTGTTATTATAAACACCTATTAGAAAATAAAATATTTAAATGTGCTGCTGATGTATACATTTACGGTACATTTTCTTCGTTTTTTTTGTAAGAAATTTAAGTGAATATTTTTACTGATAAATAACAATACCTACAAAAACTCCAGGCGTGCGGAAATGTCATGAGATACTTCCTTTCATCATTTTAATCTCAATATCTGCTTATTGCACCACATAATCAGATCTCAGCCAGTAAACTTATTAAACAGATCAAAGCAAAATTATTTAACTTATAAATTAACCGAGTGGTACCTATTCATATGTTAAGAGTTAAACATCTAGATAAAAATAAAATAGGGGGTACCCTAGAGTACCTAGGGGTAACTAGTACCTATAGACTGTTTCACAGTTTCTGTTGACGTGTTAAGCAATAATTTTATTATTTCACAACGCGGAATAAAATAAACATAACATAAATAAATGGTGATAATGTCGAATAATTGAAATGAAAATGTTCTCGTGGCCTTATTCGATACCTACCTATGTCGAGTAAGCTTTCGCCTACACCCTCTAGACAGTTTCACTCGTTTATACGCGATACAGGCACCATACCTACCTACTAATCTACGTTGTTGTTCTACACAGTAGACATACGACTTCGTTTCGAAATATACCTCCCATCCCTGCTTCGGCTTCATTTCTATATACCTAATACGTCAAAAGCAGCTTTTACTTCACCTTGAAAGGGCAAAGTCATGAAAAAATATCACATTGGACACAGAATCAAAATGAAGTAGAAGCTACAACGGTGATGATGCTCTATTCCGAATTTCTCAATGCTTAAACATACGTACTCGTGAGACAGCTCGGAGCCCTCGACTCACACCAGTCATACCAGGCACCCGTCGTTGAGACCGTTGTTGAGTTTGGTTTGTGAGTCCGGCACGGTCGCGGGGTACGTGTGGCACTGCTGCGTACTCAAGTTGTAGTTCACCTCAGGATCGTAGTACTCCTGCTCCGACTCCATCGGGACGAGGAGGTTGGTCGTCTTGGATATGAAACCGTCCGTCGTGACGTATGCGTCCGCGGCCTGTAGGCTGAGGACGCTGTCCGGTCTGGTGTAGTCGCCCTCGATGACTGGCATGTAGATGGGTTCTATGGAGGAGATTGGTTCTATTTCGCTGTTGCACGCGAAGCTGGAGGCCGAGGCGAGGATGTTGGCGGACTCGGGGCGGATGTAGGGGGACTGCTCGAAGGCAGGGAATGTGTTTTGCTCGTAGCGTACGAGGTTGAAACTGGGGTTGGGTGAGGAGCGCGCGCCATTTTTGACGCACGACGCCTTGTGCACGTTGAGCATCTCCAAGAGCTGCCGCCTTTCCACTTCGAGATCCTGAAAAGAAACAACATTCTGTTATAATCTTGTAATCCCAGATAATAACACCCCTTACGTTATCTACCTGCAGACTACAGATAGTTTAAACCTACTTACTTCTACATTTCTGGGATAATCAGCGTATCTTCCGTGGTATCTTCTGATAGATACAGGCCATGTACGCTCAAACGACAACGTTTAAAAACAAGTTAACAAGGCAAGACAATATCAGCATAATCTGCCTGGGTACTTAAGCCCAGTCTAATCTCATATTCTTATCTTAACGAGTGGTACCATTACGTGTAAAATGGGCGTTTGAGAAGATACTGCCCGGCTGTCTTTCTTATATTGGCCATGGCCATTGGGAAGCGCCCAGGTTCTTGCGATTTGGTCCTTCATGGGGCTCAATTGCTCATGCAAGTTCACAGGCTATAGTATCTTCTAACTGATCTGTTATCCTTAAGTGACCAACAGGTTAACTCTGAACGCCACGAACACCGAAACATGTTGCGTGTTGTCGTGCTCACGGCGTCAAGCCTACAACTATATAGGCGTATGCTATCAATGTAAAGTTCATATTCACTCTTGTTTAACAAAATCGCGTGGAGAGCAGAACCTGCATTTTTCCCCACGCTACTATACTATCGGTACTTCAAGGTCGCGGGAATAGACTGGATGGATGCAGGACCAGTCATTGTTGCACTCTTTAGGGGAGGCATGTGGACATCTTTCGGACGATAATGCATTCCGATCGCTTTGCTGGACTCGGGCCAGAAAGCAATAGGTTTAATAAAAATGGCGCTCAAAGGGCTTAAGAATTCTCATAATGCTTACCTTGAGCTGGGCCTTCAGGTCATGGTTCTGGTGTTCCAGCACTTCGCTCTCGGAAACCAGGTTGACGGTGCGCTCGCGTTTCTTGAGCCGGCACTTGGTTGCTGCGATCTTGTTCCGCTCTCTCCTGCGCCGCCGTCTCTCCTCGTCTTCTGGGGTCAGCTGAGGAGGAAATGTACGTTAGAACGACGTCTAAAAGAGGAAGAGAGATTTCTAAGTAGCCCTTCTACTTATCTACCTAACTGTAATCTCAAAAATATTAGTAAATCTCGGCACGAACTTGACTTTTCCTCCATGCGGTTGTGTTATGCTAGTTAGAAAACAGCCAAATATATAATTAGATAGAGCATTCAATCGACAAAGAAGCGGCTGACTCCTTCTCATAATGTGCAGCTTAGCGTTCTTATTCGTGGACACAACGATCTACTCGTATATTTGTTTAAATACCAGCTACTGCCCGCGACTTCGTCCGCCTGAATTCCCGTTTCAACTTCCATCCCAAACATTCCATGGGAGGATCCAAACAATACTATGTTTGATCCGGACTATAACCTTTTCTATGGCAATAAGGCTACATTCTAATTAAATTCACCAGGAAAGATCTCGCAGATTAGAATACTAATTGGCTGTGCAAAAACCGAATAAATAAATAAGTTATTCCAAAGCCATCTCAATTTTACAACCACGTATTGTCAAGGAAGTGAAGTCACATACTTATAGGTGCATTCGCAATCCTTCTTTGTACTTAGTCACTATAAAACTTCAATAGCACCGTTGCATTATAATGCTGCTGCTGTAGCCATTAAAGAGCTAGTTAAAGATATTCGCGAGTATCGTACTAGACTTTAGTCATAAATGTTTTACTGCCTTTTTGCTTGGAGGTCAAGCGTGCAGCAGGTTATAGATTAACTGATATTACTTAAGCAAGATAATGCAAAGTAAATATCTATAGGTAGTATGGATGCCTACTTATAGTTGATTGTAACTACTTGTTCTGTAGGTGAGTAAGGTTACGAGCTCTCGAGGATGCGCATGACGCATCCTCAAATAAGTAAAGGGTCGGCGACGCGCTTATGATTCCTCAGGATTCAGTGTCTTTTTCGTAATTACAAAATTACCTAGTAGTTTTGCGGCGGGTCTTCAAGTAGGTAGAGATAGTAGGCAGCTAGGCATTCATAAAAATTGCACATTGCACGTAGTAGTTTTATCTCATTAGCGAAGGTTACTCCCAATGTTCCGCCTACGAGTACTGTCTATTATTCAAAAGCGATATCTGAATGTGAAGGCGAATAAAGTAACTCATTCATCTTTGTCAAGCGATCTAGCCTGTTTTAATGTAGTAGGTATACCTACTTACTAAATGAAGATACTGATATTGCTTGATTAGACAGCTTTTGATGGTGGTAATATTTATCTAAGTAGGTAGGTAGGTAGGTATACAAATATTATCAAGACGAAAATGTATTTGAGATAGCTTTGAAAGTTTGTAACTTTTGTATAGGTGGTACTGTAGGGGGTACCTAATCTCCGGAACTACTCAACTGATTTCAAAAATTCTTTCACCAGTATATAGAATGGATTTATATTATATTATATTCATATTTATTCATGCATATTCATATGCGGTCGCTCCCTTACTCTGTAGTACCTAGAATCTAGGTTAGTATAGGTCCTAAACACTCGCCAAGGGCCGGCTTTAGGTAGGGGCGACCGGGGCGCCGAGGTGTATGGCGCTGCGCTACGAGGTGTATAGGTCGCCGTGAAATATAGGTAAAAGGGCGCCTAAGGCATGCCTCGCCCGGGGCGCCTAGATGGTTAGGTAAGGCCGGTACCTATATACATACTCTTACTAAAAACGTTTTTGATCCATAGTAGTGTCCATTACACCGGCGGTCGGTCAGTTAGGTTAGATTTAAATACTTAGGTCAAAGTAGAATGCGTCAAGCGAACCTTTGGCCCTCCTTGGCAGCGTCATGGTTGGACAATCGTTAGGGGTTTAGTGGGTATTCTGAGCATTCTGCCCAGGAGTCCCACACACCCGACCGGGCGGACGATGCGTCAATGCATTCCCTCAACGTAAAAAAAAGGTTTAAATACTGACCCCTTCGCCCTTAGTGGTGTGCGTGTGACTGCTGTCATAGTCTTCGTCACTGTCTTCTCTTTTCATCCTCTTGATGCCGACATCTGTATCGCTGCCGGACATCTTGCGTTTCGACTCGATCGTCAGCTTCAGGCCAGCCTTTATTAGTTCCGAGCAAGTCTGGAAGAGAAAAAAAAAGGATTAGTGTCCGGTAAAATAGTGAGGAATACCTTCCCGTTACCTAAAGGGACAAGTTCCTGACAGGAATGTAATTTTTGGAACAAAGTTTTATTACGTCACACCTGGCCATAAAGTAGCAATTACCGCACGCTATCCCGCTTCCTGGCCAGGGAGAGAAGTAAAAATTTGTACTCACCACGGATGGTAACAAAGAAAGCCTCAGATCGCATATTTATCGCAAATACCTCCGATGTGAGACATTATTTGTTTTACCGCCCTAGGTACACAAGTAATGTACTATTACCGAATGTACTTTTTGCAATGTCATAAATTAGATGGGTACTCACTCATTGAGAAGATTCTAATGAGCACAAACATGACAGGTTTATTTTGTGTAATTAGGGGCGTGTGTAGATTCGACTCGAAATGTATTATTACTCCAAAAGAAAGAAGGCAAAAAAATATGCCTAGTGACGAAAATCCCATTCGGATATCTCAAAACATTACGAAGCGACCGTTTTAATATTGCTTGTGAGAGAGAGAGAGAGAACGCTCGTGGATCGTGACGCCCCGCTCCCCGAGCGTCATACTAAATGACAATCGTTTTTCATATGAAGGTGCGTTTTGCGGAAAAGGGACAGATTATATCCCCTCTTTCAACTTTGACAATATTTTTAATCGTTTTTCGAAAAAAATCACCATTATTGGTTATTTTATTTGGTGTCTACACCCCTATTGACGGGATAGGATCATGGGGTCTAACCAGCAACTCGTCTATGTCGCATTTGGTCTAGGGGAACCTGTTGTACCTAGGACAATCGGGTTTTTTTCGAACATCTTGCGCTTTTAAG
This sequence comes from Epinotia brunnichana, assembly GCA_963854355.1. Classification (NCBI taxonomy): domain Eukaryota; kingdom Metazoa; phylum Arthropoda; class Insecta; order Lepidoptera; family Tortricidae; genus Epinotia; species Epinotia brunnichana. The sequence goes on from OY977949.1 coordinate 20,708,140, forward strand.
AACCGTTGTCTATGGCATTTGAAACATCATTGGTCAACATTAACGTGAAATTAGTTGCGATTCGCCGGCGCCGTATTTGCATAGTTAGAAAAAATAATTTATAATTTTACACTCAGTAAGTACGTTTTTTGGGCTTTACTTCATGCCAATTTATTTAACGTGATGCATGTTTGTGAAAACTGTTTTATTCAGAATCTAATCTTAGTATATCTAGCTACTAGACAGCGTGAATGTCAGATCCTAACCTCAATCATTAGAGGGTTCATAGAGATTGTTAAGTGAAGTTGTCGCGATGTTGTACCTTAGCCACCCAACTTACGATGTACCTCGGTCTTTGACCACAGACTACTAAGAGATACTAACGTATGTCTTTGACCAAGGTACATCTTTTTGGTCGGAAATAGTTCAACAATTATTTACATACATTACTATGAGTATAAATTTATAGTATTAAAGATACATATTACATTTTTATATAGATAAAATGCCGCGAAGCAAAGAAAAAATTAAAAGCTCGACAAAAAAAAAGAAAATTTACGCTTCATGGTGCTTCCGTGCATTTTCGCATTCCACGAACTACCTTAAGACGGTACTACCGCCACTTGATGAAAGAAGAATCGCATAGCAGTGCAATATATGCGTGAAAATTTTGTACTTTCTTAAGTTTTTTGAGGTTTATTTTTGTTGTAAGTCATTCAACAATTTTTTTTGTTTAATTCAACTATTTGAATTAATGTATCGTTAGAATTTATGTTAAGAAATAAGAAAGAAATTAATACGTTAGGTTGCAAGTTAAAATTACGTGATCAGATGCCAAAAGATTTTCAACAATAATTAGCACAAAATAGATAAGTGAGGCTTTTTTGAAAAAACAATAAGTTTCCTTAAACATTGTTGTAAATAACTGTAATATAATTGTTAATTGCAAATGCTAATATGATTCACTAGTTATTACTAATATTATTTCAACTGAATATGAATAAATAATAGCTAATATTTTTTTTTATCTCGATTTAAACCTGCTCTGTCCAAGGTACAACGGACACGGTCCAAGGTACATCTGGTTTGTTGTACCTAGGACAGTTTTCCCTTTTTTTTTCAAGTGGCTAGTGGTCCCAGGTTTTTTAAAATATACACAGTTTTATGATTGAATTATGTAGTTAATTAAATGATCTTTACATACATGCATATTGGACAGGTGCAGAATAGCACAATTTTATTTTAATAAATCAAAATTTAAAAAACTGGCCTACGTACAACAGGTTCCCCTACATATCTGCTGGTCTAAAAATAAACTGGTCTACATTTTTTTTGGAGTAGCAACTGGCCTAAGTAGCATCTGGTCTAAGTAGCAACTGGACTAATTAGCAACTGGACTAAGTAACAACTGGACTAATTAGCAACTGGTCTAAGAACAGAACATTTTGTTTCGTATAAAGTCGGTCGGTCGGTCGTAAGGGTCGCAGTTCTTCCTAACACTCCTCCTCGCTTCGCTCGTCGTACCTACACCGACCTGCCTTAAAGTAGTATAGGTAGGAGACTAGTCGCTAAATAAACGACTGGCTACTTAGGCCAGTTGCTACTTAGTCAGGTCATCAGTCCACCTTGTCCCTGCTTTCGCCTTCCGGTATGTGGTCGCCACTCTAAAATCTATCCGCCCCAACGGCCACCAAGGTAACCGATATATTCCTCCGAACTTAAGTGGCAGTGGGCGGGGCGGGGCAAGTCGCACGTAGAGAATAGGGATCAATATTATACAGACTTACTAATAATTTTGGCTAATTATTGGTTGAATAATATAATGAATCCCTGTCCTGTTGCCAGTTGTGCAGTCAAGGTCACCAATATGTATACACCACACAGTTACAGAAATGTGTATACAGACCTTATTACTAGGTACGGAAGTAAGAGGTTGTTGTATACATATTTTTGCAACTTTGGGTATATACATATTGGTGACTTTGACTGTACCATAGTCGAATTAAAAGCAATCTTATTTGTAAACCACAACGCAAAAAGAGGGGTGTTATAAGTTTGACGTGTCTGTCTGTCTGTGTGCCTGTCTGTGGCATCGTAGTTCCTAAACGAATGGACCGATTTGAATGCGGTGTTTTTATCCGAAAGCTGACGTCATCCATATGGTTCATAGCTACGTTTCAACAAAATCAGTTCAGCCGTTTTTGAGATATTGAACTTTGAAATGAAAATGTCGGGGGTTTTTCAACTTTTCTAAGTTGTAGTTAAATAAATAAATATTACGGGACAATCTTACACAAATCAACCTAGGCCCACGGTAAGCTCAATAAGGCTTGTGTTGTGGGTACTAGGCGATGATATATATAATAGATACATACATATAGATACTTATATGACATCCATAACTCAGGAACAAATATTCGTGATAAACACACAAATAAATGCCCTGACCGGGATTCGAACCCGGGACCTCCAGCTTCGTAGGCAGAGTCCACTGGGCTACGGAGGCCGTTATTAGTAGAGACTATGACATAGGTACCTACATGATTATTATTGCCATTTTATGTTAACACATTAAATAAATTCGCTAATTAGTCTTAAATATCACGGATTAAGGGACCGCTGACATCAATTTATTAAAATTAGATGTAAATATTATTATTTGCATAAACAAATTGATTTTCGTTTCGTGCTAGTTCAAATTATAGTCATCATGATAATGATCCAGGCAACATACCTCAATTAACAGGCAGAATCGTGATAGAAGATTAAGCAATTGCGCGTTCAATTCAAAAAGAAAATGGTAGATTATTATCCGACTAACAATGGAAGGACATTGCGACCCGGACATTATTCCTTATGCAAATCAATCATAGGTAACTCTGTCGTAAAATCGCTTTGCTGGTCCACTCGTTTATCTTACATCTGCTGTCAACGATCTTAATCCATCGGAATAAAGCCTAGTGTCCCTTGAAACATCAGGGTTGTACTGTACCTACCATTAAGATTGTAATGCTTATTCAACATGTGTCGTTTTTATGCGTGAGATTCTCTATCAATCATTACCATTGCCTATTGAGTGATTTTTTACTTATTATTGCATGATTCATGAATTACCTTGATAGGATAATTTCAAGGTTCTGATTGAAAAAGCACAGGTAATATGTCAATTGCTGTGCAGTTGTAGGTAATAATTGTATTTCCATTGTGCGGAAAAGAGTTTTTTTCTCATATTTAAACGTACGCTCATGTCTAGGGCGGGTGTTAACAGCTATTCATTCAGCTAGACAATTCTGATGCGACATTCATCCGGATTTTACTTAATAGGCTCGTAACGTTTGTGTGTTGTTTTTCACATGTTAAAGGAAATAGAGAATTAGTGATCTTAGAAGTAATAATTTACTTTCAAAACAAAGTTTTAACCGACTTCAATTCAGTACTCCGCCAAGCCACATTAACATTTCCACATTTTTTTCCAATTTACCACATGAACTGATTTCCGAGAACAAAAGCGTTGATTTTTAGACCAATAAACCAAATCGCTGTATGTGGGCCGATAATATTTGAGGACTTCCGTCGATTCCTCAAGGATCTCAGAATTACCTTTGGCACTTCATTGTTTGCTATTTCAACGGAATAATATCAGAATCTGTGACGTACTTATATAGTTTGAAGTACATCATTGAGAAGTTCCACAAGCCATCTGTGGTCTTCATCATCACTTCCACTTCACCAAATTAATGATTTCCGGGTGTAAATACACGAGTTATAATAGAAAATACCGAAATTACTACACGCGTGCCTAATATATTTGAGGAGTTCCCTCAATTCCTCTTGGTTCCCGTCATCCAACTGGGGTTTTGGAAACAATGGGACCAATCTGGATGCATATACTTTCAGTTAAAAAAATAATTACGAATCGGTTCATAAATGATGGAGTTCTGAGGTAACAAACATTAAAAAAAAAAAATAAAAAAAAATACATCCGAATTGAGAGCCTCCTCCTTTTTTTGAAGTCGGTTACAAAAGGGAATACGATACGAGTAGTTAACCTGCCTTTCCAAGTTTCCACCAAACCCTAAGCATAGCTACGTTTGCTACCATGCCCACAATTGACACAGAGCCCTGATGGATTGCAATTTGACTAGTACCTAAACTCAAGACCAAAAATAAACGGGTAGGTACCTACACTTTGCAGGGAAAGTCAAAGTAAAGAGTACCTGATTTTTAGGGTTCCGTACTCAAAGAGTAAAACGGGACCCTATTACTAAGACTTCGCTGTCCGTCCGTCCGTCCGTCCGTCTGTCTGTCACCAGGCTGTATCTCAAGAACCGTGATAGCTAGAGAGTTGAAATTTTCACAGATTATGTATTTCTTTTGCCGCTATAACAACAAATACTAAAAACAAAATAAAATAAATTTTGAAGGGGGGCTCCTATACAACAAACGTGATTTTTTTGCCGTTTTTATAGATAATTGTACGGAACCCTTCGTGCGCGAGTCCAACTCGCACTTGGCCGGTTGTTTTTACTTGAATATCACTATTACTGTATGACAGTAAAAGTAAGTAGATAGTATTATTCAAAGATGAAGTGCCAAAGGGCGTTTTTCAAAAAAAGTGTACAAAACTTCTTTTTTTTTCAGAATTTGAAATTTTTTGGCTTTTCTTACTCAAAATCGTTGATACTATCGATCCTCATACAAGAAAAAAAGTGTCCCAGATTTTACTATGTAATTTTTTTCACGATCATATAATTAAAAAAAAGACTGCATACAAAAATGTGACGATCTGGAATGGAATATTTAGGACACTTTTTTCTTGTATGAGGATCGATAGTATCAAAGATTCTGAGTAAGAAAAACAAAAAAAAAATAATTTTGAAAAAAAAATTGTTTTGTACACTTTTTTTGAAAAACGCTCCAAAAACGACAAGCCCTTCTAGGAAAACTCTCTCTCTTCTTAATGACAGGAGCATGTGTTTATTATAAACTATATTATTGACCCTTTAAACGTGGATATTTATTTAACATTAACTTCATTAAGCTTGTAACCACTGCGGCCGGCGGCGTGAAGACGATCAAACGTGCGCAACCAGATAGCCTTGTGTGCAGCTACGGTAATTAGCCCGCGGCATTAGGTACGGGACGGGTAATAGGTATTTTCAATCACATGAAGAATATACTGAATTATGGTTTAATTCCTTCTTCTATGCGTAATTTATGTTACAACAATGTTGCATGCACTGGGTGACATACATATATATATGTCATGATACAACTATTTCAATACAGGGTCAGTCGATTGAAGACCTATGAAACAGTTTTTTTTTACCGCACGGACAAGGTTGGTCCCATAGTAAAAGTTGTTAAGAATCATAGATAAATTTATTTTGGTTTATATTCCCCTGCACTTGAAATTACCTATAGATACCGGATGAGTAATGTAAATGGCTCAGTGGATGTAAAATTTAAGAAAATTTATGATACCTCTTGAACATGTGTGAAGTAAGATTATCGAAACTCAGTAATATTTAATTGATATACCTTTTTTATTTTACAGGTCCGGAATCTTGACAAATGTAATACTTTACCATACAATCGACGTCAAAAAATCAGCAAAACCGGCGTGCCTATTGCTTACTCATTTTGTCTGGTGAGAATCGATGTCAGGGTCTACATAAATCCTGACTGATTGGACTATTTATTCGTAGTGTTAACCTACTTTGAATATCCTCTCTTATGAAAATAAATGTTCTACTGAAAGTGTAGAAAGGAATACCTATACTTAAGTGTACGGCCGAGTGCACGCTCCGCTACGAGCGGGGCGTGGGGCGACCATATGATTTGCATTTGTTTTATATGGACGCTACACGCCCCGCTCGTAGCGTAGCGTGTACTCACGCCGCACACTAAGTATCACAGCATTAATGTTTCTCTGATTTAGAACGTTTCTCCAACTCTTGCCACAGAATAAGTAATAGTACTACGTACAAAAGGTTCTCTGTTAACACATTCCCTGTTTAGGTACGCCATACGTGCCTAAATGTGGCCATCCCGTTCTATCGCACGCAACGCGCTGCGACCCGTGCGAGCGTCCTGTACCAACACGCGGCAGCTACTAATGGGCCGCCAATTCGGCGGCCGCCGGCATGTACTTGTAGCGGCGCGACGGAATCACAGATTGAAGTGAACCGCCCCTGCTCTTGCACGATTATCACAGGAAGACCCGCGAGCTGTGTCGCGGCGAGATAGGTAGACTAGGTATCCGTCTCTTTCTTATTAGAACGCTTAGAAATAGACGGATAGTCTATACCAGTAGTTACCAAACTTATTTTTCTCGTGGACCCCTTCCAAAATTTTACTGGTTTCGGTGGACCCTCTGCTGCTACATTTCTACCACATTCTTAAAGTCACCAAAATTTAAAAATTGTGTCGCTTCTGAGTTCTGTCCCTTTATTCCGATAGGTAAAATAAAAACGAAAAATGGTACATTTTATAACACTTTATTTATTAAAAGAATATAATTACAAGAAAAAAATAATAAGGTAATATACTAATATACCTAGGTTCAGGTCATAATTTTAATTAATGGGAAGGATGTATTTGATGGAGTGTCAGCAAACGATCAATGTTTGGCTTTATTTTTGTGAGCAATAACCGCAAATCCCCCCGTTCTGTGATGTTTAATTTGCTCCTTTTTTTTGTTAAGAGGTTTGTAACTGCACTAAAACTCCTTTCGACAAGGTATGACGAGGGAAAAGCTATTAAAAATTTCCTTGCGATTTCCCACAGTCCAGGATATTTTTCGGGTATTTCTGCTTGCAGCCAAAATGTTTGGTAGCCTTTTCTAAATTTCACCTTCAGCTCCTCATTGGTGCTTAGCTCGAGCAGCTCCTCTTGTAATACAACATTAGCCACTTCCGTTTCATCAAATGGATTTATGATCCATGGTGGTATATCCATCGTCAGCATATCTTCAAACCTGGTTTCAAAGTCATCATGCAGGGCACTTAAATGTTGACTGTAGGTATGGTTATCCTCATCAATACATTCTACCTGCGACAAGTTTGGAAATTGAGAGAATTCACGCCGACTAATGTTTTGCTTCATAAATTTCAATTTCCCAAGAAAAGCCGAAATTATCCCCTTTGTTTTAATTAAATTCAGGCTGTCCCCTTGTAACTGCAAGTTAATATGATTAAATTTTTTAAACAAATCTGTCAAATACGCAATGTCTGCTTTAAATTTGATCAAGTTTTCTTTTAAATCTGGATCTCTACTTTCTAGGAACTCTAATACGGAATCGAAAACAGAGTAAAATCTCGTTAAACATGCACCTTTTGACAACCAGCGTACTTCAGTATGTAAGAGCAGTCGTTTGAAGTCTTCATCATTTTCGTCGCACAATTGAGCAAATAAACGCGTATTCAATGCATTGCTTCTGATTTTGTTGACAGCTTTTATTACAAAATGAAGAGATTGGTTCAACCTGTCACTTAAATGTTTTGCCACAAGATGTTGTCGGTGGATTACGCAATGAATAGCTGTAAGTCCTGGTATAATTCTTTTGAGATGACTTATAAACCCACGATATCGACCGACCATTGCAGGAGCTCCGTCTGTTGCCGCTGAAATAATGTTTGTAAATGGAATCGATTTTTCCGTAAAAAAATTACTCAGGACATTAAATATTGATTCGCCTTTAGTGTCAGTCTCCAAAGTTCTGGCAAATAGCAATTCTTCGTGAATTTCTTCCTCCATAATAAATCGAACATATGCTAATAATAATGCTTCATTACCGGGTAACGTTGACTCGTCCAGTTGTATAGAAAAATGAGTTTTTTGCAGATGATTGCACAAAAAACTTTCGGTATCAGAGCTCATTTCATCAATGCGTCTTTGAACAGTATTGTTACTTAATGGAATTCTTTTTAGTACGTCAAATGGAGATTTGTGCAAAACAGTTTTTAAAACCTCTTCAACAGCGGGTAAAATTAATTGTTCTCCGATAGTGTGCGGTTTTCCAGATTTTGCTATTAGTAATGAGATATTGTAAGATGCCCGCAAGCCATCATCGTTACTTTGAGATGTTGAAGCGAACATACTGTGCATGGTGGGTCTCTTTTCATATTTTTCCTTCAATGTTTGAAAATATTTCAAATCTTTACCTATTTTATCAGTATGACACCTTTTTAGATGATCTTCGAGCTTTGATGGTTTCATAGAGTCATTGCTCAAAACTTTGTTGCATAATAGGCACATGGGCAATTGTTTGTCTGCCTCTGATGGAACAAAACCATATTTCAAATAATCGACACTATATTGTCGACATTTTTTCTTTGCTGTAGCCATGTTTCGTGTCAACCTTACCTGTAAAAAAAAATGTTTTAGTAACCAAGTTTTTTTCTGAATATAGGTATCACACCGCAGCCTTTGTCACCACGCGGTAATAGAATTACGGCTTGTAAAGGGACCAACTAATAAACCGCTAAGACAAATACAGACGTTTTCACAAAACGGTATCAATTTTAAAGTACCTAATTTACCACAAATTTTTAATAGTACAAATAAAAATTGGTGTACTCAGTATCAAATACTGATCATATTTGTGTAGAAAAAAATAAAAGTCGAAATCCCAAAATTGTCCATAAAAGCGATAACTAACATTTCATCAAATCAATGAGTTCACGCGCTCCGTGTATTTGCGTATTTTTTGTCTGCGGCTTCATTGTTAAAACGTGACAAACTGGCATCGAAGCTCAAGCCCTGCTCTTTCCAAAAAGAAATAGTTTTGATAAAATAGTTACTTCAAAATCAATTTAAAATGATTGTGAAATTACTGTTTTATAAAATTAGTAGTCATTTGCAAGAAAAATTACAAAATTAATTGCTCTGCAATATTGCTTATTCGGCCTTTTTAGAAAGGCAGTGCTTCTGTCGTGAAAAAACAATTGAATAAAACGTGCTCTTTGTCTTCAAATCAAAAGAGGACAATTAAAATATCTGTAAGTTACGAAGTTACCTATCTACAAGGTGTTTTTTTAACCGTCTTACACCAAAAGCCCATTTAATGTATCCATTATAAGAAATTGAAAGGTATACCTATTTATTAAATTTTAACTCTTTTTTCATAAAATAACGTATTTAATAAATAACAATTTTAATTTGAATCACTTGTTTAGTTTCAGTCAATAGGTGATAGTACCTAGCAATCGAGCCTGCTAATCAATATCCAATAAAAATAAGTCCACGTGGACTACCGTCCAATAACGTGCGAGCGGCACCTTTCAACCCCGCGCGTAATCCCTATTCTAAGGCGCTCGCGCTTCCCTTTGTGAAATGCCGCCTCAGTGACCTCAGTCACATTTTGGTTTTCGGCTAATGCACATTATGCACAAGTGCTGCTTTGTTATTGGCAAGTGTCCGATCGCGTGTGACGATGAGTGATAGCTGTGGTGATAAGTGATAGTGATAATCTGGATTATTTACAAATGGTTGATTCCAATCTTTTAAATACGCCTGAAATCCCTTACTTTGTTAAATACGTATCTACCACTAATGTTTTACATCGGAAAATTGTGTCAGACAGTCCTAAGCCTGTTTAAGTATGAAGGAAAGATTGGAATTAATCTCTTCCGACCGTCGCAGTGTTAGTGATACCTACCTATTCGGTTTAGAGTGCGTTGCCCTCACCGTTTGCGCCTGCATATTATATACCTACCACTTCCCGATTTTTTAAAAGCACACATGACACATGCCAAAAAATACATTGTCCGAAAGTGCACTTGATAGGTAGGTACCTACACTACCTACGCGCCATATGATCGCGGCCGCTATCTTTGTAGATAGGTAAGAACTCTAATCACGCGCAATTCAGGATGTTTCAAACATAATTTTTCGAATATTACTTTTTATGCTTTTTATGCACTTTAAAACTCAACTAATAGGTACCGTTTATATTTTGCGAATGATAAGTACGATACGGATACATTAAGTGGGCTTCGGGTCTAAGACGGGTAAAGAAACACCGTGTATAGTTGTATACAAACAGTTGTGATCAACCGACTGGTACACGTAAACAAAATACTTAAGTACTATAAAACAAAAAAAAGGTAGGTACTTACTTTTCTCCGGCACTAGCAAACACTGATATAAATTTTCTCACACCTTCTTTTCGTAATTCCGGAAACAAATGAATGAGTTTGCCTTTGGCATCAAGTATTTATAGTGGTGATCAAATTCATGTCTGAACAAGCATTAAGCATTGTCGGGCGGATAGCGCTTTGCAAGTCTGTACACGAAATTGTACCTACGTAATATCGAATACGCAAGTTTGAACAAGTAACAGTCGCTTGCCTTATTAAAATATAATCTGCTTAGTTAGGTACTAAAAACAATGTAGGTAGGTAGTAGGCCCTTTTAAAAACTATGCTTACATTTTTGCTCTTTACTATCAAAACCAGATAAATTTTCGTGGACCCCCATTAACATTTTATGGACCCCCATTTTTTGTTCACGCCTACGTAGACCCCCAGCAAGTCTCCCGTGGACCCCTGGGGGTCCACCTGGACCACTTTGGGAATCACTGGTCTATACTATATCGCCGCGAGTGCCGCTCTACACAGCTCGTTCGACGTTCAACAAACCTATTTTAGCTTTTTTTTTTTTTTTTTTTTTTTAAATTTATTGACCAATATAATCTGAGTAGTACATTTTGGTATACATTTTTTCATCAGCGGAAACCTCTAGGGTTTATATACTGATGAATAGTTCGCTATTGTACATTAATTTACTTGAATACATCACCGTTATAGACTCATAATTATTACAATACACTCGTATTGGGTTCAGATAACGTCAGATACCTTTTGATACTAGGTATCGATTGTAAGCTATTTACGTATTTATGCTGTAGTTCTTTTGGTAGTTGGTTTATTATATAAGGAAGAAGATATCTGACGTTTCTTTTCCCATGCACATTGACAAAATTAGGTAATTAGAACATAGCTTGTTTTGGTAAATTTTGTCTAAGGTTGCTTTTTCTTACATATAATACTAAATGCTCTTTGTACGCATACTCTTCCCTTAAAATACATAGTTTAACTTTATTGAACACTGACATTACTTCACAATAATTAAACAAACGCTCATAGTTTGGGGATATTTTTTTCCTTGTGTTTTTGGGTACAATGTTTTTAAGTAATCTAATTTGTAGTTTATAAATATCGTTCAGGTAAGTTTTGTAAGTTCTACCATAACTGCTTAGTCCGTATGTAACCACTGAATCTGCCATGCTAAAATGCCGTTGAAATTTGTATCTGTCAGTTTGAGATTTGTGTTCGTAAGAGGGACAAAACACATTTTATTCATCACAGGCATTTTAAATGTATGAATTAGGGGTGAGTTTTAGGTTCTAACTCCTCTTTCCTGTTCCCGATAGTTAATGAAATGTGAGCTTTAGAAAGGTACCCATAATTTTAATACGCCACAAAACTAGGTCGGGGATGGTCAGGTCGGTACATCACAGCCAACAATAAAATGAAGCTCATAAGCATACGTAACTCTCACAATTTATGATGGGGCGAGGATTTGGAACAGTTTGGGAGATTTAACGAAGATATAACCATGGCATGACGTGATTGTCATATCTATTGGACACAGTAATATTATTGTTAAATAATCAGTCGATGTGAAGCTACGGTAGCCTCGTGGTTCAGGCATGCGGCTGCCAAGCGGCGGTCGTGGGTTCGAATCCCGGCTCGTACCAATGAGTTTTTTGGAACTTATGTACGGAATATTTACCGTTAGCTTTTCGGTGAAGGAAAACATCGTGAGGAAACCGGTTTAATCCCAATAAGGTCTAGTTTTCCCCTCTGGGTTGGAAGGTCAGATAGCAGTCGCTTTCGTAAAACTAGTGCCTATGCCAAATCTTGGGATTAGGTGTCAAAGCGGACCCCGGGCTCCTTTAGGGGCACAACCGGGAATAACGCTTCGGACGATGAATCAGTCGATGTGGCTACTATATGGCAAGGTTCACTTTAATTTAGCAGTCTCGCGGCAACCGAAGAGACTGGTCTTTCCGTTTTTCCTTTCATATGTAAAACAGACCGCTGGTCATTCCTGGATGGCAATAGCACGGGCCGAACGCGTCATAGTCACATCTCGGGCTGTGGGGCGTACCTACCCGATGATATCTCAACCAGTCGCCGCCACCAACAAATTGTATGGAACTGGTTGCGCCGCCACGCCATGGTGCCCCGGTGAGATATTTCCCATAGAGCTGCATACAGCTTGTGAGATATTGCCCTTAGGTTGAATATTTAATTTACCAGAGCTGTGAGAAGTAGCGGATCGGTGAGCGAGGAAAAAAACCACCAAAAGCATTTTACCTCGCTCACGCATCGCTTCCTATGCCGCATGTATACTCCCCCTTATGCTCAGCAGTCGGCGATCACAGTCTGATAATGATGATGATATTTAGGTATTGCAATATATCGATAAGATGGTTTGTATTACTATTTATATAAAAGCTGGTACCTTTTGTATGCTGGGCGGAGTGCCGGATGCTGGTGATGTTGCCGACGAGCCGTTGGACATCGAAGAGTTGGAGTCATTCCCGCTTGCGCTCTGGAATACATAATACATTGTCAAATTTCCATACTAAAACTAACTAAGTAGGCACCAACTCCATGGAACGTATATCGTTGTCCAAGAACGGGTCTTATCTTATCTTATCTAGGTGAGGGCCCTTTCGGATGCACTTCGACCCAGTGGGATCTTTTGTGCATTTGCCCTCTCCTTTATACCTGCTCCCAGGCTTGGAGTAATCATTTCCACAAAGAGGATGATGCAGTTCACCGGGAGCACCTTGAGTTCCTTTGGTTGCGGGTAACCGTTACCAAAGTAGTTCATTCTTTGTCTGGCAAGGGCATGACATTCACACAATAAGTGTTCCATAGTCTCATCCTCCTCGCCACACATTCTACAGTCTAAACTATCCGATAGTCCCATCTTGGAGAACCCAAGAACGGGTAGAAGGGAAGCGGTAGTTCACCTACGCGTTGAACAGATTTGATAAAAACTGCGAGACGATCATCCACAATATTCTAATGCAGATGTCGGGAACACTGAAAACCGTAACCAGTGGGATGCACCGTATTTACCTAAACCTGAATACTTTTCGAAAAACTCTCGGACTGTACTTCGTTGTTACGAACTTTTCTAGAAATGCTCACTTATGGTTGCTGTGATTCTACAAGATGGGATCATATAAGTATGTAAGTACCTATTCAAAAATATCTTCATAAGATATATTATGCTTATGTCTATATTCTTGATTGAGCATTGCATGGCGAGGACCGAGAACGCGCTGACATAAAACCTTTGGTATTAGGTACCTATATACAGGGTGGGCAGGAGTATACCGACAGATTTTAACCATGGCTTCCCGAGGTCATTAGGAGCATAAAATGTTAGATTAAACCCAGTCAAATCCGGCCTTGTTTTGAAGATATTATCAATTTTCATGTAAACTATTTATTTTGATTACTAAAGTGCATTAGGCTCTTTTGATTGCGACGTTGCCACTGATGTTGCCAAGTTTCGCTTCGCTATTCACAGACATCAAAGTGACAGCTACCACTCACTAAATTCATCTTTTTTTGAAAAAATAATCATAACCATTTTATTAAAAGGGATAATTTCCATGGAGAAGCGATAGTTATCCAGTTTTTATTTACAAAAACCGACATAACTGGTTTTTTTCTTTTTTTTTCTTCGTGAATTTGACTTGAGTTCATTTAACATTTTTTACTCCTAATAACCTCAGGAAGCCATGGTTAAAATCTGTCGGTATACTCCTACCCACCCTGTATCTCCGTTATCTGATAAAGATAAGTTAGCTGCGCAACGACTGAGACCTAATGGTATGAATTCCGGTCAAAGAGGGGCTATAGTAGTTTGAAAACCGTTTGTCGGTTTTACAAGAATTGATGAGACGCGATCGTGGTTTCGGATTTCAGTATTTCCGCATCGTCTAATGGAACTGTTTCCGATGTAGCAGGGTGACCAAACTTGACAATGAACAATGAATAATACAGGGTAAAAACAGAACTAGGTAGGTATATGAAGAGTTTCGCTTTCCCTTAGGGAACAGTTGTGGCTTAGACAGAATACCGTCTTCCATTTAGACGACGAGATGCCAATACATGTGTTAACTGACAATGTTTGTATGTGAATTGTAGAAGAGAAAAACTAAAAAATAAACAATATTTTATATTCCATTTGTATTTATAAACAATGCCATTAGATAAAATCTGGGCACTATAAATGCACCCGAAATGGCATTTAAAATAATTTGTCGCTTTGTCGTTTTACGCTCTGAATACGCCTTGCTCCGTTCTATCCATAATTAGTATAATTACACTCATTCACAGAGCAACACCTCCATGGGATAATCTGTTCAGCAAATAATGTGTATTTGTGCGATAACTAAATATAGATAAACTGATATGAAGGCGCCATCGAGTCTGCTTTACGTAATTTGCAGCGGCTCCGTGAAGGAATGTCATATGTTCATGCAACTCCAATACATATACGACTTTATTAAATTGTACAAAGGGAGTGCAGCAAAAAGGTGCATGAACTCATGCCGTGTTGGCATCTCTTGGTGTTATCCAATGTTTATTATGGGGTAGTGATGGCAGTCACGTGACAGCTCTGTTTTAGAATGTTTTAGCAATATAGCAAATGTTGACAAGACATTACCGTCAGATAGGCCCTTTTGCACGGAGCCCCCACCACGTTGCGTGGCTGATACTTGGCAGAGGTTCAAGATACTTGTAACACTTATTTTGCATTTAAACAGTCGATCTGCATGCATTGGATAGCCTAGGCACTAAGGGTCCTCTTTGCATTTTGATAGCTTAACACAATGTAAGGACTAATAATAGAGAATGGGTGCTGTGCTGAGTCGCTGAGTCAGAATTTTGCTGCGTTGCTTAATTGTATCTAAGTAGGTATTTATGCGATGGCTGGATGCGGGTGGCGCAGGACCGGTCACTTTGGAACTCTTTGGGGGAGGCCTATGTCCAGCAGTGGACGTCTTTCGGCGGATATGATGATGATGATGATGAGGTATTTATCTGAGGAGTTGTGTACGTAGGTAATCCTGCTTCTATAAGGTCATTGCGAAGCTTTTGGAGAAGGCTTATCAGGATTAAAATTGTAAAATAAAATATATAAGTTAGGAATAGGGTTTGAAATGCACTGGGATAAAATGATTAAAATATCGTAATTGTGCTGGGTACGTACTTGCCTAGCTGGTGGTGATGTGTAATAAGAACATCATACAAAAAAAGTATCAAAGCCAAATTACCTTGAACCCCGAAGTCTTCTCGTTATAGTTGTACTGATCGAGGGGATTCGTCATCGTAATGAGATCGTTCACGATCTCCGGAGTCCTCAGCGTCGTGGTCGCGGACTCAGCAGTCAGGAGGCCTATGACCGAAGCACTGAAGTTCACATTGACGTTGAGGTTGTAGGCGCCACCGGCGCCACCAGGGTCGTCGGCCCCCACCGCGCCCCCTACTGGCGACGCCACCTCTTCACACTTGATGGTCGGCACGGTACTCCTCATGGTCGACTGGTTCATTATATCCTTGTAAGGAGCCAGTTTAGCTGATTTTTGGTAACGTTCGTAAAACTAGATTAACACTTTAATATCACTGGTTTAAGGCTATATATATATCACTGTGTGGTAAACTGGTTGAATGGCACTTTAGTCTTCTTAGAGTACACGTTCCGGCGCTATCTGAAATGAAGGAAATATTTCTTTTATTCATCGAAGTATATAGAAAGGCTTAGTGCGTAGGTACTTTGAATTTGTAACTATACGTAGAGGTACACAAACAAAATTGTATTTATACCCAAACAATTGTAGAAAAATTAAATTACGAAAAGATCATACAGTTTCATACTGAGCCAATGCAGGTTATTATTGTACTTATAAGTAATGACTTTCAATCTTTTTTAAACTAAGTCTTACACACTCACAATTTTAAGTTTTAAAATTAATCAGGATAATTAAAACACACGTAGATTGTTTCAAACAATATCGTGGGGGTAATTGCGTAAATTCTCGAACGAGCGTTAGGGAAAAGTTACATTTTAGATCTACCTGCTGACGTTAGGTACGAAACGTAACACAATCGAACATTGTTTAATCGTGCCATTTGTTCTAGAATTGGGTTAAAAGGTAACTTTTCCAAGCACGTGTATTAATAATGGCTTGTAATGATTGTAATGAAATATCAACATGGCCGCTGTTGGCCATAAAAAACAAATGTTAACAACGATTCGGCAAAACAGAGGACAGTATATTTCGCAAGCAGCTTTCGCAAGCGTACGCGCCGGATTTTAATTAGGGCTATCTGGGCATCGCGGCCTCGCGCTCAGGATGCTACTCCAATAAAACGCTTTTTTACTGGCCACAATTGAATGTGCGCCATAAAATTTAAATTAAGCGCGTTTTTACGACGCGTTTAGTTTAACTCTTCCGTGTCGCTCATTGTCACTGGGCTTAGGCGGACGGATGCAAGGACAGACAACAGGGCCTCAATTTGGTTCGTCTCTTTCACATAACCATCGCGTTTTAAATTGTTTCTTGTCACTCTGACACGCAAGCTCAATGCGCGTGGAAGCAAGAGCGGAACACGTTAGACGACAAATCAAATTGGACGACGTACGTAGGTACGTCTCAAATCTACCACCTGATATGTTAGCTTAGCCATTATGTGGAAATTAAGGCGCCCAAAGTCGTGACCGAAAAATCCTTTAGCACGAAAACAGGAGCTAATGTTTCCATATATAGCTAGTCGTTGAAAGCTGTCTGCCGCCTTGACCTGCTGCATATATCTGTATATCTCATATCAAAGGCACGTAAACACAATAAAGAACTGCCTGGGTAACCTAGTTGCGGCGAGTTTGCTTATTCCACGCGCGACGGAGGAAAACGTGTCGCATGCAATTTGCTTTAGGTGCCTAATGACTAATGGGACTGAACCTTCGGAAATTATATTCGGAAAACCGCAAATTATAGCAGAGGTGCATTTAGTTACATGTATTAATTAGCAGTATCTAGACATGATGCATGGTTGAATTTTCCTCAAATCATACAAGTAGGATGGGTACTAAACGAATTTGCCTTAAGAGCCCCCATATGCAAATTTGCCAATGTGTATCGACCTAGATCTCAACATCTATAGTGATTACATATCTGTCCTTACAGTATATGCATCTTAAACTGATTTTCTTCAGTCCGTTAAAAGTGAAAACACGATTGGCAATAGTTTTCTCGATACTTTTATTTATCAAACCTAACCCTTCTTTTGGATGTTTTTGGTTGGATCTTTAAGACCCTCCCATCTTTAACAATGATTTTTGGTTTAATAGTTGTACAATGATAAGGTCTCAAAACTGGTAAAAGGATTTTGCTTATAAATGTACGCATAAAAATATATAATTAAAAAACATGATATCCGCGCTTTTAGCAAGCACTTCCATCTCGCTCACGCTTATGCTCAGTGAGAGGGAGATAAGACCACGCCACTACGCCCTCTTAAATTGTACGGGAAGTTCGTTGACACGCAGAGTAAAAAAAAAAGTGTTTCATTTGAAAATTTTAAAATTAATGCAATTTGAAAGGAAACTTCATAATGTCGATATTATATTTAACCTCGTGAGACACTACGTCTCGGGATTGAATTATTATCACTTATCAGCCTATAACCGAACAATATCTTCATTATGTGTGCATTCAAAGTTACATCTCAATAGTGTACCGGACTTTTGTCCTAAGTGTGATCTTAGGGTACCTCCACCTACTTATGATGTGTGTCGTTGGGGCAGTAGAATACATAATCGAATTTATAACTGAGTTTTTACCTATAGGTAATAACTGAATTATTTTAATGAATCCCTTCTATAAAAACCTGTTCAATCAATTTGAGCTACCTATTTGAACTTTACACATGAAACCTTGTTAAAGTTTCATTGCAAAAACCCGTCGCGTACGCAAACATTTTGCGCAATATTAAATCTCATCATCGAGTAGCCGCGCCAGTTGTTTGGTGAGTAAATGAAACACAACTGTACAAACATGTAACGTGGGCTGACATAGTTCAAGTTTGACATATCGGCCCGAGTATAATTGATCTACAGGACGGTAGCTGGTAGTGATTGGGTGGCGAAAACGGGAGAGCGGGTCTTGTGGTATAACCAGGGGGAGGCCTACGTTCAGCAGTGTAGGTAGGTACTGTAATAGGCTGATGTGATGTGAATATAAGCGATCACCCTATCTACGAGAAAGAGCACGCCTCATTGCCATGGACATAGGAAAACCTATGGACAGGGTGTATTTTTCAAATATCATTTGTTTAGACATAAAATTCCCAAAAATAACTCTGTCTCATTTTAACCAAGCACCATTTGGCTACCAAAAAAGAGATGGTAGTATAACAGTCAGAACCGAAAGTTGATGATCAAATGTCAAGTGTGGCCTAAAATCGCCATTTTATACGCCACGAAATGTCAGTTCCCGTCAGTTTAGTGGGTACTTCATATGTCAACGACTGATGTAAACATACCAAAATAATAAAATAACTATTAATTGAACATTATAAACTGCATAAAGCCCAAAGAGCACAATTATTGGAATGTGGTGACCATGCCCAGGTGCAGCATAATCGGATGTGGCTTAAGAAAAGGCCCAAATCAGGAAAGTTTATCCTTGCACCGGTATGTAATGTATTTTTATTGAAATATTGGATAGTTTAAGCATTATCGAGAGCTGAGCATTTGCATTATGTTGTAATGAGTACACAGATTAAGATCAAGTTATGTGTTGTAATAGGATTTAGCTTTATTTTCGATATTTTTGTACTTAAAGTTACGTTTGAGTGGCAGTTAGGGTTGTTCTTGAAAATATCGATACTGAATGGCGATGACGTCATTCGCATCATCGAATTTTCTATTTCTATATATAACCAGTGAGATCTCGAGACAGTATCTTGCATTTAAAAAAACCCGAAAAACCGTCTGGGTTGTCAAGATTGGTAAAATTGTATAGTAGGCAGGTACTACCTTGGAACTAAACAGGCTTCATTGATCGCTAATATAGCTATTTATAAAGGTTATCAAGAAGCGATTGTGCTAAGCAAAAAAAGGTTGGAGGCAATTGGACCTTAAAATATAAGGCAAAATGTAAAAGAAATATACCTACATTTGCTCTCTACATTTTGGTCAGTAATGCTTCAACAAGACCCTAAATGTTATTAGACTACGACATGGTGCACTGCCATCAAAATATATATTGGTATCTTGTCGTTTTTTTGAGTAGTTAACTTTGTATTTGTAGGGTATACTGACACTATACAATAACTTTGCGTTTGTGTGCCTGCCTGTCAGTCTGTAGTGTAGGTATCACAGAAGCTGGAATGGAAATTATTAGAAATTTATTTAGATGAAGACACTGTTTGCTGCTTAGAAAAAAATACTGAGCCATTCTTTTTTTGCCCATGTTTGATGCCATAGAAAAAATGAAAGAAGAAAGAAAATACATTTATTTAACGTACGTTACACAATGCTAGCAAATAATTATTTTTCTAGTAACTTAAATCATGGAATTCCGCTTAGTAATGCCTGATACAACAATTATTGTAAAAATACAGTGTCATTTAGATCATCTTAAATAATGTACCTACTTAATAACTTAATAATACTTAATTACAGGAAACCAGTACGTTCTGAGATCTGTCTACTCGTATATTATCGATATATGTTCCCTGTTTTATCGATAGCAGAACAGCACGACATCCGCCATGTTATGCGCCAATATGACAGTATACTTGGCACGCTTATTTTGTTGACACTTCACGTCCTTTAGTTTCTTTGGTCATTGCTCATTGCGAATAACATGAGTATTTTGTATTTTATCTACAAAGAAAAAGTTTCAAACTCAACTAGGTTACGTCGGTTAAGTACTGTATTCCCATGGTTACCTTCTGTATCATAATTTTGAATTGTTATCCAAACTATACTCATACCCAAAATTTCAGCTAAATCGGTTTCGGTTATAGCTGGAAACGCACAGACAGCGGTGGTCGGTACCGCCTCCGCAAGCACCGCACCGCGCCGCCACCGCTGTCTGTGCGTTTCGGCCTTATCTGCTTCAAAGTTGCAAGATTCCACCCGAACAAACATACGTATACATTGCAAGTTAAATAAAAGCTTGTAAAATTAAGAAGATAAGAAGGTGTACGTAGATAGTGGGGCGCTGCTCTGGGGATTGAACGAACTATTTAATTAAATTCAGCGGCTTAACACTGATAGTATTAAATAAACTGTCCAGTTTACGTTGTTTTGTTATGTTCCTAGCCGAGGATATGTATTATTAGATACCAATTTGAAAAGTAGTACAGTCACCGGCATCAATATATGATGGTTCAAAGGCCGTAAAAATATCTGACACGCTCTAACGGCTCTAGGAATAGAGTTGTCATCAGATATTTTTGCGGCCTTAGTTCAACCATATATTGATGCCGGTGACTGTACGATGCATTCAATGAACAAATCAGGGAAATAGGAGTCAAACATTTGACAGTATGTTTTGTCTATATAGAACTGGTGAACAATCACAACGTTAGAACAGTAGGTATGCAATTTTACGTGCTGCTGACTTTAGTAACGTGTAGGTAACTAAGTTCACACTACCTACGCGTATCTATACCAAAGTAATTCTTAATCAAACTTCGAAGAATTTCAGGGTCATTAGGTATGCGTAATTCTTATTTCTTAATTTTATTTTTACGTTGAACTACACACACCTGACCACCCTCAGCGGCGAAGCCATCAAGTGGCTGACTGGCCTCAATATTTTATAAAGTATTTTGTATTATACGATTAAATAAATAATTGTAGGTATACATAGGTGTATCTCCTCGTCTTCGCCTCGTTTTCTACGTAAATAATGTGAGTGAAAATAGAAAATGCACTCTCGGGATTGAATACAAACATTGTTGCGAGGCCATAAAACGGTTTCCAGGCCGTAAACCCACTGGATAGTCGGCCGAAGAGAAATTGCACCATCAAATAGATACACGCACGTGCCTACTGCAGAGGAGACTTAGAGGTTACTTTCGGGTACTTAAATATCCGAGCAATTTCACCCCTTAGATCAAATTTTACTCATCGTTATTAAAGCGAGACACAAGAAGGGAATGACGAGCGGAGAAAACGTTGGAATATTTGGGCAGTCTCGTTTTCCGTTTTCGACCTTTCCGTTCTCAGTGGGTTTCGGTAGGTTTAAACGATTTTGAATATTTCAATGATTTGTTATTATTTGTATTTAGGAACTTTCATAAATGCTTTTCATTCGGACTGAAAGAGGTAACTCATCATAAACTTAATACTAAGTTTAATATGGTCTGCTAAGTTTAATATGGACAGCTTGCGTGATCGGCGGCGTATGTTAGATTTTTGTTTCCTGCACAAGGTAGTTAATGGGCAAATAAAATGCTGCAATCTATTAGAGAGAGTCTCGTTAACAGCTCCTCACAATTACCCTCGGCACCCTATTACAAAACCTTTCGCCACACCATTCAGCAGGACTAACCTTGGCTTGCAGTCTCCTATGGTGAGAATTTGCTCAAGTTTTAATGACTTTGTCAGCCAAAATAAATGTATCGATATCTTCCACGACCGTCTACCTAAGTTTAAATCGACATCATTGCCAAAACTAAAATAATTCTGTCGCCATTATTGCAAATAATATTAGTTCTATAGATATTTACATATAAATTCTGTTAATAGTGTTAATATTAGTTTAGTTCATGTTTTGTTTTGTATTAAGTTATTTATAACTTTAATTGCTATCAATGCAACATGCGTAGCCAATGTTATGTACTTCCGTAATTGTTGTATATATCAGAAATAAATACCTCTTAATATGCTAGCTTTAAGTGAATTGTAATATATATGATGTGGATGTACTTAATAAATAAATAATAAAAAACTTAAGAGCCGGGCTCTTGTCGGTGGAGTAATCGCCATTCTGTTCTTCTCTCTGCATGCCACTGTTTTGAGCTCTTGATACGACTTTATTACGAATTTATACTCAACCGATATTTTTTTTCAATTACTTGATAATAATGTGGAATAATTGTGCAAAACAATCGATCGTTAGAGTGACTACCGAATTTCTCACGGTGTTTAGCATATAATAAATTGCTCTGACAAATTGATCGTCGTAGCTTGCCCAACAAGTTGTTTAGGTTTAGAATCAAGGTACCATCGGCCAAAGCCAGAGTCAAACAGAATCGCTTGCAATGCTATACGGCTGGAACTAAAATGCGCCTTTAAGTTGGTCGACTCTGGCTTTGGCCGATATCGATAGTACCTCCTTGAATTTATGGTATTTCGGGTAGCATACATTTTCGTTAAGGCGTAGGCGGTGGATTCTTTTTCCTGTCAACTTTGTACCTTCGCATAAACTTTGTAAACACAAGTTCAGAGCAATACAAGAGTTCTTACTCAAGAAATAAAAATTACCTAACTTTTCATAAAACTGAAAGCGCTACCACTAGAGGCTATGCTTAATTTATGAAACAAAATTGTTACCTAGTGTTACATTATTGCGATTGGAATTCATTTCCAAAACATTTTTCAAGCGTAGGTATAATTATCATGTCCAAATCACTGGCGTTAAGCCGGCCGACCGCGTGGGCCATCGATAGGTATGCAAACATGTTAGTAGGACGTCCGCAACCGATTATGGGAAATGAAAAATTATGCGTCCGGTGCTGCGTAGGATTCGATTCCTTAGTCGTCTTACCTAAGGCAACCTACAGAAATGTTTTAAATGTGTGGAGATAATGACGTGTGTCTCTAATTCTTCAGACGCGGCGCCTTGAAAGCTGCATAATTATTGAGCATGTTGATGGAAGGACGAGCAGAGGACATTTCCCCAGGAAATAGACAGATTTGGTCCAAGAACTTACTGCGTCCACACTTCAGGCAACCATACAAAAGGCTCAGGATCGACGGAGAGCAGTCGCAGTCGTATTAGAGATAGTTACTAATAGACGGTACGTCCCTCAGAGATGATACAACTATAAGAAGAAGATAATGTTGGTGTTGATGTGAATGGCGACCGTGAACTAAAGTCAATCGCAAAAGCCATCTCATGATTCTCGCTAATGCGAATGAAATACACTCAGCATAAGGGTCATATTCGTTGCTACCCATGATTTTTAGTACAGGGCAAATTATTGCGAGACCGCTATGTTTAAATAATATTAAATAAATATTAAATATTACGGGACAATCTTACACAAATCAACCTAGGCCCACGGTAAGCTCAATAAGGCTTGTGTTGTGGGTACTAGGCGATGATATATATAATAGATATATACATATAGATACTTATATACATATATAACATCCATAACTCAGGAACAAATATTCGTGATAAACACACAAATAAATGCCCTGACCGGGATTCGAACCCGGGACCTCCAGCTTCGTAGGCAGAGTCACTACCCACTGGGCTACGGAGGCCGTTAAACGTTTAGGTACCTAAAGACAAAATTAACCTTCGGATTATTTTTCATTCAGGTTCAAGATTCTCTTTTTATTTTTCAGTCATAAAAATCACTGTTTTTTTGTTGTCAGGTTTTCAGTTTTCTCCGAGAAGATAATAATTATTATCTAATCTATTATTAATCAATTATTATTCGTAAGTAAGTAAGTACATCTGTATTGACGAAATACGCATTAAATGTGCAAATAAACATCCTAATTGGCAATATAATAACTTACTAGTAACTTATAAGCTAACATGTGTTACGGAACTTTAAGCGACTGCCAGCGTATTTTAAAAGCACATTAAAGTGCCAAGGACAGAAAGCTCGGAACGAGGTTACGAGCTTCCTTTAGCGAGGTCGATTGGTAAGTGCTTAGTCGAGTACTTGCTTACGGACGTAACTTTATACATAGCAATTAGTTAAAATAACAATTGTTTTTGTAACACATAAAATTGGTAATTGTATGTCCAGTAAGGGGTTATTTTTAAGAAACAAGGAACTTGGTTGTGTAAGAAGTGGGTAAGTAGCAAAGACTCTTTAGGATGTTATTTTATCAAATAAATAAGTATCCGTCAAAAAATATTTTTGGTGCACAATCTTTTAATGCCAGCTGTAACTTTATTGCACAGTCATCAACAGATATGTATACGCAATCGGCTTTTTAATTTATTTATTTTAATTGAACAGAATAGGTACCTACTTGCTATTTCGTATCATTATTTTATGGTTGGGATAAAACTTTACGTTAATTTTTATTGCTACTTATACTTCGTTACTTGAATAATTTGCAGGTAAATTAAATAACATTTGTAGATCTATACATGGAAAATAACTTTAAATAGTTGATTACAATAGAAACCCTCTCAACGAGTAGTTGATGTCTATGTGAATAGAAGTACCTACCTACACAGTCGGCAATTAAATTACATTAAATAGTCATTTATTTCAGATTTTGCATCCATAAAAGATATTGCATTAAAAGCTTGTACTAAACATTATACCCATTTTTGCTAGAAACTTATATTAGTACCAAACATGCCGTCTTGCCGTAATGGTTGGTCATCGTTCCATTCACATACGGCTAGACAATTATGAAAATGAACAATTGCTAGGTATTAGAAATAAATAGGCAAACGTGTTTGTGTACGTGAATTAATTACGTTTCTGTATTGAATGCGGTTTTCCTCTTTTAATTCCACTATTTACCTACCATATTTTCACAGTGAGTTGAAATCCCACTAGGGATGAGTATTTTAATCTCTGTCGTAATGTCATTAAGAGTGGTTATACAATGAAAGAGTTGGGCGGAGAAACTCCTACACGAATTAATTGCGAGTTTATAGTCATTCGATTCAATCTTACACGTGTCTGTTGTTGCTGAGAATGCTGATGAGCATATGAATAACCATATTTATTTGGTAGGTAGTAGGTAAATCTTATATTTACACAAACATTACACAATGTTTATTACGTTATAAGAAATGTATTTAGGATATTAAACCATAAATAACGACCCGCTTTATTTCGTCAGTGTTACTACGTATGACATTCTCGCATCTAAGACAGTACGGCGGTAACGTAATGATCATTACTAAACCGATATCAATATCGTAATGGCACAATTTTTATTTGGACATTATACAGCCCCTCATAGTTCCTGAGACATGATAGAGGTCACACCTATCAAAAAGAGAGAAAAAAACTATTTTTATCTACCGCGCGTTACAAAATGTACTAGGGAAGCAGGGATAATGCAATTAAGTGGAGTCCCATTAATCGGACGCGCTGCGATGGGCGGGGTCCAAACTGGGTCACCCGGTTGACACACACTGAACAATGAATTCGAATAAAATTATAAATATTGTAGACGTTGGAATGCTAGCAGAAAATATACAATTCCCAAAAGCAAGGTATTGAGGGTACGATCCATTACAACGATGCGTTAGGACAACCGAACTGTCATATTCCCATACAAACAATGAAATATTACATCAACCTAACGTACGTACGAAACGTTTCGCAATCGACCAGCTTGTCTCAAATCAGCATAAGGTTGCCTGATGTAAATTGTTGGTAAGTGAATATCGGCCCCAATGTTCCTCAAATTCGAAGAAGCTATTGAAGGTCGACTGTGGTATTTCCAGGGAAACACATAGCAAGTCACTCCATTATTTTCTTCAACTCGCACCACGAATTGCATTACAATAAGATTTACATAACAATCAGTTTTACAGCCAAAACAAAATACATAAGCTCCGACAAAACGATTAAGCGAAATAAAATGGAGACCAAAACAAGTGCCTATTGTTTAGTTACAATAGTGCTGATTATATTATACGCTTTAACGTGTTTGAAGGTAAATAACACCCGCCCATTAATAACTGTCGAGCAACGCACGATGTTGATATAATTACGTCCAATGCGTTACCTGACCCTTTTGGTAATGCAAAATGAGTTGTTTTTGATTCTCGTTGGATAATTGTTCGATCAAACGAGCCCACCGAAGGCGTGTGTCGAGATGTTCGATCGACATTATACGAAGCGTCTCGTTCGAAGATGATAGGTAACATGTAGTATATGTTTTAACTCCACAACGTTTAGAGATTTAAATTTGAAAATATTCCCGCGCCCTGTGCCATCGACTCCCGCGCTCCTCTATCGGTCACCATATTGTTTTGTTGTGCAAATAGCTTCTGACAGTTCTGACGTTTGAGAATTTCATTAAACAAATAATATTGTTTATTTCGCTTAAATCAATCCAATTGTGTCGATATGAGTCCTATGACTGGTTGCAGTGGCGGGTCCAGGATTTTTGTTTGGGAGGACTTGGCCCAGCGGAGGTTCGGTTTTAGTAAGGACTCAGGGTGGGGGGGAATAGGGGGCTTGAGCCCCCTAGCCTGGATCCTCCAGTGCTGCAGCACTGGTTGCAACGGAAGACCAGCGCTGATTATCTCGCAATCGACGTGCTGAATTGGGACTATTTCGTGACGTGTTTCCTTATTTTTATTTTTGTTCGTTTTTTGAGTGTCTTATAACTGGTTTTCTATTCTATGTTCCATAGATACTTAGCTGAAAATATTAACAGTGCATTGAGTATGTAATCAGCGACAATGTTCCCATGTAAGTAATACCCGAATAGGTTTACCTATCTGTCTGTAACTGGAGAAGGATGAGAAGAAATCTCATTTGTTCCATCTGTTACTCTATTGAAATTACATTATAAGTTTCAGTTAGATCTTTTTCAGAATTTGATGGTAAATTGCGATTTATATGACTTATGGAGCTACCAGCAAGACTTACACTATTTGGTAGAATCAATTACACCAAAATTATACTTCAAACAACTATACACATATAGGTACCAAAATTATTCCAAGCAAGCATACTTGGTTTTTTATCAATGTTTTACAACCATCGTCGCCTACACATGCTAATTTAATGGCCCGTATGGACGGTGTTTCTGGATCAAAGATGCTTCGATGATGTTTCTTATTATTGTAACGCGTAATCAAAACGCGTCGTCCTATTAGTGTTAGTAAAAATGATTACTTCACTGAGTCTGATCCCTGCTATAAAATGATTAAATTGCGCTAAATGTAGCTTTATCAAGAGAATCTGGGCTATACCCGTGACCGTGACTATGTTTCGAATATCTTCATCTCTATCGCACTCTCGAAGGAAGCCGATAAGGTAGAAGTAGTGGATAAGGAGATGAATCCTCCCAATTGCCCAGAAGTTCACCCAATTGAGCGATATTGGTATATCATGAAACGACACCTCTAAAAAAACGTCAAAGCTGCCACCTCAGTTGAAAACTTTAAAAAAAAGTGGAACAGGGCGTCATCAAATGTGTCAAAAGTGATCGTCCAGAATTGAATGAGACACATCGAAAAGAAAATTAGGTTGCAGGCAAAATATATATAATACGACGATTTCATTCAAAATAGTTTTTTATAAAGACCTTATTTTTCAGTTTCTTTTTGGTTCATTATCAGTTTTCACACAGAATTAAAATATTACCATTTTGAAGTTGTCTACTTTCTTTCCGATACGGTCCTAATTTTCAGGCGTTCTCGGTTGCAGCTTTGGCCACACATTTATAATATTTTACTTCATTTTATTTTATGTGATTATGTGTCACTTACCTACACGAAGTGTTCACGACTTAGTTCCTTGTTTAGAACACAATTCATAGTGACGTTTTTAGGTATAAGTAACCCAAACATATAATATATGTTTTTACAGCCTCAAAGACCATAAAAACTTACTTGTACAATGTTTTATAAATGTAAGGCTCTTTCGATTATCCACGCTTCTGTTCTTTAAACGTTCAATTCAATTCAATTCAAATAATTTATTTGTCAAACACAGGTATACAGTATTAAACATTTGGGTTTAATAACGATAAAAATACAAATGTCCTAGTTAATCACAATGAAAGTAGTTGTGTTAAAGCCGTCAATGACTAAAGGCAACGTTTACATATTCGATACGCCTAATCAAACTGGAATGCAAATAATCTCGGATCCAATCGTGAAGATCTGCCTAATTGAACGACCACCTGGATTGTTTATGGTCGTAAACATTCAATCAACGACAATAGATCGATTTTGGAATTAAAAGCGTAATTAAGAAGCCGTTCTAAATTCGAAATAACCGAACGGTTAGCGTTAATTAACATTTTACGATGTCGCTTACATTGTGACTGGCACACGAAGTATCGAAGTAATAAAAGAGAAGTGAAATGTGAATAAGAATCGAAGAAAGATAATTTCGACAGCTTTATACACCATGGAACTTAATTTTCTACCTACTTATAAGATTAGAAAAATCGGGATTTAATCGTCATGTGATTTCAAGGAAAACCAATATTTCCCTTTGATAGATACACGAAGAAAAGTAGACGAATGTGGTCGTTAAAATTCTAATGTTATCTGGAGATAGGGAAGTAGGTACTACCCTATAATTAAGTTCTATCCTATGGTGATAAAGCTTAATTACATTTTGAAGTCTTGTAATTTCCATGAATATTTCAGATATTAAGTACGCAATGTCTCCTATATGCAGAGCCAAAGCGTAAAAGCCATTAGGCCGTGAAAAACAAACATAATGCCATTACTTCGTGCTGCTGCTATGTCTGGTCTACGAGAGACTTGCGAGATCCGAATAAACACTGAAATATTGCCCCAGAAATCAGTGCCAATAAAATCTAATATTAAGAGAGTAACGTTACAAGACGTTAATGTTTCAACAAAAATGCTGCCTCAACTGCCGCAAAAAACAAACGCCTAAAACATAGAAGCCATTTCGAAGCCGAAGTACGGCGTCAATAATATGTATCTATAAATTCTTCGCCTTATTGCAAAGGAATAAGGTCCAAAAGAGTAAACAACTGAACATATCTTCGTACAAAAAAGCAGCGCTTCTTTCTCTAAACCTCGACGTTAAATATAACCGCGTATTCGGAACGTGGCAACAGAAGTGTCCTTGACACTGCTGCGGACAAAAACTCGAATCGGACGGCCGCAGTTCGGCTTCGGCCCGTGGGTTCGTCGGTGGGTGTGTTCGCCATAAGCCGGCCATAGAGCAGCAAGGTAATAGATGATATACTCCTGTGGTATATAATCACGTAACGTTCCGAACGCGCGTCGGTACAATTTAACTGTCAATTTTCCATATAAAAAGTGACATTTAGACCTACCCGACGTTCGTACAATGCATTACGTGATCGACCTACAGGAAAAATAGCATTTATTTTGTTTATTTATTTTAAAACGTAATTCTAAGATGCTTTATAGAAGAAGTCTACAAACCACCCGGAGGTGTTTATATAGATTCAAATGAAGCATTCCTTGTATTTTTTTGGATGATTTGTCTTGAATATTATAATATTCAAGACAAATCATATCTAAAGAGTAAATGTACCTACACTAACCAAAATAAAGATTTAAGTATTTAATAATATTTTTTACACGCCCTTTTTTGTTTTTTAAAATTGATAGCAAAACTGCATTTTACCCACAAGAGTGCAAAGAATATTTGAAATCCGAACGTGTTATGAGTTCTCTCGTGTTGCAACAATATAATCCATTCGCTAGCTTGAAGTTCAGCCCTAGACTAGAATTCATTCGCTAGCTCGTGATTCAATTCCACACTCGCGGTTAAAAATGTTAAAATACAACTTTGCTCCCTTGTATAACAAATAATGACTACCCGTGTCGAAACGTCAGAAATAAAGGTAAATAAATATCGCGTTAGACCCGGATTAAACAGTATTTAAATAATGACTATTCCGACTTTTAAGATATTTTATTGGATTTTGTGTCTAGGTTATTATTTAAATAAGATGAAATTATAATAAAAAAGAAGATACATCCCTTACACACATAAAAAAAAACAGCAGTAACAATACCTATATCTTCAACCTCTAGCTTACCCTACGGTCATACTTATTGAGTGACCTTGGCAACTTTTTAATTTAGAGCATACTTATACTATACGTGAGTAGAGTTGAAATTGTAATGCATTTGTTTCGCATGGCAACAGTGCTGGTTAATAAAAATGTTTTCACTTCTCATGCTCTAAAAGTTCGTCTTTATGTCGTGCGTAGGCGACATAAAGTCGCTTTTTATGCTCTAGAGCATAAAGTAAAATCTTCGTCGAAGACCAAGGCAATCGCTGCAACAGCCACACGAACATCTTTAACTTCATACAACAACCTCTTTATTTTATTTCGTTTCGTTCGTATTCTAAGACCAAGGCAAATATACCAACAGCCAAAGTACACAATAAAACTTCATGAAATAAACTTATAATTTGTATTTCGTCTCATTTATTATTTTTTATATTGTTGCTGTTTCATTTCCTCGCAATCGAAGTGAAAAGTAGAGTGTACAACTCGTCCATAAAACCCATTTTACACTCGACTTTATATCTATCCTCGCTCGCAAGCTCGCTCGGATGGATAAACGTCTCGAGTAAAATGGTGCGTTTTATGCACTTGTTGTACAATCTACTATTTCACACCTGCTATTCAGAAAGGAATCATTGTTGCACTCAAATGAGGGATCAATATTGTACTTTTCCTCCCTGATCCTGTTATTCAGAAAAGGGTTATTGTTGCCCTCAAATGAGAGATTTCAATTTTCCTCATAGAAGGTGTGAAAAACAGAATGTGCCCCACTTGGTAGTAAAAT
The DNA here is from genome assembly GCA_963854355.1 of Epinotia brunnichana. NCBI lineage: Eukaryota > Metazoa > Arthropoda > Insecta > Lepidoptera > Tortricidae > Epinotia > Epinotia brunnichana. The sequence goes on from OY977949.1 coordinate 20,738,951, forward strand.
TATTTCCGTCTCGGGCGTAGTTAAACACTTGAATCGTTACGCTCAAGATTCTACTTTAGAACACCTTGTTACGCTCGGGATTCTATTCTAGAATCTTTCGTTTCACTCAGGATGCAATATACCTACCGCCCGTAAATATATCATTTTGCTCGCTTGGGACATAATCTACTATTCAGTATGTATACACTGTCGCGTCTTCTTCTCAATATTCTGTTATTCGGCGCCTCCTCGTATATTATAGGTATTCGCATATAAGGAACAAAGGAAGTTTGGCAACGTATTGTTCACCCGATTTTCTCGTCTGGCTTCGAAAAAAATATATTTGCAATTCAAGTGACGAGCTTATATTATATTATAACGCCCACGTATTCGTAGTCTAACAATATTATAGGCACTTGGCTGTTTAATTATTGAACTGGTGTATTTATCTGATACTAATGGCATGTTAATGGGTGTCTTTATAATTTTTAAGTAATTTTTCTCATTTAACGAAATGCCGAAATGTGTTTATTTATTTTTCGCTCTCCGGCAATTTTGCGAAAACAAGTTCTTTTAAAGTCAACATTATGTTAGCCACATTTTATCGCTTCGGAATTGCATCGCATAATCTTATTTATCTTATAAATACCTAGGCAGCTTTTGTATAGAGCTTGATTAAAAGAATAATCGATGTAAACGTAGGTACCTAGTTTGCATATAAATTTGAAAATCATCAGGAATGTTATTCTCGTCACACAACCTAACAGGCCATCTCTATTCGTTTATAATTCGTGAGTCGTGTTGTATCCGGAGATTAGGAAATGTGATTGGTAACAGACGTCCGACGTTTTTATACTCGCTCGAAGAATAATATCGACAATATCTAACGTTCCTTAATGTGTCCGGCTGCGCTAAAACCGACTTTATTGAGCTACGATTGCACATTATATATTATAGGTATACCAGAAATAGAATAAATGCGGATAGATAGACACAGAACTGCTGTAATCACGGGGTTTTTTCACAATTCAATGCTACTTATTTTTGGAATTAGAAATTGTTCATGAAACTAAAAATGACTGGTTGACTCTGACATCATCATAAATATTAGCCGAAGGACGTCCACTGCTGGACATAGATCTCCCCCAAAGAGTGCCAAAGTGACCGGTTGACTCTATATCAAACCAAAATTCTCACAAATAAATTCCCTAATGTAATGAACAAGAATATGAATGAAATCAAAGTGAAAAAAATACAGTTTGTTTGGTAGTTTAAAGGCGTAGCTGCTGCACAGAATGAATCTGACAAAAATGTATAAGATGATAATCTACGTACCTACCTACAAGTATACCTACAGATGATATCGGAGGTTTGTCTAGCTCCATTGATATTGATATTGATATCGATATTTATTTATCTCTTAATATTACATTGCATTATAAACTACATTAATGTCAATCTATAAGAATTAATACTATGATCGTCAAGGGTACAATAGTTGATAATTAATAATTTAAAAATACACCTCACGAACTCCTCAGCCTTCCGGCTGCATGAATTCGTCCATGTAATATATTATTGTATTTTCTAAAAGTAGTTTTTTTAATTGGGTGGGACTGGAATTCCGATACACTGACCACGTCTTTCAAACTCTTCGGTAATTTTTCATATAGGGTAGGCCCCATTACTTCAGGGTCTTTGTCACACAACACTAGCCTTTTTCGAATTTTTATGAGCCGATGTGCATTTCGAGAGTTGAAGTTATGAACTTCATCGCCTCGTTTAAAAGTTTTTAAATTTCGTTTTACATGCATCACTTACACACATCACATTACTAAGCAGATATAACGAAGTATCTACCTATTACGTAGGTAAGTGTGTTTACTACTTTACATTAAATTAAATATGCTAAGATAAGTTTTAAATAGCCTTCACCGATTTTATGTCCATAGTTATTAACATTTATGCACTGCTATATGTGTAGTCACGATTAATGTATCCGATTAGAATGTTAATATATTATGCTTCAAATGTATTTTATGAAAATATCATGTTTTATTCGTTTATTTACATTCTGCGTTTGAGTAGCCATTACCGCACACGTGAGTAAACTAAACGATAGCATTGCCAGTCGAAAATAGCCCTTATTAAGTATTAAAGTCGTTGTCAATGGGATTTTAATTAAAAACAAGGTATGAGTAACGATGAGAACTACAGTCGTATTTTATGTCTTATCGCTGTCATCTTGTATGAGGTAAAAAATGACATTTTTATATGTGTTCTTGAAGAAAACTAGTTTACATATACTTATATTTATATCGATTGTCGGGCGGTGCCGCGCGGCTAGGTAGTATCGAAATAAAACTCCACCTACTCGAATGCACTCGGAAAACGCAGCCATCCCATTGATCAAACTATTCACGCCGCATTTGCAGCTAACCTCGAACGATTTACGACAGGAAACCAATAAAATGATAATACCTGGAGTCTCACAAAGCACACTGTAATTAGTATTACAGAGTACAGAGTACTCAGGTACGTGCTCATTTGTCAAGCAAATCCAGATGGCACGAGATAAAGCAAATTGCTGTGCATTGTGCAGTGCTGCTAGCATATTACCTATATGGAATGGACTAAATGCTAAGCTGGTACTCAGTGTCGTAAATTAGCAATATTTTTATATGCATGAATTTTCCGAGGTTTTTTAGAATGCAGTACCTAGTCATCAATTGGCAGCACTGTTTCAAAAAGCACCAATCCAATAAAAGATGATTAAACCAGGGACCGTATACATACAGGTATTATTTTCATACATACGGGATTTAATTTAATCTCATTATTTTTATTTTTAGAAGAATGATAACTATTACATATTTACTTACTACGCTGGCTCGCTACCCGAAGTGGATCTTGGCCTCCGACACTAACCCCCTGGCCACGACTTTGGTCTTAAGCGACCTGCGACCAGCGTTTTATCTGTTCATTGCGCGTGATCCCAACCAACCACAGTGCGTTGCGCATCTCGACCGCGCAATGAACATAAAAAACCGATGGATAAAACGCTGGTCGCAGGGCCCGCGTTCGATGTGTGTTTGAAGTGTAGTTTCAATGTTTTCGCCCGCGACCGGTGTGTGGAGGCATTTAAGACCAAAGTCGTGGCCAAGGCGTTAGACACGCCACTGTGCTCTGTCCTGGGTAGCTTGTTGTTCCGCCAGCTCTTCGGTGCAGACCAGTTACATCAATCAGACATTTCGACTTTCGCAAATAACTTATGCGCACTGGTACCCCACGGACCTAGGGTCTCGACGCCAAAGGTGTATATTCGCGTATTAATTCATATTTTCGTATTCTTATCGCCTTATCCTATGTTTTAAATTCAAGTTAGTTCAAGTTATTCATTGCGTAGTTATGTTTGTTGGAGGTTTCCGCGTTTTTTATAGTAATAATTTAACAGATTACCCACTGTAAGTATATAGCGTGGTAGTAAAAGTTATTTTCTTGACACGTGTTTGCTTTCCGCAGTGTTTTTCTTTGCACTTGATTTTACGCATTAGTTCAATATTAGGTATGCTTCCTAGAATTACGACCGCGAAGCACCATATCGAACCAACATTGTGGTTATTAATGAGATCATTATTGTGATTTATTAGTCAATCCATATTATACTAAAGTCCCTGCGCCACCAAGTTCTGCTCGGGACTAAAATACGGAGAAAACGCATTTTCCCGGACATCAGATCGATTTCTCGCCCCCGTAAACCCTTGCAAGCCAAATTTCAACGAAATCGTTAGAGCTGTTTCCGAGAACGTGATTGCAAATATATATACAAATATTGCTCGTTAATAGTATAGGATACAATTTCATATGTAATTTTCGTAATTGCGCTTGCGCTGATTATATCTGGAAATTGTATTCTTTGTCTTGATGCATAGGAGTCGGCACAGTTCAAATCAAAGTCATACGGCAGCTTTATTGAACACTATTGCCAACGCGGCTTCGCCCTTTTATAGCAAAGAACGCAGGCAAACCTGTAGGATAATATAAAGCTTAAAACCATCTAGAAAGTTCATCCTAGACGCAAGTAAAATAATTTTTGAAATCTGAAAAGCGGTTCCGGAGATTACCCAATACTTACAAACGTATAAACTTACAAAGCTACAATCTCACAGAATTTTCTCTTTGTAATATTAAGTAGTATAATAGAGTAGTAGTAATAGATTAGATTGATGTCCACGCGGTTCAGCCCGCGCATTACAAAGATCGCAAGCGAGGCGGCAGTATTAAATATAGCCTAACATGTCCATGTCTATCCGGAAAGTCATAACGTAATAAACTTCTATACTCATATTATAAAGACGTTATGTCTGTAAAGGCCGAAACGCACAGACAGCGGCTGGTGCGGTGCGGCGTGGAGGCGGTTACCGGTTGTAATGTTCGAGCTAATATGTAAGGATCCGCATAGAGCGGCGCGGTATTCTGTGCGGACCCTTTCATATTAGTTCGAACATTACAACCGATACCGCCTCCGCGCCGCACCGCACCGCGCCGCCACCGCTTTCAGTGCGTTTCCAGCTTGAAGGTTGTAATGTCTGTAACGTAGAGCTGGTGGGCAGTACCTACGATACAAGGATGTCCTAAACCGCCAGTCTGCCCCCGGCATATCATGCGAGTCGTGGCTGGAACTTGCTATACTCAGACATCGGACTGGCGTACTGCTGTCAATACGGGTATCAATGATTTCGAACGCACCCATCTCTTAGATCTGGACGCCAAACGCAAGTTCCGTAAGACCCGGCCGAAGCCCTCCTACCACTGCACTTATAACTCAAGTGGACAACTTCACAATGATGGTGGCAAACAGGCTTACGGCCTGCGTGATGTTAAGCAGTTACCGTAGCCTATGGACAGTGTTTACTCCAGAAGAATCACAAACGCGTTGCCGACCCTTTATTCACTTGATGATTCGCTGTGTTAGCAGATAGAGACATGCAGGTCCCTCACTCCCAACACAGCGCATTCTAGGGAGCTCTGGCGACCTTACTCACCACCAGGAACACAACACCACATGCTTCATAGCATGCAATAATATAGCAACACTACAAAGCAGTGGTGCTATTATGGCTGCGGTCTTCTGTAAGGTGGAGGTAGGGTTCTTAGGAGGTAAACCATAATTCCAAATTTGTCTCAGTTGGGCTGCCCCACATACGAGCGAGATGAAATTCCGCTGTGCCCTTACCTCTCTTATCTGTGTTCAAAACCAAAATTGGGTTTGCTTACGAGCCCATGCACGTAAAGTTTCCCAACCTTAGATTATAATTTTGTCAGGATGTTGTCGACACGGATACGTCTGGGAAGACATGATCATCATCATCATCATCATCATCAGAGGTTGTAAGTTTGTCTGTAAGGGGTAGTCTCCGGAACTCCAGATCTGATTCCTAAATGTCTTTCAGCTGTGTATAGAATGGACTTGCTGGATGGTTATACTCGTAGACTATATTTAATCTCGCTGGTATGCCTACTTTCTTTGCAAAACGCGAGCGAAGCCGGACGAGCAGCTAGTCATAAATCATTCTCTTTACAATGCACTTGGTCTGAAAGTGCGCCTTTATATGGTTCAACATAACCACGGGGAGTCGTCTATGCCGGCACGGCGGTGCCTGGCGGACCGCGCCCGTGCGGGAATGAATTTCAGGCCAGTATGGGAATATCGCCAATAGCGAGAATGAGATTTCATGACAATTAACTCGTGTCGTGTCGATCAAAAATACCCTCACGGTCGTGTTTTTGTTCATCGCCATCACTCGTTGGGGATTACCTACTTTCCGCACTTGTATCATAAATAACTACCTATAACCTATACTTTAGGAACAATGAAGTAGGTAACTACTAAAATATTCCCATAGGTAATTTATGATACTGCTATAGTAAGGTAATAAATATTTTATTGTGCTATAATCAAATGGAAACTAATTAAAAGCAATAGCGGATAAAGAATTTTAATTATTTTACTGATTTAATTTATTTAATAGTCTCATTTACTTATAGGCAATTCACACCACAAAAACAACTGCGATTATACTCTTTCTGTTTAAGCCTCTATTCCTGAGCTATAACCACGAACTTCGAATCTCGAACTTCGTATATCTCCGTCTCTATGACACTTATGGTTTATAGTACTCGAGCGACAGAGACGGAGATATACGAAATTCGAGATTCGAACTTCGTTAGCGCCGCTGTGTCGTCTCACGACTAGTGTAACTTGAGCCCGAGGTTCGTAATAACTTCTATGCGTAATAGGTCATAATAACAAACATCGCAATCTATTATAGTTAAAGAGATACAACAATAAATATCTCTTAATCTACCTATAAATTCGTCTCTGTCGGTTGTTGCGTTCAATTTCAACGGGTTGATTCAAGCCAATTTGATTTCCATATATTTTACGTGCTCATTCTGACACGTGGAACATAAACTCTGAACTTGACAAATAAAAAAAAATCGTCATAGTTCAAAGTCAAGTCAAAAAATAAATGCAAAAAGGTGAATAAAAATTTGTTCTATATTTCTAATCGACCCCCTCGTTCACCACTTTTGCTGGTCGTTGGAAGCGAGAGCGCAACACATTCATATGATTCGATATGCAATACCTATGTCACCTCCAAATATTTTCGACTTTTAAACTTTAGCAAATGCCATCGAGTTTTGAAGTTTTGTGGGCGTGGAACCAGTTCGGCGCGGGCGCAGCCGCCACGGGGCAGTGTTAATGGGACTCAAAAACCCGTTCCCGGTGCAAAATGACACTATAGTACCTATTCATATATTATACTTCGAAGATAGAAACGCTGGCGTGAGATCATATCCGCTCTAATGCTAATCTGAATTTTGTTTCTAATACCGTCCTCATCAAATTTATATCGATCGATAAAGATCGTCAGAGTGTATAAGAATAAAAACAATAACATAAATAATAGACAATCGGATTACAATGCAAAATGAAACAAAGTAATAACAAGGAACGATTGAGATAATATCAAAATGGTACAGTCACCGGCATCAACAAATGCCGCATAATAGGTATCTGATGACAACTCTATTCCTAGAGCCGTTAGAGCGATTCAGATATTTTTGCGGCCTTTGATCCATCATAAGTATATTGATGCCCCAGACTGTACAATGTCAAGGGTGTAAAATGTGTTTCAATGTCATGGGTTCATAAATAACGATATATTGCTAAACGACTATATTTGCTTGTTGACTCAGCAATGTACGATGTACGACGAATTCTCATTCAGGTGACAATTGTTAAGTTGGTGAATGGGCAGATATTTTTCAGCACCCATTGCACATTGATATGTATTTTAATGGTGATCGACTGATAAATCCCACCAAGCCAGGGGAAGCTGAAATGAAATCATTGCAAATACTATTTTTAATGAATATAATATATATGTCACCGTTAGATTGTGAACACCGTCAGTTTATAATCTAACTCGCGATATTATAAACTGACAAAAATTGTGAACGGTCAAAACCGTTCACAATTTAACGCATTATTTTTCGTTAGTTTATAAACTATCAATGTCGAATCGTCAAATTGTGAACTGATATCAAATCGGCTTGCTACGGAACGTACACAAAGACTAGGTAGGTTAGGTTAGTTAGGTATCTTCAGTTGCCGAAGGGCAAAGCGCCCAGAAATAGGAACCCCGCGCAGCGGGGCTCCGTCGACACTGCTGGATGCCGAAATAAATGGAATAAAATGTCTGAATAACAAATAAAACAATCATGTTCTGACGTAAGTGGAAACTGATGCGAGTGGAATAATTCGCTCAACCAAACAGCGCACAGGTTGCGTTCCGAATCAGGCAAATTTGATTCAGTTCACAATTTGACGATATGACATTGTTAGTTTATAAACTAACGAAAATGAATGCGTAAAATTATGAATTATTTTGGCAGTTCACAATATTCCGTCATGTTCCTCTTGCGATTCCGCAAGAATATGAAAACAAACACTCGAATATAAAAACGAGGCGAGATATCGCGCGATATTTCGGGTTTGCGTAACGTAAACAAATATCGCCATGGCTCGTGATTTATTGATAACTAGCGACCCGCCCCGGCTTCGCACGGGTTTATATGTATAATACATTCATTTAGTATACATATAAACCTTCCTCTTGAAACACTCTATCTATTACAAAAAATCGCATCAAAATCTGTTGCGTAGTTTTAAAGATCTAAGCATACATAGGGACAGACAGACAGACAGCGGGAAGCGACTTTGTTTTATACTATGTAGTGATTCAAGTTGCAATGTTTGCCCAGACAGCAATGTTGCAGCGTTTGAAGCGATCATGCGAAAAGTGGAGTAATATTTAAAAGCAAATAAAGCTACTGCTGGTTTTTACAAGTTGAAAATACATAAATAAACCCGTATTACACGTATAGGTAAGTAAATATTGAATGTTTATTCGATGTCAAATTAAATACGGCGTAATAGCCAACGGTGGTCTAAATAAATAATTAACAACTTAGAAAAGTTGAAAAAGCCCCGATTTTCATTTCGAAGTTCAGTATCTCAAAACCGGCTAAACCGATTTTGTTGAAATGCAGCTAAGAACCATCTCGACCACGTCAGCTTTCGGACAAAAAAACCGCATTAAAATAGGTCCATTCGTTAGGAGCTACGATGCCAGAGACTGACACACAGTCTCACAAATACACAGACACGTAGGCCGGGGGTTAGTGAAATGAACATGCTCAGGCTTTGATAAAACAGTCGCGTTCAAATGTTTAATAAGAATTTATTTCGTTCGGCATCTTAATTATTATAATAATATTGTATCTGCATAAAACTAATTAAAAGTAGCACAATACAAAGCAAAAACAACCATTCATACAGCACGATCAATCAACCGTGAAAATCCATTATAAAGCCGTCTCTGGACGTGACCTATATATATAGTGGTCCGCCTAATCCTGCCCACACTCGAACGCCAACAATGTCAGGTTTGATAACGCAAATTGCGGAAACCAGATTCATTATGTGGACACGTTAAGTGCGCCCCAAGACGATCAATATTAAGTTATTCTTGCCGCCCACGCTGTGCGTACTAAATATTGGTCAAGTGTAAGTGATTTCATTGTGTGGAGTTCCATTGTTTCATCAGCTGTAGCGTTTGGTGTTACGTCTGTTTTATAATGTTACATTTATTTATCTGCTTTGTAAGCGTGGCTCGAAATTGAATTATGGAATCGCTAAAATAACTGCGCATTGTTGGTACGTTGCTTCAAACCGTCCGTGATATCGTATGGAACGTTATTAAAATCTGATTGTATTACCGATGAAGTTTGACAGTTTTCTAAGGGAAGACCGCCGCTGGCGCCATATTTACTCTTTGCCGGCCTGTAAAGAGTGGTTGGATTGATTGTTTAATGCAGTGATTGGACGGAGTTGAGCGCTTTGTTTAACACTTGGCAATCACTTGACATCTTGTCCATCATCTGTAATAAGGTATGTAACGTACCATTAGACATTAATAGTTTGTTACACATTAGGTACTACCCAATATTTCTACGAAGTAAGAATCGAGTTGGTGCTTTTCATGATGAATTGATGACAAATCGCCAGCCAAGTTAACGAAGCAATGCAAATAATTTATTAACAGTATAGCAGTAGGATCAGTGGCCGATGATCAGATTAGTTACGTATTGTAGTGTTAAACAATTTACGACGGAATTAGTGAATAATGTGATGTCACAAAAATCAATGCCAATTTTTTATTTTGGTGTATCTTTATTAAAACAGGCAATAAATATCCTGCGCATAAATTAAACTACTGTTACGGAAATAAATTTGGCAGTGCGGTGAAAATTTATTACCTTTCGAAACAAAATAAGTCTACCACATTAGCGATCAAATCTAACAAACAAGAAGCCCAGTTTGTGGCTAAGGAACCCCAAAAAGCTAACAATAAACTAGCGGATATTTACAATGCGGCGCGACCTCGAGGCACGTTAATTGCATTTGGGGCCGTCCGAGAAGATAATAATCAATATTTTGCGTCTTGCCAAGCCAAGTTTTAGCTAAAAGTTGTGAAAATTTTACATTAATATATTAGTGACCTGCCGTTGGAAAATGTCAGCGGGTTTGACTTTATCTTTGCATAAGTATACAAACGTTCTCACGTGCACTGTGCCAGCTTTAGCTGGTAAGTATGTTTAAAAATATTATCCGGACTTATATAAAAACTGCTATTTGAAACAGACACTACTACAGACATCTACTGCAAGTTCACATACTCTTTGATTTTCAAGATGGCGGCCTGATTGGAAAACGCAAGGAAAACGTCAAGAAAAATGTTCTGGGTTGCCAGTCTATACGTAGTAATAGTAAGTCAATGTTTGAAACAGACACGTAGGTTCCTATGGTCAAAAACATTATAATACTTATCTAAATATTAATATGTACAATACGCACGTACGCTTGTGCCTATTGAAAATGTACAGATATTGATGTATATGTGGCTCCTAGCATCATAAGTAAATGTTTTCGACATATATAACCGATAAGTAATAACCTACCAATACTATCGTAGTCCTTACATACTTGGCCACCCCTGAAGATACCCCAGCTTCCACTCCTCCAATTTCACTTCATTATATATATCAAAATTAAAATGTAAGTATGTTAACAGTGACGTATACCTATAGCTATTAACTAGGCACTCATTCGTAATGCTGAATAAACCCTAATGCAATAGGCTCCAACGTGCCCGACATTCAAACACGCGCCACTCCATAACAATTTATAGGACACTTAGGAGCGGTATTAAGTTTCTCGCTTATTACACCCTTGAAAGCAACTTAATATATCCCCCTACTGAACCAGATTACTTACAATAGTCGTTGTCGTTTAAATGAAGGCTTACGGTCAATAGTGACTATAAAGTCACTATAATAAATACGATAAGATCTAGTTTAAGTTATCGTCAGCTCGACGAATTAAGGGTTTCCAGAAATCTCACTGAATTGAATAAGATTAGTATATAAGATAGTCTGGTGTTCAATGCCAAAACTGCAGTATCGACTAATATTTGAGTTATTTATATTCTGTTGGCAGTTAGCACTAAGTACTTATAAAACAAGTAAACTGCCTGCCTACGAAGCAAGAGGTCTTGGGTTCGAATCGTAAGGGCATTTATTTGTTTGATGAGCACGAATATTTGTTCCTGAGTCATGGATGTTTTCTATGTAGAACTTAAAGTATTTATTTATCGATATAAGTTTGTTCATCTTCGTACCCATAGTACTAGCTTTGCTTAGTTAGGGACTAGGTCGATTTGTGTAAGATTGTCCGCAAAAAAAAGAAAAGACGAAAGATTTTTCAAAAATACCCAACGTCCGTTTTCAAATATTATAGCCTACTGACTATGACACTCACTAGATTATGAGGAATCCAACGACACCTAAATATTATTGTGTCAAAATCCACCAAGCTCGAAAAACATTACCCTCCTTCTGAGGCAGTCGGGTAGTTACAAAAGGTCGGCTGACATACGACGTCCATTTGATCTACGATATTGCTTTTGTTTCAGGCTGTATCATACTGATTTTGAAAGACAGACGGAAAAGTGACATCTCTATGACTTGGAATTAGGCGTATTGAGCGACAACGCTGTAACTTGTAGCATTAAGTGCGAGATTTTCGAGTAGTATTACTATTATAATAATAATAAACCAGCCTATAAAAATACATTTCACTGCTGGGCACAGGCCTACTCTAATCTTCGTTCCCTCTCACCCATTAGATACTAATGGGTGAGGTGAGAGAGACGGGCAGCCTTGAGGGCTTCACATACGCCTTTTGAACTTCTTCGCAGATGTATGCAGGTACCTCAGAATAAATAAATAAATACTAGGGGGACAATCTTACACAAATCGAACTAACCCCATAGTAAGCTCAATAAGGCTTGTGTTATGAGTACTAGGCGACGATATATTTAATACATAGAAAACACCCAAGACTCAGAAACAAATATTCATGCTCATCACACAAATATTTGCCCTTACCGGGATTCGAACCCAGAACCTTCAGCTTCGTAGGCAGCGTCACTTACCAATAGGCTAACCGGTCGTCAACAATAACAAGATAAGTATAATCAAAAACAAAATATAAGTGTTTATCTTCACACAGGAGCAATCACGTAACGTTCCGAACGCGCGTCGGTACAATTTAACTGTCAATTTTCCATATAAACAGTGACATTTAGACCTACCCGACGTTCATATAATGCATCGACCTGCAGTCCTTTTTACCCCCGCTTTGATCAAAATCAATACAGTATTTTTCCCTGCTTGCTAGTTACAGTTCGATGGACAACCCTGTAACGGTATTATATTATGTGACTTCAGCTACAAATCCGGCTACCGTCGTTACTAATAAACAGTAGTTTCTTACGATTATTGCTCCGAATAGCCAGCGATATCAATATCTTTCCGCCATTTCTTTATTTTTACGAACGCATTAGGTAGGCGATAACGAATAGGTACCTACTAAACAAATGAGAATTCTGGGAAAACCTTGAAAATTCTTCTGTGAAATTTATTTCATGGCTTTACTTTGTTTAGTATATAAACATGTCATCATCATCATCATATCAGCCAAAAGAGGTCCTCTGCTGGACAAATGCCTCCCCCAAAGAGTGCCAAAGTGGTCGGTCCTGCGCCAGCCGCATCCAGCGGACTCCCGCGACCTTTACCAAGTCATTAGTCCACCTTGTGGGGGGGGTCTACCTACGCTGCGCCTGCCGGCACGTGATCGACACTTGAGAACCTTCCCGCCCCAACGGCCATCGGTTCTGCGTGCAAACGTGTAATAGTAATAAATGATTAATAGGTTTTCATAATATACACGGTGATAAAGTCCCTATAATTTATCAAGCAGCATTGTTAAACCTTTGATGGATTTGTTTATGCCTTGCTATAAACTAAGTAATTCTAGAACGAGCATTGTATCTACTACACTGCATTCCACAATAACTTTAATAGATAAGATTAGGTATCATTTATCTATTAGGAACATAAAATTAATCTAAGGGTACTTAACGGACTAGTTCCTTGGAAAATAGGTAGGTCACAGCTGCTGGCATATAGGTGTCATTTGATGTGTAGGTTGATTTGTGTAAGATTGTCCGCAAATATTTATATTTATTATTATATTTATTTATTTGCGGACAATCTTACACAAATCAACCTAGTCCCAAACTAAGCAAAGCTTGTATGATCTGAAATAACTCAGATAACATTAACTCTGGTCAACGGTAAGCAACGTACATATAAGTCATAGTGGAGAACGACAAAAGTACCTAGATTCTTTAATCCTTGTCTTCACGTTGTATTTTCTAAGATACATATTTTAGATGCTCTATTGTTGTATTATTTTTACAGCTCATTTTGCTAACCATTTCTATCAAGTTTTGGCCTGTTGCAAAATTTGAGAATATTCTTCCATATTCTTAAAGATTAACGTAGGAATAATTGCGTAACTTTTCAAACAAGCTTTACGACAACTCAAACTGTAATTTTCCTACATAAACATGACATTTTAGATCTACTTAACGTACGAGACGTTCGCAATATACCGGCGGGACAGACAACTTATAATTTTAACCTAATTCCGTACTTTTTGTATTATTTTAAGGAAGTTAACTCTCCTATTATTATAACATAACAACATTATAGTCAGTAATAACATTACATAAATGGTTCAAGTACACCTGATAGTAAAGCCACATAGAGACGTAATTGTGTTCAATAATACGGTTTTCAATGGAAGTGATATTGTTTATTTCCAATAATCATGTTAATAGGCTGCGTGGGTGCTAACTTTTAATACGGCGCTTTTTAAGGCCATTGTCAGACGTCGAAATTGGGTCATGCTGTTCAATGGGCATCTTAATAATGTTAGACTGCATTGTTTTGAGTTCCGTAAGCTTTTAGCCTTTTGGGGCTCCATAGTCGAACTGAATAATTCTGTAGTTAAATATGTGTGTGTGTTTCATTTCCTTGCCCTTATCCCATTTGGGTCGGCGCAGCATGTCTTTTTCTTTCATACTTCTCCGTCAGCCGTCATCTCATCACTCACTTAATTTCTCTCACACAGTCCATCCACCTTTTCCTTGGCCTACCTCGTCTCTTACATCCATCCACATTCATACTTAATACTCTTTTGGTCACATGACTTTCATCCCTCAGCATTATGTGCCCATATCAATTGCATCAACGTAGTACCTTCAAAAAGCAACTCTAATACCATCCAAGGTAGAATTCCAATTCCAATGGCAGTTTAATAAAAACTGGTAATAATTAGTGTACGGACTGAGTGCACAAACCGCTATGAGCGGAGCGTGCAGTTACCATATAAAACATATGCAATTTATATGGAGGCTCCACGCCCCGCTGGTAGCGGAGCGTGCATTTGCTTGGGAATAAATATATACATACACCTAATGCGTTAAATGCGAAGAGAGAAAATAATCGCTTGTCTGTCTCATGAGAGTTAAGAACCAAATGTCCAAAACTATTGTAGGTACCTAATGTACATGGGTCATTGTCAGTCACAAAAACAAAAATCATCTTTCCGGTGGTCAATAGTTAAGGGCTTACGTTTACATATAATATGTTTTTATCACATAGAATTATAGAAGGGGCAACGCCGTGTAGTACAGCCAAAAATTTGGCTTTATAGCCCTTAACTTTGGCAATGTCCACCAAAGAGACGCGAACCTATGTCTTTATTATTTTAGTTTCTGTTGCTATATTACTCTTAATCAATATATATTTTGTATTAATACAATAAAAGTCATAATAATGGATAAGTTTACAAGTCAATAAAACTTAGTCAAATAACCCGCCCCGTGTCATTCCGGGTGCAAAGGTGCCCATCACACTCGCCGCATTGCTGCTATTTAAGCTGCGTATTAGGGTGAATACCCACCAAATATGTGGGAAGCCGTGTTTTCATATCCCTAGCTCCTAGCTGTCAACCGTTCGAGGTCCTCCCACCTACCTCCGGTGGATACCCCTGGCTGTTTTGTATGTAAAGGTCGTTGATTTCAGAATTTTGGGATTATCTAGTAAAAAGTCACTAATCATTAAGAAGTGCGGCCTGGACAATTTTGTTATCTACTATGTGGCCCTTGCACAGAATAAGTGCCCTTGCTAAAAGGTTGCAGACCGCTAGTCTACAGTTTTTGCCTTCAAGAAATCGAAACATGCTACACAGATTACAGATGCGTGCTAAAAGCATTTCATTATAGAATTAAAAGTATACTTAGACGTATTTATTCTCTCATCTCGACACAATGACATATGGGTGCGGCGCGGCGGCCTTGCCGCGTCGTGATTAATAAACTACTTCCCAATAGATTCTATATGTCACGACTATTTTTTTATTTTTCTGTAATAATTAATGATTATTAATAATGCGTTTAAAATATGTAGCGTTGAGTTGCTCACCTTTATCGACGGTGGGAACAAAGTGACAAAACTTTTATCATAATTAATCGTTAGACATCATGCATAGAATGGTAGGCCTTAGGATGGATATCCACCATCGATGTGCGAATCTGTGTTTTCATATATTTGACACGTCTAACTGATAAACATGCGAAGTAAATAAAAATGCCTTAGAAAACTAATCTTAAGAAAAGTTCGTAATTAACACTTTTCTTTTTTATTTATGAATAGGTACTGAAGCGAAAATTGCAAGCTGAGCAATTCATATTAAATAGGTTAAACACCAAGGTTCTCCATTAAAACTAGACGAGCTGGATATTAGAATACAACGCAGGTTTAGAAACTAATTCGGCACAACTTTTATCTTCATTAACCATACGAGTAATTTAAACTCTCCTCTCTGTTAAACCGAAAAAGTAAAAGTACAAAGTATGTGCACGAGGTCCTAATGAATACTATTAAAATCATTTATTTCCTCTGCAACCCATCAATAACTCATTAAACTAAAACCTGTACCAATGATTCAACATCAGCATTATCGTTTTGCGATAATCGTCGATTGTTGCTCAAATCGTAAATTGCAAATACGTGAAGTGTCGTCGTGACGACCTCCACGTTATTGGTGCACAGAAAATATGCAATTACGCAATTAAGTGAGTTATAAATTAAGTTTACATAGTCCAGTGTCAGTGCGCAGCTTGTGGGCGTGGGCTCGTGGAAATGGAGCTGTGATTGGTGGAGCTAGGCGGTAGTTGCATTTTCTCTTCGCACGTGGTATGATTGCTAAATTGCTGAAGGCGCATCTGTATGAAATAGCTAACCTTTGTGGTACTAGGCGCGACGTATGGGCGCTTTAAAATACGAGTTGCATTCATAATTTATTGATTAGGATTGTTTTTACGAAATAATTCGTAAACGAGTTGCCTCCCTAAAGCACAGATGGAATGGACAGGTGTGGAATATCACCAGATGCCTCCTGAAAGCCATTGTAGAGAAATCATCATCATCATCATCATATCAGCCGAAAGATGTCCACTGCTGGACATAGGCCTCCCCCAGTAGAGAAATGGGAAAACCCTATTCTGATCGTTTTGGGTAAAAATGCACTCGCGGCGTCCGCAGATATTATTGCAATTATTTGATGTTTATTGAATGTATTATCATGCATTTTATTGTCGTCTATCTAATATATTTGGAACTGTGCAGCTACTAACAAAGATATGGATTTTAATCTGAAATACTTAGGTACTTCAATATAATTCCTTCATTCATAGTAATGTAACTTGGAAACTTCACTTTTATTGATGAGCACGAATATTTGTTCCTGAGTCATGGATGTTTTCTATGAATTTAAGTATTTATTTCTCTATTTAAGTATCTATATCGTCGCCTAGTACCCATAATACAAGCTTTGCTTAGTTTGGGACTAGGTTGATTTGTGTAAGATTGTCCGCAAATATTTATAAATATTTATTTATTTATTGTCTCTTTTTCTTTTCAAATCTTCTTTGTTCTATAAAAAATCGTCCTTAAAATCCGTTCCCGTAAAAATAACCCATTGCAGAGACACGACACCAATAAAGCATTAACAAAATGGCTTCTCACATATCAGAGCATAATAATAAAAGCTATGTCGCTTTGATCACAAATTCTGCTTCCAATTCTAAAATATACCGTCCTACACACATTTATCTTTAACAGTTTTTCATCATCTATTTAGCATTAGTCATTTTTGATAAAACTACATGACATGAGCCCGCGTGGCGTGGAAAAATCACATGTCGTGATAAATCCAGGGTCATGCTTTGTGTTTCTTTAAAGAGTCGACTGAAAACAAATGACGAAACAAGAAACGGAGTTTTAAACAGTTGACAATGCAGAGGGAGTTTTAATATTTTTGTATGATTTAAGTAGTGGATGTTTTGTACTATCCTACTACGGACGTAGGTCGAAATTTATCGAATATTTATTTGACATCTACGTTTCTATTCCTAGTACGAATGCATTGTTTCGTCGAATTTTCATTTTGTCGTTTTTTATTCAGTAACCGTTAACTTTTTAAGTAAGTACGTAAACCTACTTTGGTCATTTAGAATGTAGTATAAAAGGAGAACTATTTGAAATTAAGTAGATTTAATCGAGTATACAGCAAGATAGAATACTAATATATTCACTGCCACAAGTAAAAACAATGATTTCGGAGAAAAACCTACTTGATCAAAGTCGCCCCCCGAATCTAAGTACCTAACCCACCGTATACCTAAAATGTAATTGTGTAAAATCCATTAGGTTAGATTATGATTGTATTGTAACAATCCTAGTTGACTGTTTCTGAAAAAAAAATGTTTTCGATGAAATGAAAATTCGGCGAAACATTAATTTGATGAAACGTTTGTCGGTAAAACAAGGGTAAACCGTCAAACACACTTAAAAGTACCAACTTATAAAAATCTACAGGCGTAATATATTTTATCTGGATGTTTATCTTCTACGTCCAAAACAGCCAACGAACAAACAACATTGTCTTTCATGAAAGTATACCTACCCATATTTCGATCCTTACCGCCCGCGGCGCGATCGTCGAGAAAGGCTTTTATGAGAGCGTAGGCAGTAGGTACCAAGTGTTAATACTTGTTATTTTTCAATATAGGTTTGTAGTAGCAGGAAGAGCGAAACGGGGTGTTTATTATACCTCATTAAACTGAAAGAGTTTTTCAGTTTGTTTGAACATTATTACTTTTCATATTCCTCATATTCTATGTAATGTACGGCCTAATAATCTGTGTCCACTTGTCTTTCCCTCTCTCTCTTTATGTATGGGTTAAAAAGAGACAGCGATATATTAGTCGCCGATTTGGCTGTACATTATAGGGATCATGTAAATTCTAAGTTATCAACCAAATCATACTCCTAACCTACTACCTGCTAAAATCGAGAAATTATACATGAGAAAATGGGAAGAGTCTTTATAAACGAAAAAATGAAGGGGCTTTATTCCACTAGTTGGTATTGAATAGGAATTAAATAGTTTAGTACCTGTTGGTAACTCGTCGTTAAAACGTGTCAAGCATTCCCGGGAACGGCACGTTTCTAGACTTAGCGTGTGTGGAAAGCACGACGGACGCACGACGAATACAATAAAATTGTAGATCCCCAGGTGTTCAAATTCCGATTTGCAATCCGCACAATTGTGTAAACAACACGAGACTCGAATGCTGTTGCTAACTGCACTTAAGAGCGACACACGGCGACTTTTTGCGACCCAGCTCGCGCGCCGTCTTGTGATAACACTGATAACCGTGCAGGATATTTTAAGTTGGCCATACACGTTACGGTCTGCCAGAGAGGTTACCCGCGCAGGCTCGCCTGATGCGCAGGTCAACTGAAAGTTGGCATTGGTAGCGTGTATGGGGACGCACAGGTTCACCGTACAGTGACACTGGAAATAATCGATTATCGATAATGCTCCGGTCGCCTGCACAGGTCTGTTCCAATACACGCTCCGGTCGACCTGGGCTGTTATTCTTTACGCGCACATGCGTCTCACCCACAGATGTATGAATATAATGAGATCGGACATGGCGGCCGATTTGTATAGAGTGAGCCTGTCGCAAGTACATTAACCCACACAACGCCCAAGTAATTGACAAGACAAAGCACGCACACATCTAAAACACACACTCTTGTATACCTACACGCTTATTTGACAATAAACGCGCATCATATCAGGCATTTTGGGAAAAAACGTAATATTCTCTGCATACAGCACGCGTGCACAGTATGGCAGTGTATGCCCATTGAGCATACAGCTGCGACACGGCCGCCGGCGGCTTGTCCTCTCTCTAGTATTCTATGCTCTGAGGTCTCACCCCATTCCATCCCTCACGCCGAACAAAACTAGACCTCATACCACAGAATAAGTAATATACCTACGGTTAGTAACTACGAATCGCGGCGTCAATATATATTTGTGGGTGAGCGTTGAGGTGAGCCTAAAGCAAATTACAGAATAGAGGGGCAGTGCAGGTCGACCTCTCCGGCAGCCCGTTACGTGTATGGCCAACTATAGGAAGTTTTGCGAAACAGTCGCGTCTTCGGGACACGCGGATTTGTATCGCTGTAAAAAGTAGCCGTGTGTAGTGTAACCCACGCACCCAAGTGTTTCTTGATAAAAACAACTCCATGTATAGAAAGACGTAGGTTTAGTACTGTTAGGTTAAGTACCAAGATACTTACCTAAAACAATTACCGTAGCCGGAGAATATAGGAAACTCTAAATAAGTAGGTTGTTTTGGTCTGTGAGTGGCAATCGTCGCTTTCTATATTTAAGTATAAAAGATGGTTGCTTTATGCAATATCTTTCAATTTATTGATTATAAACTGATCTTGTCGAGATTAGACTAGGGACAAAGGCTATTGAAGTATACTTGAGAACTTGAGATTATTTGTGTTGGCCGAATTGTACCAAAGTAGTTAATTCAAAAAGGAACTCTATCGTTCATGATAGAAGATTTCAATTCCGATGACAGTTTTATAAAAAGTCAGCTACATTAAATATTCACAACCATTAGTTACGCAACTGGTAAATAATTGTGATTATTTAAATTTAACGATAGATATTTAAAATAGGAGGCCACTACCCAACATCATAATAGTTTTTACGTTGCTGGATTTGTCAATCTGTGCGTCCAAAGTTAAAATGGCCGTTTTTATTTTGAGTTCCTATCGTAAAATTTAAATAATCGCAATTATTTACCAGTGGCGTTAGTGAGCACGTTAACGGGCTCTTAATGCATGCAGAAAATGCTTATCTACAGGGCCTGTAATAGGAGCAAATATTCAAAAGGACGCTTCCTTAGAGCATTTGCAGTAACCCGTTCATTTTGTCCCATTCATTTTCATTTTTTTTTGATTCGGAGTAATTTTGATTTAAAGTTATGACCTCCATGTAATGTATCTTATGGCATCACAACATAATAGCACAGCAGTCACTGCAGATTTAGAGGTAACATCATGTCATGAGTCAGAATAGTTTTTGCATTTTTGTTTTCAAAAGATATTTTTGTGATTTCTTAATTTTTATTTAATTTTTTAGTTTTTTTAAATAAAAAGTTACTGATAGCACGCCAGAAAAGTAAAACAATACAAGTAAACATATTTTGAAGAAAAAAATTCAAAAAAAAATCTTTTTTTTTTCAAATAAAACCACGTGGAATTAATTTTTCACAAGCTTATTAATCTACGGTTTAATTTTTTGCTTCTATTACAGGCCACATCCTGTATGTCAATAAAACAAACACAGACTGACTCTTTGTTATTTTTTACATGATTTTGGATAGATACAATTTTGGAGGAGGAGACAGTCGAGTCGAGGGTCAGACCTCGAAAGTATAGGGTTTACCCGACTGCTTCAGAAGGAGGGTTATATTTTTACCCGACTGCGTCAGAAGGAGGGTTCTGTTTTCCGAGCGTATGTAGTATATAGGTATGTGGACAAGAAAATTATATTTCACGGCCTATAGGCTGTGAAATATAATTTGTTTGGCCTATAGGCCAAACGGCATTACGGATTTCGACATATGAGGTATCGTTGGATTCCTTCTCTGTTCTCGGTATTTATTATATCTTACACACTCGCAATGTGACTAAGAATAAATAAACAATGTTTATCCCTTTGCACAACACAGATACCTGCAGCAAATATTTGAGTAGACAATAAGACAATCATCTTATACAAAGGGATTCAATAGATAATCACATTTCAAAACAAATGCTCGGCCCAATGCACCGATGTTTTTAAACATGTGTAAACAATTGGTGAGCCTAATTTGATCACAGGTTTTGGAGAGTTGGACACGTCGCGTTTGATAGAAAGAGGATTTTTTTAAAACAAGCTGTCAATTATAAGGAACCATCACGTCTCTATGCAATTCGTGTCACCAACTTGCTTTTTAGGGTTCCGTACTCAAAGAGTAAAACGGGACCCTATTTTTCTGATACCGTGATAGTTCCAGCTGAAATTTTCACAGATGATATAATGCCGCTATAACAACAATACTAAAAACACAGAATAAAATAGTTTTTTATAGATAATGGTACGGAACCCTTCGTGCGCGAGTCCAACTCGCACTTGGGCGGTTTTTTTTAATTTGCCACTGTTCACCCGACTGCGACAGAAGGAGGCGACGTGTGATTGGTTGATTAAAACTTTATTAATTCCCACAACATACCTACATATTAATAAAATACAAAATTTTAACAGTAAAATAAAAAAAAAACAATATCTAAAGAAATGGAACAATTTGCGATGGCAGAATGCCTCCTAGGCTAAAGGGCAAAATCTATAAAACCATTGTAAGACCTGTCGTCATTTATGGATCGGAATGTTGGGCGGAAGGTGACGGATGAAAAGAGATTGCATCTTACGAAGATGAAAATGTTAAGATGGATGTGTGGTGTGACGAGGATGGACCGAATAAGAAATGTGTATGTAAGAGGAAGCCTGAAAGTAGCTATCGCGGATAAATTGAGAGCCAATCGCCTTGCGTGGTATGGGCACGTTATGTGATCAAAAGAGTATAAGTTATGAATGTGGATGGATGTAAGAGACGAGGTAGGCCAAGGAAAATATGGATGGACTGCGTAAGAGAGAGACGATATGAAGAGAAACGAAGTGAGTGATGAGATGACGGCTGACAGAGAAGTATGGAAGAAAAGACAAGCTGCGCCGACCCCAAGTAAATGGGACAAGAGGGCAAGGAAATGATGATCTAAAGAAAGCATGCAAAAGGTACATTGAGATAAGAAGTCATGTGTCGTGACAGAAATGGCGCTGGCTCAGCATTATGATAAGGCAAGCCACATCGCTGGTATTCTACCAAGAGTCAACCTTAAATTACAAAATTAAAACAATCTAACAAAACCGTGCAACGCTCATCAAATTAAAAGAAGAAAAATATGTAAGTTTGTGTGCATATGTGTAAATTTTTTTTTTTTTTTAAATTTAAACTGTTTATTTCTTAAAAATATACTTAAATTTACATCAATTATAGCTTTAATCTTTTAATTTTAAGATTTTTATAGCTATAACGCCCCCATTTACAAATAATATTAAACTATTACATAATATGTTTTATTTATACATACTTATCTATTTATTTTATCTTGCTTTTATATATTTTAATATATTTTCAGTGCTTACAGTATTTACATTTTTTGTGAGTGCTTTCTTAACTATATTTTTGGCTCTAGTAGGATTTTCTAGTATACTTTCTATGACATGTCTAGGGAAGCCATTTAGTATATAAGGTAAGTAGATATCGTATATCAGTTTGCCATATTCATTCGTTTTTATTGGTATCTTAAAGTATGGCTTATTAGGTAGGCTCCGGAGGTTGGAAGGTCTCTTATATCTATCCAGCTTCCCTATTGTGTGTTGATATTCTAATATTACGGCCAATTTTACCTGTTGTGTGTGTTTGTTAGTGTGTGTCTGTGTGTTTTGTGTGTGTGTACAGAGAGTGAATCATAGTAATATAAGTAAATTATAAGGGCATTTAATTTGGCTGGGTTAAAAACATGATTATTGATATATTAATGTGAGACATCGTTAGATCACATCTCTGGTGGGTACCTTTATTCAGATAAGCCGAGATGCATGTCCGCTGTGCCGTAAAACTCTACCTTTACTTCAAAAAAACATAACCTATTTGGGAAATTGTCTAACTAGGCCCAAATAGAGATCAATTTAAACAAAAAAATATGCACAAAATGGCTGTTGACGTATGAGTTGGTGATAATTGATAAATAAACAGACATGATAACCTTAATATTGACGATACTACTAGTATGATAAACAAAACATTACTAGATGCAGAAAAAGGAAAGGTCATGAACTTGCTGTTAATTGTTTAGAATACCTGTATGCAGTGCTAGACCGGCAGATTCCTAGGCGTGTTCACATGAATCACTCATATTGTTATGACTTGGAATCCGATACTAATAGTATTCTATCCAGTATAATGTACATAGTACGTTTAAAAACTAACCTAATTACTGTGATACTAAGTTGAAAGTAATTTAAAATGTCAGGACTGCATTGTTGATTAGCAGTGCTAATGTCACACGATAGTCCGAACGGGCATTCCCCTTTCTTCTTTAAAAGGCTTGCAATTTTTGTACACTTGGTGAAATTATGTGAACACTTTTGCACCTTATCTCATTGTAATAGGGCGATAAATGTATACATATATTCGACTTCGACTGTAGATTATATCAACAATAATTACCTACTTAATAGGTATATAATATAACTAATATTAAGGTTGTGGCAAGTAGTTAATTATCATGGTTTTAGCAATTGACATTACTTCTATTTACATATGTGGTTTAAGATTTATTTTCTCGTCAATAGTATGTATTAGTAGGTATAATTTACTTTAAAAACAAAGTTTTAACCGACTTCTAATCAATAGCCAAATTGCTTCAAATTTGCCTATAAAATTTGAAGAGTTCCCACGATTTCTCTAGGATCCCATCATCAGAACTGGATTTTGGTGACAACGGGACCAATCTGGAAGTATATGCTTTCAAAAAAGAAAAAAAAATCATATCGGTTCATAAATTACCGAGTTATCGCGTAAGAAACAGACAAAAAATACTATTGAATTGAGAACCTCCTCCTTTTGTGAAGTCGGTTAGTAATTGGAAGTTAAAGTGAGACTGGGCTGGTCTGGTCACGAATACCGCATGCCGAATGAGCTTTGGGCATTGCACAACTCAAAACGGAGACGCGGTAGACCTCGTCGGCGGTGGCAGGATAACTTGGACTCCTTTTTATAAGACTGGCCACTTGCCACTTGTTCAAGATCGCGAAGAATGGAAAAAGACCAGCAGTCTTTGCTCAGCAGTCGGATATAATCACAGATGTATGAATATAAGGAGATCGGATATGGCGGCCGATTTGTATAGAGTGAGCCTGTCGCAAGTACATTAACCCACACAACGCCCAAGTAATTGACAAGACAAAGCACGCACACATCTAAAACACACACTCTTGTATACCTACTCGCTTATTTGACAATAAACGCGCATCATATCAGGCATTTTGGGAAAAAACATAATATTCTCTGCGATCAGCACGCGTGCACAGTATGGCAGTGTATGCCCATTGAGCATACAGCTGCGACACGGCCGCCGGCGGCTTGTCCTCTCTCTAGTATTCTATGCTCTGAGGATATAATAAATAAATACTAGTTGACAATCTTACACAAATAGAACTAGCCCCATAGCAAGTTCAATAAGACTTGTGTTATGGGTACTAGACGCCGATACATATATAATAGATATAAATATACAGAAAACATCCAAGGCTCAGAAACAAATATTTATGCTTATCGCACAAATATTTGCCCTTACCGGGATTCGAACCCAGGACCTCCAGCTTCGTAGGCAGCGTCACTACCCACTGGGCTAACAATAATAATAGTATAAATGCCTAATGCCAATATGGTCTAATGTCCCCTCTGGTTTGGAAGAAAAGCGTCAGTCGTCTCCATAAGTAGTACCTATCCAGTTCTCGAGATTAGGTAGCAAGTGAACCCCGTGCTCCGTAACGTCTAGTACCCCTAACATGGGAATCGCGTTTACATTACTCTCTAGCGACTACGTACCTAAAAAAATTGTATAAAAAATCTTTACACCGCCCCTAGCAGTCACTTATAGAACTAAAAATCGAATTTGTACCACGAGTCACACGTTTACTATATTCGCTGATCTTTGATTGTTTTATGATATCACTAAGATGAGGAGGATTGATCTCTGTTTTTATTTTATTTACGTGTTTTTATCTATTGTTGTACCATGTTTCTAGCAAATAAATTTCTTTCTTTCTTTCTTTCGAATGTCTGGGAGACCCTATTCTTTTCTAAAGTGGTGTTTAAACGTTTTTTAAATAAACTCCTATAAATTATTCAATGAATAATGGGGTCATGCACGATTAAAAATGACAAATTTAATCACGTCTCTTACAAATTACGAAATTTTCAAATTCAATTTTGATATAAAAAACACAACATTGAAGCTAATATTTTACACAAATCTGTTTTTTTGCTTTCGTTGGCAACGAGCCCGCGTTTTATTGAGTTGTAGGGAAACCCTGACAATGTTTTACAAAAAGCAGGGCTATAAGTTATTTTTGACCAAGATCGATCAGACAGCGACAGTCAAAACTAACAATAATAAGTCGTATTGTACATCTGGTATTTACTGCTTCATTTGCCGATGAAATAAGATTTTTTATTGGTTTAAACTTTCACGATTTTGTCGCCTGATTTTTACGAAGCGGGAATTCATCGCGCATTTTTTAAATCTATTTAATCTCTTTGTCGTATCGCACATCACCTCACTAGAAATTATATGAAAACATTATTTTTCAAACTGACGACCATATTCAATGTGTAATCATGGTTCGCAATCTTCTAATTTAGTTTTCTACTGCAGCAATATAAATTTATAGTACTGTGATATTGAAATTTTATTTTTTATCGATACACTATTTTGGAAAAAATATACCGCACCTAGTTTTTTACGCTAGCACTTCTCGTGGTAGATGTTTTCTGTCCATTTTCTTCGTAGTTCAAAAAAATTGAAAGAGCCCCGCAACGCGGAGCTCCTATTTCTGGGCGGCTGTGACTACCTGACAAACTTAACCTACCTAGTGTTTCGAGAATTTGCGAGCGCTGGTTATGGAACTTGGTTATGTACGGGGAATAAGATACAAAAACGCCATTACACTCGCACAGAAGCCATCTCTGCTCAAAAATGAAAAATGATCCAAAAGTAATACAAATATTTATCTACTGCGATCGAATGTCGACCCAGTTCCTCTGGCAGCGCGCCCGGCGGTTTTCACGAGTAGACCACTTCTGATAAATCATTATCATCAGTCACATTGACTGTACAAACTTATCTATAGGCACTTCTTGATTGGGTATTAAATTAAAAAGCTATAAAACAAGCATTTGCGCGTTATCGCTTTTATTTGTGGTTAATTTATTCCGGTATAGTGTTACAGTAAATTATAAATACTGATAATTTATTACGAAGATATAATGGATAGGAAAAAAGAGATTTCTGTCACCTAAGACGGCCATTACACTGCCGCCGCAACTCGCTGCGGCGTGCGGAGCGACGGTTCGCAACGTTGTATGCTAGTACCTAAGTTTGTACATAAATACCGCACGGTACTTAACACTGCACCACACCTCTGTCTGGCGAAATTTGTATGCGGCTCTGCACGCCGCCGCAGCGGGCTGCGGCGGCAGTGTGTGATGCGCCTAAAGGTACTAATCCACGCTCTACAGCAGACCGTAAAATGCGAACAGCTTCCTTTGATATCCCGCGCGGAAGCCGGCTGTGGTTAATATCTATAGTCACACGTGGAGTTGTACTTTAAAATTAATATATAAGCTCAAGCAAAGCATAAAGAAATAAAATTTAAAAAAATGTGAAGTTATTACATATGTAAATATCCCGAGCTATAAATAAACGTAAAGGAAAAACCAAAGACTAGAATTCACATAAAACTAATTAAAAACACGGTTCTGTTTAGTGTCAAGAAGATTACATAAACAAAGATTGATGCTCATTTGTAATTACTTTCACCTTTACCTGTGGAATAGTGCCAAATGGTCGGACCACCCAAAACCCAACCCGATGATACCTCGACTTCTAACGTGTGACGATTGAACACTTAGTAGATGATGGATTCCACAAAAATTAAAATAAACTTCTAAAATAAACAAAAGAAATGAAAAAAATTGTATGCCTGCGAACCTTTTTCAAACTACTAACAGGTGTTGCCAACCCGATAAAATTTAATTGATGTTTAAAAACGTAAATCTGATTGCGATGGTTGAATGACATGCAGCAACTTCAGTGATGAAATCAAGGTACTTAATAGTAAATGAACTATTATAAAAAAAAAAAACACATCAACGAATAATTAATGAAAAAACTAAGTGATGCTCTAACAGTTGCTTTATAAAATCATATAATTCACGATCACTTTATCTATTTAAGAAATCACAAGAATATATTGTGAAAAAAGAACATTACGTTCGTTTTTGCAATCGTTAGTGTTCTAAAGATACAACAAATTATGGCATGTACGATTAAATTACAAAATAAGCTTAGCTTTTTTAGAAAACAAAACAATCAGGAGTTGGCCCGGAGCCAAACGGCGCTCTACGGGCGCAACATTTGCAGTCCCGCGACCGTGAACTCTGAAAAATGATAAATGGACTCCCAAGACACTCCATTTCAGATAAAACTCGGTCTTTTATGCTCCTTTATTTCTTTGTGCTCTGTCAATGGAGCTTGATTTCGCGTCGTCTCTTCAATTTACTCGACAGCGGGTAATAAATGGCTGTATCCAGCATTAATCAACTAAATACTAATTCTGGTTATGTATTTATATATAATTGGTTTCTGGAACAACTGGCTATTTTCATCTGATCACACATGTGTCTTGCAAAAGTGAACTGTTTCACACCCGATACCTATTAAATAATAAATAGCTCAAGGCCCGTCTGTTATTTTCGCTTTATAACTTATAATGTTTCCGATGCCATTAATTTCGACATAATTTATTTATTTTCGAATTTGTGTGATTTTCAGCCACTGTTTTATATATGTTTGGGAAGAAAGGACGTTTTGACAGTTGTTGGATTTTTTTTTTGAAAAAGCACATATTATATTTTTAATACGTTTTGTTATGGTACAGCAGATTTTACATAGATGTGCTCGTGTTTAGCATAGGCTATAATTACAGTGCCCACAATTAGTAAGTGAGTTAACGTTTCGGAACATATAATTTGAAGCAATAAAATTTCAAACGCAGTGTCGAGTGATGCCGCACCCGCGCATGCGTTATGTGGTGGCCGATGTCAAATCGGTTCGTAGAAAGACAACTTTAGTGAACATCTGGGTTGCAGAATATTATACTAGTGCATACAGCACTATTAGGTACTAAAAGTTAAATCTCTAGGAGTTGTATTGGTAAAATTTTCTTATCGTATGAACATTTGTCTCTATTCGAAACTCTACAACTTGAATAACTACATTTCTCTTGTCACCTGTCCGACGCCATGTGTCATACTCGTGAATGCCAAAAGATAACCATGGATTAAAATTTATAATTCTCAGTCCAGGAAACACCACGAATGTCCAATTTTACCAATGTCTTGTGTACAATAAAGTATTTACATACATACACACACTATAATACGGGGTTTATATTCAATGACGCTCATATACTCGTACATCTTAAGTATAACGAATTCCGTCACGATAGGGATCTCCTAGAAACATCTGTTGAAAAATGTATTCGTTAATATGTGAAACAAGTATAAATCCAGAAATATATTTATTTACCCGTATACCGAAGTTAAAAGTATCTAACTTAATATAAATACTTACGGTAATTACTTATGTAAATTCAAAATAACTACGAAAAGTAAGTAATAAGGCCAACAAATTGCGTGTCTGTCAAAACGAGTTTGGTGAAAATATTACAGCGTCCCTGAGGCATTGATAATGATAATGAATTGGGCTCGTCACACGGACAAAATTAAATTAACTAGCAAATTTATTCGCATCATTTCAGTAAATTTACGTTGCCATTTTTATCCAACGTTCATACTATTAAACGACGGGAATAATGAGATCGAGGAGAATAGAAATTAAAATAAATCACTGTCCTTGACCTAACAATACTACACCTACCTACAATCAAAGACGTATTGTTCACAATTTTTATTTAAAGTTTTATTTTCCGGTCTCATGACCTTTATCCACGATTAACCATAACTTAGGCCAACATACTTGAGATGTACCCACAATCTTCCACAAGGTTCGTATCTAAACACAATTAATCAATATCCGATTGAATTAACATATTTATGGTTATGACACACATCAGAATATATTAAGCCGCGTCTCCACACTATTCTTGAAATAAGGTAGTGATTTTCACCTTTATGTGCTATAAAAAAGTACTCAGCCTCGGTTGGAGTAGCGTTTATTGAAAGTTAATCCCATGATCAATTAAAATGTTGTTATTTTATTCGTCGCGCAATGAAAAGGTGTATTTAAGTAATATCAATATTGAAGTACCTATTTCTTACCTTGTAACAAATAAATTTTTAAAATACCTAATCCAAATGCCGTGTTTATTTAAATTTGCAATTAATCTATGGCTTAAATCCACAATTAAGTACAAACCATTCAATTTCACACCTCAGTTTATCATGCATAACCTATTAGTTCGTGATTAATGTGTGATTCAAAAGCTTATTAACGTCAAGATTATTTCCAGACAGTGCGTGTTAGAAGCAACCTTCACGCAAAACGAGTAGGACAGAAACTAAACGCCCATCAAAATCTAACCGACAGATGACAGTATAAACAATTTTGTAATGTGAATGTAATGTTAGGATTACTTGGACCTGTGGTTGAGCACACCTGTTCACAAGGTGAGTATGGCAATATTTTTTAATAACTAACGTAATTTATGAACCTGTCAGTAGATGAAATCTCCAGGGTGAAGAAGATATAACTATTTAAGGTTGTATTTGAAGCGTGAATTTTATTCTAGATACGAATCTCGATGATGCGCAGTTTGCACTGTTTAATGACTTAAACGTTTTTGTTACATTAGTTCAAGTATCATAAAATCGGTGGTAAAAAAATCCCCTTTCGAAGGACTGATTTAAATACATAGTTTAACATGAGCACACTCATGAACTATATATATTATATAAACACAGCGAATAGGGAACAGCGCCAATAGGGCACAGAAAATATCTCTGATAATAATTTCAGCGAATTATTCGGATTACGATGATTTAATTTCAGTTATACTTAATACTTAGGTCAAGATTTTTTTCCTAAAAATAATACTTAACTTTTAAATTCACCTACAGGATGTATTTAAACGTTATTGCACAACAGAAAAACA
Organism: Epinotia brunnichana; assembly: GCA_963854355.1. Lineage (NCBI taxonomy): Eukaryota > Metazoa > Arthropoda > Insecta > Lepidoptera > Tortricidae > Epinotia > Epinotia brunnichana. The sequence continues at coordinate 20,769,474 of OY977949.1, forward strand.
TATCGTACAAAAGGCGGACTTAATACCATATGGCATTCTCTAAAAGTCAACCTTAAGGCAAAGCAGAAAAGATTATAGGCACCAGCAAAAACTAAAATGAGTAAGATACCGCAACTTACAACACAGAAAACCGAACTTATCGCCTTGTCACTAGCGTGCAAACAAGAGGGTCAATCGATACGCAGTCACATAAAACTTGTCATTGCAACCACATTATAAACAAATTATTGAGCTCATGCACAAGGCGTTACGTTTTGTTTCTTATCACAGTGTTAACTTGGAACGGTGCCACACGGTGCCGACAAATTGTAATAGAGCCGACCGCCGATACGCGCGACATCTCGACCTTTAGGCTCTTACTTATCGCTATCGTTGAGTATATGAAGAAGCTTTAAGTTTGGAGGAAACAGTCATCATCGTCATGTCATACCTGTGTCTGTCCACTGCTGGACATAGGCCTCTCCCATGGCACGTCATTGAGCTCGGCTTTTAGCTGCCCGCTGCCATACGGACAATATGTCATCGCTCGACCTAAGTAGCTACAGTGATACGTTGGCCGACACGCGGTCTCCACTAAAGGACCAGTCTGCCCTGCCCTGCCGCAATGAGCATCGGATCTGCGGCATATCTGACCTGCTTCTGAATCTTAAAAATTCTGTAGTCAGGAAAAATATAATTTTAACTACTCTTGCCGCTTTTGGACATTCAAAAGACTAGGCGAGGGCGACACTAGTAAGTAGCTTTGATAAAGATTGAATAGTTTTAACAGACATAACAATGCAGAGGGCCTACCGCGAAAGGCATTCGAAGTTTCCCCTCTCTGTCATACTTACGAGTTCGTACATAAGTGCGACAGAGAGGGAAAACTTCGAATGCCGTTCGCGGTAGGCCCTCTGTTTTGAGAGAAATTAACTTATAGAATAATAATATAATAGTACCGTTCGTTCACACCAAGTATAAACTTAGTGTCGGAAATTCATAGACACAGCTGGTTTCTCAAAACACATTTGATTATAATAGGCGATAATATACATTTTACTAACAAAGGTATACGTCTAGTACATGCCATGAATAGCAGATGTGTATGAGTTTAGTACAATGGGTTTCATTGTAGCGTCCTTCACTGTCAGCGCTTTAGTTTAGGAAAACCTAATTATGGATGTAGCATATTGTATGTGGTATGGTATGGTGTTTATTCATTTAACGATTCTAACGCGCATTTGGCCGTGACTGTTAATATAGTATGTGTCACCTTACTACTAGACCAAAGACATACCTAAGTATAACAGTATTGACGACCGCTTTAGCCTAGTTGGTAGTGACCCTGCCTACGAAGCAAGAGGTCCTGGGTTCGAATCCCGGTAAGGGCATTTATTTGTGTGATGAGCACGAATATTTGTTCCTGAGTCATGGATGTTTTCTATGTATTTAAGTATTTATTTATCTATATAAGTATCTATATCGTCGTCTAGTACCCATAGTACAAGCTTTGCTTAGTTTGGGACTAGGTTGATTTGTGTAAGATTGTCCGCAAATATTTATTTATTTATTTTTATTTAACAACATAAAATTTTTTGAAATGTCACAATTATTATAATGTTTGTTTTTTTTTAACGTTACGTTGCATTTTCGTTATTTTTTACATTAAGTAGGTGGAATCGGATTTTACATCAATGCTCAAATTCATGTATATTATTCAAACTTTGAACACACATACACGCTTATTGAAAATTTGTGAGAGGACTCTTTAGACGTAGTTATATTAAAATGTTAAGCTATGGAATATTTGAAAGGAATATCAAATCCATAGTTACCTAACTTAGGGCTTGATACTATGTAGTTCAACCTATTTGAATAGTGCCATTAAACCACCAGCAACTTTACGAGTTATCTCCAGCGCTAACAACTTTACGGCGTTACATAAACAAGGCCACGAAGACAAAGTTCTGTTAAAGACATTAAATCATTAATCTCTCCCTGATATCCTTCGCCTCATTAACCACGACGTCGATTGACTTCACTAATACCCAAACTTTAATAATATCACTATATCCTACACCTAGAAGCAAAAATCGACTATGAAACCACTAAATTAGGCTTCAAATTTTCTCATAAATGGTCGCACTTAACCTCTTCTAGTTGAAGCCACTCATATTTACTGTCGCGACGCCGGCGCGTTTGAACTAAGCGAGATAATTACACAATTTATGATCGAATACGTTGTTTTTATCGCAATTAAGAGTGCTATCGACCCACTTGGGTTCTGTTCTGAGTCTGCGCCAATTCTCTACGATATTTGCGCTCGGTCAGAAACAAAATTGAACTGCGAGGCCAATCAATTAACTTACTTCTTTAAGCAGCCTTTTAACTTAGCATGCATTTAACAGTGTTTATTACTTATGCTAGAGCGCAGCGGGACATTCAAATACGGGAATCTGCTCTCAATGAATGTTGATTATCGACATCTAACCTTGTACATTATCCGAGGTTCCAATCGCATATCACCTGCGTTTAGGTGGAGCCTATATAAATAAATGTAAGTACAATATGCTATTCGTCGGCGCATATTGCACCAAATTTGTTGTCTATTGTTAACTGAATGCTCAAGGCATGAACTTCATACGTGTTTGAATAATTCAAACTGAAGAATAAAATAGACCAGAGTTTGAGTAGTTCAAAGAGTTTTGGAGTAGCTATATAGTGAATAGGTACCAATATTATTCACCAGACGATTAAGTACCTACTTATGGATCACAACATTTAAAACCCCTAAAGATGGCCACCGGAACAGAGGCAGACCAAAAAGGAGATGGCGTGGCGGGACGATTAGGACGATTTCTGCTTTAGGTTGGTTGGAGGCGTTGGAACACGCATAATGGGGCCGAGTGGAGAAAAGAGGAGAGGCCTTTCCCAGCAGTGGGACACCTAAATAGGTTATTGAAAACAGATTTATTATGAAAAGTCCCCTTGCACTTGACTTTCTCGCCGTTTTTCTTTTGTTTTATTGATTTAAGCATAGGGACATTGCTATATTTAACTCAATTAGATGTGTTTTAATCAAACTAAGTCTCGTATATGGTTTTCTTAGTAAGCAATAACGAGTATTTGCAGTGTAAGCCAATGTCACACCTGTTACAGGGTTATGTAACGCCTTGATTAAAGTATTCGTTTATCATGTATCGAATCACGATCAGTAATTCTAGCTAATAACCTTTTAACGAGAGCAAACGTTTTACAATCCCAAATAAAACGGCTAAATGGCTTGCAAGGTTGGTGGAACGCGGTACAGTCTATTACATCGGTATCTGGACAGCTGAATATGTCAGCTTGGATACATCGCTGCAACTTGGTTAATGATAATAATGATTAACGAATACAGAAAAATATATTCTGTACAAAACAGCAAAAAAAAACATAAAAAGCAGAGATTTAATTAATTCAAAGAGTATCAGCTATCCTGTTAACATAACCTAAGAAATAATTTATAGATTTGCTCTGAAATGTACACACTGAAATGATAGGTAACAGAGTTGTTTTTTTATCTGCCCAGGCCAATGCTTTAATGGAAACTCCTCAAAAGTTTTTACAAGCTTATATTTATCTTGCAATGTGTGTAAGTATAAAAAAAAAAAACTATGTTTGTTCGGGTGGAATATTGATACTCAATTTTGAAGTAGATATATTATCTTCAACCGATTGAGCTGAAATGTTGGATTTGAGTATATAACAAATATTCGTGATAAATACACAAATAAATGCCCTGACCGGGATTCGAACCCGGGACCTCCTGCTTCGTAGGCAGAGTCACTATCCACTGGGCTACGGAGGCCGTTAAAGTTATATAATATTATGTTATGGTACCATCGAGCTGATCTGATGATGAAGATAGAAGGTGGCCATGGGAATTCAGGATTTAACAGACGTAACCCCGTTGAGTTGGGACTTGGGGCTCGTTAGAATCGTCTCTACAGTAGTTGATGACGGTATACAGAAAAATACAGATGGCAATAAAAGCTTGTAACAAAAAGCGGCCAAGTGCGAGTCGGACTCGCACATGAAGGGTTCCGTGAAATAAATTGCGGTTTACGATTTATGACGTATTAAAAAAAAACTACTTACTAGATCTCGTTCAAACCAATTTTCGGTGGAAGTTTGCATGGTAATGTACATCATATATTTTTTTTAGTTTTATCATTTTCTTATTTTAGAAGTTAAGGGGGGACGGGGGGGGGGGACGGGGGACGACGACACATTTTACCACTTTGGAAGTGTCTCTCGCGCAAACTATTCAGTTTAGAAAAAAAATTATATAAGAAACCTCAATATTATTTTTGTTGACCTATCCATAGATACCCCACCTCACACGTATGGATTTGATGATTTTTTTTTTTTGAGTTTCAGTTCTGAGTATGGGGACCTCTAAAACTTTATGTTTTTTTTAGATTTTTGTGTGAAAATCTTAATGCTGTTCACAGAATACATCTACTTACCAAGTTTCAACGGTATAGCTCTTACAGTTTCGGAAAAAAGTGGCTGTGACATACGGACGGACAGACAGACAGACATGACGAATCTATAAGGGTTCCGCTTTTTGCCATTTGGCTACGGAACCCTAAAAATGAAACTTTTGACGGAAACTTATTTTATTTTTTCACCGAATGCACGTAGTTTTCGTTAAACTACGTCCATATGCATTTTTGTTTCAACAGTGCATAAAGGACATGGGTCCTGTAAATTGACGTATAGGGCCCTTTATAGTTTATAGACCCACGACACGATAACCAAAATCATTTCGCGTTTATGTACCTAATGATTTTTGTCCCTTGTCATGTCTATGCTGATGTTTCATGTAGGTACATCAGACTACAAAAAGATGGATACCTACATCTTTTTATAGTCAACTGTACTCAACAGATGTATTTTGTGAACGACTGTACATCAGAGGCGTCAATAAGAAGCTCGCATTCCGCGCCCGACCCGTGGCCTGATTATGTACCCGGGTCAGTGGCGAAGTGGCGATTCTATTCCGCTCCAATGTTCCCACTTCTTCTCCAGACCTATGAGATGAAAATGTAAATCGAAGTTCGGGGATCTCCGTCTCTATCGCACATTATAATCGAGTGACAGAGATACATACACGAACTTTGAATTTCGATTTTAATGGTAACGCCTAAATATGATTTCGTTTTTATTTCGAGCGGTTACATATGGCGAATTTTTAGAGCGATACAGTATCGATTCAGGTGATAATGGCAGGTAATCTACCTATAGCTAACAGTGTCGCGATACAGCATTTTCGTGAAACACGCGTTTGTATCGCTGCAAAAAGTCACCGCGTGTAACCGCTTGGTTACACATGGTGAATTTTTGGAGTGATACAAACGCGATACAGTATCGATGCAGGTGATAATGGCAGGTGATTTACCTATGGCTAGAAGTGTCGCGATACAGCATTTTCGTGAAACACGCGTTTGTATCGCTGCAAAAAGTCACCGTCTGTAACCGCTCTTCGTCTAATCATTTTCAGCTCTACTCAAATTGAAAACGACCGTTTAAATTTTATTGTATGAGAAGTTTGACAGTCTTCTATGGGATGACAGATGTCGGCGCCATAGTTAACGTTAAGCGGGTCGTTAAATATTGTTTGCAATGAAACCCACCCCTAATGTTTAACGGTAAGAAGTTGTGTTATATCTTCCGGCTCTCAAGATACAGGCTCGGCCTAGTTTGGGATCCACTGCCTCAATGTAATTTTTGTCATGTGTTCACGTCCTCAATAAACTGTTTCATTTTAATTTAATTTAATTTCAAGAATAATTATACACTTCTTAAATTTTCTTACCTTTGGCACTCGGATATCCGAAGCGCTCGTAAAATATCGGCAATATTTATGGTTGAGAATGTTGAGATTATTTAACGACTTTAAAAAAAATTGTCATTGGAATTGAAGATTGACGTAGGACCTTGTCGGTATAGTTGCTTTTTGAATGGACTAAAAGTAGTCCATCAAAGGATGCAATAGGGGTGTAGACTCAAAATTTATTATTACTTCAAAAGAAAGTAGACAAAAAATTATGCCTAATGGCGAAAGTCCCATTCAAATATCTCAAAAAATTACGAAGCTACAACCGTTTTAATGTTGCTTGCTAGAGAGAGAAAACGCTAGGGGATCGTTACATCACGATCCTCTAGCTAGCGTCATAGTAAATGACAATCGTTTCATATGAAGATGCGTTTTGCGGTAAAACATTATTTACATTACACACACACAACACAACATTATTTTATTTACATACCCCCTCTTAAAACTTTGGATACTTATAACTTTGTGATTATTTAACTTCTTGCGTTTTTTTTTCTGCATTTGACTACATTTTTAATACTTTTTCGAGAAAATGCAACATTATTGATTATTGTATTTAGTGTCTACACCCCTATTCGGCCAACTCACTTAATCTCAAGTAAAGAACCCGAGTTCCCGAGTAATCTCGAGTAATAGAGCCGGAGTAAAAGGATTATTAACAATACAGTAATAAGAAACGCAACAGTGAACTCTTCTAATATATCTCCTGGATTAACAGTCGTATGTAGTAAATAGAGAAACAAACAGGTAAAACTAAAATTAGAAACATAATCTTTACCCTTACTGGAATACTATTTATGTTCTGATGGAGGTTTTACCTGTTTTTGCTTCGATTTATTTACCTACCATGGTGGATCTCACAGTCATTGGGAATATTAGAGCTTGTATTCTTGTTCACATTTCCACAGAATTGTTGCTTTACAGCGACCAAATAAAAATGCCCTGTAACTGGTGTCATGATACTTAAATAATAAATACATTTTAGGGGGACAATGTTGCAAAAGTCGGTTTAGTCGCTCGGTAAGCTCAGACAGGCTTGTGTTATGGATACTAGACGACGATACACACTTTTTAGAAAAGATCCAAGACTCATCACACAAATGTTTGCTCTTACCAGTTTTTAAAGCTAGGATCTTTAGCTACTCAGGCAAGATCACTACCAACTTGGCTAAAACTGGAACTGGTCTTCAACGATGAATGATGAATATGATGATGGATGGATTGGATCTTGGATCTTGAAAGGTAAAGCCAAATGTGACAGGGTCTTAAATAACAGTCATATAATAATGCCAAGTCGGTCCTGGCACAATCTGATAAATGCCCTAAAAGTGGGTTGTCTGAAAATAAATGAAATTACACGGCACACTGTCATCCACAGTGAAAATGTAGAGAATTAATGGTCTTCATCCAAACAATACCCTACTTTTAGACAGACTACGGCGTTTCACATAACTATTGAGAGGTAACTTTTGTTCATGGTTTTTTTTTGGAAAGCATTTTGCTTTGTATTAAAGTTGGGCTTGGAATAAATGATCTATAGGTAAGTTCAGCGTGAATAAAATAATTTCCAAATGCGCAAAGTGTACAAACTAAAACCATAGGTAATTTCTTTCCGAATCTTGAACTTATGATAAAACTTAGAAGAACTTCAACTAACCTAATTAGTATAATCCTATTCACATTAACAGACATCCAGTTGCCGAAATTCTGCATTCGAATTACAATCTTAAACTGAAAAACTCACGGGTAAAAATTATAATTGAGTAGGTAAATTCTGAATTGAGTCTTTGTATTATTAAATGGTTTATGTAACCGGGGTTACATCTGGCGGGGTTACGTGTGTTTCCGCCGCAGCGCAGCCAGAAATTGAGGCCTTGAATCGTGACGAGACGATTTTGTTGGTTGTAATTTCAATTCAAGTTCAGCATTGTTATTGTAGTTGTATTGTTTCTGAATGCAATCAGAAAATTACAAGTTTTTGAAATCTGAAATAGTTTTTGTTTGTATTTTCGGAAAGACGGTGTTACTCAAATTGAGCGTTTCTTATCAAAAATCACTATTATGTATTAATTGTAAAATTTACTGGGAGTGTATTATTTCTACTGAGAATCATTAGCCCTTTCGATCCCAATAGGACAAAAGATGTCCCAGAGTTTTTTTCCTAGCGTGTTACCATTGCCCCTTATATGTACCTACTTGGAGGTAACACAATAGGAAAGATCAAAAATGTATGGAAATCTTGGGACCCTTTTTTCTCCTATTGGGATGGAAGGAGATCGTGATTCTGAGTAGAAATAAAATAAAAGTGCAGAAAAACTCTTAAAAAATAAGTCGAAATTATTAAAAAAAATGCTCAATTAACTCAAGCCTGGTGTAGACGTGGTAATTCTTATAGGTAATTTACTAATGCACATATCAATTGAGCCAAAATCACGTGCGTTAATTCCCCGTAGCTATAAAGCACTATACATAGCTGTATCTGACCATATAAACGAAGTAAACGCACGGATAAGGCTGTTTGCTCGGAGAGCCAATATTTGAGATCTCGCAAGCAGGTCAGCCCAACGGACGGCCATTTGCAAGTGCAAATTTTCCGAGATAAAACGTCTCATAAACTCGACGATGTACTGGAAAAACGATAACGCTAGAGGATATTATGGAAATGTAGTTAGTGTACCAGTTTTAAATGGAGGTTTATAGGATAATAAAAGGCATAAGTAGGTGTATTGACTCGTACATTTTGAACACCAAGAATGAATTCCATATTTGTTACGTTTTACCATTTTAGAATGCATACTTAACAGTGGCGGCGTGTGAGAATTGTCACTGGACAACCCGGAGCATACAAAAGGGCTGTTTTTTGATGATTTACGAGTTTGTTAATATATAAGCTGGAGGTCCCGGGTTCGAATCCCGGTCAGGGCATTTATTTGTGTGGTTATCACGAATATTTGTTCCTGAGTTATGGATGTTATATATGTATATAAGTATCTATATGTATTTATCTATTATATATATCATCGCCTAGTACCCACAACACAAGCCTTATTGAGCTTACCGTGGGCCTAGGTTGATTTGTGTAAGATTGTCCCTTAATATTTATTTATTTATTATTTATTTATTTATAACAAGAAATTTTGGGCAAGCCGGTGGAAATCGGCTTGTATGGGCACTGATGCTTACGCCTAATTTCTTGCCTAAGATAAAAGGCGAGAAGTTTTGATCGATTGAATGAAACACATTTAATTTGAGATGCTTATTGCTTTACTGTATGAGTAATTTGTATGTAAAATATAGTAAAACATGATTCATGACGTTAAATAAATAGGTATGCGCTACTAGAAACTGTTTAAAGACATAAATGAATCATGTCGCGAATATGTATTCTCTTTCCTGAAGGAACTTCTGTGCCGTAAAATGTAATTAATGACTATTGCATTTAATGTCATTAGTATATCAATTATATCATTCAATAGGTGCAAACAAACGGACAATGTAAGAAGACTATTTAATAACACATGTGATAGGTGACACTTTCTGCGTAGGTGCTAACTGCTGTCCTTCGGTACCTGTGAAGTGATCGACAGCCACTCGAGAATTACCAAATACACATCAAGACGTAAACAAACAAACTTATAGGATTTAATAACGTGTGTTGTAAGCGTGTATCCGTACGCAGCCGCCGAATTGACCTTCTGTCAAGGGCATTCTACACGAGGCTTCAAATTGAAACACCCAAATGCGTTAATTTATTATTTCTTCAACCGCATGACTTCCGCCCTTTGAGACGTAGGAAGTGATTAAGTGTTAGTTTCGATAAAAAAATAACAAAACTTTGAATAAATGATTCTCATGATTGTACTAACACTTATCCAAAAAGTATGTGTGAAGGTAATACCTACCTTATACGCGTAAATTCAACGCCTAATTTTCTGTAAGACACATCGCGTGTAGGAATTACTTTAAGAAGTTAACTTCTAAGCGGGCACCTACAGAGTATGGTGAAAAATCTTGATTAAATAGACATGATTATTTCCATCTCGATATTTTGGTTTGTTTATGGAACCTCCAAGCTCCTCTCACACATTCGAATCTCCGAACAGTTCCGTGTGCGCTCTATGTATGTGTATGAATGTGTTAAATTAAAACAAACATGTCTAATTAACATCCATTCATTCGTGTGGAGGCCTTGTCGATGTGTGTTGCTTTGCTATCAATATGCACCTTCAAACATAAAATATGTGCAGCTCTACTGAAGAAAATGGACTAAATTTGCATTACAATTTCAATGTTATGCATATAGTCAAATAATTTTCTTAGGTATGAAAGGATATTCTAATATTGAGACGTCTTTGGTTCAAATGATAAAATATTCAGCTAAAGACGAATAAAGTATCTAGTTACTATCATGATCAATTTTCATGGGCAGCGGGTAAGACCGACGAATTTTCTGTTGCGGCTGTAACTTCTAAGACAAAATATTATGTATTCCAGAATATTCTCTTAATCCTGTCTTGATGCTGGCTAGGTTGCACGCACGACCTTTATTGGGACCGAGGACACACACCGTACTGTTAAAACAATTATTTTCGAGCTGTGGGCTATAAAAACAGAGTCGGAGCCGTGTGGGCGCGCGGACCATTCATGAAGTGTCCAACTTCGTAAAATGGAGTCGGTGCATTTGTCACGTTCGCGTTGTAAATAACGAATTTCTCTTCTCTTGAGTTGTGGATATCGTTTAAATAAAAGTTTGGATTTATTTTGCAGACGTATATGAAATTTATGAATTAATTTGGATTATCTCTCGATTGTAGGTTTGGTGATACCAATTTTCAATGTGTTTTTCTACCTTTTAGTTATACACTTTCTGCGATAAGTATAAAATAAGTACTAACTGATTAAAGTCGATAAGTTACAAACTTAATCCAACATTAATCAGTTATTAAAAGAGAGCTAAAGTTGATGAAAAAGTTGCACCGCGCACCGCCATGAAATAAAACAGTTTTCTGTTTTTAAGTATATTCTTTTTGCTGGTCGCAACTTTTGTAGCCATAGGTAGTTTTTGCCAGATTTCATATAAATTAAACGAAAATTTCGCTTTAACTCACTGGTAAAAGGAAAACGCAATTCAGATCAGGTGAAATTGCGCATTACATTCAGGATAATCAATGTTCCGAGGAGAGTTGGGGCAAAATTTTTAACATAACCACCTCTCCATATAGCGCGTGAAGATCTGCGTCATTTTAGATAATGGCTGCTACAAATGGGCATATAACTTTACCAGTTAAAATAACTGTTATTCATTGTTATATACAATGCTGTAGTTTGTGGAGGAAATTAGTTTTTATTTGATAGTTTTCCATATACTGATGAAATATTAGCTATCAATAATTAACCTTTTGGCCAAGCCATTACTCCATCATCTTCACCCAATATCCCGATTTATTTAGATTCCGTCAACCAACAATAGTCCCGTATAAACCCTAACGAAAGCTGTCTCTGTGTGCCTCCCGTGACTGATGCATGATTGTTTAATATGTGTCCTGTGTGTTTGTGCATAAATTTATCTTTCATTCTTTCTTTCTTTCCATGACATGGACAGGGACGGCATCGGCTCGATGTACCCCTTGTATTACATAAAATGGTCGAAAGGGCCTCTACGTGTTGGCTATATGGTAATTATTGGTTCTTCGGTTTCACGCACGCCTCCCAGACACCTCGGACACGCTAATATTTTTTTAAAGATAAAAAATACTTAACTATTATTCCGGAATAATTTGTATCATTAACAATCGAAGCTATGACACGTAATATTTGTAATTTATGAATAAACGACTATGAGTAAGTATATTGCGTCCTTTGGATCTTGTAATGTCTAATTTGTAATGTAAACATGTTTACCTACCTGCAGGCTTTACTTATTTTAATTACCACGTGCTATTTTTCCAAATAAGTATTGTTTTAATAAATTATGCTGCAGTAAAACATACTTGTTTAAATTTAAAATGAACACGAGGCCATTTTCCAAATATAGCTTGGCCCTAGACTTGCCACTTTATTTTTAGTTCCTTTAATTAATCCGTGACAGTACTCATATTGTCCGAAATACTTAATTGAATGAGGCCACAGTAGTTGGGTAAACCCAATCCTGTGCCTCTTTAATTTAGTTACAAAGAATTAATAGACAAGCTTTGTTTTCGCCTCTTCATGTACCCAAGGAACTCATTCTCAATGATGTAGTGTGATTATTATTTCTCTTTCATTTGGTTCACATATGATAGAGTGGGAGGAAAGTGTTTTGGCGATTCCCTTGTGAAATGTTTTATTTGAATATTTTTCTATGCAATATTTTTCATTGATATTGTGTTTATGTGTAAAATAATAAAATTGTTTGTTAGTAGCTGTTCTTATAGTCGTCCCTATTGTTAAATATGTATTAAGTTTTACCTTACCGACTATAGAGAGAATTATATGTCTGTCATTTTGAGGTCTCATTAAACATATGACCATATGAAAATATATAATATTCTTCCAATTATTCAGGGTAGCTCTATCTAAAAACTGAAATTAAAAAAGGAAAGGTAGATGTTCAGTTGTTTCCAAATACAGGTATTTCATTTTAAACCTACTTTGAATATTATCTCAAGGCCAGTGCTTCAGTGTTAATCGTTCTCATGTCTATTTGTTAGTTTCTAGTGTTACCTACTACCTACTCAAATAGTAATCTCGCTTCAACCACAAAGAAAAATTCCCTTGGTTTTTCTATTCATAAAATATTATTTATTTGCTATTGGTCATTGTTCTTTCGGCACGGCGTGCGTGTCGGCTGATCGGTTCCCAGTCGCTATTCAGTTGTTTCAACCTATAGAAATAAATACTGAATTGTTTTTAAATACTTAAAATAAGCAGTAATATGAGCGTCTGAACATTTTATTTGTTAAGGGTTATTTATTACTTGAGAAAGTGCCTTGCTTTGCATCCAATATGTTACGGATTCGTCGAATTTTCTTAGGATCTTCGTGCATGTTTATCAAATGACTTCCTTGAAAATATTATTTCTGGTAACTTTCAATATTCAAGCTTAGGTACATTTAAAGCCTTACTGATAATTTATTCATACTTGGTGATACTATAATTCCGCGTAGTTATTCAATTCAATTCAATCGTTTATTATAATATTTCTAATTGGTAAATCCTGTCACGTATTCGGCTTCATTGACGACTAGACAATAGAATGTCCTTTATTTTGTATTTAATATATGGTCAAGCCGTTCTGTTTTTTCTTGGTAGTTATTTTATTTGTTCTATGAAGTTGAGCGTGTAAACAAACAAATGGGTATGAGATAGAAGAAAGCCCATTTCCCAATAAGTCTCGCATATCTTTAGACAATTTTCATAAGTAATGAAGAGAAAAATGAGCAACAAACACAGGGTTAATATGCAAATGTGATTTATTAATATCCATACAAGTCTCCGGTTATAGTGGATTGAAAGTTGTTATATATCCCTGAAAGTTAAATATGATTTGCCATCAATCAAAGCACACGAATAAAATATTCAAACCTATTGCAGCAAATGATAGGAAAGTAAAGGCTGGTGAAAATTAATGAAACTAGGTACCTACATAAAAAGTTAAATTCATTGCATTTTCGATAAGATTTTTTTTGTATTAAACATGCACATTATGAACTTGATGCCGGCGAAGTCCTGTTCGTAATCGTAACCATGTCTCTTTCTACATTAGTGCACATAAAAACAATACGATAAATGATAACTAGAAACGAAAGAAAGTGGATTAAAATAAGAAATTAAGTAATAAAGATAAGAATGATTAGCCATTGCAGAAAGAAAATGCAAAAGACATGCTAATAGGGAAGCAAAACAAAGCAGTATCAGTGAAAAAGTGGAAAGGAGTTGGAAAGTGTGTATTTATTTACCTCAAACGCCGGCGCGGCGGTTGCTTCGCGGAGTAACAAGTGTCTGATGATCCCAACACTGATGTCTCCGAGTCCCAGAGGCCACATCAACAGCCTGCACAACCGTAGGCTCACAGATATCACCAAGAGAACTCCGACAACATCCACAACCACTCGTCGACCGATCAAAGCATAGCACTCACGAAACTTTTCGACACACAGACTCGATTTGCAAAATTTATTCATCGCATCCGCCCGAAAACACGTATAATTTTTATTAGCCGCACGAAAATTACGCCCGGAGTTTCCGAACAGGGCACATAATGTTTAGTTTACGCCCGTAACGAATTAGCATCGATAAACTGAAAGGAAAACACCATGGAACGCTTTTACAATTCAGCAGGACTGGAAAATGTTTCGCACGGTTCGCACGTGAGTCCGTGCGCGCGCCGGCCGCTGCCTCGCTCGGTAAACAGACCAACGCGCCTCGACAACACACGCACACAGCCACACCCTCATACAGCCGATCAACGCACACATGTGCGAGAGCGAGCCGCGCGCGCGTACTTCGCCAACCACGGAAATAGATATCACGTCATTTTCGACCAATCGGAGCGCGGCTATATCACGTCATGCTCGCGCGCGATTGGCGGAGACGCCGTTTTGTATAGCCTACCACAATACAGGTCCAATTTGCGATTAACCGCAAAGTTTTTGATAAAACTGATATCAAATAAGACGGAATGATAGCTAGGCACTCTTTCAACCACATTAAGACAGCATAAACATTGATCCTTTTGGTTTTTTGTTGCGTAATGAATGAAAATCTGTAAACGACGCTCGTACTGAAACGGATGAGAAAATTTGGCGCGAATTCCAATCAAAATGATCGTTGCGCGGGCGGCCAGATCCGGTCTGCTCGGGTAGGTGCCTAGCTACCTAGTCGCTAATATTTTAACCGGCTTTTTTGCAAAAACTTGTTTTATTACCAACATCTTAAAGTTCATATGACTACTCAAATTCCGACATAATATGTCTAAAGGAAACTTTTAAATGACTTAAAATTAAATAAAAATTAGATTTATAAAAATCGCCCATTCATAATAATTGATTCTTCTTGGTCAAGCACGCCTATTAAATTTAATAAATCTTATAATCAAATTTTATTGATTACCTACTTATACATAATTAATCGCTTGGTTGTGCTTAATGTACCTAATGAAAGAATTTAATTTAAAATCACAAAGAATTTAATTTTAATTACAGATAAAAAAAACATTGAGACGTTTCAATTCAAGCAATGCGTTGAAATCATGATACTTTGCTTGAAAATTGAAATCAGGGGTCGGTCCATACGAATTGAAATGTCATCTTCAATCGGCAGGGTAAAATGTACCGTAAAACTTTGTGATAAAGTTTAGTTTAAAATGTGGAGTAGGGTTATGAATGTGTGTATGTGATATGTAGTTAATAACTTCGTCCACTCGTTCATACCTATTTATTGGCATTGCCGAGTACCGACTATATTTCGTCCGGGTTTTACTACGGAGGGGTAATCACGTAACGTTCCGAACGCGCGTCGGTACAATTTAACTGTCAATTTTCCATATAAAAATTGACATTTAGACCTACCCGTCGTTCGTACAATGCGTTACGTGATCGACCTACGGGACTACATAATTATATTCATGGAGTAAACTTTGTTTGATTTAATTTTACGATGGAAATAATCAAAAGTTCCTAGGTAGTTACTTAACCCTTTTCCAGGCCGGCAATTGAAAAATGTCAATCAAATGTCAGTCTTATTAATTACATTAAGATACACGTTTGACAGTCTGTATGTGGTCGATATAACGCCTCTGCCTGGAAAAGGGTTAAAAATAAATTGTAGTTTCACTTTTAACTATTAGTAATAATTATTGTTTAATTAAACATTTTTTCCCATTGGTTAGCTGAAACCGATTCTATGGTGAGTGTTTTTAGTTACCTACCTACATATTTTTGCCCTTACTCATAAACGTCCATTAAAGTTATTTTATATTTATAAAAAATGCCGTTAAAATTGTTTACTTATTCATTATTTATTTTAATAAATTATTTCATTCGTTTGTCACCATTTAGATAAGGGGACAAAACACATTTTAGTTAACAAAGACTTTTTAACTTTCATGGACAAGGGGCTTTTTGCATATAGGTATTTTGTATTATATAATAATCAAAAATGTATAATTTTTACCCTACAACCCCCTGTAATGAGGGGTGCAAGATTGTACGTAAACTTCAATTTGGATAAGAATTTCAAAAACATACTTTCTGAAATCCTAGCAAGCTGGGCATGCTGGCTAGGACTAGAACATAAACTAAAGACGAATTAAAAGATCTGCAATTTTTAGCCCTCCCTTCCACCCTTTACAGTGGGACACGAAAAAAATTAAAACCCTTAAAACAGGCTAGGAATCACCTTACAAAAAGAAATGAGATATCACTAAAACATTTCACGTAAAGCGATTGCCAAGACTCTCTAGCTCATATAGCTTTGGCGTTTGTGTCGGCACTTATGTTAGTTTTTAAGTTAGGTCCCCACTGAAAATCAGCGCCTCAGCTTGCTGTGCCTTGCTGTGGCTTCATGCTGAGTGGGGATCCTATTTAAGGCGCTGTATGCAGCTGCGCATCGAAAAAGTGCCTTTTCCAAACCGATTATTAGTATACTTGTACTATTGCTAGAGATCCAAATTTTTGATATGTATATCTTCAGTTCATTGGCTATGTTCGTGCTTCGTAAAATCACGATTGCTTACAAAAACCTCGATAGATTTTGCCTTTCAAAACAGTGCTTTTTTACCACCAAACTCGAAATATCTCAAAAGTTATTTGGAACATTACAATTAAATTTGTTGTGTTAGGTAGCTTTTTGGTAGATCTATCTACCGGCTTCTTAGAATTTTAATATGTTTGATAATTCAATACATTTGGTCATTTGTCTGAAAAACCGGGTGTCCGCGTCGTGCATGCGCGGTGGCGAGTACAATTTAGTACGCCCGTGGCCACTGCCGACGACGGACCTGTGAATGTTTACCTGGCACGCAAATACGCCTTTTTGCAGCAATTATTTCGAGTTATCAAGGTAAATAAAAATACTTAAAGGAATAGGAAACGCTAATACATGCTGGAGAACACATTCGAAATGATAGAATAACAAATATAAGGTATGCGATATTTACTACATTAAAGCGTTTCTACATCCGCACCTAAAACGTATTAATAGGTAGCTGGAGCATATTGACAAGATGTCAATAAAAATCTTCAGTTATCCTGAATACGTAGAACTGTTAGGTAGTAAGTAGTCGGGTGTAAATCGGATTCGGACACGAGCACATGGTTGGGGGGGTAATGGTACCAATTATGGACTGTACGAATAATAGATTTATTTATTCATACAGAAATATATCAAAAGCATTTAGGGCTATTGCGCCGGATAGCGACTACCTAGTCTAAAGTCCTAAACGAGTTGGTGAACTGAAGTATATTTACTTGCTGTTTAGTAGATTCTATTAAAAACGAGTGCGGAAAAAGATCCTGCCACTCCACCAGCAGCAGGCCACGGCCCTTCCTCATCTTCGTCAAAGACATACATGCATACATACGCTACGGCACATCTTTTCGTCCAATATTCCGCAGTGTCTCAAGACGAGAGTCTTTGACCAGTGTGTGTTGCCAGTGATGACATATGGAACGGAAACGTGGTCGCTTACTATAGGCCTCATAAGAAGGCTCAAAGTCACTCAAAGGGCGATGGAGAGGGCTATGCTGGGAGTTTATCTGCGCGATCGCATCAGAAATGAGGCTATCCGCAGCAGAACCACGGTAACCGATATAGCCCTCCGAATCGCTAAACTTAAGTATCAGGGCGGGGCACATTGCACGTAGAACCGATGGCCGTTGGGGCGGAAAGGTCCTCGAGTGGCAACCACGTACCGGAAGGCGCGGCGTGGTTAGGCCCCCCACAAGGTGGACTAATGACCTGGTAAAGGTCGCGGGAGTCCGCTGGATGCGGGTGGCGCAGGATTGGCTATTGTGGCACTCTTTGGGGGAGGCCTATATCCAGCAGTGAACGTCTTTCGGCTGATATGATGATTATGATGATACATACGCTCGAAAAACATAAACTTCCTTCTGAGGCAGTCGGGTACAAAGTATAAAGTACTACAGGGTGTTCCCCTATACAGCTGCATAACTTTGCCAGCTGTTTGTGCACATTATACCCATCACAAAACACTAAAGTATGCCGTTTCACATCTCGCACTCACTCTGCCGCCGCTGCTTCTCTAAATAACTACCAAGAAAGCCTCCCCCGCCACGCCCCTTTAAAAATAAGCCCACTAAAGCAAATAAATGTGACGTTATCTACGTGAACATACCTTTTGTCGGTATGGAGTTATTGATATGACTCACTCACTCACTCACTCATCAACGCACAGCCGAAACTACTAAGACTAGAGATTTGAAATTTACACCAGAACTACCTTTTACAACGTAGGCAACGCTAAGAAAGATTTTTGGAAATTCCACCCCTAAAGGGGGTAAATAGGGGTGCAAAGTTTGTATGGGGAACTTTATTTTTAGAGCTAGAGACTTAAATTTTTGCATAAAGATGACTTATTAGAATACAAATTAAGTACTTTCAATTCAATTCAATTTATTTTGTTAAACATAGGTTACAACTTTTACAAGTATTGTTGGTATACAAAATATAAGACCTATGTGCATTACCCACAATGTAGGTTTACAAAATATTTCAGCCAGCTAATATATTTATAAAAATTAAAAAAAAAATGTCAATGCAGTGATTGGTGTTAAATACTTCAAACACATGTCAAAAACTCTCAAAAAATACTATAAGTAAAGAATACTATAACTAAGGAATGTCTGGAATGGAACCATGTTATGTCGTAGGGTCGTTTAAGTAATCTTTAATGGTATAATAACACTTTTCAATCAAATATTGATCTATTGATTGAAATGATTGATCCAATAATGTCATGGAATGATCACATAAATACATTATGCAGTAAGTTAGCAAGAGGGATCTATGCTCTAAGACAGTTAAGACCACTTGTGTCAGAAAGTTGCTTAAAAGAGCTGTATTATACGTACATACACTCTCAACTTTCATACGGGATAATGCTTTGGGGTAACAGTACGGATTATGAGCGCATCCTAAAGATCCAGAAACGTGCAATTAGAGTACTTGCGTATGCAAATGACACGTGTCGCGAACTTTTAAGAAAACTTAGTATCTTAACATCAGTTTCAACTTATATATTGGAAGTTTTGATGTATGTTAAACGTTATCCAAATGAATTTCAAAGGAGAGGTGAAAATAGTTCGAGATCAATGAGAAATGCTCATAACTTAAAAAGAAGCGGGTTGTGTCGGAGATACAACCGTTAATTAAGTTTAAGTGGATACTTCTTTGTTGGCTGTCCCCGTAAAATATATATCTGCATTAATTCACTAAAATCTGTATAAGCACAGATAAATCGGTATATATAGCAACATTGACTGACGGAGCTCGTTTGACTCGCGAGGCATTGAAAATGGCGGTCATGTCAGCATAGTTTTCATGCCCGTCACATAAACGAAATAACATTTTGTGATTAACAACTAATGGCAAATAAAGAAGGATTAAAATATGTAACAAACAATTATTTGAAATCAGATTAGGCTTCTCTACAAAAAGTTATTCCGGAAGTCACGTGATACATTTTGAACTGTACCCCTATACAAGAACGCGAGCAAAGAAGTATCCACTTCAAAACAACCACGCCCAGGCTTAGAATAGGCACAAAACTTCCGAAGTCCTTTAAACCTTAAAACCATAACGAACGACAACTCTTTTCGCTTCCATGCAAAACAACTATTGCTTGAAAAAACACTGTATAGTTTACAAGAATTTCTTTCAAATGACTAAATAACAAGATCTTAAAAGCTTGATGTTAATATTTATTTAATGTTTTCTTTCTCTATTTTATGTAATAGCATTATGCTATGAGTATGAGTGTTATTAAACTATTTACAAATAATAACAATTATGTACACAACTGTACACATCTATTGTATTTTATTGTAACTGACAAGTCATAATTTTAACACATTTTTATCTGTATATTCATTGTACTATGATTTCAATTGTAAAATTATGATAATAAACAAATCTGAATCTGAATCTGAATATGAAGTCAATTGTCTTTTAAATTTATTAATATCCAGTGTTTAATTTGGTCTGGAATTTTATTGAAAATGTTTGGTGCCATTCCCAAGATTCCACCTCTGATTAGCGCTGTGTTGTTGCTACCCTGCAAAGTTTTCAATTTATGTTTGTATTGTTTACGTGTCGGAAATCTGCGGTCTTCTGAAACGTTACTGAACATGCTTGGATTGGTCTTGACAAAAATACCTACTTCTAGGATATACAGTGAAGGCAGTGTTAATATCTTAAGAGATTTAAAAAAATGGTTCACAACTTTCAACGTTTAGGAAAATTCTGCCCCTAAGGGGCTTAACAAGGGGTGCAAATTTTGTATGGAGGGAACTTTTTTTTAGCTAGAGACTTGATATTGTGTAGAAAGATTATTTATTATAATACAAATATACAGGTTAATTACTTTCAGTGGTTTGGAAAATTCCACCCGCTAAGAGGGGGATAAAGAGGTGCAATGTTTGTATGGGGGAAACTTTTTTTTAGGTAGAAACTTAAAACTTTGTAGAAAGATTAAGTACCTACTTATTAAAATACAAAAAAAGTACTACCAGCGTTTCGGAAAATTTCATCCCTTAAGGGGTTAAAAAGCGGTGCAAGGTTCGTATGGGAAACACTTTTTTTAGCTAGAGGCTTGATATTTTGTAGAAAAAATACTAACCTACTAGAATAAAAAAACTTAGTGTTTTATTTTTAATTTTTCCCTGAAAAGCGTTCAAAGTTTGTATGGAGAGCAATAAAATTATAAAGCATGAGATTTGTAACTTCGAACTTAGCCTGTTTAGACTACAAAACTTATTTTAGCGTTTTTGCAAATCATCCCCTAAAGGGGATTATAAGGGTGTTCAAAGTTTGTATGGAGAGCAAGACATTTTTAAAGTAAGGGATTTGTAACTTCGGTTTTAGAATGTTTGCTAAAATACTACAAAACTTATTTCAGCGTTTTTTTAACTCATCACTTAAGAAGGTTAAAAGGGGGTTTGAATTTTGTATAGAGAGCAAGACATTTTTAAAGTAAGAAATTTGTAACTTCGGTTTCAGACTATTTACTATGAGAGTTCATAGAGGGTTCTAAGTTTGTATAGAGAAAAAGACATTTTGAAATAAAGAGAGATTTGTTTCTTCGGTTTTAGACTGTTTACTAAAATACTAGGTACAGTCAGCATCACATAGTTAGTAGCAGCCAAAGTAGCCAAATATATCGTAACACATCCTTACTCCTATAGTAATAAAGACTTGTTGCGATATATTTGGTTACCTAGGCTGCTACTAACTATCTGATGCTGACTGTACAAAACTAATTTAATTTTTTTTTTATTAAACAAACATTTAGACGATAACATGTTATACGTGGACGAAGTCGCAGGCAACAGCTAGTTTATATATATATTTATTTAAGCTTTATTTATTTCATATTGTTTGTGTTAGTACATATTTACTAAATCTAAAAGATTTATGCCATTTTTTCTTTCTTATATGGACCCCATTCGGGTAAAAGCCATATATCGCCAGATATTAGGAGAAAAGATGGGAACTGGAAGCAACAAACTGGTCAGGGTCGAAAGGCAAAAGAAGGAAAGGTAGACGACGAAGACGTTGGACCAATGACATAACTGAGGTCGCCGGACCTAGCTGGATGCAGTTGGTTAAAGACCGAGAAAAATGGCATGAGATCGAGGACGCTTTTACCTTAATTAACATTTGCTTTAAAAAATTCAATATAAATCAAACAAAAAAAGACAATTAAAGCTTAATTTAAATTTATATAATTACTTCCGGTTGGAAAATTTGTTGGATTCTTGTGTAAAGCATCTTAGAATAACGATTAAAAATGAAATACACAAAAAAACGCTATTATAAATTAATGATTTTCGAAACCGTATTTTGCCTGGAGTATAGAGCCAAGTAACAAGTGTAAGTCCAATCTTGTTGGTTGTTGAGAGTATCAAGGTCCATCGCGGTGTGGCCGCTGGTCGAGGTAGCATGGTAGGCAGCACGCGCCGCGCGAGCGCAGTGACATAACACATTTAGGTATTTAAGAGACAAATTGAATTTGTTCTTTTTATATGATGTTTGGTCAAATTACATTTTTTAATAGACATAGTCATGTACTGAAGAACTTGCTGGTCTTACAAAAAACCACCCTGTATAATAAAATGCTCTTCTGACTAACAGTGGTCTAATTATCCAGTTTTTGATCAGTCAGTCATACTTATGTAACAAAGGTAATAATTATGGTAACAATATAATTTGCCAGGAGATAAATAGATGAACATAGCTATTTGTTTATTATTTTTGATGGTTTCTTAAGCGGGCGTTAACCGGCGCTATAACTTTACCTAGAATTAATCGATTTTATTTCGGTTTAAAAAAAACTGTAATATATTAGTACAATCCATAATTGGTGACGTTCACCCTTAGGAAGTGAAGATGTACTATTATTTTATCAGTTCTACGTATTTGGAAAACGGAAGCACCCACCTAGGAACTGGGAAAACGATAGGTGGATTGATGATGAAGAAATCTACAATCAAGTAACACTAACATATCTTTGGAAAGTGAGTGTCCATAATTGATGTCATCATACTACGGTGTACTTAAGAACTGTAACTACCTATTATTCCATATTTTCTATAAAAATAGATATAAATAAATAAACAATAAATATTTGGGGACAATCTTACACAAATCAACCAAGATTTGAAAAATAAAACAATTATTCAAGAAGACCAACATTTGATCGTATGATCCGCAAAAACGAGCCGAATACGGATGCCAACAGAATAAGGCCGTTAGCGGGGAGCGCGGGACGCGCGTCTCCCGCTCCGTCTGCTTCACCTCCGCAAATACCTAAATATCGTCTAATAAGAGCGCCTTAACGTCCTAGTATTTAAGTCTTTTATTTTGCTTGCTCTTTTTATTGTGTAATTTTGTGACGTTAAATAAATGTATTTTCTTTCTCTCTCTTTCTTTCTTTCAGCGTCAAAAAGATATAAGATCGCAATTAGCGCCAAGCTTCCTACTCCACAAGGTCTTACTCCACGCCAAGCTCCACAAATTCTATATCTTGGCTAAGAAGTATAGACCCGCCGCTTATTAGCATCATTAAATTCATACCGTATGCACGCGGAAATGGCTATGCGGCTACCTGGATGTGCCGAAGCTATAATACTCGTATATAGCCAAGATGTAGAATTTGCAGAGCGTGGCTGGTAGAGTAGAGTTAGGCCATGTGGAGTAGGAAGCTTGGTGGTACTTGCGAAACTTGCGATCTGATGTATTTGAGTCTTGGCACTTTACGTGAAATGTTTTTAGTGGGATTATTATTAGGAATTAGGAGGTATAGAGTTCAATCTAATCTATTAATACCCCCTCGTAGCAGTGCTACCCGCTGTGGACTTTCAGTCGATGTATTGAGCACCCTGTGCACATATATTTAAGGCGACTATACCTACAGCAAAAAGGCAAAATTACCATAACTACACAAATCTTGTCAGTAAAAACGAATACAATTCAAACATTAGAGTATAATTACGATTTTCTTGTTTACATTACCTAATACGTATCACTCAAGCCTAGAAGTCAATAAGGTTTTGGTGTAAGTAGGTATATATATAACTAGCTGTTGCCCGCGACTTCGTCCGCGTAGAACTTTTTATAGTCTTAGAAAATGATTTCTCTCAATACAAAATTTGAAAAAAAGTTGATGTTCATTTTCTAGTTTGTGAACAAACAGTCTAAAACCAAAGTTAAAAATCTCATACTTTAAAAATGCCTTGAAATACTCAAACTTTGAACCAATTTTAACACTCTTAGGGGATGAATTTGGAAAAACTCTGAAATCAGTTTTGTAGTCTTTTAACGTATACAGAATAAGAGCGAAGTTAAAAATCTCTTACTCACACTTTAAAATTTTATTGCTCGCCATTTAAAATTTGAACCCCCTTTTAAACCCCCTTAGAGGTTGAATTTTTCTAATCGCTGAAAGAACTTTTTTCGTAAACTTTTAAGTCTCTAGCTCAAAAAAAGTGTTGCCCATACAAAGCTTTCTTAACCCCCTTAGGGGTGGAATTTTCTAAAACTCTGAAAGTACTTTATTATTAATTTTAATAAGTAACATTTTGAATAGTTTTAAGTCTAGTAAAAAAAAAAGTTTTTCCCACACAACACTGGCTACCCTTCTTAAGGATCTTAAGGATCCCCTTAGGGATGGAGTTTTCTAAAACGCTGAAAGTTCTTTTTTAGTATTCTAATAAGTAATCTTTTTGCAAAGTTTTAAGTCTAACTCAAAAAAAAGTGTTGCCCATGCAAAGCTTGCTCTCCTTTTTAACCCTATTAGGGGTGGAATTTTCTAAAACGATTTGTGTTCTTTTTTTGTATTTTAATAAGTAATCTTTCTACAAAGTTTCAAGTCTCTAACTCAAAAACATAAACTTTCCCTGATAAAAACTTTGCACCCCTTTTTATCCCCCTTAGGGATAGATTTTTTCAAAACGCTGAAAGTCTTTTTTTTTGTATTTTTATAAGTAATCTTTCTACAAAGTTTTAAGTGTCTAGCTCAGAAAAAGTGTTCCCCATACAAACCTTGCACCCTTTTTTAACCCCCTTAGGGAATGATTTTTGTAAAACGCCGAATGTAGTATTTTTCATGTTCTAATAAGTAATTTTTCGTCAAAATTTTAAGTCTCTATTAAAAAAAAATATGTTTTTCCCATACAAACTTTGCACCCTATTTTACCCCCTTAGGGGAGAAATTTTCCAAAACGCTGAAAGTACTTTCTTTGTATTTAAATAATCTTTCTACAAAGTTTTAGGACTCTAGCTAAAAAAAATAGTTTCCCACATACAAACTTTGCACCCCTATTTTAGCCCCCTATTTTTAGGGGTAGAATTTTCTAAAACGCTGAAAGTACTTAATTTGTATTCTGATGACTAATCTTTCTACAAAGTTTTAAGTCTCTATTTAAAAAAAAAATTGTTTCCCCCATACAAAATTTGCACCCCTATTATACCCCCTTAGGGGTAGATTTTTTTAAAACACTGAATCTAGGTACTTTATTTGTATTCTAATGAATAATTTCTCTACAAAGTTTTAAGTCTCTATTTAAAAAAAAGTAGTTTTTCCCATACAAACTTTGCACTCTATTTTACCCCTTTAGGGGTAGAATTTTCTAAAACCCTGAAAGTTCTTTATTTGTATTCTAATGACTGATCTTTCTACAAAGTTTTAAGTCTCTATTTAAAATAAAATGTTTCCCCCATACAAACCTTGCACCCCTATTTTACCCCCGTAGGGGTGGAATTTTCCAAAACGCTGAAAGTGTTTCATTTGTATTCTAATAACTAATTTTTCTACAAAGTTTAAGTCTATAGCTCAAAAAAAAAAGGTTCTCCCATACAAACTTTGCACCCCCATTTTACCCCCTTAGGGGTAGAATTTTCAAAAATCCCTTTTTATCCCTAGCCCACGTTATAAAAGCAACATACTGTGCAAAAATCAACTCTCTAAGATTAGTAGTTTCGGCTGTGCGTTGATGAGTGAGTGATTGAGTGAATAAGTCAGTCAGGACATAGGCATTTATTATGTATAAATAGATAGAAGATAATGAAACTCCCATTCAAATATCTGAAAAAATTATGAAGCTACATCCGTTTTAATGTCGCTTGTTAGAGTGAGAAAACGATGAGGGACTGTGACGTCAATATACTCGAGCGTCATAGTAAAAAACAATCGTTTCATATGAAGGTGCGTTTTGCGGAAAAGGGACAGAACATACCCCCTCTTAAAACTTTGGACTCTTATAACTTAATCATTACCTATATAACCTCTTGCTTTGTTTTTTTCTCCATTTGACTATATTTATTTTAAATTCTTTTTCGAGAAAATACATTATGATTATTTACCATATTTTCGATTCCTGAGCTATAACCACGAACTTCGGAATTCGAAAATATTCGGGTATCTCTATCTCTATCGCACTAACCATACTCGAGTGACAGGGATGCAAATATATGAACATTGAGTATCAGTTTTCGTGGTAGCGCCGCAGGTACTTTGGCTGAATGCGCCGAGCGCGTGCCATTGTCATTCAAAAAAAACAAATTCGAGTTAATTATATTGTTCAAATTTGTTGATTTCATTTATTGAAATTACGACATAAAACGACATTTGCGCATATAAGTTCTCATATCAGAATCGAATATTTTTTTATGGTTTATATTTTAGCATTTGTCTCGTAAAGGTCTATCGTAGACGGGATTTAAATTATTAATAAGTGAAAGGCAAAGCAATTCCGCCATTTTGACGAAAATTTGACGGTTCTTATAGCTGACAGTTGGAGGAGCGTTTGATTTCAATAAAAATAAATGAAAAATTAAATGAAGTCGTATATTTCGGAAAATTAATTAACTGTCGCAGTCGGATAAAAACTATCCTAAGTTGCAGCTAGAATAATAATGTACCTATATAAAATGTTTCATATTTTTCCGTTCATAGGATGCTGAGAACATTCGAACCGCGCAAAGCTTAGTTTCAAACTGGCTGATTCTTTTTTTAATTTAGAGATTTATTATAAGTGGAGATAAATAGATAGAAGATAATGAAACTCCCATTCAAATATCTGAAAAAATTATGAAGCTACATCCGTTTTAATGTCGCTTGTTAGAGTGAGAAAACGATGAGGGACTGTGACGTCAATATACTCGAGCGTCATAGTAAAAAACAATCGTTTCATATGAAGGTGCGTTTTGCGGAAAAGGGACAGAACATACCCCCTCTTAAAACGTTGGACTCTTATAACTTAATCATTACCTATATAACCTCTTGCTTTGTTTTTTTCTCCATTTGACTATATTTATTTTAAATTCTTTTTCGAGAAAATACATTATGATTATTTACCATATTTTCGATTCCTGAGCTATAACCACGAACTTCGGAATTCGAAAATATTCGGGTATCTCTATCTCTATCGCACTAACCATACTCGAGTGACAGGGATGCAAATATATGAACATTGAGTATCAGTTTTCGTGGTAGCGCCGCAGGTACTTTGGCTGAATGCGCCGAGCGCGTGCCATTGTCATTCAAAAAAAACAAATTCGAGTTAATTATATTGTTCAAATTTGTTGATTTCATTTATTGAAATTACGACATAAAACGACATTTGCGCATATAAGTTCTCATATCAGAATCGAATATTTTTTATGGTTTATATTTTAGCATTTGTCTCGTAAAGGTCTATCGTAGACGGGATTTAAATTATTAATAAGTGAAAGGCAAAGCAATTCCGCCATTTTGACGAAAATTTGACGGTTCTTATAGCTGACAGTTGGAGCAGCGTTTGATTTCAATAAAAATAAATGAAAAATTAAATGAAGTCGTATATTTCGGAAAATTAATTAACTGTCGCAGTCGGATAAAAACTATCCTAAGTTGCAGCTAGAATAATAATGTACCTATATAAAATGTTTCATATTTTTCCGTTCATGGGATGCTGAGAACATTCGAACCGCGCAAAGCTTAGTTTCAAACTGGCTGATTCTTTTTTTAATTTAGAGATTTATTATAAGTGGAGATGAATAAACTTGCCAAGTATATGCATGATCAATGAAGGCAACCTTATATCAATCAGGTTAAGGTCTACAATTGGTCACTTAAGTGTCGTATTTACATCAACATACCTACGTTAATAACTTGTCGCAAACATAAAGCACCCCGGGGTAATTGTGTAACTTTTCAGACGTGCTTTAGAACATATTTGATGACCGTTTTAGCCTTGTGGGTACTTGGGTAGGTAGTGACCCTGCCTACGAAGCTGAAGGTCCTGGGTATAGTGGGTTCGAATCCCGGTAAGGGCAAATATTTGTTTCTCCTCCTACTCCTTATCTAGAAACTGTTGGTAATAGTGAAACCACCTTTTATTGATTTTTGCATTGTTGGTTGTCAAATTTTGATCTTTGTCTTCAATAATTTTATTGATTTTTACATCCATAGTGTTCCTATTCCAGTTTAAATATCTTGTCTCTGGTTTTAGTATCTTCTAGTTTTTAGTCAAATGTTTGGTTTGATTTACTTCTTTCCAGCGCAACACTTATCCTTGCTCTTTTTGTAGATTTATTTATCTGTCTAGCTGAGAATACTTCTCTTCTTCATTGCTCTATTCTATCCCACTTTAGTATTCTGCGCCACGACATTCTGTCGAGGCTTCTCAGGTCGGGTAAATTAGAGTTTGGTGATGCTGGTCCACCATGTTGACGGCGGGTGCTGCCTTTCTTTTCTCTGGAAGATTTAAAGCTTTTTTGACCACATACTCTTCATCAGTCGGTGTTCTGTGAGCTTTTCGGGCATAGAAGCTACCTTAAAACTACCACGAATGTGCTCATTTCTGATTTTGTAAATTCTTGTAACCCCTCCTCACCAATGAAGCATCTTCATTTCGGCCGTGTGGAGTTTTTGCACGTTATTCTCTTTAACAGACCAACACACTGATGACCATCATTCTGTAAACCTTTCTTTTGGTGCGCACAGGCATATGAGCGTCACACAGAACTCCAGCCAAAGCACACCACTTTTTCCAGCCTACTTTAAGTCTTTGCGCTACATCTTCCTCTATATTTCCGTCCACTGTACCCCACTGGACTGATCCTATAACGCGTGACTTTTGGCTAGCTGAGATGAGAATACTGTCATTGCTTAAATGGCCTGTTTTGTTGGATCTTGAATGTTTTCTATGTATTTAAGTAATTATATATATAGGAGTTTAGGTTAGGTTTAGTTAGTTTGTAACTTTATATTTCTGCTTCATGTTTTTTTAATTGTCATTTGTTGACCAAATATTATATTATGTATCGCCTAAGTATAATATACATGTATATATTGTCGTCTATACTGGCCTGCAAAAGGAGGTATAACAGTTTTAGTTATATTCACGTTTATGAGTGTCCATTCTTTTGCAGGCCAGTGTAGTCGTTCCCTAATATATATTTATATAAACTTGTTTGTACCATTTGATCCTAGCGCTTGTTAAATTCTTCACAGATAGGTACAAAAGAGAGTACGGGACTAAAATGACACGAGGGTCCTTATAACTTAAGCTAACTAAAAAAACACTGATCAACACGATTTTGTCTGGTAACGGAATAGGTAAGAGACAAAACTGTCATTTAGTAGACACATTATGAATAAATAAATGAAAGAAATGAATTTGAACATCAGTAAAAAGTAACGCGAAAAAGATGTGTAAAAGTTTGATAATGCGGTAAGACTGGTAAGCATTAGCAATAATGGGTCCCACAGAGGGAACACAGAAAAAATCCGAAAAGTAGATAATTTATCCGAAACCATCATTGTTGCGAAATTTCAAAATTCCGAACGCGATTTTCAGATACCTGTACCTACTCGAAAATTTGGACAACATATTTTAAATAGTCATTTTCAATTGTCAAGGGTCAAGCAAAAATGTGTACTTACCTAGTGTACGTAAATAACATAAATTACTTTCAAAACAAAGTTTTAACCGACTTCAATTCAGTACTCCGCCAAGCCACATTAACATTTCCACATTTTTTTTCCAATTGACAACATGAACTGATTTTCGAGAACAAAAGCGTTGATTTTTAGACCAATAAACCAAATCGCTGTATGTGGGCCGATAATATTTGAGGACTTCCGTCGATTCCTCAAGGATCTCAGAATTACCTTTGGCACTTCATTGTTTGCTATTTCAACGGAATAATATCAGAATCTGTGACGTACTTATATAGTTTGAAGTACATCATTGAGAAGTTCCACAAGCCATCTGTGGTCTTCATCATCACTTCCACTTCACCAAAATTATGATTTCCGGGTGTAAATACACGAGTTATAATAGAAAATACCGAAATTACTACACGCGTGCTTAATATATTTGAGGAGTTCCCTCAATTCCTCATGGTTCCCATCATCCAACTGGGGTTTTGGAAACAATGGGACCAATCTGAAAGCATATACTTTCAGGTAAAAAAAGAATTGTACGAATCGGTTCATAAATGACGGAGTTCTGAGGTAACAAACATAAAAAAAATAAAAAAAAAATACATCCGAATTGAGAACCTCCTCCTTTTTTGAAGTCGGTTAAAAAAGAAGTGAACCGAACTCAGCTTTCTTTATACGAAATACTTTATTCCTTAGGGCCTTAGATACACGCGTTTAAGATTATTTGGAATCCTCCCGGGGCACCGTGTGTAGTGTGTGTGTGGCAGTTCTGGGCTAATTCCTATTACAACAGTAGCTCCTTTTTGAAAGGAAGCGATAAGTTTCTAGTTGATGCGGTTGTAGTGCTAAGTACGTTGTTGGTTGTCGGAAATGTCAGGCTCCTTATCACGACTTAAGTGGTATCGCGGCGATTAACTCGTTGGCTGTGTCAATTAGGATTTACTCATAAGGAGTTTTCTTGTTTGTAACATTTTTGAGTTAATTACATAATGATCCTTTGGACGCCATATTACTTCACGTACGGAAGAGGCTAGACGATGGAAGACGAGACTTGTGGTTATACAAGTTTTTGTCCATAAGAATGTGGTCATAAACATTAGTTGAAAGCAAAGTGGGGGTGACTTTGATAGCGTACCTACAGTGTTTAAGATGTACGGAAATTTTTAGAAAACCCATTAAAAACTATTTTTTAATGTACTAAATTCGATATAAAATAAATACCTTTCATCCATTAAACAGAAGGGTGAAATTCGTGCATCTATTCGTATCTCCTAACTAGTATCTATAGATAGTCGTTCTTGGCGCCGTTGGCACAACAACACACAATACCCTCAGGCGTTCTTAGCGGCCAAAGGGATGATGTAGGGTTGGTACAATAAAGTGCTTACATAAATAATGTAAATGTAACACAAGAACTGCAGAGATTTAAGTATCTTACATTTTCCTGTTGGTTTGGTTGTGGAGAGCTCATTATACCTACATCATCGCAAGCACGGGCGTAGCATGGCTGATATTTATCGCTATATCGATAAGACATCCGTCACGTTCTGACAAGTATGCGAAGGTGAGAGTGACGGATGTCTTAACCACAACGATAAATGATAATTATGGCAACCATCTTAGACCCGCAGCTACCCGCGCGGCTCCGCCGCTATATTACACAGGAAACATATAGCCCAGTAGGTCGATCACGTAACGCATTGTACGAATACGAACGTCGGGTAGGTCTAAACTTCACTTTTTATATGGAAATTTGACAGTTAAATTGTACCGACGCGCGTTACGTGTTTACCCCCTAGGTTTACAAACCTACATATTAAAAATCTCACAGAGTTTTCCTCTTTAGAATAAGTATTAGTTTAGATGACATGTACTTTTGTATAGATCGTTCAATCGACGAGGAGACGACCCTCCCCCCTCTTTATTATCGCGTACAAGTTTGTTTTGTCCATATAGCTTAACAAATCGACCTGACGGGTGCTCGGGTGGTCCCATATTGGCGTCTACCAACGGGCTGCCAGGACTGCCAGCCAAATCTTATGAACTGCTGGAATTAACCAGTTAGAAAAGGTCCATAGCATAATGTATCTCTAGGAGTGGGCCTTCCTTAATTGATTGAACCATCTATGTTAGTAAAGCCATGCCATAGTTGTTTTAGTTAACAGTATTTCTGTTAAATAACTGAGGTAACATCATTCTTGCATTCTGGCAGAATACCAGTGATATGGCTTGCCACATCATAATGCTGAGCCAGCGCCATTTCTCTGCCACGCACGACACATGGCTTCTTAACGATGTTCTTTTTGCATTCTTCCTTTAGATATATATTTTTTTCTGTTACCTTTAACTTTTGTATTTTAATAATGCCATGTATGTTGTGGGAATGAATAAAGTTTTACTCAATCAATCAATCACACTTTTTCATTATTATGAACAACTGCAATAGTATTGTAAAATAAACATCAAAGTCGAAATCCTTTGTTCTCGCTCCCTCTCTGTAACTACGAGTACGTCTACGACGATATTTTTCTTTGTTGCCCGTAACCAATTCATTCGCTCTTGACACTAGACAATAATTTACTGTCAAACTTCCCGAATTTGGGGTTGAGGATAAATTTGACATTATGTCGACACCCGCGTAAACGCGCCTGACATATTGACGGGACAAAGAAAACTATTCAGTGTGAGATTTATCTACCGAGACGGAGAGGGGCGTGCGATGTGTTAGAATATTGTAGATAAGACGACTTTTTTTTATAAAAGACTGTCTCGTGATAGACCCTAGTTTCACCTGATGGTTATGTGACGACAGAGCCTGAAATGAAACTCACTGCATGGTTCAGTAATAGCCTATTCACTCTTTGTTTTGAAGGCACCTAGATCGTAATTGTCAGGAAAAACAGATGACGGGAGCAAATTCTATTCTTTTCAACACATTTGCTCGTAACGTGCATCTTATTGTGCCGCTTTTGGGCTCATAATCCTGGGTATTAAACACGCGTGTTTAATAACATTACGACACTAGTGTAGTTATGTTTATATCCCGATTAAGACACGTTGACACCTTGCAGCAAAGTGTATGTATGGACTCGGCGCATTCTTAAATTGACCGGGTTATACAGGTTTGTTTTTAATTCTCGGCAAATGGATTCTTACTCGACTAAACGAATTAAATCCTTCTTGTGAATTATTTGATTATTTCTTCTTGGATATGGTATAGAAACGTTTCATTTAGTAAAACTATTTTCACCTCACTAGCTCGGAAAGCCCATTTTTATTCTTTAAAAACAGATAGCAAAACTGCATTTTATCCACAAGAGTGCAAAGAATATTTGAAATCCGAACGTGTTATTAGTTACTTTCTTAAACATAATAACATGTAAATGCCAGTCCAGACAGGACATTTTTCGCCCATCAGATTTATTTTATTTAGGTACCTTTTTTTGAATGTTTTATTCTTTTTTTAAATGTTTTTAATTCTTTTTTTCTTTTTTAAATGTTTTTTTGTTTTAATAAATCTTTTTTCTTTTTCTCCTTTTTAAAAATGTTGTTTCTCTTTTTAAATGTTTTGTTTCTTTTGAATGTTTTTCTGTATTTTTTTCTCTTTTTAATGTTTTTTTGGTCTTTTTATACGTTTTTTTAAATTCTTTTCTTCTTTTTTTAATGTTTTTTGAAATTCTATTTATTTTTTTGATGTTTTCGTCTACATTTTAATGTTTTTTTTTATATTTTATTGATTTAAATGTGTTTATTCAAGGTTTTTTTTATTTTAATTTTTTTTTAATGTTTTTTTCTTTTTGATTTATTTTTGTGGTTTTTCCACTTTTTTCTCTTTTTAAATGTTTGTTTAAGTTTTTTTTATCTTTTTTGTCTTTTTTTTACGTTTTTTCTCTTATTTTAATGTTTTTTGTAACTTTTTTCTTTTATTATGTTTTTGTCATTATTTTATTGCTTTGTTTTTCTTTTTTCAATGATTTTTTGGTCTTTTTTCTCTTTTTTATACGTTTTTTCCTTTTTTTTAATGTATATTTTTTATTATTTCAAGGTTTTTTGAAATTCTCTAATATTTTTTTGATGTTTTTGCCATATTTTAATGTTTATTTTTTATTTTTTATTGATTTATATGTGTTTTTCAAGGTTTTTTTCTTTTTCCATTATTTTAAATTTTTTTCCACTCTTTTTACACGTTTTTTTTGTCTTTTTTTGTCTTTTTTTACGTTTTTTCTCTTAATATAATGTTTTTTGTAACTTTTTTCTTTTGACATGGTTTTTTTTGTTTTGTCTTTTTTTACGTTTTTTTTCTTAATGTTATGTTTTTTGTAACTTTTTTCTTTTTTATATGTTTTTGTCTCTATTTTATTGCTTCGTTTTTCTTTTATCAGTCTTTTTTAATGTTTTTTGAAATTATTTTTGCCTTTTTTAAAAGTTTTTCTTTATTTTAATGTTATTTTTTTTGTTTCTCAATGTTTTTTCTCTTTTCCTCTTTATTAAATGTTTTTTTTTTAATTTTGTAATATTTTGTTTCTTTTTTCATGTTTTTAATTTTTTTTTCTCATTTATAATGTTTTTTTCCCCCTTTTTAATATATTTTTTTTTATTTTTTCGTTACTTTACTTTTTTGTTTTTTTTGTTTTTTTTCCTCGCTTTAGTGAGGTGAAAAGATTTGTGTTACACACGGGTGCAAGTTATTTTGACGTCTCGTGTGTTGCAACACTCGCTACGCTCAGGATTCTATTTTTGAACCACTCGCTTCGCTCAGGATTCTATTTTCGAATTCGCTAGCTCGTGGTTCAACCCTAGAATCCATTCGCTAGCTCGTGTTTCAATTCCACACTCGCGGTTAAAATACAACTTTGCACCCTTGTATAACAAATAACTATTACTTTTGATAACATTTTACATGAATTTTTATTGAATAAGAAAATATTTATTTTATTTTGTATTGGCTGTTTAGAGATTTCATCTAAGCTTCGCTGCGGGCGCACTGCGCGAACTTCACGAAAAAAAAACAGTTGCGCGCCATTATAAGTAATTTTACAAGTATTTGTAAACATTAATGATGCGTGTTTGGTTATTATTAAAAATGTTGACCCGTGGTGAATAGAAAAGTGATAAATAGAATTGACGCCAATGTACATTCTTGGAGATGTACAAATGTATGTGAGTAAAAACCTAAAGTCAATAACTAAAGGAAACAACTTATGAGCCTACAGGCTACATTTTAATTTTATGAAAAGGATTTTTTCCTCGCAAATGTGTTGAAAAACGTCGTATGACACGCGTGAGCTTTGATAATTACATCCTCGGCTCTCTTATCAAGTTATCACGCTCACCTGCGGTTCGCGTGACAATTCCGCCTCTGATGTAATGATCAACATACCTCACTTGTATCACAATGTACTATGAGCTGCTTAGCAGTTCGCATTAGGAAAGGTGAGGCAAATCGCTTCGAGCCTGCTTCGAGCAAATAAGTATATAGTTAACAATGCATTCGCTCCCTACGCCGGACGTTCGGTAATGGAACGGGGAAGGTGGAATTAAGTCGTGCAGTTTCTCCACACACTCATTGAAATCCTTCCTAGACCTGGTACCATTAAATAGTACCCTTGATAGTACTATAGTGTTTTAATATGCCTTGGTAACATTAATGGAACTACCAAACAATTTTTGTACCGTGGTATACTATTGATGGTTATGCAGCAAAACAAACATTCGTTATTATTAGGTCATTACCTATGAAATTGGCGGTTTTTTCACAGATATTATTTTGTACGTAATTTATTCATTTCTATTGCAACTTCCAAATTATTTTTTAATTTCATTATTAGACTATGTAACAAAGGTTTTAAATACAAAAAATAGGTTTGAATTTTTTATTTAGTGTTTCAAATTAAAGCTTGAAAACCGCCCTTTTCATGTGCTGCCGGTTAAAGTGCTTCAATTACGTATAGTTTTATGATGCGAACTATTTTTAAGGAATGAAGATATGTGTAAAGTAGCTTAAAAGTTTTCTATATACCTACCAAAATTTAGTTTGCTTTGAATTTGACATCGCTGAATAATCCGCAAAATTCAATGTATGAAAATCACAGTTTTCATAAAATTCTCCATACACACCGCCAATTTCATAGGTAAGGAAAGGACCTAATAGCATTGCGTTGCATAGTTATTGAAATGCAGTACTTATCTAAATAGAGGACAAGTGGCCCCACGGGCCATATTTGAATTCTTCTTCCAACACTAGGTAGGTTAGGTTCGTTAGGTATCTTCAGATGCCCGAAGGGCAAACACACCAGAAATAGGAGCCCCGCGGAGCGGGTCAAAACTGTCGGTTATGAAAATAGAAAAAAAAGTCAAGGTTTTCCTATCCATGTTTGGTCTCCTGGTATTTCAACTTTCAATTCAATTTATTTATTGCAATAATCATTTTTTAAGTTGTTAATGTAATATTTTATTTGGGCAGAGCATGTGTGCCACTGAAAGTGAAAGGCGTGTGTAAGGGTTGATACTTATAAAAAAAATTACGTATGTCATGTTTTTGCGGAAAATTGGTGTTGAGGTGTGAGTCACCCCTTTCATTCTCTGATGGTAACGTCCCACTGCTGGGCACAGGTCTGAGACGTTTGAAAGTATACTAAAGCCTCTGCTAGACGGTTGGCAACACGCCCCTCCGACCGAGCGACCTTGGTCCGCACCGACCGTGTAGACAGTTGTTTGCAGTAAAATTTCATACTACAGCGGTCGGTGCCGACCAAGGTCGCTCGGTCGGAGGGGCGTGTCGGCGACCGTCTAGCAGAGGCTTTAGTTAAAAAGGCTGAAGTAATTTTTGTTTCTCCTCACAATGTGGAATGCATTTTTCTTTCATCATCATCATCCATCATAATATCAGTGTTTGGATGGGTGACCGCCTGTTTGAGTGGTTACTATAAATGAGCGCTTCCGTGCTTTGGAAGGCACGCTAAGCCCGGCTGTTGTCTATGACAGTAGTCGTAAAGCCGAGTTCGAGGCCTTCGGGCGGCTTACGTCCCTCTAACAGTCGAGTTACCCACTCACTTGACAAAGGGGGGACAACTGTCACTTGCGTCCGCAGGAGCTACCTACCACAACCCTGCATGTGTCTCCTGGGTGGTACTATAATATTATAACGAGTGACAAAACTCAAACTCAATATTGTATGCCATACGATTAAATAAATGTCAGCCGAAAGACGTCCACTGCTGGACATACCTAGGCCTCCCCTAAGAGTGCCAAAGTGACGGTCTACCCCCTCACCTGGGGGATACATCAGGCATCTTCTAGTACTTTTGTCTCCCGTGGAAGACGCAAAGTGGGTGGAACTGGTAAAGGTCGTGGGAATCCGCTGGATGCGGGTGGCGCAAAACCGATTACTTTGGCATTTTTCCTTACCTTTACAAAATTCTGTCATTGCCAGTCACGGTGTAAGTTTGCGGTTTGAAATTTCCCTCACATTCACGTATTAGGTATTTATTGGATAGCTCCCGATGATTAACATTATGCACTTGCCGTTGGATTTCCTCACATCAATCCCAGGAAACTGTTGTTTATTATTTAGTCATAATCATCGTCCAAAGTTAAAAGGAAAAAGGCCGCAAGTCGATATAAAATTCATATTTTCCTTGTCCTTTGGCATTGTGTGGGCACCAGCTGTTTTGTTAATGGCAAGGTCACATATTTTCCTTTATTTGTAAGGCAATTCGCGGCGATTGTGTATTTCCTGTGCAATATAATGATACATACATTAGCTCTTTCCGAAGAGTAGGTACCTAGTCAACGCTTAGTCAAGCCGGTCAACTCTAATGGAGATTAGAGTTACGTTTTGGCACTGTGTTAACTGCGTGTATTGTAAAGGGGAAATTATAAATGCACCGACTAAAGTTTTTATTAGCACCTGAAATGTAATTTCTTTTTTAGTATGTGAGCAACGGGTTAATAGAACAGCTTCTATTAAACTAATACGCCATCTTTAATATCCCAACAGAATATGTTCAATCCAGCGCAAATAAAATTTACAAACAACAATTCACATAAGTCATTTACCGGTAAAATATATTATCTTCTAAATTGATGACTCAGCGACTAATCTAGTACCTACATCAGCTACGCTACACTACTTATTTTAGAGATTCATTGAATCTGTCTACTAATAAAAACAAAATCTAGCCTCTACGAAGAGCATCGAACATAATTATTTAACATCAAAATTAATGACCCGTCTTCTTTTTTAATGAAAATTTGCTTAGCAACAGACCTCCCGCTGGAGTCTGCTGGAGTCGCTATGTGATTTAAAACTCACTATTTCGCCTTAAACATAACCAGCCCTCGCATATTCGCGAAACAATATGTAGGTTAGGCTCGTTAGGTAGCTTCAGATGCATGAAGGGCCAGCCAACTGCCCAGAAATAGCTATGCGGGGCTCCGTCGAATCTTTCAAGAGACGATTCTAACGAGGCCAAACTCAACGGGGCTACGTTGGCTAAGTCCTGAATTCCCATGGCTACCTGCTGTCTCCATCATCAGATCAGCTCGATGGTACCATAATATTGAATTGTCATCCAAACTATACCTTTACCCAAAATTTAACTCAATCGAATTTCTGCTTCAAAATTGAGATGCAAGATTCCACCCGAACAAACATAGTAAGTTTTACAAGCATACATGCTTGTAAAATGGCGGCGACAATATGAAATTAGAGCTATCATTGATCATTTTTTGATGACAATATAGTAAATTTCATGTTCAATTATAGTAGATTCAGTCATCAATTACTTATACCAACGTATAAAATAGAGGTGACAATATGAAATTAGAGTCCATTGAAATTATTTTATAGATGCAATAGAGACACTTATTAAAAGCTTAAAATATGTAGACATATTACAAATTTAGTTGCTATAAAATAATGATGCTGAGTCATAATACCGTAGCTCGAATTACACAATATACGGTCGCTCGAAAAATATTTATTAGACGCTTAAAATTAGTCGCTGACCTATTCATTTAGTAGACAACTACTTATTTACGTAAATTTGAAGGCGAAAATGATAATTTAAAGAAGCTGCATTAATTGCAACCCATTGTAAAGTATGTAGTTACATTTGGTTATTCACAAACAAGTGCATAAGATACATCTTTTTGACTATGTTTTTTCCATTTTTAACCCCATTTAAAAAAGGAGATGTTTTTTTTTATGTAGGTATGTTCGCCGATTTCTCTGTCAATGGTAGACCGATTTCCAAAATTCTTTTTTATTCGAAAGAGTATACTCCCGAGGTGGTCCCATTGTCACCAAGTCAGGATCTGATGATGGGATCCCAGGGAAATTTAGGGCAATCCTCAAATTTTATAGGTACGCGTGTAGTGATTTCGGTATTTTCTATTATAACTCGTGTATTTACCCTCGGAAATTGCAATTTTGTTGAAGTGGCACTGATGATGAACACCACAGATGGTGAACTGATGATGAAGACAACTCAAAGATGTAAAGTACGCCAACGATTCTGACATGATTCGGTTGAAGTAGCAACTAATGAAGGTTTAATTCTGAGATCCTTGAGGAATCGACTAAACTCCTCAAACATTATAGCGACTTGGGTTTTTTCTGTAATAACCACCGCATTTGCTCTCGCAAAGCAGTTCATGAGGTAAATTGGAAAGGAAATGTGGAAAATTTCATGTACCTATGTGGCTTGGCGAAGTACTTAATTGAAGTCGGTTTAAACTTTGTTTTTAAAGTAAATTATTAGCAGGCAGTTTATTAGCTCAATTATTAGCTCTACGAGTCGCAAACGAAGCTTGAACTCTCTAAGTATTTTTGTTTAAATTTGCGAAGTAAAGGGTAAAATAAAGTACTGCTTTAGAATAGTATAGGTCGAATTACTTGTCCGCACGTGTATAAGAGTGGCGAAATGATAGATGCAGGTCACAGCAGAATGACAATAATATATATATAGGGGAAATACGGACAAAATGACATATTATATGGACAAAATGACATAGTGGCATAGTGGGCTTATTTCAAAACTGCCAGGCTGTAGCATGGTCAAAGACACAGCAACACGTGACCGCGGCCATTTTTACAATCCTGCGAGGCCCCTACCCCCTACCGCCATTGGCTCAGTCGCGACGAAGTAACGACTGTGAACGTGTTTCGTGGCTACAAAAGTTTATTTAATACATGGCTTTCTTCAGTGTTTTGGTGAAGTACTTGTTGTAATTTGTGATGACTGTTACTAATATCGAAGATCTAAGATATGAGCTAATGATTTGAATTAAGTTTAATACGATTTTCGGTTGGTTTAATAAAATATGATTTTTTAATGCTTCTTGTTTACATTTGGGCAAAATGGCATACTTACCTATACACTGGACAAAACGACATAGTGTATGTCATTTTGTCCGTGGTTATTTCATTTTGCGCGTTAGTGTATTATGTTATTTTGCCCGTAGTTATTTTGATGTTTAATGCCTCTTATTTTCTCTCAGAAAAAAGTCAGAGACCAAAGAGGCAGCGTAAAACTGCTCATGTCGAATATAGCTCTGGGTACTGAAAAATATTTCACCGCCGAGACACAGGATGATGACTGCCCCTGCATTTATTGCAATGACCTTTACTCCCGTTCTAAGCCCGGCGAAAGCTGGTTACGAAGTATGAGTTGTTCTCGTTGGGCTGCTCATGCTTCATGTGCTGATGTCCCAAAGAAGACTAAACGATTAATTTGTGAACTTTGTACTTAAAATTCTAGTATGTCGTTATGTCCTTACCTTTAAAAATTTGTATGTCATTATGTCCTTACCTTGTGTGTCATTTTGTCCATACTATATGGACAAAATGGTTTTTGTAATTGGTAAAAAATAATCTTAATAATAACTTTAATATTGTTCCTATTTAATTAAAAGGCTGTGTTACTGTTAGTCTATGAACCTAAGATGATTATAAATGAATGAGACTGATTATAATTACTTTAAATAAAGAAATATGATACAAAATCAAAACACCCTGTCATTTTGTCCGTACTTCCCCTAAGTATCAACTTATATTCCGTAGGTAATAGCAGGCATATCATTTCCGAGGATGTAATAGCTTCTTACAAGCCCGGATTGAAATAATCTGAAAACTCTTAAGAGGGCGCTCGTTTTTTGGTCAGGAATAAGCGAGAATGACGGATTTTTGACGTTGTAATTCTAAGAAACGGAGAGCTTTTTCTAGATGCTGATTACTTATTTGCATAGGTAAACTCCTCATATTGGTCCTAGCCGCCTCCAATTTACGAAGAACTGAATACTTTAACCGAAAATACCCGATTACCGACAGTAGTTTTCTGAAGAGAGCGCAGAGTCATAAGTTTGAGCCCCTAATACTCCATGATGTTATATGAGAACCTACTTGTTTTTTTCTATTTTCACTAGCGTAATATGTTGCCATTGCGCCTAGCCGCCTCGAATTTTCCTTATTCTGCACGTATATATATGTAAACTGTTCTCAATTACACCATATTTGTCAACAAAATCGTACTGAAAACTCAAGGATTTTCTCATTATTGTTGAATAATTTTTGTATTGAATCTTACACAACATAAAACTTCATGCTTGTACCAACAAGATCCAGTCCAAAAAATATAACTTTTGTCAAAATTTATATTTATAAATAATTATTCAAAACTAGTATAAATTTACCGTCGCGCGGGAATATATCTCAGTACCGGCTGAATAGCCCTCCGAGACAGACGTGTAGTGTGTTTATTTGTGGCTATTCACGAAGCTAACCGGCCACTCTTCAGTTAAAATAATATTATTTTGATCTCCGACTAGGCATAGTTGTTACCAACCTCGGGGTCAAACTATACTGGGGATACATTCGTGAGGCTAATCGAGACAAGTTATGAATTGCATAGCTGCCATATATGACGTAGTGTAGCGAAAAGGCTCAAACCCACCGGATACGTAACATTTAAAA
Organism: Epinotia brunnichana; assembly: GCA_963854355.1. Lineage (NCBI taxonomy): Eukaryota > Metazoa > Arthropoda > Insecta > Lepidoptera > Tortricidae > Epinotia > Epinotia brunnichana. Next base: position 20,810,958 of record OY977949.1, read on the forward strand.
TTGAACCTTCTACCTAAAACAAAAGTCATACATTTCAATGGTGATGTCTTGTGGGTTGGATCCTTTTGTCTAAACTACGCGTTCTATAGTCAATTATTATTGTACGAGTGATCGTGATACTTGATAGATTTAATTTATTTACTTGTTACTATCAGTCCACCTTGTTAGTATGTATGTCTTTGAATGACTTTGTATCCTAATGTATCATGTTTTTGTCGAATAAATATTTCTATTTCTATGTAAGTATGGGAGTTTGGGTGAAATCTTCAAATTAGGTACAATTGCGTATCTTCGGTGACATAATATCATAGAGCTGGTCTGATGATGGAGTCGGAAGGTGGCCATAGCAACTTCTAAACTCAACAAGATAAAGCCATCGAATTTGGGCTCATTTATTTGGTCATGGCACGGCAAGACTTTGGTGCTGGATGATTTCCAGAGTCTGATGATGGAGCTATAAGGTGGTCATGGAACTCCTAAACCAAACTAGATAAACCCATCTAGTTTGGGCTCATCTGTTTTGTCTTGGTAAACACTTTGGTGATGGATGATTTCCAGGATCTGATGATGGAAGGTAGTCATGGGAACTCCTAAACTAAAATAGATAGACCTATCTTGTTTGGGTTTGTGTGATTTGTCTGTACAAGTACCCACGAACCAGCGACATAATATGCAGGGTTATTGAAAACAACAAGATGAATAAAAAACTTTTTAAAAAACAAGCTTATATGGCGTTTGTTAAGTACAGCACGATCCTACCTTGCATTTAGTTATTATTTTCGTTTATATATAATTCGGCAGGTTCAATGGGCTGCACGCTCCTAGTACGTGTGCACCTCGTTGAGGCTGCCAAGTCTGGCTTTTAAATTATAAACAAAATAAAATTTTGCTGTACTAACATAGGTCATTAAGTATTTTTTTTTCCTTTTGCTTACTAACAACCTATGGACCATGATGTCTGAAAATAAAGATATTTTATTTTATTTATTTTTATTATTTATAATAATAACACACACCGGGGGTTTACACTGGAAAGGGAGATTTTTACGTGGTTTTATTACATTTCCGAGTCATCATTATCATCATCATCATTTCAGCCGAAAGACGTCCACTGCTGGACATAGGCCTCCCCCAAAGAGTGCCACAATGGCCGTTCCTGCGCCACCCGCATCCAGCGGACTCCCGCGACCTTTACCAGGTCATCAGTCCACCTTGCGGGGGGCCTACCCACGCTGCGCCTTCCGGTACGTGGTTGCCACTCCAGAACCTTTCCGCCCCAACGGCCATCGGTTCTACGTGCAATGTGCCCCGCCCACTGCCACTTAAGTTTAGCAATTCGGAGGGATATATCGGTTACCTTGGTTCTGCTGCGGATAGCCTCATTTGTGATGTGATCGCGCAGAGAAACTCCCAGCATAGCCCTCTCCATTGCCCTTTGAGTGACTTTGAGCCTTCTTATGAGGCCTATAGTAAGCGACCACGTTTCCGTGCCATATGTCATCACTGGCAACACACACTGGTCAAAGACTCTCGTCTTGAGACACTGCGGAATATTGGACGAAAAGATGTGCCGTAGCTTCCCGAATGCTGCCCAGCCGAGTCGGATTCGATGATTGGCCTTCCCTTCGACATTTCCGAGTATCACTCTTTATTTCGAAATAAATGTTAAAAAAACCGGCCAAGTGCGAGTCGGACTCGCGCACGAAGGGTTCCGTACCATTATCTATATCTAAAAACGGCAAAATATATATATCTAAAATCACGTTTGTTGTATAGGAGCCCCCTGTAGCCTAGTTAGTAACTCTGCCTACGAAGCTGGAGGTCCCGGGTTCGAATCCCGGTAAGGGCATTTATTTGTGTGATGACCACAAATATTTGTTCCTGAGTCATGGATGTTTTCTATGTATTTAAGTATTTATTTATCTATATAAGTATGTTTATCGTCGTCTAGTACCCATAGTACAAGCTTTGCTTAGTTTGGGGCAAGGTCGATTTGTGTAAGATTGTAAAAGAAAAAGAAACAAATAAAAACTAAAATAAAAATAAAAAGATGTATTCTGTTTTTTAGTATTTTTTGTTATAAATAGCGACAACAGAAATACATCATCTGTGAAAATCTATATCTATCACGGTTCATGAGATACAGCCTGGTGACAGAAGGACAGACAGGCATTCAGACAGACAGACGGACAGCGGAGTCTTAGTAATAGGGTCCCGTTTTACTCTTTGAGTACGGAATCCTAATAAGTGACATAGGTTTTAGGCTCAGAACATAAAAAAAGGGAGAAGTGCCGTACTGCTTAATTTCAACCAAAACCGATGTCCCCAGTTTTCTCCCACCGCAGCGCCCACAGGCACACACATTGAACCGTGTAAAAACAAAGACTCGGGCGTTGCCAGTGAGTCTACGGCAACATGCAAACAAGGGCTATGATTGGCTTAAACGCACTACACTAGGGGGGCGACAAACGTTAAAATTATGTTTTATCCACATTGATATTAAAATTAATATTATTGATGGAGGCAAAAAACGCTTGGTCATCCGCTTGCCCGGGAAAAGATTTCCCAGACCATCCTCGTTGCCAAAGGAGCTGGGACGATGTATGCTGCAAAATTTATGTTGATTCTCTCCTGAGCCGCAGTACAGGTGCGGAGCGGGCCAGACTTTTGGCGTCAGGTACCAAGGAATCCGGTGAATGGCTCCACGCTTACCCGTCGCCAAACACTGGCACTTTCTTGGAGCCTGAATCGCTCCGTATCTCAACATGTCTGCGACTCGGGATTCCTATATGCACTCCACACAGATGTCCCTGCGGCAGTTCTGTAGACTCACTGGGACATCACGGGCTTTCTTGCCAGAAAAGCGCTGGCCGGTTTTCCAGGCACGCCGCTCTGAATGACATTCTACGCCGCTCTCTTGCCAGCGTCAATGTGCCGGCTTTGTTAGAGCCGCCCGGCATTTTCAGGGACGATGGCAAGAGACCGGATGGAATGTCATTAATTCCGTGGAAGATGGGTCGGGTGCTCGTGTGGGACGCCACCTGTGTCGACACATTGGCCCCCTCCCATCTCCACGGAACATCCTCCAGAGCCGGTGCGGCTGCAGAGGCTGCGGAAAAGGCCAAAGTTAATAAATATAGGGGTCTCGGCGCTGAATACTGCTTTGTTCCATTCGGCGTCGAGACCCTTGGTCCATGGGGTCCCAGCGCACTCAACCTAATCAAAGAGCTCGCCAAAAAATTAGCCGACACCACTGGGGACCGAAGAGCTGGCAGCTTCCTCGCTCAACGCATTAGTATTGCGATACAGCGGGGAAATGCTGCCAGCATCTTCGGCACCATGCCGCGGGGAGACCCCTTAGTTTAGTCATAAGTAGTTTTATTTAGTTTTATTTATTCTTTTTTTTCTGGTTTTTAAGTTGAATTTGTTACTATAGCTTTAAAATATATGTAGTATACGTGTAAATAAATTATGTATCTCTTAGAAAATAAATATTAAGTCCATAAATAATAATAATAAATAAAAAATTAGTAATAAAAATGTAAACAACTATATTATGTTATGATATTGATGGGTAACAACTTCAACAACATGGTAAGTTTATGTGGTGGTATTTAAACTTTTAGCTACAAGTTTAAATAACACGGGTTGTTAACTTACCATAAATCGCAAAAGTAAAAAATATTGACGAATACCTACAGAGTAACATAAACGGCTTTTTATAAGTTCGTGTTCACATACATTTAAAACTCTGGTCACATCGATATTTTTGACCTGTAGGTACCAGGCCGATCCGACTCGCATTTTGGCGCGAAATAATATGTCCATTACTTATATTACGAGATTTAAGGCTAAGGGCGAGTATCCACCAAAGATGTGCGAAGATGTGTTACCATACATTTTACACCAAGGTTTCAAGCAAGCGAGGTGTCAAATATTCGAAAAGTGTACGGCTCTTATTAAGTGGTTGGAAACATTTTTCTTGAAAATGTTACGAACACATTAACTCTTCTCTGTACAGGAAACCAGTTAGGACCTCTGCCAGTAGCATCTATTCATTTTTTTAGTACCTACTCAAATTTTTTGGAAAACTGTAATAAGAAACCGAGATTTCTTCTTCAATTATCACATTTCAAATGAAAGTAAAAAATACTCATTTAATAGTATTTTATGCAACTGTTGTATAAGAAGGGTCTTAAAACGCGAGTGGCGTGGGTTGCGATGCGAGCCTTGGCGAGCATCGCAATTAAAGACGCCACGAGCGTTTTTAGACTAGTTGCATACAATACTTTTTCTACGACAAATTTTAAATAAATAACAGACTACAGAATAGTATAACTTTTCAGGCAGCAAGTTTTCTATTCGTACTTTTGCTACTTACACAATTTCTTCAGGAGTACAGTTATTAATTTCTTCGACCATCTTAACAGGAACGTACACTTTTGTCTTCACAAACACGAATAAAATCTTAATAGTTTAGGACAAATAGTTTATCGTCTTTCATCTTTTCATTTTGAACCGTATTTTGGTGGGAAATCGGAAATGTGACAGCTCTTGCTTATGGTTTGTTTAGTTTTTAATTTGTTTGCACTTGCCATCCGAACCAAACCGAATCCGGACCCGGACCGAATTCGAACTGTTTATTTTTATAAATAATACCAAGAATTTATAAAACATGTAATTTAATACACAATAGATGATGTTTTATTATTATTGCAGTAAATAATTTATAATGTACAAATGTTAAATCGTAAATAAATACTTTTATTTCGAAATATTTGTTTATGAAGTTGGCACCACTGCAATATAGCGGCCGATTAAAAAAAAAGTTAAACAGTGCTTTTATGAAAAATGTATGAACCAAAAAAGTACGCTAAACAGTTCGTTTTTGAGCCATGGAGAATAGAGTTTTTCGACGACTTATTAGTGGTGTCATTGTATTTGAGCTACAGCCTATATAAATGACAGATAACGGTACAGGAGTAGAAAAAATAAATTATTGGTAATAATATCACATTTTAAGTTGTTCTGAAGCCATTTGCAACTAAATTATATACTTGTATATACAATTTTAATATGTCTATTTACCGTTCATACTGCAACTTAGTGAAAATCTTATTAGTAGGTACCGTAAACATTTTGTGCCTTTTAATCTTATTAGTATGTTATTAGTTACCTTTAAGATAGGCACCCAACCAAAACAAGTAATTAAATAAAATAAAACAGCGAAAGTAGTCGAAATAAAATAACTAGTATGATATCGTCCTTCTATTTTATCGATTACGCGTAAATTGTAACTGCACTTTGGCACCGCTCTAGTTTGCGACGCCAAACAGCGGCCGTACCACTAAAAAATTCAAGCATCGTCCATATCCATAGTGGTTTAATACATTGCGCCGTGGTTTACTGTATTGAACGTTCAATGTACAACGCATAGAACAAAAATATGCTTTTTCGTTCGATATGTTAGTTCGATCCCGAGAAATGATGCGGCGTTGCGTTTATTTATTAAAATATTAGTTTTTACTGACTTAAGTGAAAATACTAATACTCACATGTGGTGCGTGACTCCACCATTCATGTAGGTTTTAGTTTCATTCCTATTTTTGCATGTAACCACGCTACAATTCGGCATTTTGAGTAAACATAGAAAAACATTTCAGATTCACGGCGAATTGCGACTAATATGCGGTGGGCAGTGACATGCCCATTTGGCCATGTCGCACCGACACGCGCCAAGCCCCCGTTTCATATCTATTCCTTTTTATCATCTGAGGTTTTAGGCTTTTGAATAAAATCACGCATTAATTAATTGTATTCTAGATAAAAAGCTGTGTTTGTATAATTTATAATTTTCAGTTCCTTTGGTAAGAAACGGACATAGCAATTTCTATAAAGGGCCGTTTTTTTTACTGTACATAACAAAAAAAAAATTCTTCAAGAAATGAATACGTAAGTACCCAGTAATTTCCTAGTAGTGGGTCTACTGGTATAATTTAATTACATTACTATATATAAATAAGACTCAGATAATATGCAAACTATTAATATCCGTAAAACAAATTATTATTCTTATTACTGACAACTTTAAAACTCGTTAGTTTATTTTATACTAAAAAAACGAAACTAAATATACTTTGTCATATCATAGTATTTTAATACAAATAGAAAACTTGTGCTCAAAAATCAAATACTTACTTTATTCAAGTTATCTAACTTCGCTAACATGATGTTCTAGAACATCATGTTAGCGAAGTAATACTTACCACTTTTTAGTGCAAGTATCAATATCGGTCACGGAGTGAATTCCAACGGTGCGCTATACAGCTATTTGCATCGGCAAGCTCCGCGGTTAGTTCTATCCCGATCGCACTTACATATAGCTAGAAAGGGACGGCACCCGCGGCTGGTGCGATCTCGCTGTGCATGTGGGGGTTAGGTACGTTTGTGTGGGTGGTAGTAGTATTTACACACACAAACGCACTACGCGTGTCAAAATACCGAATTCTGAGCGAGCGCTTTTTTGAAGAGCACTCTTAACCATTTGGCAAACAGCAGCAAAAATAAAATCCTCTTATTCACATTATTTCCCAGCCACACGAAACAAAAGAACATCAGTAGGTATTTACCACACCCGTAACGTCCCATAGTTCACATGTCACTTTGAGAATTGATGCCCCTTGTGTCGAAGTAAATCTAGCGCAGACAGGGGTGCTTGGCGTCACCCGATAATAACCGAGTGAGGAATCACTGAAGGATGGCAATACCACGTGTGATAATGGGAACACATTTTGAATGTTGGAGTCAACAACAACATAAGTCGATGATCCAAGATCAAGGAAGAAACTCAAAAGAGAGTTTAATTTGGAAAAACTGGCCAAGTGCCAGTTGGACTCGCGCACGAAGGGTTCCGTACCATTATCTATAAAAACGGCAAAAAAATCACGTGTTTTGTATGGGAGCCCCCCCTTAAATAAATATTTTATTTTGTTTTTAGTATTTGTTTTTATAGCGTCAGCAGAAATACATGATCTGTGAAAATTTCAACTCTCTAGCTATCACGGTTCTTGAGATACAGCCTGGTGACAGATTATCTATAAAAGCGGCAAAAAAAATCACGTTTTTTGTATAGGAGCCCCCCTTAAAAAAATATTCTATTTTGTTTTTAGTATTTGCTGTTATAGCGGCAGCAGAAATACATAATCTGTGAAAATTTCAACTCTCTAGCTATCACGGTTCTTGAGATACAGCCTGGTGACAGACAGACAGACGGACGGACGGACGGACGGACGGACAGCGAAGTCTTAGTAATAGGGTCCCGTTTTACTCTTTGAGTCTTCGCGATTTTGAGTAGGTAAGTTACGCTTTAGTTACTCGTACCAATTTTTGGAGCAATATTTTGTTGCCGACTCGCGTGTCCCCCGGGTGGTGCTAAAGAGTAATCAACTTCTGGCTGCTGAACTGCTTATTCTAATAGCCTCGCAGCAACATACAGTTCTAACCCACGATGGTCTTCATATAAGTTTGTAAAGAACTGTACCCATGCCATACGAATAAATAAGTTTAACTTGTTCCACGCGAGGTGCATTCTTAGCTTGGTCGAGTTGTACATACTTAAGTATGCCATTTCCAGCTCATTAGGATACTGGCAAAGGCGGCAAGTGGCTGAAATATGGTTTCCACGTTTTGTAGGACAACTCACTTACATACAAACAGCGCAAGTTAAATAAAAGCTTGTTATAAATCAGATTTATCAGATCTCTTTATAATAATCTAATAAAATCTGGACCAACCTAAGTAATTACATTCATAAGTGATAATATATGTATAAATACATGGAGATGGAGAGTCGAGCTTTTTACTAACCAGAAAACAGTAAGTTTAAGAGCAGATTTTATAAAAAGGATATAAGTAAGAACTTTTTTGCTTGGTTAAATAATGGTATTGAAATAGTTGCTTGCCTTTGTTTTAAATTACTTGTATCTAGGGTTTGCAATCCGGATATCCGGATATCCGAAATATCCGGATATGCGCCAATTTTCGGATCCGGATCTGCCAGGCTCTTGGATCCGGATTTTTCGGATATTACGGATCCTTGAAATACAACAATGAAAATCGAAAATACGGCTACGAAAATGATGTTTTTACCGAGTCCACGCTGAAAACAGAAAACCGAATTGTAGATAACTCAATCTCTGTCTTTATTCGCCACTTCATCATCCCAGACCAGATTATTTTTGTTTTTAATTTAGTAGTCACAAAAACTATACCTACAAACTAGTAAAATTGCCGCTATTTGATGGCGAAAGTTGGCGTTGGTTTAAATGCACTAATTCACCGTAGGCAGAGACACAAAGAGACCTATAGGTACTATTATAGCTACCTACTAAGCTCTACATGGAGAGTCGAGCTTTTTACTAACCAGAAAACAGTAAGCTTAAGAGCACATTTTATAAAAAGGATATAAGTAAGAACTTTTTTGCTTGGTTAAATAATGGTATTTAAATAGGTGCTTGTCTTTGTTTTAAATTACTTGTATCAGTTGTATCTTTTATCTTTAGAATACGAGGCTGAAAGATATTAGTATCCACTTTTCCTTTTAGCTACCTTGATAGAACAATATTCTGAGACAACAGATGTCAATGCAAGTAATCTTTGAATGTCAAAATAATAATCATTACGTCAAGTAATGTTTTATGGGAGTTCCTCCAAACTATGGCAACACCATCTGCGTGTTAATGGGAACACATTAAAAGTGTTCGAACTTCGAAGTTTGAATTATAAATGAGGAAAGTGAGAGATACTAATGACTTTTTGTAATGATGTCTGTAAAAAATGTATTCATTTATGTCATGAGTCTGAGAATTGTGGGGGACTGCATTCTAAGAAAGCATTAACTTTTTCCTGTAGGTATTAGAACTAACTTAGACATTGTGATTTAGTATTAATGATAGTTTAGACATTAATTTAAAGAAATCCGTTCGCGTTACTAACTAGGTACTTACAGTCCCTGGCACATGAACTATAGAGTGATATAGATATTTTATTATAAAATAGTACATTACTGCAGACGCCGGGAAAGAAGGGGTTGCCGGGTGAGTAGGTATAGGCCAGGCATGTATGGTGCTTTTCTCAAACATGCAATGAAATTAATAAATAAAAACTCCTTAAATCAAACTAATTTTCATGGCTGAATTGACATGATTGATGCTGTGCCACAAAGAGAGGATTGAAAATTAAAAAAAAAATACTTCCCGGCCTAGGCCTTCAATTTCGTATAAAATTCCTTTACGTTCTCTCGAGTTGATCCGCCCGAAACGTGATACTTTGAACCCACGTAATGACGACATTTCAATGCACGTTTGAGAAAAGATAGTTAATACGGGCGCAACTCATAATTAAGGCATGATAATAATTGTATTCTCAATAAGTGAAATGTATATTTCTTTGACAATAATAAAAACAATATTTAACCGCAATTACAGAGAATACGTAACTAAATATGTAGGGGGTAATTGGAATCACCGAAGCACCTCATGAAACTCATCCCATTGTTTTTTTTAGGGTTCCGTACTCAAAGAGTAAAACTGGACCTTATTACTAAGACTTCGCTGTCCGTCCATCCGTCCGTCCGTCCGTCTGTCTGTCACCAGGTTGTATCTCAAGAACCGTGATAGCTAGAGAGTTGAAATTTTCACAGATTATGTATTTCTGTTGCCGCTATAACTACAAATACTAAAATACAAAATAAAAATATTTTTTAAGGGGGGCTCCCATACAACAAACGTGATTTTTTTGCCGTTTTTATTTATAGATAATATATAGTATGGAAACCTTCGTGCGCGAGTCCAACTCGCACTTGGCCGGTTTTTTATTAGTGTTTAGAATGGACGCTCCGTAACGGACATGGTAGGTACCTATATTTTATCCTGGGTGGCTGGTCTGTTATAATTTAATTTGTAATTCCTAAATCCTTTAAGTATTTCTGTACATTTTACCAAAAACTTTTTTCTTCACTTCATTTTGATGTTTACCTTTCGCCTCTATTACATAATACATAAAAAATACCATTTCAGACGAGATGGTTTTTTATTTAGGTATTTATCTCCACTTATAATAAATCTCTAAATTAAAAAAAGAATCGGCCAGTTTGAAACTAAGCTTTGCGCGGTTCGAATGTTCTCAGCATCCCATGAACGGAAAAATATGAAACATTTTATATAGGTACATTATTATTCTAGCTGCAACTTAGGATAGTTTTTATCCGACTGCGACAGTTAATTAATTTTCCGAAATATACGACTTCATTTAATTTTTCATTTATTTTTATTGAAATCTAACGCTGCTCCAACTGTCAGCTATAAGAACCGTCAAAATGGCGGAATTGCTTTGCCTTTCACTTATTAATAATTTAAATCCCGTCTACGATAGACCTTTACGAGACAAATGCTAAAATATAAACCATAAAAAAATATTCGATTCTGATATGAGAACTTATATGCGCAAATGTCGTTTTATGTCGTAATTTCAATAAATGAAATCAACAAATTTGAACAATATAATTAACACGAATTTGTTTTTTTTGAATGACAATGGCACGCGCTCGGCGCATTCAGCCAAAGTACCTGCGGCGCTACCACGAAAACCGATACTCAATGTTTATATATTTGCATCCCTGTCACTCGAGTATGGTTAGTGCGATAGAGATAGAGATACCCGAATATTTTCGAATTCCGAAGTTCGTGGTTATAGCTCAGGAATCGAAAATATGGTAAATAATCATAATGTATTTTCTCGAAAAAGAATTTAAAATAAATATAGTCAAATGGAGAAAAAAACAAAGCAAGAGGTTATATAGGTAATGATTAAGTTATAAGAGTCCAAAGTTTTAAGAGGGGGTATGTTCTGTCCCTTTTCCGCAAAACGCACCTTCATATGAAACGATTGTTTTTTACTATGACGCTCGAGTATATTGACGTCACAGTCCCTCATCGTTTTCTCACTCTAACAAGCGACATTAAAACGGATGTAGCTTCATAATTTTTTGAGATATTTGAATGGGAGTTTCATTATCTTCTATCTATTTATACATAATAAATGCCTATGTCCTGACTGACTTATTCACTCAATCACTCACTCATCAACGCACAGCCGAAACTACTAATCTTAGAGAGTTGATTTTTGCACAGTATGTTGCTTTTATAACGTGGGCTAGGGATAAAAAGGGATTTTTGAAAATTCTACCCCTAAGGGGGTAAAATGGGGGTGCAAAGTTTGTATGGGAGAACCTTTTTTTTTTGAGCTATAGACTTAAACTTTGTAGAAAAATTTGTTATTAGAATACAAATAAAGTACCTAGGTTCAGTGTTTTAAAAAAATCTACCCCTAAGGGGGTAAAATAGGGGTGCAAATTTTGTATGGGGGAAACAATATTTTTTTTAAATAGAGAAAAACTTTGTAGAAAGATTAGTCATCAGAATACAAATTAAGTACTTTCAGCGTTTTAGAAAATTCTACCTCTAAAAATAGGGGGCTAAAATAGGGGTGCAAAGTTTGTATGTGGGAAACTATTTTTTTTAGCTTGAGTCCTAAAATTTTGTAGAAAGATTATTTAAATACAAAGAAAGTACTTTTAGCATTTTGGAAAATTTCACCCCTAAGGGGGTAAAATAGGGTGCAAAGTTTGTATGGGAAAAACATATTTTTTTTAATAGAGACTTAAAATTTTGACGAAAAATTACTTATTAGAACATGAAAAATACTACATTCGGCGTTTTACAAAAATCATTCCCTAAGGGGGTTAAAAAAGGGTGCAAGGTTTGTATGGGGAACACTTTTTCTGAGCTAGACACTTAAAACTTTGTAGAAAGATTACTTATAAAAATACAAAAAAAAAGACTTTCAGCGTTTTGAAAAAATCTATCCCTAAGGGGGATAAAAAGGGGTGCAAAGTTTTTATCAGGGAAAGTTTATGTTTTTGAGTTAGAGACTTGAAACTTTGTAGAAAGATTACTTATTAAAATACAAAAAAAGAACACAAATCGTTTTAGAAAATTCCACCCCTAATAGGGTTAAAAAGGAGAGCAAGCTTTGCATGGGCAACACTTTTTTTTGAGTTAGACTTAAAACTTTGCAAAAAGATTACTTATTAGAATACTAAAAAAGAACTTACAGCGTTTTAGAAAACTCCATCCCTAAGGGGATCCTTAAGATCCTTAAGAAGGGTAGCCAGTGTTGTGTGGGAAAAACTTTTTTTTTTACTAGACTTAAAACTATTCAAAATGTTACTTATTAAAATTAATAATAAAGTACTTTCAGAGTTTTAGAAAATTCCACCCCTAAGGGTTTTTTGAGCTAGATACTTAAAAGTTTACGAAAAAAGTTCTTTCAGCGATTAGAAAATTCAACCTCTATGGGGGTTTAAAAGGGGGTTCAAATTTTAAATAGCGAGCAATAAAATTTTTAAGTGTGAGTAAGATATTTTTAACTTCGGTCTTATTCTGTACGTTAAAAGACTACAAAACTGATTTCAGAGTTTTTCCAAATTCATCCCCTAAGAGTGTTAAAATTGGTTCAAAGTTTGAGTATTTCAAGGCATTTTTAAAGTATGAGATTTTTAACTTTGGTTCTAGACTGTTTGTTCACAAACTAGAAAATGAACATCAACTTTTTTTTTAATTATCCCCTAAAAGAGGGTTCAAATTTTGTATTGAGAGAAATCATTTTCTAAGACGATAAAAAGTTCTACGCGGACGAAGTCGCGGGCAACAGCTAGTTGGAAATAAACTTCCTTACGCATTAATTTCGGCATTTATAAAACCTTCTATTTTGAAAGCTACAATTATTTATTTTGACAAATTAACTTAATATATGAGCATTAATTTCGTGCCGCCGTTCCTCTTCGTGACCATAGTTTGTTTAATTTATTTTCATCGAAACCTTCGTCACCTATAGAAGTGTTAATTTGTCATCTACTAGTCAAGGTCTATTGTCAAACTGATTGATGTTTTACTTGACTAGGTACCAGTCTTATTTGTATAGCAAATTCCGCTAGTTTCACATACTTACCATTCAGATTTTCTGTCAAATTCAGATTTTCTGTCAAATTCAAATTCAAAATATCTTTATTGTGACTATAGGTGCATGAAAATGTGTTACATATCTTATAGTTACGAAGACCATCGAGCGAACTTTTATGTAATATAGCCATAATAACCGTTTAGTAGATAGTTTGCTGGTCGGAGCTTTAACTAGCACAACTAATGTATGTATTCACGCTAAGCAGTTGTTCCCGGATGCTGTCTATGACAGTAGTCGTTAAGCCGAGTTAGAGGCCTTCGGGCGGCTTAAGAACCTCTAACAGTCGAGTTGCCCACTCACTTGACAAAGGGGGTATAACTGTCACTTGCGTCCGCAGGAGCTTCTGTATGTATACCTACCACAACGCTGCACGTGGTCCCTAGGTGGTCTTATCTTATCTTATCTTATCTAGGTGAGGGCCCTTTCGGATCCACTTTGACCCAGTGTGATCTTTTGTGCATTTGCCCTCTCCTTTATACCTGCTCCCAGGCTTGCTCCATCATTTCCACAAAGCGGATGATGCAGTTCGCCGGGAGCACCTTGAATTCCTTTGGTTGCGGGTAACCGTTACCAAAGTAGTTCATTCTTTGTCTGGCAAGGGCATGACATTCACACAATAAGTGTTCCATAGTCTCGTCCTCCTCGCCATACATTCTACAGTCTAAACTATCCGATAGTCCCATCTTGGCCAAGAGATCCTTGACCCCGAAGTGACCTGTGAACACCCCAGATATAATTCTGAGTTGCTTCCTACTGGATTTCCAGAGTTTTCTGGTCCAGCCCGAGTCCACTCCTTCTATGAAGAGCTTAGAGTGCCTTAAGCCAGCCTCATTCCTCCACTCGTGTTGGTGTTTGGTTTTGGCGTAGGCTTTAAAGGCCGATATTATGGTCACCTGCGAGAGTCCCACAAATGGTTCTGGACGTACAAAGTGATTTGTAGAGCCCCCTCTTGCAAGCTCATCTGCTCTTTCGTTGCCGATGAAGCCCTTGTGCCCTGGTATCCAAACTAGTTGCACCTTATTGTGCCTTCCAAGTCTGTTTAGTGCTTGGACGCCATTATAAGAATAAGAATAAGAATATTTATTTGCGTTAAACATTACCAAACAGGTGTTACGAACAAAATTACAGGTAGGTTTCCATGCTTAACCATGACTGGTATGCAAAATATACAAGATTACACATTAAAATATTTACAGAACTATAAAATCATTATTTCATGTCAAAGAAAAAATATCATTTAAAGAATAAAAATTATTATTATTTAGCCATTGGTGCAATTTTTGTTTAAATAATCTAATATTTAAGTTCTTAATCTCTATTGGTATTTTATTATAGATCGTAATCGAAAATATTATACAACTTTTCCTGTACTTTGACAAAGTAGGGTGCTCGTCAGGTAGAATTCTATCTGGATTTCGACATGTTCGTGGATGACTATCACATGCTTTTTTAAAAATACTTTTATTTTTATGAACAAACATGCATATCTCATAAATATAAATTAGTCTAGAGTCCACTTTCGGCGCCGTAAGCGCTTTAAGGGCCGCTTGACTGTCACTGAGTATATAAATAGTCTGCCCTTTGGTTTGCCTGTCTATATTCTCCTGTACACAGGCAATTATGGCATATGTCTCCGCCTGGAAGACAGTTGCCAAACTACCCATGCTTACACTACTACTATAGTCATTTGCAAAAATGCCTGCTTCCGTACCGGATCCCATTTTTGATCCGTCCGTGTACCATATACTGTCTTCGATACCAGACTTTGGTGGTTCTAGACCTTCGGCCCACTCAGCCCTGGTTGGAACTTTTGTTGTGTAGTTCCTATGGAATACATACTTGGGTAGCATTTTGTCACTTCCCATGTTTGTTATTCTGTCTAAGAAACCATCAGTCTCCATGTTTGTGTGCTTAGTCTTCGGCTTGCTATCGCTCCACAGTCCAAGAGTTCTTAATCTGTAGAGCTATTTGCGCGCCTCTGACTTAATCACCATGTGAAGTGGCGGTAGGTCCAGTAGGACTTCTAGCGCCGCTGTAGGCGTGGTACGAAACGCCCCTGTTATAGCCATGCATGCCGTTCTCTGCACCTTTCTCAGGGCCTCTCTGCATGTGCTCATTAAAGTCATTGGCCACCATACCAGGCTACCGTACAGTATTAGGGGTCTCACCATCATGGTGTAGATCCACTTCAGTACCTTAGGGTTCAGTCCCCATGTTTTGCCATACGCTGATCTACACATTCCAAATACCCTCAGGGCCTTTGTAATGGTGAGATCTGTATGCTTCTTCCAGTTCAGTTCCTTATACAGTGTGACACCTAGATATTTCACGTCATTGGACAGTTCTAGTACCCTTCCGTACAGCTTCAACTGATGTATGCCGCGAAGGGTCCTTTTCTAGTAAAGGGTATTACTACAGTTTTGCCTGGATTAAGGGATAATTGGTGACAGTCGCACCATCTCTCCACTTCCCTCAGTGCCTTGTTCATGATTTCTGATACCGTACTTGGGAATTTCCCATTAACCAGTATCACTAAATCATCAGCATATCCTACCGTGTGGATGGGACCTTTATTGAGTTCTATCAAGAGTGAGTTCACCACCAAACTCCATAGAGTTGGTGAAAGTACCCCACCTTGTGGACATCCCTTTGTAGCCGTGGCCATTATCTCATCCCCTAAAAGAGATGACTTTATCAGTCTGCCATTTAGCATGTTGCCTAATATCCATTTACATATGGTCGGCTCTATACCATGTTTTGCAGCTGCTTCGCTAATAGCATTATATGTGGTACAATCAAACGCTCCCTCCACGTCTAAGAAAGCCGCCAGACATAGTTATTTATTCCCTATAGCCTGTTCAGCCCTGGTTGTTACCAGATGAAGTGCCGTTTCCGTTGACTTCCCTGGCTGATATGCAGATTGTAGTTCGTGCAGCGGATGTCTCCTTAGTGGGCCATCCTTTATGTGTCTATCTACCAACTTCTCCAATGTTTTGAGGAACAATGACGATAGACTTATCGGCCTATACGATTTCGTCTCACTGTAATCCGCCTTACCCGGTTTGGGTAATTTGCTAAGGTGCGGGATTAGTACAGTAGCACCCTCCTGTAGTAGAATGGGGTAGATTCCATCTGGCCCCGGGGCTTTGTAAGGTTGAAATGTCGAAAGTGCCCATCTACTACCTTTTTAGACGTGTCCCAATTGTGTCTCGTTGTACTTGGGGTTTGTTCCAACGCACTAATTGTGCAATCGTCTGTTACGCTCTCATGTATTACTGAGCCTGGGAAGTGCGTATTACACATTATCTTAAGGGTCTCTAGCCCCGTTTTCGTCATTGTACCGTCATTGTCCCAGATGGATGTAAGCGGGGCCGACTTTGTGGTTGCTAATGCCTTTGTTAGTCTCATTTCTTCCGGTATTGACTCGATCTGATCGTAGTGGCTCCTCCACGCTCTCCTTTTCGCTTTTCTCACAGCCTTGCTGAGTTCTGTGAGTTTTTGTGCATAATACCCAAAGTCATTAGATGACTTTGCGTTTGCCCTGCCTTCCCTTGCCTTTTGCCCTGGTTTCCCTCCTGAGTTTGACTATTTCCGGGGTCCACCATGGTAACTTTTTAGTCAGGGTTTTCTTTTCCGGGCAGTTATTAGTGAAGGCCGTGTATACGGCTTGTACTATTTTGTCCGCTTCGAATTCTATGTCAATAATAGCGTTTAGCTTTCCTTTTGGGTCTCCTAAGTCCACTTTTAGGTCACTTTTAAAGGCCATAGGTTAAAGAGTGACAAACTCAAAGGCCAAAGAACGTATGCCATACGATAAAATAAAAAAATCGGGGTTTGGTTATTAAGAGTAGGTGCGAGTCCGACATAACCTCCGCTCTATCCCCGTGGTACGGGTAACTATATCCATAACGGATTTTCCACCCATTAAAAAAGGTACCTACTTTGTGACAAATGTTATCACGGTGTTATATCTACCCTCGCCTAATCATATTTTTGATGGTCTTCTATCATTTATCTTCGTCACGTTTTCATTCCGTTTTTCTCACGTACACTGTCTCAATATTTTTTTTTAAACTAAAGATACTTATATCTTAACGTATGCTTCTCCGCTTTGAAGTACTTATTAATACATGCTTATAATAATAAGAATAATATAATGGCGTAGGGATGTGACGGACCCATCGCCAATTTTATTTAGATTCCATCAACCAGCAATAGTCCCTATACACCCCAGCGGGTGCTGTCTCTGTGGGCATCCGCTCGGTGTTGTACTCCTTGCATTTCATTAAATGGTCAAAAGGGCCTCTACGTGTTGGCTCAGTTGGTACTTTATTCGTACCTAGCCCCACGCACGCCTCCCAAAGGTCCGGGACACGGGACATCATTGTCCCGTGAGCGGGAAGGAAAGAATAATGATAAAGCCATTTATTCATATCTAAAAAGTTGTGACATTATTTGTTGCTTGCCTGTACATAGAGATTATACAGGATGTGGCCTATAATAGGAGCAAATATTGGAGCCCCCCTTAAAAAAATATTTTATTTTGTTTTTAGTATTTGTTGTTATAGCGGCAACATAAATACATAATCTGTGAAAATTTCAACTCTCTAGCTATCACGGTTCTTGAGATACAGCCTGGTGACAGACAGACGGACGGACGGACGGACGGACGGACGGGCAGCGAAGTCTTGGTAATAGGGTCCCGTTTTACTCTTTGAGTACGGAACCCTAAAAATTAAACGGTGGATTATTAAGTAGAAAAAAAAAGAAGAAAACAATTTTTTTTGGAAGTTCCTAATAGCCGGCATGGATTCTTATATTTAACTTGAATACTCGTACTATAAATATTATTTTCACACCTCTCATTCAGAAAAGTAAGTTTTGGTCCCCGACGAGAGGGAGCAAAATGCTACTTTTCTGTTCAAGCTACTTTTTTAATTTATTCATTGGCTTGTAGCATTTACGCAATGTGCCAATAGAATCTTGATAAAATAATTGATTGTGATTTCATCGTAATCGACAAACGTATATATATCATCATCATCATCATCATATCAGCCGAATGACGTCCACTGCTGGACAAAGGCCTCCCCCAAAGAGTGCCAAAATGACCGGTCCTGCGCCACCCGCACCCAGTGGACTCCCGCGACCTTTACCGGGTCATCAGTCCACCTTGTGGGGGGGCCTACTCGCCGCGCCTGCCGGTACGTGATCGCCACTCGAGAACCTTTCTGCCCCAACGGCCATCGGTTCTACGTGCAAAGTAATTTTTGTTTGTTTTTTTTTTTGTTCTTTTTCTTGTTTGTTTTTGTTTGTTTTTTTTGTTTCAGTTTTTGTTGTTTTTTTTGTATTTTTGTTAGTTTTTTGTTTTTTGTACGTTTTTTTTTTTTTTTAGTTATTTTTTTTTGTTACGTTTGTTTCAATTGTTTTTGTTTTTTTGTTTTTTTTCTTTTTTGAGTTTTTTTTGTTGCTTGTTTGTTTGATTTTTTGCCGTTTTTTTGTTGTTTTTTTTTTTTAGTTTTTTAGTTTCGTTTGATTTTTGTTTCGTCTTTAGTTTCGTTTGTCTTTTGTTTCACTTTTTTTCGTTTTTTTTCTTTTTTTTTCTGTTATTTTTTGTTTTTGTTGTTTTTGGTTGGTTTTTTTGCAGTTTTTTTCTTTTTCTTGTATTTTTGTTCATTTTTTTCAATTTTTTTTTGTATTTCTGTATTTTTTTGTATTCTTTGTATTTTTTTTATTTTTTTTGTCATTTTTTTAGGTGTTTTTGTTATTTTCTTTTTTTTTTGTTTTGTTTAATTTTTTGGTCTTGTTTTGTTTTTTTTGGTGGATTTTTTTTTTGTTTTTTTTGTTGTTTTTTTTGTTATTTTTTGTTTTTTTGTTTCGTTTGTTTTTTGGTTTTGTTTGTTTTGGTTTTTATTTTTTGTTTTTTTTGTTCTTTTTTTTGTATTTTTTTTTGTTTTTTTTGTAAATGTTTTCCTCATAGTCGGTGTGAAAAGTTACATGTGTCACTCAGGAGCAAAATTATTTTCGTCTTGGGCGTTAACACTTGAATCCCTCACTACGCTCAGGATCCTACGTTAGAATCCCTCGCTACGCTCAGGATTCTATTGTAGGATCCCTCGCTACGTTAAGGATTCAATACACCGCCCTCGCCGTAAATATACTATTTTGCTCCCTTGTGACACAAATAACTATTTACATCTTAAGTACAAAAAATCTTGCAAAATGTAAAAAAAAACTCCAAAAATTGATGGAAAACAAAGACACTTTTAA
The DNA here is from genome assembly GCA_963854355.1 of Epinotia brunnichana. Lineage (NCBI taxonomy): Eukaryota > Metazoa > Arthropoda > Insecta > Lepidoptera > Tortricidae > Epinotia > Epinotia brunnichana. The sequence continues at coordinate 20,830,308 of OY977949.1, forward strand.
TCACTATGACATAAATGCCCAGTGGTCTACAAAGATATTCAATGAGTTACATGCTACGATATCGTGATGTCAAATTTCATTACTTATTCCATTATTATTTTCATTATTTTTTTCCGAATTCAATAATTTTGAAACACTGGGACCAACGGAATATTCGCGGATATTCTATGGAGTCATCCTTGAATTTTTTTGCTCCTATTACAGGCCACACCTGGTATATGAACCCCTCTTTGGGTGAAAGTCTCCTCTAACTCTGTCCATAACTCTTTATTTGTTCCAAGGCTCATCCAACCTTTTCCGGCAACTTGGGTTAGGTCGTCAGCCGATCTTTGAGTGGGCCAGCCTACAGTATTTCGTTTCCCCAGCGGTCCTCTCCATTTTGTGGCTTCAATAGACGATCTCCTGTCGGTGTAATGGGACAAGTGTCCAGCCCAGCGCCATTTCAACGATTGAGTGTGTGTGAGGGCATCGGTGACTCCTGTCTTTTCTCTGATTTTGCTACTTACTGTATTGTAAAAAAAATTAGGAGACTTCTTTCTATCATTCTAGTGTTGTTTTGATTTTTTGCCGATTCTTTTTGGTACCTATATACCCATGTTTAGCAGCAGTAAAGCAGACATAGGAGGAGGCAGGTACGAATATACCCTCCAACATATGTTAATTAATAATTAAGGTTTAGCGTGGTATGTTTGGTTTTGCTCTGTACCTTCTTTCGTCATTTTCTGGATCCAATTTTTACTGAAACTGTGATTCAATTCTAGCCTATGACAATGTTTATACAACCTAAAGAAATATAATGCTTTAATAAAATGATTGGCATAAGATCACAGTATCCGTAGTCTAGGATGATTCATGACAACTTTATGCTAATGAGTGTACGACTCATATTGGTCTGGCTGGATGTTAAAGTTCACAGATTATAGTGAGTTCACACCACCGTGCCCGTGTGATGACTAAAGGCGATCATTTCAAGCCAAAGTGGAGTATTTGTATATGAGCTCCATACACGGGTAGATCGTTTTTCCGCTGGCCAGGAGAAGGATCCTCCTACAGCAGGACGTCGCGACCGTGACTCAATCCTTCGATGATGCAATCACTTTGTAATTGATTCAATGATTCGTTTATTACGATTTCAATAGTGATGTTACGACTTTAAGTCGTTATCGATATTTTTTAGATTCATCAAGCTCTAAGAGGGTTAATCTACTGCACGTTGTCAAAAAAATGGAGAACACATTTGTCACCAAATCATCTACTGACAGCGATCAAGTCTCATCTTCTTCTGATTTGGGACACATAGTGATGCGACTTATTTGTACATCTGCTAATTAGGCAAGAGCAGAATTGCCAGCAACATACGAAAATTTTCCGGGAAATCGGAATACTGGCAACGGCACATCACTAGGATCCACAGATCCACACAATTGGGATACATTTTGAAAAAAATATCGCAAATATTATTATTATTTCATGTCTTTCCCGCTCACGGGACAATGATGTCCCGGACGCGGACGTTTGGGAGGCGTGCGTGGGGCTACACAGTACCAACTGAGCCAACACGTAGATGCCTTTTTGACAATTTCATGAAATGCAAGGAGCGCACATAGTTATATCATTATTATTGTACCTATCTTCACAATAAAACAATAAGAATTAAATTAAATTATATGAAAAACTTGGCGCCTATATTGTACTATTTTATTTTGCGCCTCACTACACACTTTTATAAAAAGTAACACAAAGTAAAAATTAAAAATAAATTACCTAAACAAACCGAACAATATGTCAATCCATCATCAACATCATTTAAAAGGTTACACGACTTATCCCTGATTAAGTTGATAATGACTTCATACCAAAGCAAGATGTAGAGTCGTGAGTATTATTATCAAAATGTTTATTTATGACATGAAGGCTGGCCTCATCTGATCGCTAAGGCTATAACTGCCACGAGAGATCTAGGTACTTTTCATATGAAGTACGTATTAAGTGACAATTAATCCGAAGTTTGATGAAAATGCGTTCTCTCAGGGTACGGTATAGGAGTACGCGGCACAGCCCTCGACTGGTTCAAATCTTATCTCAACAATAGAGTAGGTACAACTTGTGGAATTAGATTACTATGATAAAAAGAGCTAATACAGCTACTAAAATACATTCACAAAAGAGACAAGTTACATGTTCTATTCCGCAGGGAAGCGTGCTAGGTTGCATCCTATTTTTAATATACGTAAACGACTTACCAAAGATTACGAGTATAATTTCAGATCAAATTAAATGCTTTATTTATATACGCCGGCGGCATCGCCATAGTCTTCTCAAGTCGGAAGGAAACCGATTTTGTACTCAATACTTGATATCCTTTTAAAGTGGCTTGAGGACCATAACCTTCAGTTAAACTTAAAAAAGACAAATCTAATTCAATTCAGACCCTATCAGAGACTCCCGTCAGATGTTGATTACACATATTCAGGCCATACATTTCAACTTATTAACAATTGCGGTCTACTAACTTGGAATTAATATCGACGAAAACATTATTTGGAGTCGCATATTGAAAAAATCTGTACAAAACTGTCTCGTTTTACGTATGCCTTACGAAATATAAGGAAAACCACAGATTTTAAAAATGCAGTTAGTGCGTATTATGCGTTCACCCAGACCTGGCTGCAATATGGGATAGTTTTATGGGGCAATAGTACAGACCTACCGGATTTATTCGTATTACAGAAACAGTGTATAAGAATTCTCACAAATATTAAAAATAATTAAACATGCAAACCCCACTTTAAAAGATTAAGCATTTTAACATTACTTTCTCTCTATATTTTGGAAACTTGTAAATTTGTACGGAAGCATCAACATTTATATACTCAAGCCAAAGACCGTCACACTTGCACCCTAAATCTAAGACATAGAGATAAAATAGCCCTCCCAACAAGTAACTTACAGATGAGTAATAAAAGCCGACAACAATACGCATTTACAACAGTCTTCCTGAAGAAATAGCTGATGAGGTTGACCTCATCAGCTATTTCTTGTATTTGAATACTCTAAATTTGTTCAGAAGTTAAAATCATATTTAATGCTGAAGAGGGCTGTCCGTGGAATGGCCGGCAAGCCGGCCGACGCTCCGGCACGGGAGTTATTTCTAAAGTTCCAAATTCTGCCCCTACCATGCATGCTGATTTACCGAGTGGCAATTTTCACACACGAAAACCTTAGCAATTTTAAACGCAAGGGCACAAACTCTAGATATCCCCTACGGAGCAATAGGCATGGAGACAGGCTGGTGGTTGAGAAACACAGACTTGCGAAGTCAGCTAAGTCGGTCTATAACCTCGGACCACCAATTTATAACCGATTACCTGATACCGTCAGAAATGCAGCTTCCACTGCAGGATTCAAATCAAGACTGAAAAAGTGGCTTCTGAACAACATGTTCTACGACTATGACGAATTTTACAGCATGCCACTGACAATTTGAAAATAAAGAATTATACTAAATGACTTTGAAAAATGATAATAATAAATAAGATGTATGAATCCACAAATTAATGATGTATAATATAAACCTATATAATTAGTTTCAATTAGGAAACAAATTTACCAAATTGACCATGACCTGTAACGATTGTTATTAATAAATGTTCATTTCATTTCATTTCATTTAATTAATAAAACTGTTTTTTTTTCACTGAAAGACTTCTTCAATGTAAATAGTTACCATATATATTGATACCTACCTACATGTAAATCTTAGTTTAAATACTACCTATTTATATTAGTTTAAATACTACCTGTTTAAATATTATTATATTTTTAATTTGTAATGTGTATCTACGTTTTGAGTATATAACTGTCATTCCCGCATCAGCCTTAGAAGCCACAGATGACCTTTATGGACGCTGATAGATGTGGATAAAATATGGTATTTCAACAAAGGCATTGTAGAACATGCTAGAAGACATCAATCAATCATTTAAGTCTAAGTACATCAATGCTAACCATGCCACCGTATACCTACAATACCAAAATAGCTCGTCAATGACTCGGTACAACATTAAGTACTCTGTAAATAAGATAAGTAATAAAAGTAGGTAAATAATTCATGAGGTCATAAAGTCGATATCATCGTGACTTCTGCCTCCGTGATTTTCCGTGCCTCAGCCAAACGTCACTGTTGAGGGGTAATCGTTGGGTATAATGCCGTCACCAGACCACAAAACAATGACGGCATCTTGTTTGAAGAAAACTGTATGACATCGAAAGTGGTTAAAGCATTACGTTATAGTTGTTGTGATGTGCCACCGGTCAGCATTCGGTCATCCATATTGGGGTACGGAGTTGTTTACATACAGTAATGAATGGATGGATAGTGGGCGTTTTAGCTTAACTGATTAATAAATGATTCAGATCTAATCTAACACAGTTGAGACTAACTACTTACGTCTACAAGATATGTCTCAATCTGATCAAGCAAGAAGGTCAATTAGTATTCCGTTACTCCGTTCCATTTTGACGTTTGATCTTGGAGATAGTTAGTTCGTTATTTCAGTTGGCTGAAATAGGCGCGGGAGATTTGAATAACAGATGTGCCTGCGCTATAGGTACTTTTTTTACCCAAGACGGAACGGAGAAGATACATGAGTTTAGGGTGATTATCTCATTGCATAGGTAGGAAAATTTGTTTTTTTTTTGGGTTTTGCTTAGAAAATTGTGTAAGTAGGTACAATAATCACGGTACCTATAATACTTATACCTACATTAACGCAGCTAGCAAGCCTGGCTGCATGGTAAAGTATTTGAACAAGACTAGGTTTCGACATCAGGGCATAACAACATTTCATTTTTTCATAGCGGCTCAAACTAAAAACCATTTAGAGATTTGGGCTAGCTTGGTAATTCAAAAAAAATACAGATTTTTATCTTCGCTAGTTTTTGAGAAAAGTGGAAATTACTTTGAAAAAGCCATTTAAAGGCTGAATGCGGACATTCCATGGCTTTGTTTAATGTGCCCTGTAATAAACAACTATTGGTGTAGTGGTTATATTCTCTTTGGGTGTGACATTGACATTATGACATTTATTTGACTAATTCATGTCAAGTTAAGTCAGTGACGGTAATATTAAGCATTTTGATAAAACTTTGAAAATAATTAATAATGTAAGTCACCGATGGCTACGTTATAGCTAATTCTTGCAATCTGCCAACGGTGGATAGAATAATGTTAATGCAGTTTATGTGTGGAAGCTAACTCACCAGTCACATCAATAAGGTGTTATTGGACTCGGCTTACGTTGTCTGAGGCTGTTTTAAAAGATAAATTTGTCTTAGCTCAAGATATATTAACTCATTGAAACACTTCAAAGGGTATGCAGAGCAGCAATTATCACTGGAAGTCAGAGATGTGTTGGAAGATATATCCTGCTTATTTTTGACAAAATATCTAGTAGTGCAACAATACTGTAGGTGATATTGTAATACAATTAAATACTGTAAAATAAAACGCTGTCCAGCATCAGGTGTAATACATGCATTATTATTTTACGCTATTAACCTTTTTTTTGACGGCTAGAACGCCTAAAGGTGTTGCGGGTTATCGTGCCCACGGCGCCGTTTTTGTCATCTTTGCTTGTTGTGAAATGCGTCGAAAGGATTAACTTTTATTGTTTTATACCTTGATCTAAGACCCTAGCACACTAGGTTTTATGTCACGTTTTACGTGACGTTTCAGTAAATTTTCACCGTAAAACGTGATGATAAATTACATATATTATGATTAAAATAAAGGCTGGTCCAGAGCAAGCAGGAGGCAAAAGTCGGAACAAAGTGGACTTGACGTGACTAGGTAGATATAAATACTTATAAAATAAAACACATTTATTGTCATGTAGGGCCTGGAAAAAATTAAACAACGCTTAAAAGAATATTTACAATTTTATTGTATTTAACAGTTCAATATGTCCAGCAGTGGACGTCTTTCGGCTGATATGATGATGATTAAATAGTTCAATGTTTTTCAGCCAACGAGTTTGAAGATTAATGATCTAAAATGCTATTATCAGTTTGGGTTATCTTCACATATGTATAGTAAACCTTTCGGAACATTGGATTTCAAGCGACATCCGTGCCGTGTGCCTGCAACTTAGCACAAAACACGAAATCAATGGATTTTGACGATACGATACATTTTCGTTTTCTCGTTACTCTCCAAAACACGTTTATTTGCGATTAATGATTTGCAAGATTCTATCAGCAAAGAACCGTCAAAGTGTCAAATGTTCCTGTCACAGATACAGCATACTTTTTACTTTTTAATTCAATAAATAGACCACAGTGCTAATTTTATTCATCCTATAAACGTACTTAGGCCCTTTTCGAACGTGGTAGTTTAAAACTACCAAATTTAGGGTGTTTAACTTAAAATTAAATGAAAATAAAAAATACGTGTCTAGTAACTTTTCAAATACTATTAAATGCCTAAACAAAATTAAGGAGTCAGAAAAATGAAATGTTGTCAATTATGGTTGTACGAGTAACATACATCATTCGAGTCGTAAAGGCAACATGTTTTCTTCATACTTAATTTGATCAATATCTTTTTTAAACGACTTCAAAAAAGGAAGAGGTTATATGATCCACTGTATGTATGTGTTACCGTCAGATTATCAACACCGTCAGTTTATAATGTAACTCGCTATATTATAAACTGCCGAAAAATTTTGAACTGTAACAACCGTTCACAATTTAACGCATTATTTTTCGTTAGTTAGTAAACTATCAATGACGGAACGTAAAATTGTGAATTGAATCAAATTGGTATGATTCGGAACGCACCATGTGCGTTGATTGGTTGAACGAATTAATCCTCTTGCATCAGCTTCCACTTATGTCACAACATGATTGTTTTTTTTCATCCAGACATTTTATTTCAACATTTATTTCGTCATCAAGCATGTCGCGCGGCTCCTATTTCTGGGTGGTTTGCCCTTCGGGCAACTGAAGCTACCTAACTAACCTAACCTACCTAAGTAGTCTTTGAGTATGCGGTCCGTAGCATGCCGATTTGATCTCAGTTGACAATTCTACATTTATGTCACAACATGATTGTTTTTTTTTCATCTAGACATTTTATTCCATTAAATTTATTTCGTCATCAAGCAATGTCGCGGGGCTCCTATTTCTGGGTGGTTTGGTATTTTTGTAATTGATAGTTTACTTATAAACTAACGAAAAATAATGCGTTAAATTGTGAACGGTTTTGACAGTTCACAATTTTTCGTCAGTTTATAATATAGCGAGTTTGATTCTAAACTGACGGTGTTCACAATCTAACAGTGACATATAATATAGATTTTTTAGGGTTCCGTAGTCGACCCTTATAGTTTCGCTTTGTCTGTCCGTCCGTCCGCGGATAATCTCAGTAACCATTAGCACTAGAAAGCTGAAATTTGGTACTTATATTTATGTATATCAATCACGCCGACAGTGGTAAAATAAAAAGTATTTTTTTTTTATTAGGGTACCTCCTCTGTACGTGGGGAGTGTTTTTTTTTTTAATTTCAACCCTAACGTGTGATATATTGTTGGATAGGTATTTAAAAATGAATAGAGGGGTTTGCTAGAATCATTTTTTGATAATGTTAATATTTTCGGAGATAAACGCTCCAGAAGTAAAAAAAAACGTGTCCCCCCCCTCTAACTTTTGAACCGTAAGTTTTAAAAATATAAAAAAAATCTCAAAAGTAGAACTTTATAAAAACTTTCTAGAAAAATTATTTTGAACTTGATAGGTTGAATAGTTTTTGAAAAAAAATACAAAATAATTTCCCAGGTCGGCCACAGCAAGGAGAACATGCTGAAGTGGGGCGCCCTAAGTAGCTCAGACGCCCAATGTCCGTGTGGTGAGGTCCTACAAACGATGGAGCACATGTTGTCTTGCCCAGCGTGCCCGCACGCCTGCTCTAAGCAAGACATTCGAGACGCGACAGACAGGGCGATAAGCGTCGCCACCTTCTGGTCCCGCACAATTTGAAGCCATCGACACGAGAAGAAGAAGGGAAATTGAGGGCAACCCTCAATGCGTGTAGTGATTTCGGTATTTTCTATTAAAACTCGTGCATTTATCCTCGGAAATCACACTTATGGTGAAGAGGAACTGATGATGAAGACCAAAAATGACTTATGGAACTCCTCAAAGGTGTAAAGTACGTCAAAGATTCTGACAATAAGTTGGGTTAGGTACTTGTTTTAAAAAGTAGTCATAAATTATCAAGAGACAGTAAGTAGGCAAGTTTATACGCAGATTTGTCCTTCCACAAAAGTTTACGGATCCGCCTCTGTCACTCCCTTTTCTTAAAGTAATGATACCTTTCAAATTACACAAAGGACTAAACCTAATAATAAAACCATCAGATTCAAGCAACTATAGTTCTTTATCCTTTACTTTAAGAACGTTTCCATTGGCTGTGTCACGGAATAAAGAATCCATTGGAAGTGGCATTCAACCGATTTTCCTAGAGAACCAGTGTCGCCGCACGCACACAACCGCACTTCAATAAAACACGAACACACAATTGCAATACGCTTTTGATTTGTTAAAATGTACTGTGGCAATAAGTTGTTAAGGGTAGCAAATTTTATATGCAAAAGGTACTTTAACTACTATAAAATTACGGTCTAATTTAGAGTGTCAAGTAAATATTTCTTACGTCCGTTCCCACCTGCGTTGCAAGACTTGCAAGAGACGTGGTGGTTCGGCTACTCGACTCCAGATGGCAGTGTTTTCAAAACTATACGGTTGAAACCAAAAAGTCGCATGTACTGCGAAATGCGTATGATGACACGACTATTTTACCATAACGGAATAGGGATGTGGGTATAATTTTGCATATCGATATTTTTATGATATTTATACATTAAATATTAAAGCTACCTCTAATAAGACTTAGGTTACTAATGGCTTAGTTACAAATTGTTTCCAATAAAATGTTGTTAATAATATAGTTAGTTAGTAGGTGACATTTATAGTTCATCGTCATCATCATATCAGCCGAAAGACGTCCACTGCTGGACATAAGCCTCCCCCAAAGAGTGCCAAAATGACCGGTCCTGCGCCACCCGCATCCAGCGGACTCCCGCGACCTTTACCAGGTCATCAGTCCACCTCGTGGGGGACCTACCCACGCGGCGCCTTCCACTCAAGAACCTTTCCACCCCAACGGCCATCGGTTTTACGAGCAATGTGCCCCGCCCACTGCCACTTAAGTTTAACGATTCGGAGGGCTATATCGGTTACCTTGGTTCTGCTGCGGATAAGCTCATTTCTGATGCGATCATGCTCGTATGTCATCACTGGCAACACACACTGGTCAAAGACTTTCGTCTTAAGACACTGCGGAATACTTATTGGACGAAAAGATGTGCCGTAGCTTCCCGAACGCTGCCCAGCCGAGTCGGATTTGGTACTACACGGACATTTGCGCCTTATCCATGTTCATTCTTAGATCAACTCGCTCGGAAGCTTTACTGAGGTTATCGAGCATCATACTTTAGTCCTCCATGGTCTAAGCCAAGACTAAAATATCGTCCGCAAACCGAAGGTGAGTGATGTACTCGCCGTTGATGTTGACATCTAGCCTTCTCCAGTCCAGAGTCTTAAAAACATCTTCCAGTGCAGCGGTGAACAGTTTTGGCGAAATAATATCTCCTTTCCTGACTCCCCGCTGCAGCGGAATAGGTTTCGATATTTGTTACATTTATAGTTAGGTAATTATTTCTGTTATAAATGTATTTGCAATGAAACACAGATTTCTAATAAACAAAAAGTATAATTAGTTTAGTATTATACAAGCACATCCTAACTACTTAGAATTATTTTCCCAGCAATCTAGACTGTCGACTGTGTGCGAGTATGGTAGGCTAAACCAGTCGTCAATTATAAAGAATTGGAAGCAGTGCGTCATGTGTGCGAGCGAAAAAGCGGAGCGCTGCTCTCGCTCTACGTATTGCCTACTGCACCGCTGCTGTTGCCGCCACCGCTCGATATCTTGGCCTAGCTATGTACTATGAAATATAGAAACATTATATATTATTATTATTATTATTAATTAATCATTATATATTATTTTTTACTAACAAATGTGTATGGACCTTGTCTGAAATAAAAATGAATTGAATTGAATTGAAATTATTCGTACTTACGCTACATACGATATTCTGCGTGGGAATTGAACCTTCATGAATGAAGCTTTTTCCTTTTGGCGAAACTCAAAAATCTGTTTCAACAAAATGTTCCGAACAAATGGTGTTCAATCGTTGCGGGAACCAATCCTATCTCCCCGTGGCATCAGTCCATTTTTCCTTTGCATTTGTCTCTTTAGGAAAACTATAAGATTATAATAATTATTTTATTTTATATGACATAATAGTCAGATATTATATATATACATAAATAAATTTAATCCTTTTCATTTTGAATTATCGTTTTATCGATAATTATAATAGACCTTAGCCACAGCATTTGAGTAGCGAACCTTCTGGACATTTGACGTGCATTCCTCGTTCCGAGTAGCGAAATTATGCACAGGATTATGAACTTCATTGTTAGAGAGATAGAATTGATATTTCCTTGACTACATATGCAAATTGTGTCTGAGAAATTGAAAAATTAATATTTTTATGTAGGAATTCTAAAATAATACTTACCGATGATAGGAAATACCTCCATGAGACAAGTTTTTTAATGTGCTGCAATTTTAAGCAGCTTCTAACAGAGCAATACTGCATTTTCCTACAATAAACAAATATTTACTCATGTCATACGCCGTGTGCGGTTGCCAGGTGACTGACAATAATCTGTGCAAGAAGTATGCGAATTTACGCTCATGTTCGGCGACACGGGAACGCCCACTCACCACTTCCAATGGATTCTTTATTCCGTGGGCTGTGTTATTGTGGTTTTGATATGCTATAAAGACAGAACCAATTAAGTTAAAGTGCGTACGAGTATAAGCTTACTTAGCATAAAGTTCACGCGTCGCTAATGCATACCACGTTCTCTGAGCTCATAGCCTCTTATAGAATTCTTAATCAATTCAGATATTTCAACTACATTATAGCTATTGGAGGCAAAGGGAAACCGCAGCCGAACCTAGCTCTGACTTCATAATTATAGGTGTGCCTGGACTGGACCTAGATTTAAGAGGTTATGGATGGTGCATTGTAGAGTAACTTGTGCTTAATGCTAACCCTTTAATTTAAAGGATGCGCGTTTCAATTTTCTATTTGTTTTAATCTTTGTATCAATGATTATATTTCAATAAACCTTAAATGTGCAGGACGACCCATCTACGTAAATAACAATAAATATAGATTGTCTGTAACCTAGCTTATAACCTTCTTATAACATAAGCATTGCATTACTGTCGCCTTATATAATGTGTACTCGAAATAAAGAATAATAGGTCTCACACTTCATTCCTACCTAGTTAAAAGGTAATATACCGTTGGTTTCCTAAATAAAGAGTGGCTAAACACTACGTTTCCACTAGAAATGTAGATAGACTAAAAGGAAGCCTTTAGATCCTATCCGTACGCTGGCCAAGCACAGACTGATGGGCGAGCGAGGGGGGGGGGGGGGAGCTCGGTATTTATACCTCAGGTGAGGGCCGAGGTACGTTTATAGGCAGCGACACGAAAAACCCCGCGCTTTAAATGCAATTGGACAGCAAACGGAAAGGATCTCGTGTGATAATGTATAACGAATGTCATAGAAATAAGTGTAAAACACTGTAAATAACGTATTAGCCTAAGATTATTGTCATAAATAAATGAGAATGTCGTTTCGCGCCAAAAATTTCCCGCCAATACTTCCCGCCCGTATTTCCCGCCAAAACCACGGGGCGGGCGGGTCGCGGGGCAAGGAATTTCATGGTATAAATATGGCGTCCGGGCCTCATGAAATTCAGTTCTACAAATACCTACGAAACGGCATCAACTCGGAAAAGAAAACAAGTCTTTCACTCAGCGGCTCCCACATAGGAATCCCGTCAAATTCAGTTGCATATCCAGTGCATAATGCATCAGCACATAATGGTCCTTCGAACCGGATATTCAAGAAAGAAAATTGCAGTTTAAGCGAAAAATACAGCCTCAAGAAAAAGAAGATTCCAGTGACAGTGAAAGAACATTAATTATACAAGCATAAAAAGTTCAAGAAACTACGACTACGGAAAACTAGCTGAAGAAATGTTTTTTGACGAACGATTGCCTGCCTAACTATTCGAATCCCGGTAAGGGCATTTATTTGTGTGATGAGCACGAATATTTTTTCCTGAGTCATGGATGTTTTCTATGTATTTATTAAGTATTTATTTATCTATATAAGTATGTTTATGTGTCTAGTACCCATAGTACAAGCTTTGCTTACCTATAGTTTGGGACTAGGTCGATTTGTGTAAGATTGTCCCCAAATATTTATTTATTTATTATTTATTCATGCAAAAGGTAACTTTTGTCACCCGCAGCATTATTTCTAATCGAATGACTCCTCATTTATCTAAATCGGTTCAGTATCTTACACGCTACGGTGGAACACACGTAAATAAAAACATAGACTGCTAAAATCATAACCCTTCCTTTCGGCTCTGCCGTAGTCGGGCAAAAATTTAGAAGTTTTGTTGAACATATTAATTGAAATAGACTTAGTGTCATTACATTTCTAAGAAAGCATAACACACATGTCCTATACTATTAAACGAGCAATATTTGTATATACGAGGGTAGATCAATAAGTAGTAAGAATGGGCATGATTATGATACTCATTATGATCATTTCTGATTGTTGTTCATACTGTGTCACTATTCATTAATTAATACAGTGAATAAGTAAAAAAAACCGGCCAATTGCGAGTCGGACATTATCAATAAAAACATTTATTTGATTTTGTTTTTAGTATTTGTTGTTATAGCGGCAACAGAAACACATCATCTGTGAAAATTTCAACTGGAACTATCACGCTATCAGTGAGATACAGCCTGGTGATAGACAGACGGACGGACGGACGGACGGACAGCGGAGTCTTAGTAATAGGGTCCCATTTTACTCTTTGAGTACGGAACCCTAAAAAGGATAATATTCACTTATTTTTCTTTAATACCTAAACAAAGGTGATGGTTCAGAACAAATTCTGACGTCACTTAAATGGGAGGATATTTAGTTACATGTTAGGCGCGGCAATAAAAAAATGTATTTTGAAATTAGAAGTTTATCTTTAATAATGCCACAAAACTAAAAAAATAAACTTGTGTCATCATTTTTTTAAGGCTCAGCGCAGCGCACCTTACATAGTTCAAGCCTCATTTCGTCTATCCAAAGTTTTTTTTTTATATAACGCAAAATTTAAATATTATTAATATATTATACTTATTGCTAAGTAAACTAAGAAAGAGTATATTTAATAATTAAAAATCATATTATACGGATACCCTGTGTTTCTTATGCCGATTATCAAAACTTTTTGATCACCCCTCGTACCATAATTGAAATCACGTTCTCGAAAGCGGCTCTAACGATTTGAATGAAATTTGGTTAGGGTATTACGGGGGCGAAAAATCGATCTAGCTGGGTCTCATGTCCGGAACAATTAGTTTTCTCCATATTTTCTCTATTTTTACCCGAGCAGAGCTCGATCGCCCAGGGACTAATATATACTTACTTACATGCGAGTAACGGATGAATACTTTATGTCCGACAACAAGCGCGATTAAGCTGTCTATGGTGGACCGCTTAGCGGAGCGCGGGTGCACTTATGGTTTATGGTACTCGAGCGACAGCGACGGAGATATACGAAGTTCGAAATTCGAAGTTCGTGGTAGCGCCGCAGGGGTAGGACGGTAACAAACGGGGCGCGCGGGAGCCGAAGCTCGGCAATGGTGCATACTTACATTATGCATCTGCAGGTCAATCACATAACGCATTGTACGCGCGTCAGGTAGATCTAAATGTCACTTTTTGTACTCGACGATTAAAATATGTGTATTAAGATTTCATAGAGAATACTGCAACGTCACTCTTTTCATAGTTGTAGTCCATGTTACTGTCGAAACAATCGAAATAACTACTTTTCGATACGCTCCAGACATCTAAAATAAATTCGACCAATCACGTGGCTGCTTTACTGAACTGTAATGAATTGGACCAATAGAATCGCTTTGATGTCGTACGCTCGTTGATGTCTTTTAAGATATCAACAAGCGTACGAGCGATGAGCTGCACTTCGTTTCAACAGTATCGAGTTTGTTTAATTAGTTCAGTTGACTCGTAGAAAATTAATTTTAATGAACTCGTACAAAAAGTATTGTTCACAATAGTGTTATAATCAAGCTTTTTAATCTCGTACCTTACTTAGGCCACGAAGCAATTGTGAAAAATACTATTTTATATGGAAAATAACGTGCGTTCGGAACGTTAGGTACGTGATTGTCCCTCAGCTGACATATCTAGTTATTATTTATGACTTTTATTTATAGTTGATTTCAAGTAGGTAACTTTAGACTTATATATGGTTAAAATAGCAAACAATGAATTGCCAAAGGTAATTCTGAGATCCTTGAGGAATCGACGGAAGTCCTCAAATACTATCGGCCCACATAGAGCGATTTGGTTTTTTTTCCGCTAATAATCAACGCATTTTTGCTCTCGGAAATCAATTAATGTGGTAAATTGGAAAATAAATGTGCAAATGTTCATGTGGCTTGGCGGAGTACTGAATTGAAGTCGTTTAAAACTTTGTTTTTAAAGTAAATGATTATGTTTCTGTTGTAGGATATTTCTACGTATATCCGCATCGATTGAGTGCAATTTATTCAAAATTGAAGTTCCATGCATATTCCTTATTCTTAACGCAAAACTGTACGCACTATACGCAGTTTATTCGCTCTATGTCTTTGGTCTTTGGTGTAGGAATTTGACCGACACTGAAACGGGCGTAACCGAGCTAGTAGGGTCACGACGCATTGTCATTGGATGTAAGTCAATTTGCATTATTAGTATTATTACCGTGCTCCAAAGGTCCTTACCATTTTGAGAGGAAGTCATTTGCATTTATCAGATACAGTCGCCTTAACTTCACATAACTTGTAATTATGCGAACATGCCGAACATACTTTAACGCCTTAATGATAAAGTCGTGTTCAGATATTTGTGAGCATTTGCCTGTGTGTGATAGTTACTACAGTCTACTGCGAAAACTTCTGCACTCAACAATATTATGAGTATTAACACACCCTGCACAAATGGGCTCAAGAGGTTCAGTGTATAATTTAATGTAATTTTGTAGGTATGTTCTTAGTGTAGTATGTATACTTAGTTAGTTCTCGTGATTGTGTTATATTGTGACATTTGTATTTTTTAATATGACATTTAATTTTAACTCTGCCTAACATAGTTTTTATTATTACTAACATGATATGGACATAGTCTGAAATAAATAGATTCAATTGAATTGAATTCCTTGAAAACCTTCCTAATCGCCTTTGAAAAATCGCATAAATTTTCAGTGTAGGAAACCATTTCTAGTTTTTCTTTTCGGAACTGATTTACGGAACACCAGTGTTTGTGAAATAACCCAACCCAATCTAAGCAATCCTGGGGACTATAACTCGTCGAAAAGAGGGTCCAATAGTGGGAAATGTATGAATCGGAGGTCAAATCCAGTCTCCTACCTATGTCCCTTGTTTTGGAGCTTATTTCAGAACTTTATCGAAGCCTTACCTAAACGCTGCAAAGGTTATGGCTGGCTGATCTATGATGCCTTTCAAAGTGTCAAAGGATTCAATGCACGAATTAGTGATGTAATGGGTGATTGGGCTTTTTAAGCGGCGTTACATCGATCACATACTACCTGCCAAACATGTACACTGAGCTTTTCTAGAAACCAAGTTACCATTTATTTTAATTATTCCTAAATTTTGAGATTCTGTAGAATTAAGAAAGTAAAGTATTACAGTACCTACCTTACTTAATTATCAAAAAATGTAAGGTAATAAAATATGTATGATAAATTAAGTGACATCTATACATATAAATGCCTATGTCCTGACTGACTCATTCACTCACTCACTCACTCACTCATCAACGCACAGCCGAAACGATTGGGGCTAGAGAGTTGAAATTTACACCAGAACTACCTTTTACAATACAAAATAGGCAACGGATACGAAGGCATTTTAGGAAATTCCAACCCAATAGGGGTGAAAAGTTTGTATGGGGGAAACATAATTTGTGAGCAAGAGACTTAAAACTTTGTATAAAGATTACTTATTATTACAAATAAAGTACTTTTAGCGTTTTGGAAAAATCCACCCCTAAGGGGGTTAAAAAAGGTTGCAAAGTTTGTACGAGAGAAACTCTTTTTTGAGATAGAAACTTAAAAGTTTGTAGAAAGATTATTTATTGAAATACAAAAAAGTACTTTCAGTGGTTTAGAAAATTCCACCCCTAAGGGAAAAAATGGGGGTGCAACATTTGTATGGAGGAGACATCTTTTATTAGCTAGAAACTTAAAACTTTGTAGAAAGCTTACTTATTAGAATACAAATAAAGTACTTTCAGCGTTTTGGAAAATTCCACCCCTAAGGTGGTTAAAAAGGGTTGCAAAGTTTGTATGAGGGAAACTCCTTTTTGAGATAGAAGCTTAAAAGTTTGTAGAAAGATAACTTATTAGAATACAAATAAAGTATTTTCAGCGTTTTAGAAAATTCCACCCCTAAGGGGGTTAAAAAAGGTTGCAAAGTTTGTACGAGAGAAACTCTTTTTTGAGATAGAAACTTAAAAGTTTGTAGAAAGATTATTTATTGAAATACAAAAAAGTACTTTCAGTGGTTTAGAAAATTCCACCCCTAAGGGAAAAAATGGGGGTGCAACATTTGTATGGAGGAGACATCTTTTATTAGCTAGAAACTTAAAACTTTGTAGAAAGCTTACTTATTAGAATACAAATAAAGTACTTTCAGCGTTTTGGAAAATTCCACCCCTAAAGAGGTTAAAAAGGGTTGCAAAGTTTGTATGAGGGAAACTCCTTTTTGAGATAGAAGCTTAAAAGTTTGTAGAAAGATAACATACAAATAAATTATTTTCAGCGTTTTAGAAAATTCCACCCCTTAGGGGTGTATAAGGGGGTGCAACTTTTGTATGGAGGAAATATATTCTTTTAGCGAGAGACTATAAGAAAATAAGAGAATTGTAACTTCGGTTTTAGACTGTTTACTAAAAGACTATAAAACCAATTTCAATGTTTTTTTTAAAAATTAATTCCTTAAACAAACATTTAGACGATAACATATTCTACGCAGACGAAGTCGCTGGCAACAACTAGTACTAGGTATATAATTATGTACCTAAAATCGTGTTCAGAATTACTTACCTACCTACCTTATTTTGTATGAGTAAGACTCGATTGTCATTTATTTACCCAGCCTGAAAAAGAATAAAAAGACGGATCAAATATAGACGTTGAGTTTTTTCAAACTACTCAGTTAACTCTGACCACCACGAGTTTACAAAATGAGGCTACTAGATAATAGCGAATCGTTCAGTAATCGTAAAAAATAATAGCAACAGCTCAGACTGGTCTGGTAGGTAGGTAGTCAAAGAATGTTCGCATGCATTCTTCGGCCGAAAGTGGGGCGAATTCAAATAACATTTCTGGGAAGCGCCGGCGGCGTTGCCAAACGCCCGATGCACCATTGCCATTGCCAAGCTTTGGTTGTCGATACGTTGACATTGTGGCATTGTTAACCTTTTGAACGTTGAACGCCAATACTGAATGCCAATCGGATTCTTTGATTGCTTGTCATAAAAATTAGAGCAGCAGCACGGCTATCACAAGACGGCGCGCGAGCTCTCTCGATTTTTCTCGCACTATCCGCCTCTCACTTATTAGAAAACTTAGAAAGAGACGTATAGCGCGAGAAACATCGAGAGAACTCGCGCGCCGTCTTGTGATAGCAGTGCAGGTGCAACAGGGACCTGTTGTGCGTTTGCATCTGTCCTGCAGGTAGGTACTTACCTAAATACTACTAATAGGTACTACCGTTAGAACTATTATATAATCTGTGCTACTACAGTAGGTGGCGGCACTGTCGTTAAACTTACTTACGTGCAGCAAGAATCCGAACGCATACGTCAAAATTAAGAA
The DNA here is from genome assembly GCA_963854355.1 of Epinotia brunnichana. NCBI lineage: Eukaryota > Metazoa > Arthropoda > Insecta > Lepidoptera > Tortricidae > Epinotia > Epinotia brunnichana. The sequence continues at coordinate 20,848,511 of OY977949.1, forward strand.
AAACTTTACTAAAAAAAAAACTCAAAAAACCTTACTATCACCGAATAGCCAAGGTTTGCCCTACCTTTAATATATTTAAATGAAAGTAAGGTCTGACTGTTACCTTTTCACGCATAAAACGCTTTAAACCGCTGAACTTATTTAAGGATATTTTTTTTTCCGGGAATTGTGATCCGCTAAACTTTAAGGTCTAGTTATTTACATACAGAAAGGCATCGACGGTGGATTATCGGAGAGTTATTTATCAGTCCTCTGAGCGTCGCCACATACCTACACCTATATCTGCCTTAACGTAATCATAGCATGCAATAATATAGTAACACTACAAAGCAATGGTGCTATTATGGCTGCGGTATTCTGTAAGGTGGAGGTAATTCCCCAATTGGGCTGCTCCACATACGAGCGAGATGACATTCCGCTGTGCCCTACCTCTCTTCGGTACCTCATTACAAGATACAAGATATTTATTCATAAAAGTCAATGTTTTACAAGTCAGGTATGTACATAATAAGTAGTATTATTTATTAATTACATCGGATGTCAAATAAGGTCGCATATCGATGGCTGTGTGACTCAAACTCGTATATGAGAAATGTCCACTTTAGGGAAACAAGTAAAAACGATTTTTTTCGTGTTCATTGTACTGAACATGTTTAATGTTTATTAATATTTAGACAGCTAATTCGTCATTATAAAATAACCAAAATTGATACTAGCTAATTTATAAATATGCTTTTCTTGTAAGACGAAAATGTGTCTATAGGAGTTTGTGTTATACAGGTATGGCACTATAAGATGTTATACGTGTTTCTGCCAAGAGGTCGATTTACTTATTTTGTTGAAATAAACGACTACTGACCGCTTAAATTTAATATATTTTTGTTTAATTTAAGAGCTTCACTTTTCGCCTAGTGCCTGCTTTACGGCCACAACTCAAAATTAAAACACATTTGAGATGTGTCCATATTGCACTGTGCAATAGAGCCCCATCTCAAATGTGTTTTAATTTTGAGTTGTGGCCGTATAGCAGGCACTGGGCGTTTTGTCGGTGGAGCAAGAGCCATCCGTCTCTATCTTTCGCCATCATCTTTGGCGTTTGATAAATAAAACATTAATTTGTGAGGTTTGTTTATTTTTAATATAGGTATTGTAATAATGATACTGATGAACAAAACGAAACTCGTCCTCTCTTCAAACTATAACTGCGGTGATGAAAATTAAATGCTCTTCTGTATATTATAACATTTAGCTAGACTCGTGGTTCGGTGACAAAGGTCTATGGGGAAATAGGACTATATGTAAAGTGTTTAAATTTACACACCATTTTACGTCATACGAATAGTTGTAATGTATTCCTTAAGTGGCTGGCCATTGATTATTTCTATATCTTCCCCAAACCATTCTACTTCATAAACCTTTTTTTTACTCAATTTATTCAGTTTATCACACAGCTCTAAGGCTTGAGTAAGTAAGTAAGTAAGTAAGTAAGTAAGTAAGTAAGTGTTTTATTTGTAAACATAGGTAATTACAGTGGTTGTCTTTTTTTACAGTCTCACTATGTTTTGCCAATAGGCGTACAAAAACTTTGAGCTTAATACTAAATGAGTACCTTATACCTACTATCATGCATACAAAATTGAGGTGCCTTTGTACAAATTATAATTATATAGTAAGGTCAGCAATTGAAGTTAAACAATCTTTGATAAAAAAAGTTATATAGGTAGATGAATGTATTAGTGCATGTCCGATCTTAAGAATGTCAATTAAATATGTCAAGTATAATTAAAAGAGAAAAAAATATATAATTAAAAGAGTCAAAGAAATGTCAATCTAATTTATCATTTATATAATCTGAAATGGAATAATAACATTTATGTAATAATAATGTCATTAATTTCTTTCTTAATTCTAACATATTTAATGACTTCATGTTATAAGGTAAGTGGTTATAAATTTTGCTGGCTAGACAATACATACTTTTTTGCATCAATGCTGTCTTTGCAGGAACTATGCAAAGATTTAAAGTATTTTTCTTTCTCAAGTTTCTATTAGTAACATCACTGTGCTTTTTGAATAAGGTCGTATTGTTTTTGACAAACATGATTATTTCATAGATGTATAGAGAGGGCATCGTCAAAATTCTTGAGTCTTTGAAATAAGGTACACAACTGTCAGTCGGTTTGAGACCATACATGGCTCTAACACACCTTTTTTGTGCCTTGAAAACGTCTTCTCTATTTGTGGAGTTACCCCAAAACATAATGCCATACCGTAGTTTTGACGCTACAAAACCATGATATGCCATTAATACTGCGTGAGGGCTTGCTTGCTTGGCAAGTTTATGTAAAGCGTATGCATATTGGTTAAGCTTTTTGCACGTATCATCCGCATGAACTTTCCAAGATAAATGTTCATCTATGTACACTCCCAGAAACTTTGTAACAGCCACAGAATCTATACTTTTCTCTTCATAATTGCAATTGATTTGGAGAGCTGATTTACGTTGACAGAAATGTATTATCTTGGTCTTGTCCAGGTTTATCAATAAATTATTAATATTAAGCCATTTAATTATGTCCAAAATAGTTTTATTAATTACTGATTCATATTTACATTTTTCATTACATTCAATAATTACGGTACTATCGTCGGCAAATAGCACCATGGGGTATTTGATATGCCGTGGAAGGTCATTTATATAAAGTAAAAAAAGCAAAGGGCCAAGAACACTTCCTTGCGGCACACCACACCTTATTCTCCGACTTTCAGAACGGAATGTGTTTTGCTGTTTGGTTTGCAAACACACCTGAGTTATCTCTGTGTATTGATCCCTGTTACTTAAATATGACTTGAACAGATCCCACACATTGCCTCGTACGCCATATGCATCGAGTTTCTTTAAGAGAATCTTGTGGTCTACATAATCAAAAGCCTTGGTCATGTCCATGAAAACTGCACAAATATTATTACGCCTGTCCATGTTTTCTATAATAGGTTGTACAAGATCGAATATTGCCATGTTTATGGTTTTCTGTCTCCGAAAACCTTTTTGTTCTGATGCTAGTAGGTTATATTTCTCTAAATAAGTGTATAGAGCTTCATATAAAACCTTTTCAAAAATTTTTGAAAATATTGTTGCTAGAGCAATCGGTCTATAATTTTTTACAGATGACTTGTCACCTTTTTTATGTAAGGGTTTTACAATAACCGGCTTTAAGTTATCAGGATATACTCCAGTTGTGATGCTTAAATTAATGATGTAACTTAGGGGAATAGCGATAATGTGTGCAACTTCTTTTACGACTTTGGTGCATATGTTGTCATGCCCGACACTGTTAGTGTTCTTTAAAGACTTAATTACCTTGAGAGAGTTCATAACAGTTTGCTCTGTAGGTTAGATACCTATGTGGTGTTGTGTTCCGGGTGGTGAGTAAGGTCGCCAGAGCTCCCGAGGATGTGTGTGTTGAGAGTGAGGGACCCGTGATCGTCTCTAGCTATCAACACAACGAATCTTCAAATCAATAAAGGGTCGGCCACACGCTAGTGATTAGATTATGCTGGAATCACATGGCAGGCCGTATGCCTGTTTGCCACCCACTTCGTATAAAAAAACTTCCAAAGCTATCTATATAGCTATATGAGATAGATATCTCAGCATATCATCAAACGATATAACCCAGTAACATACGGACTGAGACAGAGTAGTAGAAGGGTCCTTTTGGGTACAGAACACGAAAAAGACAAAATAAAAACTTCCTAAAATAATTGGTTCCGGATAATACCCCCTACATACAAACTTACAACCTTACAAAGCTACAATCTCACAGCCTTTTCCTCTTTATTATATTTCTACAGATAAAAATACTTGACTCATATCAAATTTCATTCAGTAGTAAGTGGGTTTGCGTTAAAAAATTGTGTTGTAGCAAACTTGTATAATAATTTACGAGGTTGTGTCATAAACATATATTTCAATACCAAATACGTGTTTGGGTTTTGAATAAATTTATACGTAAAAAATGTGTTTCATCCTCTATGCTTTTGCCATAACGTAAATAGTAAAATTTTACATAGTTTTGTATAATTATCTCATTTTCGCCAAAATTTCATATACGAGTTTGAGTCACACAGCCATCGATATAGCTTTACATATCTGAGTGATACTTACAGGAAGTTTCAATTCAAAAATATTAGTTACTAAATTGAGGTTATGTAGGTGCTCCTAATACTTAGGGCCAGTGCACGTCTCAACAAGTAAGGACAATATTATCGAGGAGAGGGAGGAATTTATTAAATCTTATTTAATCGTATGGCAGAGGGAGGAATAGGTACCACCAATACATAGGTACCACCAATAGGGTCATTTCGCCGGTTAGCGACCACCTAATTTTATGTGCCGGTTAGCGACCACTTAGCTGAGTTGGTGAACTGAAAGCATATTTTCTCGTTTTTTTAGTTAATTCCTATTCCATAACTACAAACAATAATGCTTACGGCTAACTGTTTCAATAGGCTCTGTAGAATTGATGTTATCTTCAATTGAAAAAAACCATGTTCACCTGAAGGTGGTCGCTAACCGAAGGTGGTCGCGTAACCGGCGAAATGACCCTACATAGGTACCTCGAGGCCCCAATTCAGTTCAAACCTTTAACACTTCCATCGCATGTCAATATGTTTCGCACACTCATCATCATCATCGTATCAGCCGAAAGACGTCCACTGCTGGACATAGGCATCCCCCAAAGAGTGCCAAACCGGTCCTGAGCCGTATCTATTAGCGCACGCTCATTCTGATTTCTAACATAGGTACAGTCAAAGAATTTAATTTCCTACCCATTTGGACTATTTCAAAGTGACACTGTAAATAAAATCATAAGAAGTCTCTTACGTTTTGATTGATTACGTCACTTTGACAAAGTCCAAAGTGGGTAGGAAATTAAATTCTTTGACCGTACATATAACAACGTTAACCTCTAGATTAATATTTTTGCATTGTGTAATTGAATCAACTTTATTTATCAATAGGTACTGGCATGTATTATGCATTCATCTTTACACCTAAGTAGGTACTAAGCTTAGGTACTTGCCAAGTTCCGTGCAAATACTTATTTTTAGTAAAATTATTGTGTATTTAAAATGAAATGAATAGTCGACGCGAATTGGGGAAACAAAGTTTATTGGTATTATTATTATTGTATTGGAGTCTAATGAACACTGGCTGGAAAACAACGACAAAACACTGCACTAATAGTTTACTCTATCTTTAAACATGGAAAACTGTAATACCCCGGCTATTGGCTCAGTCTGAAATAGGTAACTAATTAGGATAACAAATTAATATAGTTAAAATGTATGCACGTCGATACAAGCTCAGCGGTGGACTGATTTCGCGGAAGCGGGCAGCGCGCGTCCTTTGGGCGCGTGCTGCGCGAATGTCAATCTTAAGGCTTCTATGCCGCGAAATTTAAATATCGTCCGTTTGGTCTTTTGGCGCGCGTGGAACGGCGCGTAGGAGAAGTATTTACGTTATACTCCCCCTCTAGTGTAGGAGAACGCCCTCGTTCCTGGACTAGCTCGTTTTGCTTCTCCTTCGGGCGTCCACGACGTCGCTTCGGTATAACAGGAGCCGGCAGGGTGTCGAGCTCCGTGTCGGTATTAATGAAAGGTGTCAAATCCTGAACGTGGTATTTCCCTAACGTCTCTTCAGGCTTCGTTACGGGAGCAATAATGAAAGTAGTGGGACTAACCTTCTTTGTTATTATGTAAGGACCGTCGCGCTTAGGTACGAACTTGGCACTTATACCTTTCTTAGCATTACTCAAAACATGCGACTTGAGCAACACCCGATGGCCGACATCATACACGGGAGCTGGACGGCGAGATTGGTCAGCTGTTTCCTTAGACTTGTCCTGTTGTGTCTCCACACGTTCCCGCACGGCAGATAAGGAACTGATGAACGAGCGGAGGTAAGGTGTGATTTGCGGCACAAAGTTCTCTTTATCTAATATAGCTCGCAAATCATGGCGGAGCTCAGTGGGAGACCTCATCTCTCGTGCGTACATTAGATAAGCTGGGGTGACACCAGTCGTACGGCAAACGGCGCTGTTCATTGCAAATCTGATGACTGCTAACTTGGTTGGCCAGGAGGTATGTTCATTCTCTACTAGTTGGCCGAGTTGAGTCTTTAAATCCCGGTTTTTGCGTTCCGCGGGATTTGCCTCGGGATGGTAGAGTGGGACCAGACTCTGTTTGATTCCTAGAATATACATGCATTGCTGCATAACAGCTCCAACAAACTGTACGCCGTTGTCGGATACTACTCGACGCGGGAAGCCGTATCTAAGGAAGTATTCCTCGATGAGAGTACGGGCACATATTTCTGCTGTAGCTTCCTGTAGTGCATATAGTTCCACCCAGCGGGTAGCTGTATCCTCCACCAGTAGGATCCATCGTTCACCGCTTTCGCCTTCAGGTAAGGGTCCAAACAAATCTATAGCGATTACTTCGTTCCGTTGGTTAAGAACGGGAGTCTGGAGAAGGCCGGGTGGTTTCTCGTTTGTAGATTTATAACGCTGACAATCGATGCAACTCTTGACATATTCTGTAATAACTCTCCTCATCCCTGGAAAGTAGTACAGCTGAGAAACTTTATAGTAGGTGCGATCAATTCCAGGATGTCCTGCTATCGGTGAGTTATGGCAGTCTTTCAGGATTTCTGCTCTGAGACTAATGGGAATAACAAGCTGTGGGGTCTCACTGTCTGAATCGGGATTATAGCGATATAGTACTCCCTGCTCCATCAAGTATCCACGCTCCGTCCACCGTCGAGCTGCCACCTCGTCTGCACCTTCAACTTCAATAACAATCTTCTCCACTTCGGGGTCGGAGAGTTGTTCTTTTCGCAGCTCTGCCGGATCCTTCGTTGGCAGGTCTACCACTACCGAGCAGATGCCGCAGTCTTCACGAGAATCGTCGGAGCAGTTTGGTCTACTTAGTGTGTCAGCTACCACGTTAATCTTCCTGGGAGTGTACTGAAATTGTATATCAAATGATTGCAATTTTAGCGCCCATCTTACTAACCGTCCGGTTGGGGATTTCAGGGTCAAAAGCCAACGAAGTGGTTGATGATCACTACCGATTATCACTGGATGCCCATCTAAATAACACCTGAATTGCTCAACGGCCCATATCACAGCAAGGGCTTCCCTCTCAGTCGTAGAATAGTTTCGCTCGGCAGAGTTCAACAAGCGGCTTGCATATTCAATAGGCTGCTCATCTTTACCCTCCCCCTGCAAGAGTACCGCACCGAGAGCGTAACTGCTAGCGTCAGTACGTAAAACGAATGGACGTGAGAAGTCTGCTTGAATTAAGATAGGGGCGGTGGTTAGTAGGTGCTTCAGTTCTTTGAATGCCACTGCTTGAGTAGGACCCCAAGTCCAATTTTGGTATTTTCTCGTCAGCTTGGTTAATGGTTCTGATACCTTCGAGAAGTTGGGTATAAATTTTCGGAACCATGAGCAGGTCTGCAGAAATGTACGCAGATGTTTGAGGTTGTTTGGTTCCTTCATTTCCAATACAGCCTGGACCTTTGCCGGATCCGTCGAGACGCCCTGCTGAGTTATGACGTGCCCAAGGTACTTGACACTTTCCCTTGCAAAAACACATTTCTCACGATTGGCGCAGAGGTTAAACTCTCGAAGACGGCTGAATACTGCCTGGAGGTCCTTTAGGTGCTGCTCGAAACCTTCAGAGATAATCAAAAGGTCATCAAGGTACGCGAGGATTGTCACGTTCGACAGGGAAGAACAGGTGCGCAGCCGGTCTATCAGACGCTGGAAGGTCGCTGGAGCGTTCTTCAACCCGAAGGGCATACGCTTAAAGCGGTATGTGCCAAAGGGACTCACGAACGAAGTCTTGTCCCGGTCCTGTTCATGCACTCCCACTTGCCAATATCCCGATCTAAGGTCTAAGGTGCTCATGAAGCAATTCCTCTTTGTGGATTGAAGCAATTCGTCTATAAGCGGCATAGGGTAGTTGTCCGTTTTAGTCACAGCATTAAGGCGCCGGTAGTCTACGCAGAAACGGATGCTACCATTTGGTTTTGGTACCAGGAGTGCCGGAGAACCCCAAGCAGATTCACACTCTTCTATGACGTCTTCTTTGAGCATTTTGTCGATTTCTTCGCGCATCAGTTCCTTCTTGGCGGGAGTCATACGATACGGAGGCACAGATATAGGTACATGGTCACGTGTGTCAATACGGTGCTCAGCATAGGGTTTCGGTGCTCCCCCTGGCTGGAAAATGTCCGCATTGTCTGACAAGACACGCGCCAGCATGTCTCGGTCAGGTGGTATAAGCTGAGTGCCTTCGTCAACTCGCAGAACATCAGCAGCGGCGCAGGATAGTTCCTGAGTGACGTTGCGTTCGAAACGAAGTTGAAACTCACGATGCTGAATGTCGCCTGAAAAACGCCATAACCCGCGGTAGAAATCGATAGCAACACCAGCGGTCACAATAAAGTCAATACCTAGGAGTGTTTCATTCCCGCTGGCTTCTGGAAGTATTATGAACGGAGCTCGAATGTTTTTACCCTCCAGACTCACTTCTAAGGTGGTAGTAAGAACATCGACTTCACGCGGGTGACCATCGGCGAACTTAATAAGTTTTCGCGCCGGTTGAAGAGTGTGACCCTTGCGAAGAAGAAGCATATACAGAGTATAGCCCGCAATACTATGTTTCGCTCCCGTATCAATAAACGCCGTGCCACGCGAACCCAGAATTTGTATGTCAAAAATAGGTCGATTTACCCTACGTAACACGCATTCAGAGCTGGTATCGGCGCGCGAGGAAGGAACTTTACGTTCGACATTATTATTATTTGCATTAAATTCAACATCGGTATTATTATTATTACAAGAATGGATTGAGCCAATTCCATTTGCCAACACATTTGACAAATCCATTTCAGTTATACAATTACTATTATTACACGTTGGTGCAACAGGTACAGTAAAAATATTATCATCAGCTGTTACATTGTAAACATCGTTTTCTACATAGTCAGTATTAATCTCGTCATCGGAAGTTACGTTACTTAAACTATAAAAGCATTGTTCCGCATTACACTTCGGGCAATTATCGCGCGTAACATTTTTCGTACCACACTTGTAACACGACACTGGATTAGTAAGTAAGTTTGACTCACCCTTGTCCACCAACTTACGACACTGGTCACGATCGTGTCCGTAGTTCTTGCAGTATACGCAGAACGAGCGCGCTCGACTAGGCGCGGCGGTCGTCGCCGGTGTCGGCGGGCCGCGCGTGGCCTGTGCGCCGAGCGGAGTAGGAATCGCCGCGCCGCGCGCGGTCGGCCCGCCGGGCGGCGGCGTGAAACGTACACTCGATGCGCCGCGCGAGTATTGCGGCATCGATGGCATCGATGGCAGCGGCGGCGGCGGCGGCGGCGGCGGCGGCGGCTGTTGCGGCGGCGCCGTTGCAGTGCTCGGCGTACTGGTGTAAATGGGCGGCGCGCGCGCGCGCGTAAACGGAACGTTTCGTGCGGATGATTTCGCATATTCTGAAACGCTCTGTGATGCTCTTTGCATTTTTGCCGTACGGGCACGGTCGGAATCTTCAATTTTATGGGCTTTTGTTAGCAATTCTTTAAATGTAGAAAACTCTTCTCGCCTTAATGTTTTAGTTATATTGACATTGAGCAAACTATAAATCATGTCCAGTTGTGCTTTGGCGGATAAATCACCCGGTGGAAGGCGGGCAAGCAGGGCGCGGCATCTTGCAACGAATATGTCAGTTCGTACATCGTCACCCTGTTCAGAGTTGAATAACTCCCTATATATAGTGGATTCTGAGCGGCGGTCGCCATAAGCGTCGCGTAGGTATGTTAGGGCTTCATGCCATGTCATGACCTCGGCGCGCACACTTTGCCACCAGGTCGCGGCTTCATTGGTGAGTAACATCGACATACCTTTCAGAGCGATGTCGTCTGAGACATTTGCGGCTTCTTTGAACGATTCAATTGCGTCTATAAATGCCTCAATGTTATCGGAGTGACCCGCGTAGCGAGATGTACAGGTCGCGAAGGTGCCGGCTGGCGGTGGAGCCTCGCCCGCTGAGGAACTCGGCGACGCGCTGGGCCGCCGGGCGGGGGAAGACGATCTTGTCGTCAACTGCTCCAACCGTTCGAAGACACGGTCACACATTTGCGATTGCGACTGCTGTATTGTCTCTAATAAAAAGGTGAAATTTGCTTGAGACATTGAGATGTTCTCATCTTCATCACGAACATCGAGTTCGTTCACTCTCTGCCGTGTTTTACGCGGCATTTTCAATAATAACTATGTCCCTTTTCACTTTTAAACACTGAAACTGGTTCACTTAGTCACTTAAACATTCTGCCCCACGATGGGCGCCATTTATTGTGTATTTAAAATGAAATGAATAGTCGACGCGAATTGGGGAAACAAAGTTTATTGGTATTATTATTATTGTATTGGAGTCTAATGAACACTGGCTGGAAAACAACGACAAAACACTGCACTAATAGTTTACTCTATCTTTAAACATGGAAAACTGTAATACCCCGGCTATTGGCTCAGTCTGAAATAGGTAACTAATTAGGATAACAAATTAATATAGTTAAAATGTATGCACGTCGATACAAGCTCAGCGGTGGACTGATTTCGCGGAAGCGGGCAGCGCGCGTCCTTTGGGCGCGTGCTGCGCGAATGTCAATCTTAAGGCTTCTATGCCGCGAAATTTAAATATCGTCCGTTTGGTCTTTTGGCGCGCGTGGAACGGCGCGTAGGAGAAGTATTTACGTTAAAATGTTATTAATGTCTAATGTTTATTTAGCACTAGTGAAATAATTAAGGAAACTGTAGGTCTGGTTTTATTAAAATTCTGTATGTGTCTGTTTGTTTCTTAATAATAAAAAAAAAAAGAAGTAATTTGTATGTTAGCTAGACGCCTGCGGAAGCGTGTGCGGTGAATCTCCGGCGGCGGTTTAAAATGCTCGTTTCTAAAATCTAATCTATAAACTTAGAATAATAACGCCTAGAAACGCAGTACACGCGCAACGGTGAGGCCACCTATATAAACTCGGCCATAAATGGCCCAGTACGGCGATCGGTGGAACAAAATTGGTGCGTTTGTGTGCGTATTGGCGCGTGTGAATACGAGTTGATCACAACTACATGAATCCATTTTATGCCTCACGCTTGGCGCGTCGGCCGTATGAAACTATCCTTCTATGCGTTATTATTCTAAGTCTATAAAAACAACCTGCGACGATTTTGACAAAATAAAACCCAGTATACCGGTATTGTACCCTACACCTACGTTTAATAACTACCTTTTTTTTTTCGTGGAGGAAACCTGCGTACCATGTACCCAATCATCGAGGGATGACTGGGTTATGTGGTATTTCTATCCACTAAAAACTCCACGGCGGCCGGCATCTGGATCAATCCAGGATCTCATACTGAACGCACTGGAGCCCTCCTCGCGCCTCGCCACATTTGGCTAGTCTTAGGATGATGATGGTCACCTTCCCTGGGGTTTTTAGGTGAGTGTCCCGGCCCCCGCCAGAAACACTGCGACCCCGATGACCCCCTTAAGTCGCCTTCTACGACTGGCGGGGGAGACCGTAGACCTATTCTTGTCCGAGCCTAGACGGTAACACGGTTTACGTTTAATAACTACCTACAACTTAGAAAAGTTGAAAACCCCCCCGACATTTTCATTTCAAAGTTGAATATCTCAAAAACGGCTGAACCGATTTTGTTAAAACGTAGCTAAGAACCATCTCGATTACGTCAGCTTTCGGATAAAAACCGCATTCAAATCGGTCCATTCGTTTAGGAACTACGATGCCACAGACAGTTTGACTGACATACAGACAGAGACACGTCAAACTTAAAACCCCTCGTTTTGCGTCGGGGGTTAAAAAATATGAACTCTGATCATCATCTTTTCACAATATTTGCAGAGATGATCATGACATATAAAAACGCTGAATACGTATTCAGCCGCGTTTGAATCGCAATATAAATGGTGGAAGTAGATCTAGGGTACCATAACCTTTCAGGGCCAATTAGGTACTCACATATGAGGCATGCCCCTACTAGGCATTTCCGCTACAATGCGGAACCATACGAATACGTATTCAGCCGCGTTTGAATCGCAATAAATGGTGGATGTAGATCTAGGTACCATAAACTTTCAGGGCCAATTACTCACATATGAGGCATAACTCTACGAGGCATTTCCGCTACAATGTGGAAAAATGCTGCTACTCGCTAACGGCGTAGCGCACGTAGCGTTGCTTGGCAAACAAAAATAAATCTGTGCTGGACCAGAGCCCAAGCATCGATATGTTCATATGTTTTATATACGTGGGCTACCTAGAGAAGAAATGAATAGCTTACCTTGCTTCTTTTATGTTCGTATGAGGCACGGTGACACGCTTATTTTATTAAATTAGGTACCTAATAAAAATAAGAAGACATTTTTGACATTCCATTTACTGGGGAATCTATAATCCTAAAATAATTTGATCCCAGTACTATAAGTTTGTAGCGCACTTTGTAAACCCGATGTTACATCGGTTTTTTCCGACTGCCGCTAATGTGTTATTGTTGCAACGTTTGATCTATTTTGTTACATCCTGAAATCAACCTTATCTGTATCAAGTTAAGTGTGTTTTCATATTTGCCCGATTTCCTTCTTCTGCGATAGTTTATAAAACAGCACAATGTCGTGTCATAAGTCAAGTGTCAAGTGTCGTCTTTCAGGAAAACAAATCTGATCTACAATTCTACACAAAATTAGTATTTTCGAAACCTATTTTTAGTTTAGAGAGTTTATTATATTTCATAGCGCTTTATATTAATACCTGTGTTACATAAAATCACAATGGGAAGAAAATCACATTCAAAGCAAGCGTCTAAGAAAAGTTCGGGGAAGGAAAATAATAAATTAAGCCAGAATATCCGTAAAGAGCTTGCAGTGTACGTGGATAAGTTACTTAAATTGACGAGTGTGTTTCAAACTACAGTTAATTTAACCAAGAGTTGGGAGCATCACAATGAAATCGAGGCAATTCTGGGAGAAATTAAAAATATTGAGTATCCAATTAGTAATCACAAGGCATCGAAGTCACGACAGTCACGCAAAGACAACTTCTTTAGCTGGCTGAGTGAAAATGGGGCGGCGTTTGAAGGTAAATATAACCTCTCTACAATATGTTATGGAAATATAATAAAATACTGCAGATGGAAACATCATGATTGATTTAACTAGATTAGAGAAGGGGCACTTTTCTTTACCAATTGTGTGACATCTCTTAATTATTATACCTAATGTTACTGTGAATTGGCCATATATGGTAGCCAATACAAGGACAACATTGTGTTGAAAGTACAATGTTTTATGGTTACTGAATCAAATTTTGGATAGATCTATAAAATTATGTTTTCTGATAATTATAATTAAGTATCAATCACATCAATTTAACCACTATTCCACTTCTTTGACCACAAAACAAGCACAAAAATTAAGCAATCAGCGATATACCATCCATATAAGATTAGAAAAATTGTGCGTTAAACTTTGTGTGATTTCAAGGAAAACCATTTTAAAACGCAAAACACATCAGCATTGTTTTGTTTGAAAAGCACTTAATGATCAAAAAAGTAAAACTAGTACAATGTTTCCATTTGATATCCTAGATAAACGAAAGCACATTGATGGACTCGTCCATTAAAATTCTAATTGAACAATCAAGTGAAGCGAACAAAATTGTATGCTTCAGCTTGGGGCGAAAATCGTTTGTCTGTCTGGCCGGTGTCCAGTGTCCGGTGTCTGTCTTGCCGTTCTCCTCTACAGGCCGCATTTCTTAACCGATTCTCGTGAAATTTTGTGAGCAGCCTCATTCATTATATAGAATTTTTTTGTCTAGACACTTTTACAAAATTAAAAAAAAAATTGGAAAAATATCAGGCTTGCTAGCTCCACAACTCACAGAGCTACTAGTATTATATGGAATGAGGTATACATTAGTGCCATATTGGTAAGAAACTAATTCATTATAACATTCAACAATTACAGGCATTGACATCCAAGAGTTTGAAGGCTATGATCTTGGCTTGGTAGCAAAAAAGGAATTTAAAGAAGGCTCTCTGGTGCTCACGGTGCCTCGTAAGCTGATGATGACAGAGCAGAATGCCAGGGACTCTGCTCTTTCTGAGTTCATTGCGGTAGACCCATTGCTACAGAATATGCCCAATATAACTCTAGCCTTGTCTTTGTTGCTAGAGAAAAATAATCCAGGTAAAAAAATATCCTAATAACAATTTCAAGGCCCAGTACACACTGGTATCTTGTTGAGTGGCAATTTAGAAAATATGATGCCATAATTCGTATATATTGCTGAGGAGCCATTGACCTGAAATGCCAGTGTGCACAGACTCTTTCAACCAGGGATCGGAACCTTTTAATTGCTAAAACCTCGGTTTACCACAAATCTCGAACTATTTTATACTTCACATGTAGGACTCAGTTGTGTTTTGAGGTAACGAGTGCGTATTATTAGATTGCCCAATTAGAAATGAAATTATTATCAAAAGAACGAACAAGAACCGTTTTCGTTCCCATACAAACAATACCGGTTTCCGATCTCTGCTTTCAACTACTATTTAACTAATTGATTTGAGTAGGGTAAATCGCGAGTAACTGGCCACCCTTCCATAGCTGCCCCCTCATACTAAAAATGAACTCTGCTCCCCTACAAACAGAATTCTATTTAGTATGACTTGGTCAGTTATTGAAGGGTGCCCAGTAATTGAAACCTTATACTAAAATGAATTCTATTATAGGTGATTAGAGTTCATTTTTAATTTAAGGTGGCCAGTTGTTAATTGTTCTGTTGTTGTGTTTTGTTCCATGTAGAATAAAGAATTTATATACATACATACATTTATTGAACGGTGGTCAGCTACTAACGATTTACCCTATAATTGATTTACGTATTTGAATTGCAAAACAAAACACTAAAATATAACCTTTATTTTTGTAGCATATTTTGTCTAATAAATTATTGATATAAGAATTATGAAGTTGACACTTTAATAAAACTGTATATTTCTACATTTCAGAATCATTTTGGAAACCGTACATTGATGTCTTACCTGAGAAGTATTCTACAGTTCTATATTTTAGTCCTGAAGAACTACTGGAACTAAAGGTTTGTATTTAATATTGTCTGTTATTTGAACTGTACATATTGGTATTTTCAGTACAGTCACCATCACATACATAGGTACACTATAGGTGTTCAAAAGTATCGGCACATGCACCCTAATGCCTCCTTGAAAATAGAGGCGTGTTCCGATGTTTGTGACGTGCTTGTTTGCTCCGATGTATGTGATGGCGACTGTACCTAATTCAGACTATGCTACATAATGGGAGTCCAGCCAATAGCAATTGGGTCGTTCTACTTTTTTACCTACAATACAGTGTGTATCGGAACGACGGGCCTTCCCGCAAGAGGGGGATTAGTTAGCGTTAGTACGTACGTAAAAACAAAAAGAAAAAATTTTTTGACGCGATTTTTATATATCGTCATTTTGATTTTAGTAAATGTGTATTTTTTATTAGGACTTATTAATGATTATTTCCGTGGCGACAATGTTTTATACTTTATGGTGGTTTTTCAGAAAATACTGTCACAGAATGGTCGTTTTCAGCGGAGACAACATTTTGGATTACCACTGTGTCACGCGATTCTATGAAAAACAAACTTATAAAAAAAGCACTGGATAGAGAAAGTGAAAGACTATTTAGTACTAATAGATGAACAAATGTATCGGCGTTTATTCAAACACTAAAACATTCATAATCAATACTCTAACTAATGACCAGTGATCGGCACGACCCGTGCAAGACCGCGGGATTCCGAGAAGAAATATTAATATGGACATGATAATAATCCCGTGATCTAGTTCGCAAAAAATAACTCTATTGAGAGTTAATAAATTTATTTGTAAATAGAAGTCATAATATTTAATAAACTCATAAATTGTATCAGTTTTCATTAAAGAAAACATTGATTGATATGCATTGATTTTATTTTATATTGCGTAAAATATTAATTGCACTCATATATATGCGTATAGTGTTTATAGTGTTAAAATGTAACAATTTGAAGTGCAAAAAAAGGCCTTTTCCCGACTACCTGGCATGTCGAAGGTCACTTTCGGATTTTCTATTGTTTGCGTATATGACCAAACGCATTTAGACTGGTGCGAAAAAGACAGCTAGTAGTAATATTAACAGAGTTGATGTCATCCTTCTCTAATTTACTGATAAGGAATGCAACCAATTTCTACCTTCAAAAGTGTATACTTTTACTAATGTTCTTCGAGTCATTAAATTCATGTTGTTTTTTTTTATGGTAAAAATCATGAATCTTGTCCCGGTTATATACTTATTTAACTGAAATGAGAAAATATTGTCTTCCTTTACCGACTCGCATTCCGGAATCCCGTGGAATATCCATATTAACATAATGATTGAGGTCATTGACACCGTGTTGCACGGGTCGTGCTGATCACTGCTAATGACGTATGGTAAAATGAGGACAGGCAATTGTAGGTAAAAAAAGGAGAATGATCCAACTATCATCCTGATGTCATCAGAATTATTAACGAATAAAGATGTCTATGAATGTCGTGACAATGATTGCGATTGCCATGGATCCTGGCATGCAGCATAGTTATATTAGTTAGCATTAGGTATCATGTTTATGTCAGACATGAAGTGTGAGAAGAATTATTGCTATATATCTGACGTAAACACAATCTTGCTACCAGTGCTGATATGTACTTATAGTTCCAATGTCTATAATCCGAAGGCAATTTACCCAACCAAGTTGAACGAGCATGACCATATCGTCGGGTGACAAGCAAAACTCACTTAAGTAACAAATACCTACTTAAATCAAAGGTCGTATCTCGATATCGACTACGTAGCGAGATACGAGGTTTTGAAGAGCAGTGACAGTTTTGGTAGTAACTTTTGCTGGCCACCCGACGATATATTAATAACTTAATAAGTTTCTGACAAAATATGACTATCTTGTGTAGTGTGAGTTCTTATGGACACTTTCTGTCCCCATCATCAGAACAGCTTCTAAGCATGCAGCATCCATGGGCATGGTGTCAGTTTACTATCAGGCAGACCGTATGCTTGGTGGCCACCGCTGTAGTATTAGACAATGCTTGGTGGTGGCATAATCCTCTTGGTGGCCCTTTCTCTCGCACGGTCGCGTATCGTAACTCTCCAGTTTGCCGCTCCCTGCATGCGCACAATAAGCTAGACGCGATGCAACTCTCCTGCGATCTATTTGCGGATGGCTGGACGGTCGTTGAAAGAGAGTGCTTGAAGTAGTGCCAGTTGCTTATTTAGTATTATTGTTTTTATTTTGAATGTGTGTAATGCTACCATGATTGAAAAAAAATTGTAATGACTCAAAATATCTCCTGTAATGTAAATTTTTTATGTAATTTTTTTGTGTCTATAAATAAATAATATTGCATTGTCACTGAACTTACATACATTACATAACTATGCCAAATTTCAACTTTATTGAATACCCGCCAATTGGCTGAAAATGGGTTGCAAATTTTGAAGGACGACTTACATACAAATAGTGAAAGCACATCAGCAATACTACAATAGCTTGTAAAAATAAATATAAGTTTTTTTTTTTTACTTTCAGCCGTCTCCAGTATTTGAGTCTTCACTGAAAATGTACAGAAGTATTGCCAGGCAATATGCATACTTCTACAATAAGATTCACACTTTAGACCTGCCTGTCTTAAATAGCCTTCAAGAAATATTCACTTATGAGAACTACAGGTAAGCACTTTAGATTCAAAGAGTTTCGTTTTATATTTCTGTTTTATTTCTTATTGTAGTTACAAAAATAGAAAATAAACCTTATGCCACATTGCACCATGCCACATAATACTGAAAGTAAATAATAAATAGATAAAGGATGTTTGTAAAGTTGCCTAGTTTTGTTTTTATAAACAGCCGATAAATAATTAATTCTATTAGTTTGGCAACCACATACATTCAGAATTACAAAGGGTGATCTAGTCGATTCGGATTTTATACTTTTAATACACATAAACCTGTGATTCAGAAGTTAAACACGGACGTAACCTTTTCAAATGTATGAATTTAACGATATGATGTTTTACAGGAATTCCTAAGAGTAGGCACTTGAAACTAAAAAGTAAAATTACTTAATTTCGGTAATTCTGTTGTATTCAGTAATTCAGAATGTTTGTGGCCGCTTTTACTTAAATATAACTAGAAATTTCATTATTTATGATAATTATGATACCACAAAACTAACCTAATTTGTGCATGCCATGTACACCCTAAATTCTTAGAATAAAAAAATGCATGTGCAATCTAACCTATAAGCAACTTTGAAAGTTGTTTAAAAAGAAATATACAATAGCCCTTACATACAAAATCAGGTCACTCACTATTCAAATAGTTTAAAACTATTTAAGCATCATCAGTAAAATTATGGTTCATTATAAAACATAACTTACTGTTTCAGTCTATGTTTGTATTGAGAGAAGGATCTACTGGAATGGTTTTCTCAGAGAGTTCCACATGTAGTCCGGTGACTCTTTGCCGTTGGACTCTAGAGTGCTCATATAAATGTTTGTATTAGAAATCATTGGACTAATACTTCGGCTGCTGCAGTTGTTCTTATGTCCCTTTCTGTTCTCGAATACTGGAGTAGGAATCTGCACATCGCAGAAGCTTTCCTTCTTTCTCATCTTATTTCTCTGTTGTTTCCATTTAAATGCTATGTATGTTATTAGGAAGAGTATTGCGGCAAGGCCGAGTATAGTGGCTGTAGCGATGGCAACTGATTTAGTATTGCTGGGTAATTTGTTTAGAATACCTGGCTTGTCTGCCAAACTCTCTCTTCTCTCATACATGTGCATTTCTATATTGTCTAAACTGGAAGTTGCTTTATTTTCGAAGTTATGAAGGTGCTGCATGTCTTCCATCACCATCAGTCCGTCTTCATCTAAGTCTTCTAAGGATTCCTTGTTTATATCTCCTGGAATGTTAAAATAAGACTTTAGTGTGTTATAAACACTCGTGGCCGTATTCATAAAAGGCCAACAAACCTATTTGAGCTAAAAGGCCGTTAAAATTTGTTTTGTCATTACCCATCACTTTGACATTTGTGTTCGTAGGAAAGGGACAAAACACATTTTATTTATCAAAAACTTTAAAATTTTTATGAATAAGGTAAGATAATTTATTTCAACTATAATTTATTGTCAACGTACCATTTGTGATTGAATTTATCTTCGAATATATTTATTTGAAATGATTTTATTTGAAATAACTATCTAGATAAGAAATTATCTAGTGTTATTATCATTATTTTGACGAGAGACATCAATCTGTTCTTGACACGATTTATTGTTATTGACCCTGTAGGTACATATCTGATTATATTACATTAATGATCCTTTTTTTCTGTTTTAACGCTTAGAGACAGTATACATCTCTATAAGGAACATTAGAATAATTATTAATTATTGTATTTAAACGCTCAGAGACCTTATACATCTCTGGGGTACTAAATTAGTATCATAAACTTATTTTTAATTCTGATACAGACCTATCGAATATAATTGATAATATTTTGCAATTTTGGATTTATTTGTTTTCATTTAGTGACATTTAGTTTGTTAACCGTTTAGGTATTTATTGGTTAACATCTGCAATTTTTAAATGATTATTGTGTTATATTAAGTAGGTATTCGACAATGGGCCTCATAAGTAGGCTCAAAGTCACCCAAAGGGCAATGGAGAGGGCTATGTTGGGAGTTTCTCTGCGTGATCGCATCAGAAATGAGGTTATCCGCAGCAGAACCAAGGTAACCGATATAGCCCTCCGAATCGCTAAACTTAAGTGGCAGTGGGCGGGGCACATTGCACGTAGAACCGATGGCCGCTGGGGCGGAAAGGTTCTCGAGTGGCGACCACGTACCGGAAGGCGCGGCGTGGGTAGGCCCCCCACAAGGTGGACTGATGACCTGGTAAAGGTCGCGGGAGTCCGCTGGATGCGGGTGGCGCAGGACCGGTCATTTTGGCACTCTTTGGGGGAGGCCTATGTCCAGCAGTGGACGTCTTTCGGCTGATATGATCATGATGAAGTAGGTATATTTTAATATTATATTGTAGAATACCATTTGACATGTAAAAGTGGCCTTTTGGCCTATTTGCAGAATAAATAATTGATGCAAAAATATACTATAGTGTTCCTACACAATGTAATAATTACCTTTATCCAGGGATTCCAAGTCGTCCTCAAATGTACTAATGTTATGGGACTTCATAAATGACAGCAGTTCATTCCAGTCTTCACTGTCAGCCAATACTCGTCCCTCTCTATTTGTATCGTTCGCATTCGTCGCGTTGACACTTACGACCGAAGTCACGTTCGGCGTCCCGTTCGATTCCTTTCGTATCTCTGCTTTATCTACAGCTACTTCAGTGTCACTCAATTTGTTAAACAACGATATAATACCTATGCTCTCTCCATTTTCGTTGACATTATTTCTAAAGTCCATGACCACGGGAATATAATTTTTCAGTTCTCCCAGCGACGATCTTGTGGTAGTTTCATGAGTATTGGCTTCTAAGATAGCGCGCAATGGATACGTTTCTTTTGATATAGGCTCGATGGAAGATTTTGTTAGGAATGGTTCTGGCGGGTTTGGTTCTTTGGAAGCGTTATGGAATATGTCGGCTAGATGAACGTGGCTCGAGCCCCGTTCCCTGTGGCTCACCAACTCATTTAGAGTCATATTTCGCTCTCGGAGTATTTTTGCAAGTCTTTCGCTGGCTGAAAAAAAAAATTAATACAAGTAACCGAATATTTTAAAACTTTAGTTGTTGTACCTGTGTAACTTTATTTATTATATTAGATCATTTCGCAATCTACATTGTACTGTAGCTTTGAAGGGAGTACCGCCGCTCAAAATCTTGATTTAAGTATATTCTTTAATACAAGTATGACGTGTTCACTACATAATTCATTTGTCCGACAAACTTACTTTTGATATTTTAGAATAACGGTGCATTCTGACATTTCTCTTCAGAATTTATGGGTGTTTCCATCGCAGTTACTAGGATGCGGCATGAGTATGTACCATACCCTAAATAAAATAAAAGCTTTACTTACTCATTGTATCATTTAAAATTTCCTCAATCTCGAATTGGGCTGATTGTTCTGTAGTTATACTAGTTGCTTGTGGTAGACTTTTAGTCGTGGATGAAGTCGAGAACCGCGTGGTAGTGACTTGTGTGGATTTAACTACACTATCTATGGTATCTGGCGCCAGTGTGGTCATGAAATCCTCTAATTCTGTTGCAAACTCTGTATTTTCCTCTTTCATAGTTTCTGGTTTCTGCGTTCTTTCTATAAATTGTGAAGCTGACACCAAATTCGCCATTCCAAGGAAATTCCTCATTAACTCGTCCGTTGGACTTTCTGTTGTAGAAGTTTTCTGCTTCATGCGTTTACGTTTTAATCTGTTGTTAAACACTTGGCGCCTGAGTGTAGAGTTGTTGGCAGAAGGTCTTACAATTGGTGTAACTTTCGGTTTCTCGGTCAAGGAGTCCATTTCGGCAGGAAACACTTCAATGGTAAAGGTTGTAGTGGCTTCGGTGGTAGTTATACCATTTTCTACTTCGATATCTTTTACGTTACTAGTTTCTTTTCCGCCAAGAATTGAGTAGGATGAATTGGAAACCTCTAAGCTGGATATTGTTGTATCAATAGGAGGGTCTGTAGTTGTGGGTTCTAATTCCGTAACGTCATCTTTACTGATTTCATCATCAGTGTTACTTCTGTCGACCATCATAGGAACAATATCCTTCCATTCTCTTGATTTAGTGACATTCCTATTATGAGAATATTTTCTTGCAGTTATGGCTATTAAATCTCTGCTTAACTGAGCTTTAAGAGTACTGTTGAACATTGGCCTCATTCTTAGTTTCCTACGGATACCAGTGGGAAAGCGACGTTTAGTACTCATTCTTGGTATTGTTTCTCGGTTTCCTTTTTCAGGGATGTCTTTATTGTTAACTGATTCTACGTTTTCAACGTTTCCATTACTGTTTGACCCCTTTGGCTCTTCATCAGCACTTGTTCCTATTGGTGCATTTTTTTCGTTTGATAACGTTTGTCTTCTTGTAGGATATTTACTCTCGGCTCCGTTCAGTTGGGAATTACTTTCTACTAAACCATCATGAAACTGTGCTTTAGGTTCCCCTGAAGCGTCCACATTAATTGCTGAAATAGCTTCATCTCTACCTTGTAATAAATCAGTCAACGATAAATTGTGCCGTTGCAATATTTCGCTCAAACTAGATCCATTTGATCTTTTTAGAAGCTGTTTCAGCATCATTGGGTTAAGTGCTCCGTTTTCCTGTAATGTTAAAAACATTTTATTTAGTACATGTCAACATGTAATAAAATAACGATAAATTGAGCAAAGAATCAACGAAGGAAGAATAGGTATCTAGTTTAAAAAAAAGCTCTAACGGTAATACGGGTAAATTACTACATCAAAAGGGTCATGTTGATGTACTAGTACAGCCGGAATATATATCCTTTTTTTAATAATGAGAAGGGGAATTTTTAGTACTACCTTTGTAAATGCTATACCTACAAAACAAGTATGAGAAGAGCCTAATTCTTAACAATGATTATCAAACATCTAGTTGTATTAAAAAGCGAATAAAACGGATTGATGAAATGTATGTAATATCTCAAGGGCATGACCTAAGCGAAATTTGCAGACAATTTTAGTTAGTTAACTTTTCACAGATTATATTTACTGACGGGTCTGAGAACTACTAAGTTAAGTTAAAGTACTTAGTTCTACGTAATAGTTAAAAAATGCCTAACACACAAATCTTTTTGGTCTATTTTCGGAAATTCTCGGCTTGTAGTCTCCACGCTATCCCAATGTAGGTTAAGGACTTCACACACCTTTTGATTTATTCGCAAATATGTAAAGGTCCTCTAATGATATCATGACGAATATCAAATATGTTTTTAGACACTCATTAATACGAGTCAGGCAGGATTCGAACATATGAACTCCTACTTGCATCCTGTATGTCTGAAAATAAGTTGTAATGTGACCCTAATAAAATAAGTAAACGCCGAAACAGAAAACAAGCAGAAACTAAGTTAAATAATAATAATGGAAGTATCATAAAATTAGCTTCCTGTTAACAACGTAACTAATCAGTAAATGTTACAAACGAAATAAAGCTTGCCCCAGAAAAAAATGTCGCTTATAAATTAGTAAAAATTCCATATTAATTATTAAAATTCATCAAATTTTCCAATACAGGTTTATTTGATATTCCTTTCAATATTATTATTTACACATAAAGATCAGTTTAAGATTGGTTCATCCAGAAACTTCTTAATTTTCTATTGACCCCTGCCATTAAGTTTTGTACATCGTCATCGGTGATTAGTTTGGATGCTTCATTCCACTTCCGTTTGAAGTTTTCGACTGAAGTGTCATTACTTTTAGCTTCTGTTTCACACGAGCCCAATATTTCTCAATGGGTCGTAGCTCCGGGCAGTAGGGAGGATTGAGGTGTTTTTCAACAAAATCGACATTATTTGCTTTGTACCACTCTTTTGCTTTCTTCGTGTAGTGATACGTGGCCAAATCAGGCCAGAACAGTACAGGTGAAGTATGCCTCTTAATGAATGGCAACAATCGTTTTTTGAGGGACTCATTCAGGTACAAATCACCATTTATGGTTCCATTAGTAAAATATGGTTTACTGCGTTTGCCACATGAACAGATCGCCTGCCACGCGAGAACTTTATTTGCAAGTTTATCCGTTTTGATGACCTTATGCTCTTCACTTACTGCTTTTCTGTCGGTCCCAGAATAATAGTGGTGTCCTGGAAGTGATTTGAATTCAAGTTTGCAGTAAGATTCGTCGTCCATAACAGTACAATAATTTTTCTTCGTCATTTTTGAATAAAGCTTTCTAGATCTGGTTTTAGACTCTTTTGACAGTTTTCCATTTCTATTGAGCACTTAAGTTTGTTAAAACGTTTTTATATAATTATTTCTCTTCACTCGTTGCATAGTAGATTTCGAGGTTTTAAACTTTTTGCCCACGTCTCGTACAGAGAGGGTAGGTTTTTTCTGTAAAGCTGTTATAATCTTCTTCTCGATATTCTAGTTTACAAACCCTGGTTTACGTCCACTTCCAGGCCGTCGCCGTATACCACCAGTCTCCCTGAACTGTTTTAAAACCCTTTGAACGGTTTTTGTAGACGTTTTTAGCTCCTTTGCCACTTTTTTCGCAGAGATGCCTCCATATTGAACATATTTGTACAAACATTTTTCGTGTAACTTTTCTTGCACTGACGACATCGTTGAACATCTAGTACTGACATCGTTTTTTTTTATTTTTATTTATACATGAATGACCATCCTAACGGAGAGTACCTATAGTTTTCAAACCTCTTGAGATTTCATCCTGATATACCACCCCATCTAATAATGAGCGATATTTTTTTCTGGGACAAGCTTTAATACATGTTATACATTTAAATTAGTTGTGTAAGTATGGAATAAATAATAAGTTCACTAATACGTGTATAAGCACCTCTAATTCTTTCAGTGTCGATTCTAATTGAAAATCATTTTCTGGCGGCGCGGGGACGAGAAAACGTATGCTTGCAATCCATTTTTTTGTGTTAATCCATTTATTTGTGTTAATCCATTTAGTGGGTTGATGCATTACTTTTTTCGATTCCTTTGATATGTATGCAAGAACTTTCGGCATATCTAAACCGACCAGGGCTTTGTCCTTCGGAGTTACATGTTCTTTCGTTATTGCATAATCGCCAAGAACATTTTCCTGTAATATATTTACATCTTCTTCCGGGGTATCGTATTCGAGAAGGAATCCGTCCTCTGGTATACTTACATTTTCATTCGGCATAACATAATCAATTCCTTCCTTCGATATATTTACTTCTTTTGGCATATTATTTGAGGCTTCTTCTTTTAACATTGGCCAAATTATGGTTTGTTCAATATGTTTCTCAGGTGAATTCATAGGCATATATGTTGTGTTTGCCTCTTCACTCAAACCAGTATAAATTGCAATCGAGTTTTTTGATGATATGGGAAAAAGAATGTAGTTTAATTCTTTGGTGTCATGGCCGAAATTAATTACACCATTTGAATTTTCTGAGCCGAAAGCTGAAATAACTTTTGTTGATTTCATTGCTTCTTCATCATCATTAAGTATAATGGTATCTTTTGGGTTTTCTGTGGTGCTTCTCGAAATACCGTGATTTGCTATTGTAAATGATTTGTTGCCATGACTGAAATCGTCCAAGTTTTCTGTATAGCTTTCCAAAGCATCGTAAGCATGAAAAGCCTTTAGTGTCGACATTTCCAAGTTTAGGTCGTTAGGTAGTTTAACAAAGTTGTCTGTATCACTTAAAATATATTGATTTTCTGTAGAAATTGTGTCTGTAGCTTGTGTAGCAGTTACAAACGATTCGCCATAATCGTCAGAAAAATCTTCTAGTGGTAATCGCAAAGGAAAGTAACTTTGTTCGGTGCCATTAATTATTATACCTAACTTCAACTTTTGGACCTAAAATTATATCAGTTGGCATTTAGATCATGTCTAGAAATTCAAGTGATAAAACTACTGGAAAGATTTTGTCGTAGTTAGTCATTTAATACGTTTTGAAATCCATCAGAGATTGTTAAAAGGCTTTTAAATAACTCTATAATTCTTTCGGTAAATGAATCAAACTAGAATCTGGCGAGCGAGCCTTGTCAAAGGAAAAAAGACGTTATTTTGAAAAAAACGCATACTGGTAACACGGAATCTATTGCGGCGTGATATTCTATTGCGGTAGGTAAATTTTTTACCTACCGCAATAGAATATCACATATATATTTAAAATGCAATTGACACGATTTGCTGGTCAAACTGTATTTGGTTGGCTGTCTTAAAATAATTTAAATAAACTGGGATCGATGAAAACAAATGGTCTTTACCTATCCGTAAGTAAGATATAGAATATCGAAACAATATAATTTTACCTACGGTTTAATACAATTGCAGCATAAATGCACGTGATTAAACTGAAAATAATAGTAAAATAATATTGTTGTTGTTGTGAACTTCGTTTCTAGCAGGTCGTCTAATCGCTACCCCTTAAAATATGTTGTTATTATACGACAAATTAATCTTACCTTGGGTTTATTTATCATGACCATGATATCTGCATCCAAATTGGTTATATTACCATTTTCTAATATCATTTCTCTTGGTGGTTCCGTAGAAATCTCATGTATAGTCTTTTGTTTTATATCTTGATTCTCTTCGGATGATGAAACTAAAGATACCGATTCTGCAATTCCAATAGATTGCTTTCGTTGTTCTTCAGAACCGTGTTCTTTATAATCTAACAAATGTTTATTTTTGTCATAGTTAACGTTATGTCGGCCTTTTAAGTTATTCGTTTCTGAATTAAATTCCATATTAACGTTTTCTGTTTCTTCGTATTCGTCATTGTATTTATTATAGTTTTGTAACCGTTTATCGTTATTCAAATCTTCGTCTGAATCAAAAACTATTGGGGTGACAACTTCAGCCAATTGGTCATCATAATCAGGTCTTTTTTTCCTTAAGCCCCTTCTTCGCAACGGTCTTTCGTCGGCTTTTACTGGTTCTTCTGTGTGTTGATGGTTTGTGTGGTCTGATTGTGGTCGGTCTGGTCTTTTACGTCGCTTCTTGGGGGCCTCGATTGTGTGCGGTGCGTCATGGAAGTCAGCATCGTGATAAGCGGCCTGTATACTTTCTTGGTGTCTCTCTTGCGGGTCCGTGTCTGGGTACGGTAGTGGCCGTCGTTTCCGTTTCCGGACAGGTCTCCGTCGCGGTGGCTCTTCATCTGGATACTCGATCCATGCTTCAGCGCGGGTCGGCTGTTGCACTAAAGGCCCCATGTCTATCGCCTTCCAAGGCTGAAATTGAAAAAATAAATTGTCTTTATTGGCTTAAACACAACTTCAGCTCAGACTGCTGTTAATTAAAACCGAAATTTAATTTGAAGTTGCGTAGGAATTATTCCTGTTAGTTACCGAAATTTAATTTGAAGTATCGTAGGAATTACAACATTTAACCCACTGTTATTATTACTTAAAACAGTGTGTACTAACAACAGATTCCCAGTACCTAATGATTTCAACTTCGTTAGCAATAAATAGGTGGAGCTGTATTCAAGCTTGTATTTCACACGCCACCTCAAATTTTCGCACTAAGTCCACTTCGCAACATCTTATCACACCTATGGTTAGTTGAAACGTAAACTTTATGCCATCAATTTAGGGTTCCGTAGCCAAATGGCAAAAAACGGAACCCCTGTCTGTCAGTCCGTCCGTATGTCA
Source organism: Epinotia brunnichana (assembly GCA_963854355.1). NCBI lineage: Eukaryota > Metazoa > Arthropoda > Insecta > Lepidoptera > Tortricidae > Epinotia > Epinotia brunnichana. Next base: position 20,876,107 of record OY977949.1, read on the forward strand.
CAGCCACTTTTTTCCGAAACTATAAGAGCTATACTGTTGAAACTTGGTAAGTAGATGTATTCTGTGAACCGCATTAAGATTTTCACACAAAAATCGAAAAAAAAAAACATTAAGTTTTAGGGGTCCCCATACACAGAACTGAAACTCAAAAAAAATTTTTTATCAAACCCATACGGGGTATCTATGGATAGGTCTTCAAAAATGATATTAACGTTTCTAACATCAGTTTTTTCTAAACTGAATAGTTTGCGCGAGAGACACTTCCAAAGTCGTAAAATGTGTCCCCCCCCCCCCCCCGTGTAACTTCTAAAATAAGAGAATGATCAAACTAAAAAAAAATTATGATGTACATTACCATGCAAACTTCCACCGAAAATCGGTTTGAACGAGATCTAGTTAGTAGTTTTTTTGTGTTATAAATCGTAAACCGCAATGTATTTTACGGAACCCTTCATGTGCGAGTCCGACTCGCACTTGGCCGCTTTTTTTTAAATACACGATCAGTATACATTATCTAGTTAGTGAACCATTGATTTTTCTCATACTATTTCGTAAGAGAAAACGCGTTACGTAAGCGTTTAGCCGACGTATGCTCCATATACAGCGTATTGTGTGATGATGGTCGAAAAAGTGCGAGTCGTGTGAGAAACGCTCAACAATAGTGCAGAATATTCGGCAAAAAGCATCGATTATGGTGTCATTAAGCAGAGTTAGTAGCATGCATATGTATGTACTGATAGGGATAGTTATGTTAGTATTGATATTTAACCTCGTAAGAGCATAAAGTCCTTTTGCTTATTACCTACTTACACAAGTACATATTAAAATAAACTAGGTAACATGGTACTTCCATATTATTATACCAAATCAAAAAAATCATTTTGAAACTTACGAGAATAAGTCGTATTTCAACTAAAAAATAAATCAGGTAGGTGTATTTTAGACGTAGACGTTGGCAGGTAAAGAGTTTGAAGAATAAAAAGGCTAATTTCGAATACTTACTGATAAAAACATTGAATTGAAATACCTAGCGCAAGACGATGCAATGTTAGCCCAGTTCAAACGGTGATTGGAATTTGTTTACGTGTTTGTAAGTACGTTAGAAAGTTATGAGCAGCAAGCTGACTGGTCAATTTCGATGTGCTATGTTCATGTAAGATATTTATGGCAAGTTTAACAGCCTATTATTAGCTAAGCGTACCTTCTCTGCAACAATATACTTTCTAATTTGTTTATGTTACAACTCTTATTTCTGCATATTTCACAATGTTTTTACAATACAATACTATAATTTATTGGTAAAAATGTCATTTTACATGTCAACTTAATAATTTACATGTAAATTTTGGTGAAGTGGAACTGATACTGAAGACCACAGATGACTTATGGAACTCCTCAAAGATGTAAAGTACGTCAAAGATTCTGACATGATTCCGTTGAAGTAGCAACTAATGAAGTGTTAATTCTGAGATCCTTCAGGAATCGACGGAACTCCTCAAATATTATCACTATTATCAGCCCATACACAGTGACTTGGGATTTCTCTGTAATAATCAACGCATTTGCTCTCGGAGAGCAGTTCATGTGCTAAATTGGAAAGGAAATTCTCAAGTACCTATGTGGCTTGGTGAAGTACTGAATTGAAGTCGGTTTAAACTTTGTTTTTAAAGTAAATTATTATCAGTATGTACCTACCAAAGAAAAAAACCTATGTCTGTATTATTATTGAACTTGCTAAGACAATCAAATTTAAAAATGCAGGTTGTATAATTTGGAACTCTATGCATTATCAGGGTAGCGTCAATGTAAAAAAAAATGGTTTTACAAAATTACTTTGCCAAAAATATACAGTATAGTTTGGTTACTCATCAGTCATCACATTAACTTTTACATATTTTTTTCTGAATTTAGAAGAATAGTAATCACACACACATAATTATATACGAAAAAAGTCATTAGGTACTAAAGTGCTTCCACGATTTTACCGAATCTTTATATATTTATTTAATCTTTATTGCGTAAAAGAAGAACTTATCGTACAAAAGGAGAACGTAAGCATTCACTGCCATCCTCATCATCTATTTTATTTAGTATTCAAAAATCGTTAAGTAGCTAAGAAATTCAACAATACTGGTTGAACGAATTCTAAAGGAACTTCCGTCTCAACTATAAAACCTCTCGACCATTAAGCGTAATGTTCTTGGATATACTGCGGGTAATGTACCATAGATAATGGCCTCTACTTAAGTAGTCGGTCGTTCATCAAGACCGATCCCATATTGTAATGGATGACTTTATAGTATCGATTTTATCTTTAATCGATACTCGTTTGATTTGATGCAAGCGATCGTAGTTACGGTAGTAATGTGTTTTCATTGACGCGTCTTCATTTCTATACCCTGTTCCATATAATAATTGTCATGCGATTTCAAGGAAGACCATTTTAAACGCCAATACATTAGTGTTGTTGTATTTGAAAAGCACTTAATGTTCAAAATACGTAAAACTAGTACAATATTTCCCTATGATATTCTAGGTAAACGAACAAAAGTAGACGAATTTGTCCGTTAAAATGCTAATGTTATCTTTTTTTTTCTGCATTGTGGCTTTTTGCTGCTTAGGCACTTTGCCAATGTCAAGTGGGGGAAGATTTGGCTTTACGGTTCCGTGGATTGCACCTAATAATTTTGCCCCAGGGACTAATCGTACGGAAACTACCATATTTGGATATTGATAATAAGTTAATGTTGACGACCGCTTTAGCCTAGTTGGTAGTGACCCTGCCTACGAAGCAAGAGGTCCTGGGTTCGAATCCCGGTAAGGGCATTTATTTGTGTGATGAGCACGAATATTTGTTCCTGAGTCATGGATGTTTTCTATGTATTTAAGTATTTATTTCTCTATATAAGTATGTATATCGTTGTCTAGTACCCATAGTACAAGCTTTGCTTAGTTTGGGACTAGGTTGATTTGTGTAAGATTGTCCAAAATATTTATTTATTTATTTATCTGGAATGAGGTAGTACCGTTAGGACGTGTCAGATATTACTGCCCGCGTTGTTGTGACGATAAAAAAAAACCGATAAAAATGTATTTGCCATTTTTACAGAAATTTGACTTCCTGACTACCCAGGATAAAATCTAGTTAATTGGTATAACTTATTCGTAAGATGATATTCCTAAAAGCATAAAACAAGTTGTGAAAATGGAAATTCAATTGTGGCATTGTGGGAAACAGCAAGTAATAATTCACTTTAAAAACAAAGTTTTAACCGACGAAAAATCAATCATCCCCTATTTTCCTACCCTTAAGGTCTGTTTTTTTTTTTATTTATATGGGACCAACTTGGGAGTATACCCTTTCCAATAAAAAAAGAATTATCAAAATCGAACTACTCTGTAAAAAGTTATGTGTACATAAAAAAATATATATATATACGCGTCGACTTGAGACCTCCTCCGTTTTTTTCGTCGGTTAAAAATTGACAAATTGCATTGTCCAAAAACTTTCAAAGTATATTTCAATAAAAATGAGAAAACTCAAACTATTTAATATTTTTCTCTATGATTTAATTTTAATTTTACAGTATATTATATACAGATTACTAAAAAAAATGAACTGCTTCATAATTAGCAAAAGATAATAAAATAGGTATACCAGATTCTGTCTGCTACTTTTTTACTGAACCACTCCTTATGCAGTGAATTTAACTATCTCTTAGTAGATATTTGTTATTTATAGCTGTATTTATTGTCACTCTTATTGTAAAGTAATCTTTGTCGTTGATGGACAACTTGCTTAATCCATAAATCATAGGTACATAAGAGTATGTTTTATCAATGCCAGCAGTGGTTCGTTTCGGTATACAGGGTGGAAAGTTAAAACGGGGCAGTAAGGGCAGCTACTAGATCTCCTGCCGCTACGCAAAAATGGCATTAGGATTTCATTCCTAACTTTTTAAGTGATGACAATCTACACTCACAGATTTTTGAAAAAAAGGACAGTCAGCGAGAAAATCATCAATTTTGACGAAAATTTTTTTTAATGCCATTCGATCCCATTCCTATTAAGGATCAAAATACTCTTTGGGGCCAACTAAGGTTTGACTACTAGAACTCCCAGAAATCAAAGAAAACTTTTTCCATACAGTTAGTATGGGAATCCCAAAGTGCAAGTAGTCCTTTAGTTAGACGATCATCAAATTGTACGGAGACGGACATAACTTCATTATGATTAGAAATGAGAGAATTTAGTCCTATATTTAAAAAAAAACTAACGTATTTACACCCGTATTCATAAACGTTATTATGTGGACAGTACTCACGAGCGGACAGGTGCTGTAAAACCCTTACCTTAGTAAATTTTAAATATCGAACAAAATTTCTGAATACGGATGTTAGTATTCTTTTTACAAACTTTTTACAGAATAAAGCTGGCTGTCATTGAATAAAAACAGAATTGAAAATATTTTTTTTAACAAAGGAATGAATCCTCTAATTTAAATGAAGTTATCTCCGTCTCCATACAATTTGATGGTCGTCTAATTAAAGGACTACTTGCACTTTATGATTCTTGATTGACACTTTATTGATAAGAAAGGTCTTAAAACGCGAGTGGCGTGGGTTGCGATGCGAGCCTTGGCGAGACGCCACGAGCGTTTTTAGACTAGTTATACACCGTTGCATACAATACTTTTTCTACGACAAATTTTAAATAAATAACAGACTACAGAATAGTTAAACTTTTCAGGCAGCAAGTTTTCTATTCGTACTTTTGCTACTCACACAATTTCTTCAGGAGTGCAGTTATTAATTTCTTCGACCATGTTAAAAGGAACGTACTTTTTTGTCTTCACAAACACGAATAAAATCTTAATAGTTTAGGACTAATAGTTTATCATCTTTCATCTTTTCGTTTTGAACTGTTATTATTATTATTATTATAAAAGAAATGGCAGCCTCGAGGGCCTTTGCCAGAGTCAGTAGGTTTATAAATTAAACAGTATTATTAGCATGATGTACGGTAGAAGGCCTTCACAATGCACTGGGTGATAGCTGGAACAGTACAAAGTATAATGGCGGCCGCGACCACGAACCGCCGAATGATGCCCGAGAATTGGTTATTCGCACTTCCAGGAAAATTCTTCATTAACTGTAGCCGTCACCTTTGCCATTCACTGCATAATATGCTATCAAACAAAATTATACTTTAAACAGCAGGATGCAGAAAATAAAAAACACTGTCTGGAGCACGATCCGCCATGTTCCATGGATCATTCGAAAGTCATTTTGAACTGTATTTTGGAGGGAAATCGGAAATGTGACAGCTCTTGCTTATGGTTTGTTTTGTTTTTAATTTGTTTGCACTTGCCATCCAAACCAAACCGAATCCGGACCCGGACCGAATTCGAACTGTTTATTTTTATAAATAATTCCAAGAATTTATAAAACATGTAATTTAACACACAATAGATGATGATTTATTATTATTGTAGTAAATAATTTATAATATACAAATATTAAATCGTAAATAAATACTTTTATTTTGAAATATTTGTTTATGAAGTTGGCACCACTGCAATATAGCGGCCGATTTAAAAAAAAAGTTAAACAGTGCTTTTATGAAAAATGTATGAACCAAAAAAGTACGCTAAACAGTTCGTTTTTGGGCCATAGAGCATAGAGTGTTTCGACGACTTATTAGTGGTGTCATTGTATTTGAGCTACAGCCTATATAAATGACAGATAACGGCACAGGAGTAGAAAAAATGTTTTACGTATTTATATGAAAATGTATGCGTCACAGAGACTGGTCTTTTAATTATTTCATCATTTACTTTATGTAGGTATCTGTATTTTGACATAGTTGTTGCGCTTAATATATGAAGGCTAACTAGGGTAAACACACATAACATGACACTTACGACAGTAACCTCATAACGCGAGCACGCTCGTAAGTGTCCAAACACCAATTAACCATCTATTACACCACGCGTGTCATAATTCTGTTATCTCATCGTTAAAGAAAGCTGTTACAAAACTGATGACGATGCCATAATGAGAGGAAAGTCGAAAGTCGCACTCGTTCGACCGGTGCATCCATGACCGCTCTATGACTTATGCTAAAAAGGTCGTGGATCTCATGCGTAATAGCATTCGGATTGAATAAAGTGGTTTTACGCTTGCGGTGACATCGGTGAGATAATCTGACCTGGGTTATTTTATGCGACGTTCAATAATGGTCATTACATTATTGTAATTTTCACTAGGGAGATTTTATGCAAGTTCGTAACTGTATTATAACGTAGATTACCTATGTAGACGAATGTCATTATACTCATTATTCATAAACGTCCACCAAACTTCTTTTAGCTAAAATGCCGTTAAAATTTGTTTGTCTTTATCTATCACCCTGTCTGTATTTGAGAGAAAGAGACAAACACATTTTAATAAACAGAGGCTTAAGTTAAGTTTTCTGAGTAAGAGGGTAAATCTTTCCGTCGTAAATAATCTAAGAATCTTTCCGTCGTAAATAATCTAAGGAGCGCAGTTCTAATATTATAAGTATTATAACTTCTAACGCCTAACGTTGCCACCGACGTTTATTATGATACAGATGAGCAATTAAATTGAATACAGTTTTACAGGATTTATATGCAAATTGTACCCGTTTTTACTGTTGAGTGTATGTATTATAATTTTTTTCAGTAAAACTTTTATTTATGAAATTGTAGTAACTAACTTATGATGTTTATTTGCATATATACGTTTCTTATAAAATTTAACATTAGCCGACATGCTAATTAAATTCCACGTCTATAAAATAAAATATACGACTTAATTCCGGTACAAAAAAGAGGCGCAGTTAAAAAGTCAATCTTAATAATGTCTCTCATATTACCGAGTTACAGCTTTATAGTCCCACATTATATGAATACCACTTTGGAACGTACTACAAGGGAATAAGATTCAAAGTTGTGTGTTCAGACTTGACGGCAGAAATGACTTCATTATGCGTTTTTCGTGGCGTGCGCGCGCCGAATTCAGCGGACCTTAATATTTAAAAGCGTTAATTACAAAGCTTACCAACTTCGCTACAAAACCATTGTAAGTCAGACTTCGAACTACACATGTTTGTTGCAAGTCTAGAGGTCAAAGTATACTAGGATCATGTTCGCTGTAGATTACAACATTTTGCTAACATGTAGACTGAGCAGAGTTCAATGTTCTGGTTTTCGTTTTGCGCTCTAGTTTGCTAATTACTGAAATTTTATCCGAGAAGCTATATGCCGAAATATTAAATTGTGTTAGAAGATTTTTTTAATTTGTAGCAAAGCGTTTGGACGACTGGTTAGCCTAGCGGGTAGTAACGCTGCCTACGAAGCTGAAGGTCCTGGGTTCGAATCCCGGTAAGGGCAAATATTTGTGTGGTGAGCATGAATTTCTGAGTCTTGGATGTTTTCAATGTATTTTAAGTATCTATGTCTAGTAAATAATTGAGCCTGTTAGGCTATGGGGCTAGTTCGATTTGTGTAAGATTGTCCCCTAATATTTATTTATTTAAAGGGATTTTAGGGTGAATTTCCACCAGAGATTGCGAAGTTGTGTATTTATTTTATTTGACACCGATGGCCGTTGGGGCGGAAAGATCTCGAGTGGCGACCACGTACTGGAAGGCGCGGCGTGGGTAGGCCCCCCACAAGGTGGACTGATAACCTGGTAAAGGTCGCGGGAGTCCGCTGGATGCGGGTGGCGCAGGACCGGAGCAGTGGACGTCTTTCGGCTAATATGACGATGATGATGATGATGATATTTGACACCTCGCATGCTTGACAGCTAGAAGTCAAATTAACAGATAGGTAGTTGAATAGTAGAGGATCAACAAAATCATGCTTGAGTAACTTTCACTGGAAAACAGCCTCGCTTGAATATTTTTTGACATAGTAATACCTACTTTGTAAAAATTATTCATACATTGAAATTCAGACTGACATGCCAAAATTTAAGATATTTTTTTTTTATTTTTTTTTACACAGCTGCATTCCAAAATCGCCTTTTTACCAGGTCGCACAGGACATACTCCATGCAAAACTGTAACCCTCCGTGACAGGTTGCAATGTCTATAGGTTGCTCCGTGATAGGTTAATTGTTGTCTCCCCGTAGCTAAAACTGTCGCCAAGTAAAACCAGTGTAATCGGCGTCAATGCACTGTGTATTCTTACTATATGTATCCTTTTCCTTTTTATTAGGCCGAACAGGACATACACCATGCAAATTTTTAACCGTACGTGACAGGTTCTCATTGCCACTTAGTAAATTAAGGTCTGCCCGTCACTAAAACTGTCGCCAAGTAAAACCAGTGTATCAGCGTCAATGCACTGTGTAATTGCCCGTCTACACTAATTGTAAGATAGATGTACCCACACGCTCCACTTGGCCCCGACTCCTCCTTAGATTTCTAGGCAAACCAGTTTCTATGAATCTGACCGCTTCCTATATTTCATCTTTCTATCCGGTTCTCACTATGCGACGCCTATTAAGGCTTATTAAGAGCGTAGTCGGTCTGCGACAAAATTGAGAAATAGGTATTTGTACAAACTATTGCCGTCGCGTTGCGCCCAAGCGACCGCGTGCGATGCGCGATAGGGACAACCGCAGCTCAGACCGATTTTCACTACAAAATCTTGACAAGATCGATGCTTTGTATTCCCCTGTTTTCTCCGCCAAACCTGCGCCGATTCAATTATGTTTGGTGTTGAAATTTAGAGGAAGAGTAGATCTATGTTTCTATTATTTTGTTTTAACGTAAAAACTTTTCATATTTGTCTGGTAGTCATCTGAATATGACAATAAAAATGGGGCATTTTTTAGGTTTTCGAAAATCCGTATCTGTTTTGGTAATTATTTTTTGGGAAAAAGTAAATGACAGGGGCATACATACACTACACCTAGATTTTATAAAAAAAAACGAGTCCTCTAGAGGGATAAACCAGGAAGGAAATAGGGGAATACGTTTGTATGGAAAAATGCTGCTAGGATACCCTCTTAAGAGTAGATATGTAAATGTTGGTGGTTGAAGGTTGACTCTCCATACAAACAAGCGTATGAAATTAGTGAAATTAAAATGAGAACTAAACTATGTTTGGACAATGAACTTGAATCGAGCGTGCTGGGGGTGATTTACTGTCTGTCATTCAGCACAAATGGCAAATTGACAGCTAGAAATTATTGATCGAATCTGAATAATGTCAATTTGAAAATCCTCGACCTGGAAAATTGTCCAATGCTAAAATTTAATTATGTCCCAAAGTAAAATTTATATACTTAAAAGTAAGAAATACATCCACTAGAAATAGGTCCACGGAAAGAACATGTCTAGTCACAATTTTTTTCATAATGAGATTTTCACGTTCATAACGAGCTCAACATGTTCTTTCCGTGGACCCCCCCTCCATATGGAATTACGTGCACTCCAAGAATATGACCAATCGGAAATACGTCATATTTATTATATGAATTTGGTTCAAAATAGTCAATTTTCATATTACATTTAGATATCAATTTAAACTAGACAACATTCTCTTTGCACGTATTTAAATATGAACCTATTTTATACTGGACAAAATTCCATTTGGGCAGATTCATTAGGAACAAGAAAATAATTGGTCATAAAAAATTATAGAGACAATTCAGTTTTAACCATATTCACTTTTGGTAATAACTTTTGGTCCAATTTCAAAATGGTCATTTCGTGTTGACGAATTTCCATTTGTGCCAAATAAGAAATAACAGTAAATCCTGGGGGTTCATGTGCCAGTGTAAAAAATATAATCTTATTCTTATTTATTTAATTATTAGTATTTTTTTAAACAATAGCAAATTTAAAATTATACATAGCCATCAGCCTACTTTAAATTTGCTACTGTTTCAAAACTAGAAGTGCCATTTTCACAGTTCCTTTTAAAATATCGGTAATTAAATTATCTAACATCTGAATTTTGTTTCATTACGGTAGCCTATAGTGGTTCAGGCATGCGGCTGTCAAGCGGCGGTCGTGGGTTCGAATCCCGGCTCGTACCAATGAGTTTTTCGGAACTTTTGTACGAATATTTACCGTTAGCTTTTCGGTGAAGGATAACATCGTGATGAAACCGGTGTAAACCCAATAAGGTCTAGTTTTCCCTCTGGGTTGGAAGGTCAGATGGCAGTCGCTTTCGTTAAACTAGTGCCTATGTCAAATCTTGGGATTATAGGTGTCAAAGCGGACCCCGGGCTCCTTTAGCTTTAGGGGCACAGCCGGGAATAAACGCTAAGAGGATGATACTACCTCTATCGAACTACGTCGTTCAAAAACAATGATTATGGACATCGCGGCATGCCAGCCTGAATGATATTTTGCGCCGGGCCCTCGTCACTGCCGGTGTGCCGGCAGTTCTAGAACCATCGGGTCTCGCGCGGGACGTCGGCAAGAGGCCCGTTGGCATGACCCTGGTTCCCTGGAAGTTGGGACGGCCCCTAGTATGGGATGCCACATGTGTGGATACTCTTGCCCCATCCCATCTTTCAGGGACTTCGACAAGGGCTGGGGCTGCCGCTAACACTGCTGAAAACCTCAAGCGGCGCAAATATGCAGCCATTGATTCTGGCTGCATGTTTGAGCCGTTTGGGGTTGAAACGCTTGGGCCGTTGGGGCCCGGAGCGCACGCAGTATTCAAAGAGCTCGCGAAGCGAGTCTTAGAAGCAAGTGGTGACCATAGGGCTGGCGGCTATCTCGCGCAACGGATCAGCATTGCTATCCAGCGCGGTAATGCCGCCAGCCTTATGGGCACCTTGCTACACGGCACCGATTTAGAGCCGGTTTTTTATTTGTAAATATGTAGTTTTGTTATTTTTTGGTTAGGATGTACATATATAGTGAGAAATAAACCATGTCAGTGTCAAATAGTGAAGAAAAATGATTATGCCTTGCTTTCAGAGTGTAACTGTGCTATATATTAATCGAACGAGCGAGCGAAGCGATCGAAGTTCTATGCTTCAGCTTGGACCGGGTCCGGTGTCCGGTATCTGTCCGGCTGTTCTCCTCTACAGGTCGCATTTCTCAAGCGATTCTCGTGAAAAGTTTGGGAGCGGGTTCAATAATACATATTGTAGAACTTTTTGGTCGATTCTGTTTTCCGAAATTAAAAAAAAAAGTTTGTTCAATTTAAGGCTTGCGAGTTCAACAACTCATAGAGCCACTAGTATCATTCCTGTATATTGTACAATCGATACAATTGCGAAACAACTGTATCCATAATTATTCCACTATATTACATGAAAATAAGGTAGGAAACAAAACAGTTACTTACATCTTTTTGTGATCGAATGTATGAATAATTTATGAACCTAATAGTTGATAGTTAATAGTATTAGTTAGAGAGTAGTACGTAAACCAAGAAACTGGTCTACAGCTTTTATATACAAATTAGAGTCGAAAGTTGACCATTTTCTTGGCTTACTGTAGGTAAAATATCGAGATAAATTCACCACTACCTTCGTCATATCAATACGATAATGTACTGTTTCATTTAAATACTTGAGACAATTTTAATTTATACATTTTTTGGGCTTTTCTAGATTTACGACAGTCACTCCCCACGTCAAATTTCCTTTAAAGCTATTTAGTGCATGTTGTTAGGGGAAAATACTTCACTTTCGGATACCGGCGCCATATTTTAGTATGTTGTTAGGCATGTCCCCTGGATTCCAAAACTGCCGGGAGACATTAATCTCTAAGGAGTCGATCTCCCCTAAAATGACGTCATCAAAAACGCCGCGGCTGCTCTTGGAAAAGTGTAAATTACACCCAAACCATGAAACGTATGCATTAGGGGCGTACGTACGCATGAGGGATACCAAATGAAAGCTGAATAAATTGTCAATAGTTTATTAATACATTGTATTTCATTTTATTGCTAGTTTAAGTACTATTAGCAAAAGTATTAAAAAATCAAGAAATAATCTAAGGACTTTCAGACTTTGCGGCAAAACTAGAAAAGATATACGAATGTAATGTAAAACACAAATGATTTGTAGTATTTCAGCTATACATTTTAGTTTTTTATTTTAGGACAAGAGCAGAATTCGGCAAAATGTGCTCAAAAAACCAACAACCCAAAGCGAGTTTTCCGTACAAGATTAATTTTATCGAAATTACTATTTTCCAGAAACCAGCACGAACTTTTAGTATGTTGTTAAAAATATTATGTGCATCGCAAAACTGCAAAGAGACAGTCTCTAAACTAAAGTGTCTAGTTCATCAGTAATCAATAATGTTCATTGCCGCGGAGGCTTTTTGAAAAGTGGGAGTTTTACCTGAACCATGTAATACACATAAACGTGTGTTATATCATGTAAAAGCTAAACAAATATGCTATAATTTTTCTCAACATTAGGATTCCATATATCCTTAAATTTAAGAGGTATTTGCAAAATATTAGACAAGAAAAGTGAAAAGCCTGCCGCTCCCGCTTTTTGAAAAATCTAAATTAAACCCAAGCCATGTACTTTCTGAATGCAAATGTCATATTATATGGAAGCTAATAAAATGTGCTATAAAGGATGACTCACGCTAGAACGGGCCGTGTCCGGCCCGGGCCGTTTTCTAAGTAAAACGACGGCGTTTTTGTGCGGCCGAGCCATACCCATCACTTCTCATCTCTAAAATTTTGCAAATACCTCTTAAATTTATGGATATATGGAATCACAAAGTACGCAAGAATTATAGCATATTTGTTTAGCTTTTACATGATATAACACATGTTTATATATATTTCATGGTTCAGGTAAAATTCCTACTTTTCAAAAAGCCTCCGCGGCAATGAAGATTATGTCATTTCTGATGAACTCGACACTTAAGAGACTGTCCCGCTGCAGTTTTGCGGTGCACATAACATGTGTAACAACATACTAAAAGTTCGTGCTGGTTTCTGGAAAATAATAATTTAGATAAGATTAATCTTGTAGGGAAAACTCGCTTTGCGTTGTTGGTTTTTTGAGCACAATTTTGTCCCAATTTTGCTCTTATCTTAAAATAAAAACTAAAATGTAAAGCTGAAATACTATGTATCATTTGTGTTCTACATTACATTCGTGTATCTTTTTAAGTTTTGCCGCAAAGTCTGAAAGTCCTTGTAGATTTTTCTTTGATTTTTTTATACTTTACAATAGTACCTAAACTAGAATATATATTGCAATATAATATATAAATGCCCTTTCTTCCCGTGGGTGTCGTAAGAGTCGACTAAGGGAACAGGGTTGAAGTGTGTTGTGGGCGATGGACTAGCAACCTATCACTGCAACATCACATTTTGTCGATCTTTTATACCCACATTTATGCTAAAAGTGGCACTGGAACACAAGTTTCATGTGCTCTGCCTACCCCTTTTAGGGATAAAGGCGTGATTGTATGTATGTATGTATGTATATATGAATGAACTATTGAGAATTTATTCAGCTTTCATTCGGTACCCCATATGTGTATATACGTTGCATGGTTTGGGTGTAATTTACACTTTTCTAAGCGCGGCTGCGGCGTTTTCGATGACGTCATTACAGGGGAGACAGACTTCTTAGAGACTGTCTCCCGGGAGTTTTGGAATCCAGGGGACATGCCTAACAACATACCAAAATATGGCGCCGGTATCCGAAAGTGAAGTATTTGTTTTTGACGACCGCTTTAGCCTAGTTGGTAGTGACCCTGCCTACGAAGCAAGAGGTCCTGGGTTCGAATCCCGGTAAGGGCATTTATTTGTGTGATGAGCACGAATATTTGTTCCTGAGTCATGGATGTTTTCTATGTATTTAAGTATGTATTTCTCTATATAAGTATCTATATCGTCGCCTAGTACCCATAGTACAAGCTTTGCTTAGTTTGGGACTAGGTAGATTTGTGTAAGATTGTCCGCAAATATTTATTTATTATTATTATTTTGTTCCACGGAATCCCCTAACAACACGCACTAATTACATTTACCTCGGTCCAGTAACCCAAGAAAGTGGTCTACTAATTTTTTACTCTATTATCTTATTATAAGGTTCAAAAGTGGTAAACCACTTTCTTGGCTCCCTCTTCCGGTAAGCGTACTCAAATAAATACATCGAGAGAAACAATAAATCCATAATACAACCAACAATAAATGCAAATAACTTTTTTCCATAATTTATACTCGAGACACGCCTACTTAGATAAGGCCCCGAAACCCGGCAGTCCGTAACACGACGCTATCGTCAATTTGCTACAAGTTATATAACATTGAACCCTATTAAGCTTATATAACTATAGCTTGGCTTGCTAACTGAGACAGGTGTTTGATAATGACTTTAGGAGACCAATGGTTTGTTCCGATTTAACCTTCACCTTTGAGAAGGTTGTTATATTCGTACTACAAACAAAATCTAACAGTAGAAAGGTGAGCTTAATTCTCACCTTACCAGAAATACTTATAAATAAAACCAATTGACATGCAGTCATAAATTGATGTACAGTGTGGCTGCGTATTTGGATTACTCGTTAATACGGACGGCCATAGACGGCATATAATATATTGAGACCCTCGTGAAACGACACCACGGCTGTGGCCAGTGGTCTTCGCCACGACAAAACTGTCACTCCGTCCGCAGAAGAGATATTCTCATAGCAATATAATGAAAATAAAAGCTTGTAAAAAATGGGGATCTTGTGCCGTAGAAATATAGAAAAGTACCGTATACGCAGTCGTATTAGAAATAGAAATATTTTATTTGCAATAAATGTGGTACATAATGGTGTTACAATTGTTGTGAGGCCATACATTTAGGATTTAAGAAGCCATGCAAAATACAAAGTACCTAAAAAACACACACATGCCGATAAAGAATAAAAACAAACCTAAATAAATTAATTCAATATAAAAGCTTTATAATTAAGGATGCAGCGCGAAATATTTTTTAACAGAGTAGTGGTATTGATTAGAAGAATACAATTTAGTTTTAAATTTATTGATGGGTAGATCTGTAATATCTTCGGGTAGCTTATTGTATATTTTAACGCACATGGCGTAGCTGCAACGGCTTTTCTTGCATTATAGGCAGCACTAGTTTGTTTGGATATCTCGTATTCAAGTGCGTCGTTTTGGATTTCTTTTTAAATAAATCAGGATATTCAGATCATAAATTATTCTTTCCGCTCAGATATTCTCGTTTATATTCGAGTTAACACTAGAGTAGCTCTGTAAGCTGTAGATAACTCGCAAGCCTCTTTTATAAAAAAATATATTGTAAACCTGAATCGACAAAAAAGTTCTTTATAATTCAAATATAATTAATGAACCTGCTCACAAAATTTCACGAGAATCGGTTGAAAAATGCGACCTGTAGATGAGAACAGCCGGACAGCCGGCCATCCGGGCGTCCAGACATATGAAAGAATGTTGGCTCAAGCTGAAACAGAGAATTTCGTTCGCTACGCTCGCTCGTTCAAATATCAAATTGGCTTATTATTATATCGTTTCAGCGAGAATTTCACGAAATATTCTAATCAAATCTTGTACAAGGTTATTCAATCTGAAGCATGTTGTGAGTTGTGAGTGTATTTGGTTGTCTACAAATGAACAATGTAGACCAAAAGTAAACTTTCATTGTTACCCCGCACTTGCCCAATGCCTACATCAACAAAGTAAAATGCAAACACTTGATTGTTAGATTATTTCGGAGCCTTACTCGTGATTATGATTTGTCGATTCAAAAATGCATATTGGCCAAAGAAGTCTGTGTTTGTACCGTCCAATGCACAACCTTGGTTATCTATGGTCTGGGCCTCAGAGCATAGAATACTAGAGAGAGGACAAGCCGCCGGAGGCCGTGTCGCAGCTGTATGCTCAATGGGCATACACTGCCATACTGTGCACGCGTGCTGATCGCAGAGAATATTACGTTTTTTCCCAAAATGCCTGATATGATGCGCGTTTATTGTCAAATAAGCGAGTAGGTATACAAGTGTGTGTGTGTTTTAGATGTGTGCGTGCTTTGTCTTGTCAATTACTTGGGCGTTGTGTGGGTTAATGTACTTGCGACAGGCTCACTCTATACAAATCGGCCGCCATGTCCAATCTCCTTATATTCATACATCTGTGGTCTGGGCCATAGATTGAAACTCGTGAAAATAGGGATTTACTGTCATTCGGCACAAAATGGAAAATTTTGAATCTGGACCAGAAGTAAAATACTAATGTAACTATTTAAATATGTGCCAAATGAAAATTGACTCGTTTCATTAATCGTACCGTACCTATGATATAAATATTATTTTGTACGAAATTCATATGTATACTCGTATTTCCAATTGTTCAAATCTTTAGAGTGTATACGTATTTCGATATTGCAATTTGAATATATGTACATACATTTTAGCAGTATTCAGGCTGGGCAATTTTCCATGTCAGGGATTTTCAAATTATTTATTATTGTCGATTTTCCATTTGAGCCGAATGACAGTAAATTAAAGAACGGGGTGGAAAAGGAATTTTGATTTAAAAATTTGTTGCCATTTGGTTGGTGAAATAGAAAGTGAATGTTGCATGAAACTTCTTCTAACCTTTTCCATATCCTCTTAGGGAAAGTTTAGTTTATGTCTAATTTTAATACCCCTTGCCTGTTGGATGAAAAAACAAGCTTTTACGTTACTCTGTGACTCCTTAAGAATAGATTATTTTATCCCCCCGTGGCCACGGGGGTAATAACCCCTAGGTTTGGAAACCGATGGAGACAAGTCGTTAACGCAAGTTACCAAAGTAGAGCAAGCAAAGGAAATCTTCCAGAACGCCTATAGTTGCGAAATTCCAGTTCAAGATTTATTCAAGAAGCCTGGTTAGTTTATTTAATGCGATATCACACACGAGATTTTATATGAGATGAAAGTCAGTGTTATGCTAATTCATTACATTTTATGTGACATTCATTAAGTCATTTCGGGTTATAACGTAACATCTTGTTCCGAAACATTCACTCAGTACAATTATGACACTTCTGTTCTGTTGCACAGTTACCGGCAAAAATATATGATGGAGCAAAGGCCGCAAAAATATCTGATGACAACTCTATTCCTAGAGCCGTAAGAGCGTGTCAGATATTTTTGCGGCCTTTGATTCATCATATATTGATGCTGGTGACCGGACCTATGTAGGTATGTATTTTGTCGAATAGAAAAGCGTCCAGGGAGAAAAAGATTTGCCTATATGCAGTTGTAGCATGTTCCATTTTACTACAGTATTTAACATGTTAAATTTGTATACCTAGTTACATTTTTTTTATGATTAAAAAAAGATTGTGACATCTGTGAAAAAAAACCGGCCAAGTGCGAGTCGGACTCGCGCACGAAGGGTTCCGTACCATTATCTATAAAAAAACTATTTTATTATGTGTTTTTATTGTTATAGCGGTATGTATATATATAGTATTTGTTGTTATAGCGGCAACAGAAATACATCACCTGTGAAAATTTCAGCTGGAACTATCACGATATCAGTGAGATACAGCCTGGTGACAGACAGACAGACAGCGGAGTCTTAGTAATAGGGTCCCGTTTTACTCTTTGAGTACGGAACCCTAAAAAAGAATGGTTAAAAGTAAAGGTAAAACTTGTTTTTTTTAATGCAAATTTGAGCTTCAGACCTGATTAACTTTATTACGTTTTTTTATCCTCTGCCGCCGTATTGAGGGTAATGTTATTCGAGTATTTTATACATTACTTGAGCCTAAACGGCTTAACGGATTTTGCTGACATTTAAGGCTTCATTACATTCATCTCAATATCGAGAGTGACAGGATATTATAAAAAAATGTGGGGGTTTATGTAATTTATTTTTTCTTCACTTGTTTTCATCATTAAGATTATTTAGCTAACAATATCGTTATAATTTGTCATCATCATACCATGGCAATCATGATAAACAAAACAACAGTTAACGAGCTTTACTTATACACGTAGGTACGAGTATATAAATATTAAAATGTCAATACCATTGTGTATAGTATCGTGGGCCTTAAGAGGCTGTAGGTACAGTCAAAGAATTTAATTTCATACCCTTTGTCAAAGTGACGTAATCAATCAAAACGTAAGAGACTTCTTATGATTTTATTTACAGTGTCACTTTGAAATAGTCCTAAATGGGTAGGAAATTAAATTCTTTGACCGTACGTGGTACCTACTTTTGTATCACAATGATAGGTAAATATTTCACCTTTCAATGTATGGGTCATGTAATCATACCTTCACCAGGCGCTAATCATCCGCTTCGAGGAGCACATATATGATCCTTCGACTATTTTAATAATAATTAAAAGGTTAAAGACTCCTTCTTATGAGCTGTATGTACAAACATTAAAACACTTTTTAATGGAAAGTGTATATTACAGCGTGGACGAACTTTGAAATTACTTACTTATAGGAAATGAGTAGACATGATATGGACATTCTAATTATTATTATTTTTCCTTTTTTATCTATATTGTATAATCAATTTGATTTTGAGGTGTAATGAATGTCAATTATCTTTATTTATAAAAAGCAAATAAATATTTACA
Source organism: Epinotia brunnichana (assembly GCA_963854355.1). Taxonomy (NCBI): domain Eukaryota; kingdom Metazoa; phylum Arthropoda; class Insecta; order Lepidoptera; family Tortricidae; genus Epinotia; species Epinotia brunnichana. Next base: position 20,894,707 of record OY977949.1, read on the forward strand.
AAAAATATAAAAATAATGTTTTTATTCATGTTATATTTGATCCTGTTTGACTTGAGCCATTTTTATTGCATTAAATGATTTGACTTTGATGCGTGCATTTAATATACATAATTTAATTTATATATTTTAACGGGTTTCAGTAGTGGCCTTTAATATTTATTAAGCTCAATATGTTATAGCGATTGGTACTAGACGACGATATACTTACATAATATATAGAAAACATCCAATACAAAGGAATATATTCATGCTCATAACGGCCTCCGTAGCCCAGTGGGTAGTGACTCTGCCTACGAAGCTGGAGGTCCCGGGTTCGAATCCCGGTCAGGGCATTTATTTGTGTGTTTATCACGAATATTTGTTCCTGAGTTATGGATGTTATATATGTATATAAGTATCTATATGTATGTATCTATTATATATATCATCGCCTAGTACCCACAACACAAGCCTTATTGAGCTTACCGTGGGCCTAGGTTGATTTGTGTAAGATTGTCCCGTAATATTTATTTATTTATAACACAAATACTTTACCGGGATTCGAACCTAAGAACGTCAGCTTGGTTACTACTAACGCTGACTAGGCTAACTCGGCTGTCTTACAACCGTCAACCTTTCATTGTTCCACATGCTGTAGCTAGCAAAACATGAATGTTACCTGTTCATAACTGGTCGTATCCACAGCTCTAGGTCGCAGATCCCTCCTGTAGCCTCTCTCCAACTCCTCCTCCGCGGAGTGTACGATGATTACCAAAGCCGCCAGCGTGCTCAACAAAGGCATTGTGGATCTCCAGATCATACCCATAGTATAGCAAGATTCCTCGACTGTAGAACCACCGATCCGTACAACACTGGTCGGTTATTGACACTTTTACCCACACAACACTGATGCGAATAGTATTCGATGCTTCGCTTCAAAATTGATGGAGTAAAGGTTAGAAAGAAGTCAAAAGTCGAGAGAAAAGAGGAAAGAAGGAAGCGGGACTCCCGCGAAAAACTCACGCGCACTTATTTTTCAAACGTTCCAAGTTCAAAATTTCTCGATCGTTTTTTATTTCACATCATAACTGTTTTCGAACAGGTTATCGCGGTTCGACTGTTTATGTTGAAAAATGCGAGATTTCTAGAGGTTTCCCGCGGTTTTTTGTTAGCTAACGTGAAAGTGAGCACACGTTAGCGCGCGGCCGTAGGACGCTGTCGAGTGCGCCCGCGTCGCCGCGCTGCCTGTGCGCTTGGGCGCGATTTTTACTTTTGTTTGGCGTTTATTTTTAATCTAGAACAATAATCGTATCGATAAAGCACATGTCAACGATTGAATCTCTGGGGAAAAATCATCCAATAATCATTAGATCATAGGTATCTATTATCTACACCAGTCATTTATTTTGATAGTAATGCTGTTTTAAGTTCTATTTAAGTTTATTTTTATGAGAATAGAGAAATTATCTGCACAACTGGATCAGCGATATGGAGTCAGTGCAGCGGAACATCGATGCTTTACGATGAACAATATGCATATTGCATAAGATTGATTTCCATTCGTCTCATCTCAGTTGCGTAGAGCTAAGTAAATGTAAAGGTGCACAGAGAAATAGTTGGTCAAATTTACAGATACTTACAATTAAAATTGATTTGAAAAAATCATTTTGAGCAATTGGGATTTTACAAGTTTCACTGTTAATTTTATTGTTACCGTTAACTTAATACACAAAATCGCACTAAAAACTTCAAACGGTATAAAAGCGTAAAGTTTTAATTAGATAATGGTTTATTATGTACTACTTTGGGTTGTAAAGGCGTAAGAAAAAACCGACCAAGTACGAGTCTGACTCGCGCACCGAGGGTTCCGTACAAACTTTCATTCACCATACCCGTCATGTCAGGACCACATTCATATTCATATTCACATTCATTCTTGAACAATCTTAAACAGCTCATAGTAGAAGTTACTGTTGCAAAGCGCCTTCTGCATTTTGGTACTAACAACGTACAACCTAGTATGTTTGTTTATCAGCGATAGATATCACGCGTACCGATTTCGAATATTTATTTTTTATTTGAACTTTAACGATAATCTGATGAATTTGAAGATATAAAATTTCATACGAAATTAAGTAAATTACAAATGGGAGGGGGGGGGGGGGGGGGGAATAGTATTTTTTTCTACATTTTCCTTGATAAATCAAAATTTAACCACTGTAGAAAAAAAATAAAAACAGTTTTAGAAAGTGCAACTCAAGCCCTTTCATATGATACCCCACTTGATCTATTTACTAGACTTTGATTTCTTAACCCCCATTCGTCATTTAAACAGAAAATAAAAATGTATGTTTAATTTTTTCATTTTCCATACACGTGTCTTATCCCTTTTAACAGTTGTTCTAAATTTCAAATTGATAGCTTAAGCAGATCCTGAGATATGTAACGTTGTGACAGACGGACGGACAGACGGACAGTAGAGTCGCACCATAAGGATTCCTTTTTTACCTTTTTGGTACGGAACCCTAAAAAGCGTAATGACTGAAGACTGCAGTTTTTGGGAATTGCTCCACCTAGTAGAGCAAAGCACTGAAATTACACTCTGTCTTGGAAAGTTTGAACAAATATTATACGTGACGACTATTTGAGAATATTCTTTACAGAAATACGAAACCTTAAAGTATGTCAAGACAGTTCCACTGACAATAAATAGCGCTGTCGATTTGGCTATGGCAATAAAAGTAGAAAAATAGATTTGGAGTTTGGTATTGTTTTTTGTCATGCACCTATTCACCGTCGTCGATTGTTGATGTGTGTTACATCATCTATTGTGTCACTAGCAATAACTTTTACTGTTGCCATTTTCTATTCATGTAACGTACTTACAATTAACCTGTTGACAAATATCAATTTTATGCGTACACTGTTTTGGGCTAATTTTGCCCTTGCCAAATATTCAATAAAACGCATTGCAAGACAGGTACCTATTACTTATAAATTGTCATTTATATGCAGTCACATAAGAAAACTTGGGCGGTGTGCAGTTAGCCATAAACAATCGGGCTGTAAACAACTCAACTGGAAAAACACAAGTGGCTTGTAAAACGAGAGATTTCGTAGTATTTTGTACAATAAATAGTTAAGGCGCTCTTATTAGACGATATTTAGGTATTTGCGGAGGTGAGGCAGACGGAGCGGGAGACGCGCGTCCCGCGCACCCCGCTAACGGCCTTATTCTGTTGGCATCCGTATTCGGCTCGTTTTTGCAGATCATACGATCAAATGTTTGTCTTCTTGAATAATTGTTTTATTTTTCAAATCTTGGTTGATTTGTGTAAGATTGTCCCCAAATATTTATTGTTTATTTATTTACTTAAATCTATTTTTTTTAAGTAAATAAGGAATAATAGGTAGTTATAGTTCTTAAGTACATCGTAGTATGATGACATCAATTATGGACACTTACTTTCCGAAGATATGTTAGTACAGATTTCTTCATCATCAATCCACCTATCGTTTTCCCAGTTCCTATGTGAAATAATAGATATAAAATAATAGTACATCTTCACTTCCTAAGGGTGAACGTCACCAATTATGGATTGTACTAATATATTACAGGTTTTTTAAACCGAAATAAAATCGATTACTTCTAGGTAAAGTTATAGCGCCGGTTAACACCCGCTTAAGAAACCATCAAAAATAATTAACAAATAGCTATGTTCATCTATTTATCTCCTGGCAAATTATATTATTACCATGTATGTCTTTCCCGCTCACGGGACAATGATGTTCCGGACCTTTGGGAGGCATGCGTGGGGCTAGGTACCTACAAAGTACCAACGGAGCCAACACGTAGAGGCCCTTTTGACAATTTAATGAAATGCAAGGAGTATTATTACCATAATTATTACCTTTGTTACATAAGTATGACTGACTGATCAAAAACTGGATAATTAGACCACTGTTAGTCAGAAGAGCATTTTATTATACAGGGTGGTTATTTTAAGACCAGCAAGTTCTTCAGTACATGACTATGTCTATTAAAAAATGTAATTTGACCAAACATCATATAAAAATAACAAATTCAATTTGTCTCTTAAATACCTAAAAGTGTTATGTCACTGCGCTCGTGCGGCGCGTGCTGCCTACCATGCCACCTCGACCAGCGGCCACACCGCGATGGACCTTGATACTCTCAACAAGCTTACAAGATTGGACTTATACTTGGCTCTATACTCCAGGCAAAATACGGTTTCGAAAATCATTAATTTATAATAGCGTTTTTTTGTATATTTCATTTTTAATCGTTATTCTAAGATGCTTTACACAAGAATCCAACAAATTTTCCAACCGGAAGTAATTATATAAATATAAATTAAGCTTTAATTGTCTTTTTTTGTTTGATTTATATATAATTTTTTAAAGCAAATGTAAATTTAGGTAAAAGCCTCCTCGATCTCATGCCATTTTTTTCGGTCTTTAGCCAACTGCATCCAGCTATGTCCGGCGACCTCAGTTATGTCATTGGTCCAACGTCTTCGTCGTCTACCTTTCCTTCTTTTGCCTTTCGGCCCTGACCAGTTTGTTCCTTCCAGTGCCCTTCTTTTCTCCTAATATCTGGCGATATATGGCTTTTACCCGAATGGGGTCCATATAAGAAAGAAAAAATGGCATAAATCTTTTAGATTTAGTAAAAATGTACTAACACAAACAATATGGAATAAATAAAGCTTAAATAAATATATATATATATATAAACTAGCTGTTGCCCGCGACTTCGTCCACGTATAACATGTTATCGTCTAAATGTTTGTTTAAGAAATTTAAATGTTTGTTTAATAAAAAAAAACATTGAAATTAGTTTTGTACAGTCAGCATCAGATAGTTAGTAGCAGCCTAAGTAACCAAATATATCGCAACACGTCTTTGTTACTATATAGGTGTAAGGATGTGTTACGATATATTTGGCTACTTTGGCTGCTACTAACTATATGACGCTGACTGTACCTAGTCTTTAAGTAAACAGTCTAAAACCGAAGAAACAAATCTTTCTTTATTTCAAAATGTCTTGCTCTCTATACAAACTTAGAACCCTCTTTGAACTCTCATAGTAAATAGTCTGAAACCAAAGTTACAAATTTCTAACTTTAAAAATGTCTTGCTCTCTATACATAATTCGAACCCCCTTTTAACCTTCTTAAGTGATTAATAATTAAAAAACCGAAGTTACAAATCCCTTACTTTAAAACTGTCTTGCTCTCCATACAAACTAGAAGAACTGTATATCCTAGAAGTAGGTATTTTTGTCAAGACCAATCCAAGCATGTTCAGTAACGTTTCAAAAGGCCGCAGATTTCCGACACGTAAACAATACAAACAAAAATGGAAAACTTTGCAGGGTAGCAACAACACAGCGCTAATCAGAGGCGGAATCTTGGGAATGGCACCAAACATTTTCAATAAAATTCCAGACCGAATTAAACACTGGATATTAATAAATTTTAAAAGACAATTGACTTCAGATTCAGATTCAGATTTGTTTATTATCATAATTTTACAATTGAAATCATAGTACAATGAATATACAGATAAAAATGTGTTAAAATTATGACTTGTCAGTTACAATAAAATACAATAGATGTGTACAGTTGTGTACAGAATTGTTATTATTTGTAAATAGTTTAATAATACTCATACTCATAGCATAATGCTATGACATAAAATAGATAAAGAAAACATAATACAAATATTAACGTCAAGCTTTTAAGATCTTGTTATTTAGTCATTTGAAAGAAATTCTTGTAAACTATACAGTGTTTTTTCAAGCAATAGTTGTTTTACATGGAAGCGAAAAGAGTTGTCGTTCGTTATGGTTTTAAGGTTTGAAGGTAGCCGGTTAAAAAGTATTTGTCCTATTAACTTCGGAAGTTTTGTGCCTATTCTAAGTCTGGGCGAGGTTGTTTTGAATTGGATACTTCTTTGCTCGCGTTCTTGTATAGGGGTACAGTTCATGATGTATCACGTAACTTCCGGATTAACTTTTTGTAGAGAAGCCTAATCTGATTTCAAATAATTGTTTGTTACATGTTTTAATCCTTCTTTATTTGCTATTAGTTGTTAATCACAAAATGTTATTTAGTTTATGTGACGGGCATGAAAACTATGCTGAAATGACCGCCATTTTCAATGCCTCGCGAGTCAAACGAGCTACGTCAGTCAATGTTGCTATATATACCGATTTATCTGTGCTTATACAGATTTTAGTGAATTAATGCAGATATATATTTTACGGGGACAACCAACAAATAAGTATCCACTTAAACTTAATTAACGGTTGTATCTCGGACACAACCCGCTTCTTTTTAAGTTATTCGCATTTCTCATTGATCTCGAACTATTTTCACCTCTCCTTTGAAATTCATTTGGATAACGTTTAACATACATCAAAACTTCCAATATATAAGTTGAAACTGATGTTAAGTTACTAAGTTTTCTTAAATGTTCGCGACACGTGTATCTGTCCTTTGCATACGGAAGTACTCTAATTGCACGTTTCTGGATCTTTAGGATGCGCTCATAATCCGTACTGTTGCCCCAAAGCATTATCCCGTATGAAAGTTGAGAGTATATGTACGCATAATACAGCTCTTTTAAGCAACTTTCTGACACAAGTGGTCTTAACTGTCTTAGACCATAGATCCCTCTTGCTAACTTACTGTATAATGTATCTATGTGATCTTTCCATGACATTATTGGATCAATCATTTCAATCAATAGATCAATATTTGATTGAAAAGTGTTATTATACCATTAAAGATTACTTAAACGACCCTACGACATAACATCCATTCCAGACATTCCTTAGTTATAGTATTTTTGAGAGTTTTTGAAATGTACTTGAAGTATTTAACACCAATCACTGTATTGACATTTTTTTTTTAATTTTTATAAATATATTAGCTGGCTGAAATATTTTGTAAACCTACATTGTGGGTAATGCACAGAAGTCTTACATTTTGTATACCAACAATACTTGTAAAAGTTGTAACCTATGTTTAACAAAATAAATTTAATTGAATTGAAAGTACTTAATTTGTATTCTAATAAGTAATCTTTATGCAAAAATTTAAGTCTCTAGCTCTAAAAATAAAGTTTCCCCCATACAAACTTTGCACCCCTATTTACCCCCTTTAGGGGTGGAATTTCCAAAAATCCTTCTTAGCGTTGCCTACGTTGTAAAAGGTAGTTCTGGTGAAAATTTCAACTCTCTAGTCTTAGTAGTTTCGGCTGTGCGTTGATGAGTGAGTGAGTGAGTGAGTCATATCAATAACTCCATACCGACAAAAGGTATGTTCACTTAGATAACGTCACATTTATTTGCTTTAGTGGGCTTATTTTTAAAGGGGCGTGGCGGGGGAGGCTTTCTTGGTAGTTATTTGGAGAAACAGCGGTGGCAGAGTGAGTGCGAGATGTAAAACGGCATACTTTAGTGTTTTGTGATGGGTACGAGGGTCAAACTGAAAGTTCTTAGAAAATCAAAAACTGAGCAATCAAGCAACTTATTACTTTTATTATATCTTTTCAAAATAGCCTCCCTTCACATCAATACATCGCTGCATTCGATAGAACCACTGAGAAAAGCACTTTGCCCACTCGTCCTTAGGGGTCTCTTCGACGGCCTTTTGAAACGCAGCCACTGCTTCGTCGGCGTCCATAAAACGTTTTCCTCGAAGTTTTTCTTTAATTTTTGGGAATAAATAAAAATCACAAGGTGCAAGGTCGGGGCTATAAGGTGGGTGACCCAGTAATTCCACGTTTGCCGTCGCCAAATAGTCGATCGTTTGCTTGGCGGTGTGCGATGAGGCGTTGTCGTGGTGAAGCAGGATCCTACTGCGAGGCCGTTTTTCTCGAACTTTTTCCAAGACAAGTGGTAAACAATTGTTAGTGTACCACTTCGCAGTAACTGTTTTTTGATCCTCTAAAATAATTGTTGCGTAATGACCAGTCCTTCCGAAGAACGAGGCCACCATCTTTTTTCCCACACTTCGACCTCTCTTCACTTTAGTAGGCAACTCCTCGGAAGGAAACACCCACTCAGCAGACTGTCTTTTAGTTTCAGGATCATAACAGTAAATCCAGCTTTCGTCACCCGTAACTACGTCGAACACAGCATTTGAGTCACCTCCGTTGAATCTTTGACCCATTTCACGGCACCAATCAACACGACGGACTTTTTGGGCTTCTGTCAAATTATGAGGTATCCACCGGGCACAAAGCTTCCTCACCGCTAAATGTTCATGGAGGATTTTGTGGACTTGACTCATACCAATGGCTAAGCTTGTACGAATCTGCTGATAGGTTACTCTTTTGTCAGTCTCTATCATACGCCGCACAACACTGATGTTATCTTCAGTAGTCGCCGTAGAAGGCCGGCCCTCACGCAGATCATCAGTGAGATCAGTGCGGCCACGTTTAAATTCATTAAACCAGTTGTAAATAGTAGCACGAGATGGGGCTTCATCGTGAAAGGCCAATCGAAGTCTATCATAACTTTCTTGTTGACTTAAATTACATCGAAAGTCGTAAAAAATCATTGCTCGAAAATTTTCTCGCGTTAAATTCATGCTCACGTAGTACACACAATTTTCAATTTGCCGCCAAATCGTAAAACAAATGACAATCGAGTGGAATTCGTACACAAAAATATTAAGAAAGAGTTCCATTTTCAAATTTTGAACTTATTTTTTTATTATATTTATTACAAGTGGCCAGTTCTAAAGACTTTCAGTGTCGCCCTCGTATCATGTGCACAAACAGCTGGCAAAGTTTTGCAGCTGTATAGGGGAACACCCTGTAGTACTTTGTACCCGACTGCCTCAGAAGGAAGTTTATGTTTTTCGAGCGTATGTATCATCATATCAGCCGAAAGACGTCCACTGCTGGACATATGCCTCCCCCAAAGAGTGCCACAATAGCCGGTCCTGCGCCACCCGCATCCAGCGGACTCCCGCGACCTTTACCAGGTCATTAGTCAACCTTGTGGGGGGCCTAACCACGCCGCGCCTTCCGGTACGTGGTTGCCACTCGAGAACCTTTCCGCCCCAACGGCCATCGGTTCAACGTGCAATGTACCCCGCCCACTGATACTTAAGTTTAGCGATTCGGAGGGCTATATCGGTTACCGTGGTTCTGCTGCGGATAGCCTCATTTCTGATGCGATCGCGCAGAGAAACTCCCAACATAGCCATCTCCATCGCCCTTTGTATCTATAGTAAGCGACCACGTTTCCGTTCCATATGTCATCACTGGCAACACACACTGGTCAAAGACTCTCGTCTTGAGACACTGCGGAATATTGGACGAAAAGATGTGCCGTAGCGTATGTATGCATGTATGTCTATGACGAAGATGAGGAAGGGCCGTGGCCTGCTGCTGGTGGAGTGGCAGGGTCTTTTTCCGCACTCGTTTTTAATAGAATCTACTAAACAGCAAGTAAATATACTTCAGTTCACCAACTCGTTTAGGACTTTAGTCTAGGTAGTCGCTATCCGGCGCAATAGCCCTAAATGCTTTTGATATATTTCTGTATGAATAAATAAATCTATTATTCGTACAGTCCATAATTGGTACCATTACCCCCCCAACCATGTGCTCGTGTCCGAATCCGATTTACACCCGACTACTTACTACCTAACAGTTCTAAATACGTATTCAGGATAACTGAAGATTTTTATTGACATCTTGTCAATATGCTCCAGCTACCTATTAATACGTTTTAGGTGCGGATGTAGAAACGCTTTAATGTAGTAAATATCGCATACCTTATATTTGTTATTCTATCATTTCGAATGTGTTCTCCAGCATGTATTAGCGTTTCCTATTCCTTTATATATTTTTATTTACCTTGATAACTCGAAATAATTGCTGCAAAAAGGCGTATTTGCGTGCCAGGTAAACATTCACAGGTCCGTCGTCGGCAGTGGCCACGGGCGTACTAAATTGTACTCGCCACCGCGCATGCATGACGCGGACACCCGGTTTTTCAGACAAATGACCAAATGTATTGAATTATCAAACATATTGAAATTCTAAGAAGCCGGTAGATAGATCTACCAAAAAGCTACCTATCACAACAAATTTCATTGTAATATTCCAAATAACTTTTGAGATATTTCGAGTTTGGTGGTAAAAAAGCACTGTTTTGAAAGGCAAAATCTATCGAGGTTTTTGTAAGCAATCTAGATTTTACGAAGTACGAACATAGCCAATGAACTGAAGATATACATATCAAAAATTTGGATCTCTAGCAATAGTACAAGTATACTAATAATCGGTTTGGAAAAGGCACTTTTTCGATGCGCAGCTGCATACAGCGCCTTAATAGGATGGGTTGCACCAGCTTACGATTACAGACCGAATACAACATTAAATATAGCGCCGGCAGCTAACTCCCATAGAAACTTGTCAAACTTGCCATACTATCAGATTTTAACGAACACCGATTACTATTAAAAAAGGTTTAGTGCAGCCCACCCTTCTACGACTATACGTACTACTATTACTACTATTTCGTTTTAGCGAGGGTTGAACTAGTTAGTACCTATGATTTTTGTCAAACTATGAGTTAATTTATCCGGGCACAAATTACTGACCCTTACATGAATACAGTCCTAGTCTCAGCGTCCCGCAAGGCAGGGCTCCTACTCTGTTTCGTCACAATGTGTATGTAGTAAGTTAGAACTTTCTCAGCGCCCCGCATTGCGGGGCTCCTACTCTGTTTTGTCACAATGCGTAGATAGAAAGCTCCATCCCATCCCAATCCCAACTTCCCTTAATAGGACTGAAGCACGAGAGTAGCGAGGGATTCAAGCGGCGAGAAAGTTAAATTTTTTACTGTAAAAAAGTTTTTCTTATCAAAACGCATCTACTCGCTTCTTTAGTTTGCACATTTACATTTCGCCGTATCACACCAAGTTCAGCGTGATGTGAAACGGAATGCGCGCATGCGCCGCGCCGCCTGCCGCGCGGAATGCTGCGCATCGGCAAATCATTGTTATTGTCTACTATAATTAAATAATCGACACGCCAGCGGTACTTTGATTTGCTAGATAAATATTTTTGTAAGTTGAAAAATAAGCTAAAATTAAAAAAAAAAAACGGTTTGATGAAGTAAGACTTATCTGTTGAATGTTGGAGTTAATTTATATGGATTTTTTGGTGTTGTAGACTGTATGTGGTCCCTCTAATACCTATCTTAGGTATAATTAGGTAGGTACCTACTCATTAACTTGGTTATCTTTATCTCAGCGACGACGTTTGTTAAGTAATTTCACTTTGCCGTGCATTAGCAAACAAATATAGGTATACCTATGTTTGTTAATTTAATATGTGCGCAAAATCATTTACTTACTTATACTAAAACATGTGTAACCTTAACCTGAAAGTTACTTACAACTAAAAATATAATGGAAAAAAATAAAAAAGAGATAAATTTTAACTTTTTTTTTAAGCATACACCTGGAAGAAGATTTATTTACGTATTAGCAGACTGCACGGCAATCAAGAAAGTTGCGCTAGTAATTAAGCCTGTATTGCCAATAATCATTGTACATACCTACATTCTGCTATGTTTTTACCAGCAAACTAGCAGTTTTTGCACTTTTTTTTATTTCCTCATACTCCAAACCGCTTATGAATTCTAAGTAAACATGACTTCCTAGTCGCGACAACCTCAGCGATTTCAATTTTCACGCCTACTTGCACGCCGTCATTTCTCTTAATCTGTTTTCTAGCAATATTCCGCTAAATTATAGGTTACGTAACCATCTCGAATGGAAGCGGCGCGGTACTCTATTGGATAATGGGGCACTTCATCAAATGGTATTATAGAGTTGTCTATATAAATCGTTAAGCACGTGCGTGTAAGTAAGCACTCACCTTTTTATTCGAGTTTTTAAGTCGTAGTACGTGAAGGTGTGAAAGTTTGCTTTTAGGTCTCCTATAAAATTAGGTATCTATATTTTACATTCGCTGTCTTACTTTTCTTATCACAATACTTTTCGCTTTCGTAAAACTAGTGCCTACGCCAATTCTTTAGGGTAGGTAAAACCGGGAAGATGATGAAGTTTTCATTTGAAAATTATAATTTAATCTCTTAAAGTTATGTTTACATTCTAAACTTCACTCTTCCTTTATGCAACAAATAAATGATCATTTCCTTGAAGCCAAAGCGAGAAACTGGTATCTAGTTCATATTAAATTAGAAATCCGAAACACGTAGTTACCATTTCCCAGTACAATCTAGTAATCTGTAACATGTCCTCAAACCCTTTCTTACGTCGCAGTTTTGAAATTATAATGAACTCATTACAATTTACATAACATTACATTACAGAGATGCTAGATAGCAAACACTCTAATGGGGTGGGTCATTGTAGGCGCGTTCACACGCATACCTTAGCTCTTACTTTCAGAGCTGGCATTCTCAACGCTTACTGACGGCACATCTTGGGCCAACCAATATACGTTTGAACTCCGATTATTCAAATGGACAGGGTGTGGGCGACCTATGAAATACTGAGTTGTACTCCTTCGCCCGCGATCACTGGCGGTCGGAGGCGGGGAAGTAATCGCATTCATGCTCCTGCGGCGCGGCGCTACCACTAAAATCAAATACCTATCGATTTTCGTATAATAGGTGCGAACGTGTAATAGGAAGAGGAATAGGAGATGTCTGCCGCGCTAGTCATATAACTACCTAAGTGAGATAAAGATATTTTGAACTTCGAATTTCGAGTTTCGTTGATATATCTCTATTTTGTCGCGCACTCTTAGTTAGTTATTACGAAGGGGTCAAGTTATGCAAGAAATGAGTGTTGAGATAAATCAATGAAGGTTGTGAATCCCATAGCAGTATGTATATCGTTTATTGAGTGAGATCTTCGTGCGATGGCAAAAAGCTCGTTACGTGAACCAACGCTCGATCAATGTGGAACATCTGCATGTGACTAATAGGCCTGTACATTTTGAATTAATGCTTTATCATCGTGTACAAAACATTGCTTTATGATTGCTGTAGAAAAAAAATGCGTTGTTATGTGAAAGGGTTGCCGTACAATTATTTTTTTAATGAAGAGCTCTGAAATTTTTATGATTCGCTTTAGGGTAAAAATCTACACTCAACTATGAAGTATCGAGGTCTCAAATTAATTAAGATACATTTATAATTTTGCAGCATCTTGTAAAATTCAACTTTAAGATACTCTACCAATTGATCGAACTACGATCGATTTACACAAATAGATCGATGAGAATGATGCGATAAGATTAAATTAGGTACCATCATCAAATTATCGGATTTAGATAAATTCAGAAAGGTTTTTCCTGTCAAAGTAACTACTTGTGACATTGACGTAAGATTGAATTTCACCTAGGCTTTGGAAAAGACTTTACCAAATTACCACTAAAACTGTAAGTGCAATTATCTGCTCTACGTTGTGACGAGGTTGTGACATTATACATAAAAGTGAACATCTCAATCTCAATTGCTATCATTATACTATGTTCCAATATTAGAAATGCAATGTTTGATTAGCTTATACGCACTTTTTACCAATCGTTTTAATATCCATTGTTATGCACGAGCGTAAACATAGGAAGAGTTTTGCAAACATTCCGTCGAGCATTTTCCATTTCAGCTTTGTCACTAGATTTATGCAAGAAATAGATACTTATGCAACTACGCTCCAAGTATTCCGTGCTGCAATTTGCTTTCATATTTCTCAGGATTTACGTTTGCCTAAACCGCAACGTATTTTACTAGTAATCTTTAATATCATGCGCGATTACGAGAGGCGTTTTATGTGCTGGGTGAATGCATTTTATAATGCAATTTAGTATGTTGATTTGGAGGAAGTCCGTTTTTCTTCAAATCATTACGAATTAGTATTTCGTAATCTTTAGCAACTGTAAGCGAAATATTCGTACAATATCCGCTGTTATGAAAGACGCGTCCGTTAGGCAAAGTGACATCAAAGTTTTGTTTGCTTTAAATCTAGCGCTCTAGTATAAGTAGTATACACATATATCGTTACCTCATTTTACGTATTACGTATAGTTTGTGTGAGCATTACAATTGATAATTCAATTAGATAAAAATACCATTCAATATTATGTGTTGTGTGTAAAAAACGACATTATCACACGGGACCGTAATGAAAACAATAGGCGTGTGTCAAAACAAAAGTGAAAAATATTTACGTAATTAGACGAAAGTAAGAGGCCGTTAAAGTTTGCCTATTGTTTGACAAATGCAGCTTTGCTGACGAGAAAGATGATTTGCTGCTTACAGCTTTCCCCTCATAATGAAGCAAAGAAATACTAGTGGAAGAAAAGCACCATATTTTCATCATCATTTAAAAGCCTAGCTCTTGTCGGTGGAGGGAGTAAAATAGAGTTTAGCTTCTAAAAGGGCTAGAAAAAACTTTTTCGAATAGGAGAAGTGAAATCTGATAGAAATTAGTTCCACTTTAAAAAAATGGAATAGGCACAAATACTTAAAAAGCTACATTAATTTAGGTGCCACTCCACGCCGTTTGTCATTGACAAATTAATGGACGTAATATTTCGACTACATTATCTAACCTCATGTTATCGTAAATGCCTATACAAAAAGTGTTCTTATTCTCTCATTAGAAATTGAATTGTGATTTATTTTTAGGCATCTTATTCATTACATTAGCAATCAATTTCTAATGTATATTTATTATTCTTTCAACAGTGTAGGTAGTCGTTTATCTTTCCTTCTTTCCACAATTTACGCATATACAATAACATGTCATTATAGCCATACGATAAATAAATGATTCCATGCAGCTTGAAATCTAGCTATGGACAGTCAAAGAAAGTTGCGTGATGTTCTTATTGGATTACCGCAACTCTAATTGGTATAAAAACGCATCTAAATTATTCAACAACCGAGCACGTATAGTTAGGTATATCTATGTATATGAGCATTTATTTATCGTTATATGTATTTATATATCGTCGCCTAGTACACATATAACAAGGCTTGTTTAGTTTGGGACTAGGTCGATGTTTGTAAGGTTGTCCCCAAATATTGATTTATTTATTTAGATGCTTGATATAATCTGCGCTTTAAGGCCGTTCTAAGATTCTCGTAAACCACGCCCCGTTGTACTCGTTTATGGCTTCCTCAAACGAAAGAAAAGGATGCACACTTCAGGGAAAGGTCGACCATAGATCGATACATATCTAGTTTTGTTATTTTTTATACTTATTTGCTTCCATGGATGGATCTTTAGAGTCATCTTAGTTCATCTAACAAACTGTTATAAAAAGGTATTTTTATTGAATCAGTGGCTATCGCTCGCTAAGTTATAACTTGACATGTAGGTGTGTGTGATAATAACCTTTTTACTAAGCAAAGCCTATTTTCGAGATACTACATAGTTGTATAGGTACTTACTTGTAAGTTGTAACCAACTCTCGACCAGAAAGAACGTAGGTATCTATTTGTAAATGTCGGCTCAAATGTGCGACGTTGCGTGGTCAACAACTATTCTAGATCAATCACTTCCTATATATGGGTACGAGCGCACATTTCACAAATAGGTGATATTGCCAATCTGAGAAAAAATCTAGTATTTCTTGTGGCTTTAAGGTAGGCCTCACACAGTCAGAATCAGTCACTGAATTCAGTATCTGGACTTTCTAGACCACTCAAAAGCAAAAAATGGTACACCCTTTGGTAGAAATTCTGTACTGAGTGTACCGTTTTATTGGCTCTTTAGTGATTCCGCTTATGATTAAGTGACTGAATTCCGTTCAGTGTGGAGCCAACCTAAAGGTGACTGCTAAAATCACTTTTTAGATTGTTCCAGCATGTTTGTATTGCTTCATGAACTTTCTGGCAAAGTTTTGGAACGGTGGAGTGTGGTTTGTGAAATATCACGTACAAAAAAGTGAGAGCCGTTATCTATTTTATTTTGATTAGACTCGTAAAAGTACAATGTTCGTATAGAAGTATCCGTTAACTGTCCATAAAAATTAACGAGTCGCATAAATTCGCATCAACATTAACCTCCGACGACAACGGGGGGTGTAATATTGTTATTTCAACATGTGAACCCAAACAGAAGAACCGATTTGAGTGCGGTTTTTTTAAATCGGATGTTGTCTGACGAGATGATTCTAAGCTATACTGGTCGTTAATTTATGTAGTCATTGTGGTATGGTTATATGGAAGCATTAGTTACAGATTTTATCATTACGTAATATGTAATCCTCACACCTTAGAGCCTAAATGGTCGCGCACCGTACGGTTCCAAAACAATTTCCTCTCACGAACGCTCCGGTTATTAACGGGTCGGCAACCATGCTAGTCCCCGGGAGTTGCAAGGGTCCGGCCGCTTCCCATCAGGCGGGCCATACGCTTGTTTGCCACCGACGTAATATAAAAAAAAACTTAATATGTAATAAAGGACTGACCATACCGCAGCTTAACGCAGCGTATACGCGCTGACGCGTCTCACTCGTCACAATTTCATCCATTTAGCTGCGCTGTCGTAGCGTCAGCGTTTTGTGTGGGCGATCATTAAC
Source organism: Epinotia brunnichana (assembly GCA_963854355.1). Classification (NCBI taxonomy): domain Eukaryota; kingdom Metazoa; phylum Arthropoda; class Insecta; order Lepidoptera; family Tortricidae; genus Epinotia; species Epinotia brunnichana. The sequence continues at coordinate 20,911,306 of OY977949.1, forward strand.
TGCAATGAGTATGTAATTGTCGACAGATGGGCGGTATCAACAGTGATGACCCGTCAGAACAGCCTGGAGCTGACGAGCACCGACACGACCGGTTTCATACCGCTCTGGGACATGTGCAACCACGAGCACGGCAAGGTACGCGGACGTGCCAAGTCTAGCTTTCTAGCTGGTTCATAAACAACGGGTAAAGTGAGGAAAGCTGACGTTTCAGTCTGTGGCATTGACGCAAGTTTAATTTCCCCTGCAGGTCGATCACGTAACGCATTGTACGCGCGTCAGGTAGATCTAAATGTCACTTTTTATATGGAAAAAATACAGTTAAATTGTCCCAACGCCCGTTACGTGATTACCCCTTTTGGACACTTGATGACACCGACATAATTTGACTTAGGTTTAAAAACCGGCCAAGTGCGAGTGGGACTCGCGCACGAAGGGTTCCGTACGTACCATTATCTATAAAAAACTATTTTATTCTGTGTGTTTAGTATTTGTTGTTATAGCGGCAACAGAAATACATCATCTGTGAAAATGTCAGCTGGAACTATCACGGTATCAGTGAGATACAGCCTGGTGACAGACAGATGGACGGACAACGGAGTCTTAGTAATAGGGTCCCGTTTTACTCTTTGAGTACCTACGGAACCCTAAAAAGGAAGGAAAGGCTCAATTCTAGATTGAAAATACGGAGGAATATGTAGGTATAATTAAATTGTCAGAAACATGAAACAAAAACGATATTCTAGGGATGTCCCTCTGTCAATTAAGCCGAATAGAATTGCGGCCCTGGCTACTCGTATTTATAGAGGTTTTTTTGGCGTGTTTTATAAGTATAAGTTTCTTCGCCATCTATCCTACAATATAACAGGATTTTAATAAAATGCGTACATATTGCAGAGGAATACTATTTTTACATTGTAGACGCCTATTATCTGTGACTACAGATAGGCCACGCAATAGTAGCCAAGCGGCAGATCATTTATACCGGAAAGTGTATATTAGCGTTACAAATGAACATGAATAACTAATGTTAGTACCTATAAACGTATATCTTGAGTGGTCCAGTGCTTAATTAGTGCACTGGTACCTCTCCGCCACAACGGCCAGGAAACTGTGGTGGAGATGTGTGAAAGCGGATCCCGGACTCCTTTAGAGTGCAACCGCTAAACACTAGGAGGATGATGACGGGCTCACAGACCAGTGAATATTCCGCGTTTTTACGACGATTTTTTCGTCATTAATTAACAGCAAATCAAAATAAATGACGGTCAGAATTAAGTTTAGTTAAAAACGTATAATAATTGAGTTTTATGTGATCAAAATTCTGGCGTTTTGTCCCATTATTACGGCGATATGCGTGATATTGACTTTAGAACCGAACGTTTCAAACCGCTGGAGATTCACCCAGCCTCAGTGTCCGTCGCTAATATACCCAGATACCCACTACGCGTATGTTAGTTTTTGTAATCTACATTAAAATACTGTCCTTTTTCAGATAACAACAGACTTCAACAAGGAGCTGAATCGCGGCGAGTGCTACGCGCTGCGGGACTTCAAACCGGGGGATCAGATCTTCATATTCTACGGCGCCCGGCCCAACGCCGACCTCTTCTTACATAATGGGTATGAAACTATCTTATATCTCTAAAAACATACTTACCACCTAAGGGTCCACTTAAGGGGCTCGAGCCATCCAAAGGAACTAAAATCTAACCTCAATAAGGTAAAAACCCCCCTCCCCAAACCAAAGTGTGGACGTCTAAACTAAAATCCTAAATCCGCCACTGTATAAACATAAAGATTATTTTGCATCGACTAGACCAAAAACTTTAACCTGTGGCATGCAAAGATATGATATTTCTACTTCTACCTTTTTTAAATGAATAGGGAACTTGCATCTTAATATTTTATTACGAAAAACAAAAGTATAATCCAGCATTAAAACAACTGTAGCATTAAAACTTTGTTATGATTTATTTTTCTGATGTTATATGCATTTGAAATCTGCGCGCGCCGGCACCCCCCGAAAACGCTCTATACTAAACGGGCTAATGCTATGACGTCACAGCATAGCCTTTACTATGAAGTAAGCCATTCATTTGCGATTATCTCCACAAAATTTACGTTTAAGTCTATACTTGTCATACAAAATATCATTTCTAATTTAATATTCTATGTAACTGTTACGTTATTTTATCTAAAAAATTAAAATTCGTAATTTTAACGTTAGGTAAAACTAATAAAATCGTTTTTTTTTTTCTTTTTTTTTCTTTTGTATGATATCTCTACGTATATCCGCATCGGTTGAGTGCAATTTATTCGAAATTGAAGTCCCATGCAAGTTCCCCATTTGTGACGCTAATAATAATATAATAATACAAGTGGATATTCTTAAAATATAGGACGTATTTCACATAAAACATGGTTGTTTTATGTGAATTCTAGCTGGTTTTTTTTCTTCAGTAGAGCTACCTAGTTATTCATGCATATTATAGCAACATTTCATCTAACATAAGGTTACTTAACACAAAACTATCACTAGCGCAACACATACTAGCTGATAAATAACGAATGTAATTCTAGCCTAACCTATTCATCTTCCATGTCCTATCATGGTAGAACTGTAAATTATGTTGCTGATGAATCAAAATCAAACATTCGTACCTTACCTACACCTAAATCGAGAAAAGCTTTGATATGTGAAATTTTGTCATATTATGTATGACCAAAATTAATTTCGAAATACAACTTATTTTCCCGTTAGGGGACGTGATCGCGTAAAATTAAGACTCGTTTAGTAAAAATAACTAATCGTGAAAGTTTAAATTAGTGTATCAGTCAGTATGATATATATTTTTGCGAAGTTTATATTTATTGCTGTTGTTTATATTATTTGCCTGACTGCAACGATGTAATGTATACGAATACGTAAGTACTTAATGTTAGTTAATTTATTATTTCTAGACATAATATCACGATTCTTGTCAATTATCAGTGGAAAGTTTATGTACTTTCTCTCCAATTTGTTATAACAAGGACGATGGCTTGTTTTCGTCGTATGTTTAATGTTATGGAAATTGAAGTATATTTTATTCTCTTTATTGCACTTTCTTATAAAGATCGTAAAAACGTTGTTTTAAAATAACATATTTTGGACTTTTATTACTCTATTAAGCGACTGTTATGATTGTATTACTCGATACAAAGATTACAAGGATAATGTCATAGCAAGTTGTATGTACAACAAGTTACGTACGTAACATTCTTCTTCTTCTTTCTCCTGGCTATTGTCCCAATTTATTTGGGGTCAGCCCTCCTAGTATTCTTGCGCCACATCGTGCGATTGTAGGTTGTCTCTTTGTGTGTGTCAGTATCTCTCATGTCATTGTCTATTGTTTGTAGCCAGGTCATTTGTGGTCGTCCGCGGCCCCTCTTCTTTTCTTCTATATTTAGAACTCTTTTGGTCATATGGTCATCGTCTCGTCTCATTACGTGTCCGTACCAGCGTAGGCGATTCTCTCGCAGTTTTTCGTGTATCGGGGCAACTTTAAGAGTGCCACGGATATATTCATTTCTTATTTTATCCATTCTAGTTACTCCGCCTGACCACCGTAGCATCTTCATCTCTGTGACGTGCATCTTCTGTGTATCTGCTTTTCTCATGGGCCAGCACTCTGAGCCGTAAAGTAGAGCTGGTCTTACTGCTCTTTTATACACATTGCCTTTGATTTTGACCGGCATGCGAGAATCACATAGGATGCCAGACAGAGATCTCCATTTCAACCAAGCTGTTTGGATTCGGTTTTGTATGTCTTTCTCTACACATGCCTTTACTTATTTTTACTTTGAATGGGTGATCATTTGTATCCCTGGAAATGATAATTTATTATGTATATGGTATACGATTTTATGTCGTGTCTGGCTGCCCTTCCGGAAATTACCCTCAACATACAAACTTGAAAAGCTACAACCTCACAGACTTTTGCTCTTTCTAATATTATTTTAGATACAATATCAGTTTACATAGTAAGCCTCATTAATAAAAAAAAAACCATGCATAAATTAAATAAATAATTTTGCTCATAAAAATACCACGCTGTCTCCTAATACTCATTCTTAAATGTATATCCTATATGCGCCAAAGTCATAGGTTTTGTGCTTCAAGTCTAACAATACAACGACGGGCCCCTTCATACATTTAAATACGTGAAATACGTGCATAGTAAAATACGTGAGAAGCAATATACACCAAATTCCAAAATACATTTCAAAAAGCATGCGTCTTGCTCAAAGGACTAAGAACACATTGGCCACGACATGTTGTCGACTTATGAAATCAACAAAAATAATGTCTGTAGTAGGGCCGGGTATCTACAATAAATTACCCTCCGAATTGAAAGATATTGAAAATGATGCGACATTTCTTAATAAGCTAAAAAAATGGCTGACTGATAAAGCTTTTTATAATTTTAAGGAGTATATATAAAATATTGGTAATAATAATAATTTTAATCATTGTATAATGTTGACATTTTGTTATTCATACCTAAATATTGTTATGTTATATTAATTGAATAAACAAAAAAAATCAAATTCATGTGACATATTATAATTCTAATTTTGACATTTTGTTACTCATACCTAAATATTGTTATGTTATACTAGTTGAATAATCAAATTCATTTGACATATTATAATTCTATTTTTGACATGTAATTTTTTATATTTTATGAATAAATGAGTATGAGTATGAGTATCTGCCGGTCAACCTCACAGTTAATCAGGAACATTTCTCTATCCATATCGTTTCGTTTCGCGTTCTCGTTTGTTTATTGGTATCCGATGTCACTATGACAATATTCTGCTGAAGATCCGCTAGCTATACCGGGAACAACAGTGACGCAATGATTACGTGCGCTTGCGACGCCGTGTCAGTCCACCGATTACTTGCATTGTACCATTATACGTAGGAGTTAAGCGCTGACATTTCTTGTATATCTTGTACGACAGTTAAAAAAAAGGTAGGATGAAGTTTATCGAGAGCCTAAGCGACTTGACGGATTTTAATAGGAGTGTATTATTATTATATCGAGCCCGCTATGTCCCACTGCTGAGCAAAAGCCTCCCCTCGCCTCTTCCATTCATCGCGGTCTTGAGCAATATCTGGCCAGTCTTTAAAAAAGGAGTCCAAGTTATCCTGCCATCGCCGACGAGGTCTACCGCGTCTCCGTTTAGAGTTTTGGGGCTTCCACTCCGTGGCCCCTTTGCCACATTCGGCATGCGGTAGACGTGACCAGCCCAGTCCCACTTTAACTGAGAAAATATGTGATCCATTAGCTTTACCTACACCTAATATGCTGCGTTACATAGCTCGCTGGCAAAACCCGAGTTTGGACTTCTGCGATTCCGTCCAAGACCAAGTCTGTGCACCGCAGATGAGAACTGGAAATAATATGCACATGTCCATGAGCCTACGTTAAGCTTACGCTCTCATTTTAAAACGACTAGCTAGTTTGTTCTGAAACTTTGTACTTAGATTAAGTTAAGGTATATCCAGGTCTGTAATTAGTTTATGTAGCTTCAGATCCCAAAGAAAAAAAATACAGCGAATTTAAGTTTTTCATACAAAACTTGTTTTTGCTGTATTTCGTTTGTTTTATAAACTGGAGCCATATAAACTAATTACAAACCTAGATATACCTCATGTCATTGTATATGCAAAGTTCCGTTACAATCCTACAAGTAGTTTTAAAATGAGAACGAAACTCCGTTTGTATGGGGAGGTGAAATTCGGCCGAGCTTTAGACCAATCAAATTAGCTAAACCCGGACATAATTCGATAACTGTCATTTTCTTTTTCTATGATGTAAAGTATTGTTAGTTATAACTAAAATAAAAAGAATTAAACATTTTAGGGTTCCGCGTCGCTGTAAAAAAACCAAAAATCTAAATTTTTTACAAATTTTGATTTCATAAGTGCAGGATAATATGTAACTTTGTAAAAGTGCCTCTATTATGATAGGATGCTTGCATTTCAGTTAAAGAAATCAAAATTAAACTAATTAAGGTGGTTCGATTGCCATACAAAACGTTATTTGACATTCGCAGGCCAACGGCGTGATATTTTAAGAAACTTATGTAACAAACATTCATAAATTGACTTCCCATTTGCGCCAAATTCCACCTTTCCTAGAATAAACTTGTATAAACTAGATTAATTTGAGAAATTGGTTTGTCACGTGATATTTTGGGAAAACTAGTTTTCTCAAATTAATCTAGTTTATACAAATTTATTCTAGGAAAGGGGGAATTTGGCGCAAATGGGAAGCCAATTGATAAAAGTCTGATACATTAGTTTTTTAAAATATCACGCCGTTAGCCTGTGAATGTCAAATAACGCTTTGTATGGCAATCGAACCCCCTTAATCAACCGGGACTATCATTAAGAAAGAAAGTTCAGTAAATTACACATTTTCTGGCTTATCTTACCAGAAATTATAGATAACTACAATTTTACAATTTATTCTGAATAGTATTTTATGTGTGTTGATAAATTATAAAAAATTAAACAGATACTCTTTGCGGAATTCTAAAGTCACAAATATTGGTAGTTTTTGGAAAACCAAAATACATAACTACTTGTAAAGTGTTTGATTTATCCTGTCAACATATTATTAGTACTATAAGAAACAAATTAAACAAAAAATATCCACGATTATTCATTAATTCATATTTTTTCTTACTTAAGTTTTAATATGAACGTTATATCTTGCAGAATAAGGCCGTCATTGCTTTGTGCCTCAACTACCGACCGTGCTGTGGCGAGTCGCAGGCATTCAAGGCCAAAACGCACTGACAGCGGTGGCGAAGCGGCGCGGGGCGGCGCGGAGGCGTTACTTGTAATGTTCGAGCTAATATGAAAGGATCCGAACGCTTTTTTCCCGGCCGGTATTCTGTGCGGACGCTTTCGTATTAGAGAAGAACATTACAGCCGGTACCACCTCCACGCTACGCCGCGCCGCTTCGCCACCGCTGTCAATGCGTTTCGGCCTTCATTTATTATGGGTAGGTCAATGATTGTCAAACATTTATAAACACGAACGTGGCGTGCACCACGGTTCGGCTAGGGTGGAGATTTATTGAAATATTGTGTTCATTATATCGATAATAACTAAATTGTTCAGCATCAGACCTATTATAAGCGCTCAGTCTTCTGTACATAATTATTTAAATAAAATATGTTACTTATGTGGGTGCAGAAAGGGGCTTTATTCGAATGATTCTTTATTCGAATAAAAATTTATTCGAATAATCAGTTATTCGTCACTAATTTATTCGCGAATAATTTATTCGTCTACACTTTCGAATGAAGAATGATTTATTCTCATTTCATTCGAATAAATAGATACCACGAATATATAATTAAATAAATACATAGAAAACATCTATGACTCAGGAACAAATAATTGTGCTCATCACACAAATGCCCTTACCGGGATTCGAACCCGGGACCTCCGGCTACGTAGGCAGGGTCACTACGAGGGTCAAACTGAAAGTTTCGGGAATAGAAAAAAATATGCAGTTACATTGAATAAAAGTTTTTTTTTTAAAGTATTCTCTTTTATATTATAATGCGTTCAAACCATTCGTTAAAACAATTATTGAACGCTGAAAAAGGGTCGACAAAATGGCCACTGAAGTGAAGGCTTTTTCACTGCTTCTGCCGGTATCTGAAACCGCTGACCACGCGATAGGTACGTTGCGTGGTCAGCGTTTCAGACACCGGTGATAACGTCATAAAGCCGAACGCTCGGCTCAGGCGGAACGGGACAATGATTCATATTTTTACGTGCATGCTGCTGGTGTTCAATTGTTCATCGGTAAGACGTTATCACGTCAATAGAAAAAACAGAGCAACTAGAACGTTTTTCATACCAAGTCTCCAATATTTTTTTTTTCTATTTGGTATTATTTATTGCAACAGAAACAAGTTTCCGACCTAGATATGGCAGATCCTATTGTATATAAAAAGTTTCATGTTATTCTAGTGTGCCGTTTTAAAATGAGAACCAAACTTCGTTTGTATGGAGAGTCGACTTGAGTCGACCATGCTGGGAACTCTTACAGTCAGCATCAAAAGTAACTACGCAATCTAAGACGTCAAAAGGTCTTATTCCCTTTTAATAATGACTTTTGACGTTGGAGCTGTGAAAAAAATCAAACTTCTAAGCCAACGCAATCATAAGATTTATGCCGCAAATTTCCGCAAGTTTTCGAAACCCGCAAGGTAAGTAATCAAAACCTACAGGGTACTTCCCGTGAACTCAGAAACTTGAAATTTGGTGCGAAGCAACGCCTTATAGAACAGATAAAGGAAAACATTGCGAAAACCGTAAATTATTAGTTACATCACTGAAAATTTAATGTGCAGTATAAACTGACACGCATTAAGTATGTGAATACATACTTAGTGAGTGTCAGTTTATAGTGGACTTGTTTCTATTGTATAGGGTGGTCTGGAACCCTCGGTGCGCGAGTCTGACTCGCACTTCACAGGTTTTTTTTGTCACCCGTGGTAAAGCCGAAATAGAAAAAATAAAACAGGTGAAATAATTACAATTAATATCCGTTTCACCTTTGCACGGCGATGTTAATTGGTACCCTTGATTAAGCGGTCACCTCTTTCTAACAAATTTTAAAACTAGGTATCACTGTTCTGTCTGTATTAGGATATTACGTTTTTGAGATATATTTCATTAAAAAGCATTCCTACAATATTCGTTAAAAATTATATTCCCGAAAAGCATTACGAATGGTTATGCGAATAAAGAAGTTATTCGCGAATAATCCTATTTATTCTTAAACGTTATTCGTATTCGAATAAATTTTGCCCATCTCTGGGTGGGTGGCAATAAGCATATCGACTACCGTAGGCTCAAAGGGCGTAAGGGACAAAATATTGAAAATGAGCTAAAATGCAGTCATACTCAGTTTTTTTCTCTCTATCAGTTGGTATAGATAACGTCCCGATAGCTTGAAAAAATTGTCCGTTACAACCATGAAAAATATTGCGTTGATACTCAATTTTACCGAGCATTTTTGTCATATCCAATCAAATAAGAAACGTCTCTGATACATTTTGTCGTAACTCTCAGTTCATTGTACGATACGCCATTTTGCTTTGTGAACTTTTTCACAAATGTGTCTGTTACACCAAAATACTCTTGTTTTAAATATTAAATAAGTCTGGATACGCTAATTTGTAATTTCATAAATCGAATAATTCTTAGCTTTAACTTATTAGGGTTCCGTACCTCGAAAGGAAAAAACGGAACCCTTATATGATCACTTTGTTGTCCGTCCGTCCGTCCATCAGTCTGTCAAAACCCTTTTTCTCAGGAACGCGTGGAGGTATCCAGCTGAAATTTATATCAAATACTCAAGTCTACTGTCTCTTGGAGCTGTGAAAAAAACAAACTTCTAAGCCAACGAAATCAAAAAATACAGCCGTTTAATTTCCGCAAATTGTCAAAACCCGCAAGGGAATCAAAACCTAAAGGGTACTTCCCGTGAACTCTGAATCTTGAAATTTAGTACGAAGCATTTATAGCACATAACTAATGGAATAAGTTTTTGTCAATTGTTCATTTTTAGTACAAGATTTTATTGCCGATTGTACTTTTCTGCATACCATCATCAACTACACATTAAGACTATTCTAACGAGCCTAAACTCGATGGGGTTGTGTCGTTTTATTGCGGATTTCCTATGGCCAACTTCCTGCTCCAGCATCAGATTAGCTCCAAATCATCATAATATTGTATTGTCATGCGATATACATATGCAAGCAAAATTTCAGCTCAATTGGATAACGGGAAGTGACTGAAAAATGGATTACAAATTTTGACGGACAACTTACATACATACGAACAGTGCAAGTTAATATAAAGCTTGTAAAAATTGCGAAAATTGTACATTTTTAGTTACATCACTGAACATTTGATGTCCAGTATAAACTGACACGCACTAAGTATGTGAATACGTACTTAGTGAAATCCTACAATTAGGATATTCCATTATATGTATTTGTTTTATTTGTACACGGCGCGGTCGGTGCAAAACACGTAACTGAAATAAACTCGTTATGACGTGTTCGCCGTGCGCTCACCCGCTGGCGCCCCACACTCTCCCCGCCTCGCACCCACCGCATGCACCCTGGCTCCACTACAAGGTCGCGAGTATTTTCAATAAAATTTTCAATTTCTTAAGCGTGAAATTAACATGCTTAATTTTGATGAAAACATGATTATCGTACACAAAAAGCTATTAGTAAACAAAAATTTCATAGTTACTATTTATAACTACCGAGAAATACATTATTATTAAAACGTTAAAAATAAATGATTAATTTTTGTCTTAAATGTCTAAAAACACTCAATATAGCTTAAACAGATAAAAATATCATAGTTACCATTTTGGCTTGTCTAGATAATGAGATCAGAGGAAAACTGTGAAAAAAAACGTATATGCGAATTTCATTTCAGTTTAATTTTTCTATTAAATGATCGCATTTTAATGCACCTCAAAGTTATACTAACAAGGTATTTGGTTACCTTTTTTACTTTTCGGAAAAAGTTAGGTAGTGTACTTTAACTCGTGTTTTTTTTAAATACGGTTACGATCGCGGATTTTTTACCTAATATATTTGATAAATATATGATACTGAATAGTAAAATCCGATAAAACAATAAAAACAACGAGTTTACGAATTATGTCCAGGGTAAGCTAATTTGATTGGTCTACTTGCCGGGGACTCTTAAGTGACAGAGGTAGGGCGCCCTTCATTAGGAGTAAGTATATAAATTTAAAAATATATTTTTGGGCAAGTCACACACTGGCGCAAGAGATTGTTTTAGAATAAAGAGTCTATACAGTTTGATATTTTAATGTGCTTTATAAAAAAACTCCTTCTTCAATATCAATCATTTTGCGGGAACGTTCTTTGCTCTGAAATAAACCCTCTATTTCAGAGCAAAGAACGCTTTATTTCGGCAAAATTTGTTCCCGCAAAATGAATGAATTTCTGTAAACTTATTTTTTTATAATTATGTGCTTTCAAGCGTTATTACTCATTCACTCTTAAAAATGTTTCGTTAAAGATAAACGTTTCTATAAATTGGGCGTTCTGAATGTGGTCGTCAATCATTTTGGCATTTCTTTTCACTCCCCCGAAGCGCTGTGGCTTTAAGAAAACGTTTAGTTTTGAGTTATATAACTCATAGCTGCGGTAATCTATCATTAGAAACTCGGATAACTTTTGAAAAAGTTTCTAGTAAATGGATGCTGTCTAGCAAACGCTAGTTGAACCAGTAGGTTCAACCATTCCGGGACTGAGTCGTCAACGTGACAAAATGTTCAGTGGACGTATTGTTTTATGGTCATAAAGCACGAGTGTTTGCCAACTAGCGATTCACGCGGCCGCGGCGATATAAGCGTCACGCCCGCGGTGCAGGCTCGCAAAGACCCAGGAGTCACTCGGGGTCTTTGGCGCAAAATTGTATAACTACCAGAAGAGATAAAACTAAAAAAAACCGAAAAAATGCTCGACAAAAAACTTAAAACTATGTTAAACAACATGGCGTGCTACAGCGTTGATGAATTTGTAGATACGTGCACTGATCCTAAGTATTGGGAAGCACGTACAAAACCTTACAGTTAACTCATTTACGCCCTGTGTACTCGTTTGGGGACAGTTAACCATACATTTTGCTTAATCTGGGCATTAATGGGTTAAGGTAGCAAGACTCGGACATGTAAAGCTATATGGGACCTTATTGACATCCGATTTAATATATAAATAAATAATACTACTTATTATGTACTTACTGACTTGTAAAGCATTGACTTTTATGAATAAATATCTTGTATCTTGCAATAGTCGCCCGTGGGGATACACCTTTATATTTTGACCAACATTGTTGCCGCGTGACTGAATCTAGTAGCGACTTCAAAATTCAACGCCTGTGTATATAATTTCACATCATGTACATCTTAGTTTATTGCTGAAGATTTTCCTTACGGATTTCCATGATTTTTTGTGAATAGGAAGATTATGACTCTGAACAACTATTACTAATTCGAATGAGCACTTTCTATCCGAAGTTGTATTCCTATATTAAACGCAAAAAAAGTCTACATTTGCCGAGTGGCATAAGAAAGGTACGAGAATTTAAGAGCTAATTGTGTAACATACAATACTTTTTCTACGAGTCAACTGAAATAATTAAACCAACTTTGTATCTATTGAAAATCTAAGCCCTGCTGAAATGAAGTGCAGCCTACCGGGTCAGCGTCTCGTTGATGTCTTTTGTTCTGTGACCAAGGCAACGTCCTATTGGTCAAATTCATTATAGTTCAGTAAAGGCGCCACGTAATCACGTAATTATAGTTGTCTAAACAGTTGTATACTTAATAATTTATTTTGGTTAAGTTGGGAGCTCAAAAAAAATTATGTGATTATATGTGGTGTACGAAGTCTTAATTCAAACATTAAAATCGACGAGTATATTTTTTTTTTCGTTTGTCCCTTACATATACTTATACGATAATTTTCTAATTGCTCGTTTCAGTTTCGTGTACCCAAACAACCAGCACGACAGTCTGTCCCTAGCCCTCGGCGTGAGCTCAAGCGACCCTCTACGGGACACCAGAGTAGCGTTGCTGAGTAGACTGGGCCTAGGTGGAGTTACCCACTACAGCCTGTACCGAGGAGACAGCCCTGTTAGCGCAGAGCTGCTGGCGTTCATTAGGATTTTCAACATGAACCAGGGTACGTAACCAAACCAACAGGAACTTTTCAGTAGACAGAGGCTTGCTGGAGTTACCCACTACAGCATGTATCTAGGAAACAGCCCTGTTAGCGCAGAGCTGCTGGCATTCATTAGGATATTCAACATGAACCAGGGTACGTAACCAAACCAACAGGAACTTTTCAGTAGACAGAGGCTTGCTGGAGTTACCCACTACAGGCTATATCTAGGAGATAGCCCTGTCAGCGCGGAGCTGCTGGCATTTATTAGGATATTCAACACGAACTAGGGTACGTAACCAAACCAACAGGAACTTTTCAGTAGACAGAGGCTTGCTGGAGTTACCCACTACAGCCTGTAGCCCTGTTAGCGCAGAGCTGCTGGTATTCATTTGGATTTTCAACATGAACCAGGGTACGTATCCAAACCAACAGGAACTTTTCAGTAGACAGAGGCTTGCTGGAGTTACCCATTACAGCCTGTATCGAGGAGATAGCCCTGTTAGCGCGGAGCTGCTGGCATTTATTAGGATATTCAACATGAACCAGGGTACGTAACCAAACCAACAGGAACTTTTCAGTAGACAGAGGCTTGCTGGAGTTACCCACTACAGGCTGTATCTAGGAGATAGCCCTGTCAGCGCGGAGCTGCTGGCATTTATTAGGATATTCAACACGAACTAGGGTACGTAACCAAACCAACAGGAACTTTTCAGTAGACAGAGGCTTGCTGGAGTTACCCACTACAGCCTGTAGCCCTGTTAGCGCAGAGCTGCTGGCATTCATTAGGATTTTCAACATGAACCAGGGTACGTAGCCAAACTAACAGGAACTGTTGAGTATACTGGGACAAGGATATTCAACATTAATCGGGATATTTAACTAGAATGGTAATTTTTCTAGCCCTCGTGATTAGATAAGACGATACGTTTCTGACCCAATGCCCCCGTAGTAGAAGAATATTTAACTAGCTTCTACGCAATAGTAATTTTTATAAAATTCCAAGTACTTAAATACGGGTAGAAAAACTTAGGTATTCCAATAGAAACTTGTTTTAGGTTGGTTGTCCACAGAGCTAAGCTACGAAGCTATGTGTGAGTTTAGATCCTTGAAACGGTTTGCTTATACTACTTACCTTTTCGGTTGGTATTATTTTGAACACAACCCTAAAACCTTTTTTTTACGGTTTGAAGATGCCTTACGCATACCCCCGCCCCGGGAAGGCTATTTGGGGGTTATGATAGATAGATAGATAGATTCATTTATTTCATTTTGAAAATTTACATGTCATTTTTATAAGTTAAAATAGCATGAATTCACAAAAAGATCGTCAGAGTGTATAAGAATAACAATAATATAAATAGTCAAATACAAATAAATCAAAACAAAGAGCAAAATTAAAACAAACAAAACAATCATAATATTAAAAAGGTACAATGTCAAGGAAGTAAATTGTTTAAATGTCAAATTATTAATAAAAGCTAGGGCATCCTAGATATAAATTGTCAAAAGTGGAAAAAATATATATCTATACAAAATTCATATTAAAATAATAATTTCATTTTAAAACTAAACATGGCATTAAATAAAGATACAATACAATTTACAATGTCTGTTCGTTGTATTCCTTTATGGAATACAACGATTTTGATAATAAAAGTTCCTTTAGTCGGCGTTCAAATATGTCGTTTGAGGTCTCATTTTTTATAGTGGCGGGTAGGCGCTCGTACATCGACGGGCCTGCCACGCGCGGGCTCCTGTCGAGCAGCGCGAGTCGCCGCGATACAGGCAATAATCGCCCCGTCTGACGGGTGATTCTGCCAGGCATATTCATTCGCTTAAATAAGTGAATGTTTCGACGCGTGAACATAATTACTTCAAATACGTATAGTGAATAATGTGTCATCATCTTGTACTGTTTAAATAGTTCTCTACACGAGTGCCTCGAATTTACCCCTGCCAATATACGTAAGGCTCGTTTTTGTAGTTTGAATACTCTATCAGAGTTTGTTGAGTTCCCGTACAAAATAATACCGTAGGACATTAGTGAATAGAAGTATGCATAGTAGATCTGAAGTAGTGCGTCACAGGAGACAATTGGCTTTAGTTTGCGCAGTGCAAATACAGCACTGCCCAATCTTTCACACAAGTTGTCTACATGTTCTTTCCACTTCAGCCTGGCGTCAATAGTAAATCCGAGGAACTTGCAAGAGTCACAGTGGGGTATCGGACCCTGTACTAGTGGAATGTGCGTAGTGTTTCCGGCTGAGAACAACATCACGTTGGATTTTGACACATTGAGTATGAGGCCGTTTGCCGAGAACCACTCGTGAAGTTGGGTACACGTTTTTGTTACCTTTTGCTCAAGTTGTGAGTACGTGTGAGCGGTTACTACAACGGTGGTGTCATCGGCAAACAACACCATAGTACCTTCGGTTACAGAGGAAGGGAGGTCATTGACAAAAATTAAAAACAAGGTATTTCCAAGCGAAGAGCCCTGTGGAATTCCATACTCGAGTACACCCGCCTCAGATTTTAAGATTTTTCCCTCCATTTTGACCTCAACCGTCTGCCGCCTATTTTGTAGGAACGATGTGAGTAATCTTTGAGTGTTATCCATTATTCCATAATGCCCTATCTTTTTTAATAACAACTCGTGATTAATCACATCGAACGCTTTCGAAAGGTCGCAGAATACCCCTGCAGCCTTTTGTTTCGCATCCAACGCCGTTGTCACGCAATCGTATATCTGATATGCAGCTGTTGTGGTACATCTATTTTTTCGATAGGCAAACTGTCTGTCCGTCAGTAAGTTGTTTGTCTCAAGATGATGCATTAAGGAGTTTGACACAATGGATTCAATAATCTTAGAGATATTTGGCACGATAGTGATAGGTCTGTAATTGTCAACACAACTTTTTTCACCCTTGCCCTTATATACTGGACACACTCGAGTGCTTTTCAGTACATCGGGATACACACCGCAAGTGAACATGGTGTTTATGAGTTCCACGAGTAATCCAGCGATGACCGGCCATACACACTCGAGTATGTTCAGTGATATGTCGTAAATATCTAGGGTCCCGCGTGTTTTTGTCATTGACATCAACGTACGATTGAGGTCTGTGAGTGTAACCGTGGGCAGAACATGTTGAGGTATGTCAGTGTTGAGTAAGTGATGTGTGAGGTACTGTACAGAGTCCGATTTGTTTATATTTAATGTGTATGTTGAAGCTACTGTGAGAAAGTGTTGGTTTAGGTGTTCCGGTACTTTGCGAGGGGGTAAGTCTTTTCCACTTTCATCCTTAAGGGTGATGGTATGCATCAACGGTTTTTTGGACACTTCGTCATTGACTACGCGCCACATCTCTTTAGACGGATTTTTACTATTGACAATCTGTGGGACTTTCTTCCCGCTGCTAGCCGACTGATTGGTGACTGGAGGAGCATACCCACTAAAAACACACCGGCGTCACCCGCATTTCCGTTAAGAGGCTTGCATCACACAACCAAGAAAAAGGCCTTTTTAATGAGCCATTTAACGCAATGAGAGCTGTCAAAAAAGCTCGTCGACACAACTGGTGACCAAAGAGCTGGCAGCTTCCTCGCTCAACGTTTAAGCATTGCGATTCAGTGAGGTAATGCAGCCAGCATCTTTGGCACGATGCCGCGGGGCCTTATTTAGATGTTTTTTAGTTTCTAAGTTTAGTTTTGAGGTTTTGTAAATATTTATTTAAGTAGTTTCTTAATTCGTTTTTTATTTAGGATGTTTTATACTTAGTTTTAATTTAATTTGGTTAATATATATTATCATCTTTACAGCGATATCGTTTAAATTTCAGACGAACTAACGAAATGGTCGGAGCACGGTCTCCCCGGCGACCTGGTCTCCGAGTCGCGCGAGGCCGCCGGCGCCGCCCTCGACCGCCGCGCACACACGTATCTTCTCACACGTGCAGGACTCATCAGGGCTATGTACAAGCAGAAAGACACCACTGAATCTGCTCACAGGTATGTGTAGAGTTAGCTTAGGTTAGAAAAGTGCGCTGAAGCTGCAGATGGAAGTCTAGTTCCCATTAGGTTGTACCCAAGCTAAATGTCCATCGCTTCAAAAGTACTATGATACTCCGAAATTTACAAATAAATACGTTAGTATTATTAGTAAGAGCCTGTTTGAGTGGTTGCTATAAATGATCGCTTCCGTGTTTTGGAAGGCACGCTAAGCAGTTGATCCCGGCTGCTGTCTATGACAGTAGTCGTTAAGCCGAGTTATAGGCCTTCGGGTCCAATTTTGCCCCTGCCACAAAGCTACATATACCATCAACTGGACCAACACACTAAAGACCTACACCAAAGATACTGGGAGGAGAAAGACACATGCAGACAGACCAAAGAGATTCTGTCGAAACGCGACTACAAACTCACAACCACACTACTAAGGACACATAGAAACCAACTGCGCAAGATAGTGGGTATAATAACAGGACACAACACCTTGAACAGACACCTCTATAACTTAGGTATCACAGACAGCCCCATGTGCAGAGCGTGCATGGAGGCAGAAGAAACGACTAAACATATACTACTGGACTGCAAGGAGGTAGAAGTATACAGAATTAAGCACCTAGGTTCTCCAAACACACTACGGGACGCAGTCAGCAACACCAAGGCACTCACCAACTTTTTAGACGAGCTGGGGTGGTTAGAGTAGCGCCACACCGCCGTTTCACGCAAAATAGGCACAATAGATATCGACTTGCGGAAAACGCCCAGTATAACTAACTAACTAACTAAGGCCTTCAGGTGGCTTAAGAACCTCTTACAGTTGAGTTGCCCATTCACTTAACAAAGGGGGGCAACTGTCACTTGCGTCCGCAGGAGCTACCTACCACCACCCTGCACGTGTCCCCTGGGTGGTACTAAAGAGTGACAAACTCAAAAGCCAAAATAATGTATGCCATACGATTAAATTAATTAGTAAGATGTCCTGGTTCTACGTATGTGTTGTAGTTGTGGATGTCTCGCTTCGAAAGTGCGCTAAAGCTACTGCTACAACTTCCAATGAATTCTAGTTTCTTCTCTAGGTTGAAAACCACGTCTAGTTGCTATTAGTTTGTACCGAGGTCAAATGTCAATCGCTTTAAAATAAATCACAATGATACTTGGACTCCACAAATAAGTATTTATTTTAAATTCGTCAAGGACATCCTGCTTCGAAAAGCCCTCTAAAGCCCCCTAAAAAAAATCACTAGGTTGGAAACTATTCTTAAGATTAGATAGCTAAGCAGACTTCAGGCTCCTTCTGGTTGCAACCAACATAATGCTAAATAGTAGTTCTAGTATTATTATTTACAGCACCACAACATAAGAAATATATGATACAGGAGTAGATTACATAAGTAATGGTAACTTATCGCTTGCTAAGATGAGGGAGAAGGATTTTGAAACGGGAGTTATTGATAACAATGACAGATGTACTAACGTACTAAGTAAAGTGGTCGAACCGAGTTAGGTTGTCATGCTTAGAAAAGTGTGGTAAAGCTGCAACCTTATCCCAATGACGTTTAATTCCTAGTAGCATAGCTAACATGGGTGGCAGCGTTGCGTAGATGGTGATATTCCGACGTCGACTCAGCAATGTAAGGCAAATTGTCATTAATAGGTGACAGTAGGTGAAATAGGGGCCGTTAGTTCTGCTTACATTGAGATTTAGCGCGTGCAATACTTTGACATCATATAGGAATTTTTGTTGGGGCGGAAAGGTTCTCGAGTGGCGCCCACGTACCGGAAGGCGCGGCGTGGGTAGGCCCCCGCAAGGTGGACTGATGACCTGGTAAAGGTCGCGGGAGTCCGCTGGACGCGGGTGGCGCAGAACCGGCCATTGTGGCACTCTTTGGGGGAGGCCTATGTCCAGCAGTGGACGTCTTTCGGCTGATATGATGATGATGATATAGGAATGTGACGAAACAAACTAAAATCTCCGAGGCGGATGAAGCTGCGTGCTTTACATCAATGGTCCTAAAACTTCGTTCTTTCTTTACAGCAGTAACATCAAACTGCTGAAGGAATGTGAAATACATATCCTGGATGGCGCCATGAAATACCTGGAGACGGCTCTCCAGAAACTATCCGAAGCCTCCAACTGAGACCGGTACATATCTACGATGTTTTTAAAGTACCTTACGTGCAATCCTTACTTTTAAATCTTTATATGTCTCGTTCTGATTGAATAGGGACCTTATAGCAGTAGGCGCTTAGATAATGTCGCTGTAGGTAGAGATATGCCGTTCACGGGAATATTTCCTATATAAAGCGGAAATGGCACAGCTGGGTGAATATTCAGAGGTTTTGTGGCGTTTTTTTTTTCGTCCCTATCATCTCAGCGGTGGAAATAGGGTAAGTGCCTACCCCACTGTATAGGGTCCCTTTTTCCTAGGGAAGACACATTTATTCGCGCTCAAACGAATTATAAAGAAGGTATTTTGAAAACATCGTTGATATAAATTGTAAAGTCCAATTTGGACACCTCATTCTGCACCTAGAAAATTTTAAAAATTAGCTTATGTTAACATTACAGTGCTTTTCAAATTACTGGGGTACTGTGACATACGTCACTCTTTTAAGATTTATGGTAATAAATAATATTGGAATGACAGCTAAATGACAGGCGTCACCGTACCCGAGCTATATGAAAAACACTATTGTCGCACGTTATCATTGTTGCGTCATATCGAAGACTCTTTAAAACTACGATTTTATAGGGCAAAACATATATTTTTTATAATAATCGTAAACCTATCTAGCGGTTGGCTATCTCCTAAGGATGCTAATCTGCTATATTATAATATGTTTCTAAGAAACTCTGTTACTACCGTCTTTTCGTGCCGGGAGAGAATAAAAAGTAGAAAAGTGATCATTATGTGCTTATGTGAACAAATAAATATAAGTAATACACTAAAGTTTAACAAAGTTAAGCATAAGTATAAATATTTCAACTTTAATATATGGCTTCTGTTTGTTATATCGATATCAATAGAAGTTAAAGAATAAGTTTTAATCCTCATTTTGTTTGTAGGTATTTAGATTTGTTTTTTGTTTATTCGACACTTCTAAATGCAACTAGCGTGTACTTAGTCCATAACACTAGCAAAAGGTACCGACGATTTGGCGGTAATCAATCAAATATCATTCTACTCACATCTTTATATCAGTAGCGCCGTTAGAGATCTAGTTGATCATGGAATGACACATAATTAGTATAAGTTATAGATGAATCCCCCCCAACAAGGTGGACTGATGACCTGGTGAAGGTCGCGGGAGTCCGTTGATGCTAGTGGCGCAGGACCGGTCATTGTGGCGCTCTTTGGGGGAGGCTATGCCCAGCAGTGGACATCTTTCGGCTGATATGATGATGATAATGATGGACAAACAAACTAAGAGAATTGTCAATGCCCATATAAAGTCGCATTCCTTCTCTCTGATACTTCTACTTAGCACTACCGTCATTTATAGAAGCTTACTCATACAGTTAATAGATGGCGTTAAGCAGATAAATCCTTCGAACCACCAAAAGCATTTGACATGTATGGGAAACGTCTCGTTAAAGTGAGATCATTTTTTTTTCGAAGGTATGCGATTTTATGATTTTGTGTTCTGTATTCTAGCTGCGATAACAATAGTAATGGAGGTAACAATTTTTGTCTATTTATGTCAAAGCGACGGTCCCCATTTAAAAGAGTTGGTTCTGCAAAACAGCTACTTTTATAAAATACTGAACAAAAAACACAATAATTTTCCATGCAATATAAAAGCATGTGGCGTACGTTGCAATCACTGTGTGTCCGATAAAAATGTCGGTACCTACTCGTACTGTCACAATCACAACCGACGTTTTTAATCGTCATCAGTTCTATGATCCGACATTTTTATCTTGGTTTTCATGGAAAATATTGAAAAAAAAAAGAAATTCAAATCTGTGAATGTGTGAATTACCTATTCCGTTGAGAACCAAAAATGTAAATTTTGCAGATCCGACTGTTTTAATTAGGACCTTTCGAACTTGATTATTCGATAGCGATTCCTTTAAATTTTATATGAATAAAGGAACCTATTGCTGTTGAAATATAAAGTGTAAGTTTATCATTATAAACAAATCATGACAGTATTTTTACAATTTAAACTTATTAGTTAAGGGCATTGTTTTGTGCATGTTGCAACGAATAGATAATAATTAATTATTTGTATTTTGCGTGCATTTTGTACTTAGTTGTTTTTGTTACAAATCATGATACTTATGAGGCTTCTAGACGGGCTGTATTTTTCCGGAAATGTGTGGCCGGCAACTATGGGCGTCTTGCTCTTACGCCCATAGTTGCCGGCCACACATTGCCGGAAAAATATAGCCCGTCTAGTAGCCCCTTTATAGACTTATTTTATTATACTTAGTGTTGTTGAAACGTTGTTTTATTTTGTCGAAAATTACATTGTCAAAACCAAGGCAAATAAAATAAACCGAAGTTAAAGGTTTCATTTCTTTATTTTATTTTACAATAAAAGTTCAGAAGTACAAAATCTATAAAGATAATCTAAACAACCTATAATAATATTTACAATCACGTTAAAACGTCTCAAATCTTACCATAATTTATTATAAATACTGATAAATAATCTCTAGAGAGTTCTAAATTAATTCTAAATTTATAAACTTTATCGCATAAGTTTATTATGTTTGTATCGCGCGTATCACAACTTTTACTGAGAGAATTCTAATTTATATTAAACTTATAAATAGTATGACAAACAGGAGGAGGCATATTTTAAATATAAAAATATAAATCCTCTCAATCCGTCAATGTGTATATTCTAGTGAGTAGATTTAACTTAAAATACCTGTAAAGCTAGCTTCAAAAAACATTCGTTAAGGAACAGTCGTCATTTCAGAGCTAAATACAATACAAGTTCATAATTAATGACATTTCGCTCAAAGCACCGAAGTCAAATTAACATCTCGAATATGCCCAAGTATGGAAAATGTTGGTAAATTAAGCGTAACATACATACTACTAGCTTAAATATAGGTATCCTCAAATGCCCTGTGTTACTAGTATAAGTTTTAATCGATACAATACGTTTTCGAACGCGTTTGCGTTTAGTTTCAATTTGTATGGCAACACGTAGTTCCTAATAGTTACCACCAGAGGCGCTGTTCGAGTTGCCATACAAAATGTAACTAAACGCAAACGCGTTCGAAAACGTATTGTGTCTATAAAACTTATACTAGAGTCTCTGTAGTGGTTGGCTTGGCTTCTTTAAATTTTGCCTACAACTACATAAATCGCTTCGTGAAGGTGTTTCTACTATGGCTTAGTTAGGGCTTAAAAATAACCGATTATCTTATTTGAGAGCACCATCTGTTAACTGACAAAATTAATAACATATCGTACATTTGAATGCTACTTACATCTATTATTCCTAAAACTAACCTATTAGCGACACCAGGGCGTAATTAAGCATTAGGGAAATAAAAACATGCTGGACTACTCATATGAGTAATAATATTAATTATTATTATTTTATTATTGAGTAATAAAAAAAATGTCTGCTAATATTAGCAGACATTTTTTTAATAAAAAGGTCCTGTGCGTGTTACAATAAAATCAGCAAGTATCGCGTTCCTTTAACCTACTGGAAGGATTTATTCTCTCAAACATTGACTTACTATTACTACGTATAGACTGGCAACCCAGAACATTTTTCTTGACGTTTTCCAATCAGGCCGCCATCTTAAAAATCAAAGAGTATGTGAACGTGCAGTAGATGCGTCATTTTTCTGAGTTTAGATTTAGATAAAGCCACAGCGTGATTTAATACATTCATATAAAAAAAACTACTTATTTATATAAAAACGAATCACATCATCGACATTTGATATTTGTAATTTTTTTAAACTGGATATCTGTATACTTCCCGAGGATGCACTGTGTTGTTTGTGTTGAAGCAATTGGAAATTAAAATGGATGGCGGCTAATTTTTATTATTCTTATTATTGCCAATGGGTTCATATTCGGAGACCATACTCGCTTTGCGGACATTATTTATATAAGATAATTGGCCTAGGATTTAAATGAGTTGACTTAAAATCTAAATAGCAATTGAACGCTGTCAATTCATAAAAACGATTAAATAAATAAAAACAAATGGTTGCTGCTAATTTGGAGCTTAAATGCTGATAATTAAAGGTTCAAATAGTCAGTTTATTAAGTTTAATGTTCCATTAGCACGGCTTATACTTAGCTAATAGGGAGAAAATACTATTAGGATTTTGTCACTTCTACAGTTTTTAATCTTTGAAATAATGGCTGACAGTATTGCGCGCATCTTATAAATTACAACAAAATTTAATAAATGAATATTATGAAAAATATCCGTGAATGTACCGATGAAAAGTGATTACCGTATTTTTACTATTGTTGTGGTGTTGTTGGTGCAATAGCGCAATGCATTTTGCGCATGCAAGAAGGCATTTTTAAACGTTTTAAGTCAATCTGCTCCCGAAACGACCGCCATCAGTGCTCGCCACACCACAGACTAAACCAACATACGCTCATGAGCGTATGTTGACATGCGCAAACTTATGCTAGGTGATGTCTACTCTAGTAATATAACTCAATGCTCTCAAAGGAATGTAAGCCATATTTGATTGGAAAAGAATTGCATTTGTTTTGTATCTGTAGTTAAAATATTATTAACAAACGAAATTCATAATTCTATTCCGTACATTGTTTGATTCGTATTTGAATGCCGTTTTTTTATCGTATAGGGTGGGCCTTAGACGGATAAAATGTAAACTAGGGCTTTTAAAATAATGTGTACCCAATTAGCGTGAGTTGTTAAACACAAATTAAGTCAGTTTTGTGGCGAAAATAAAACAAAAATTAAGTACGCACATAATATCAAGCTATTTTAGTGCATATGAATAGGAGTTATATGTTTTATTAAGAAAAAAGGTTCTGTGCGTACAACAGTAAAATCTGCAGGATTTACATCGCGCTCCTTTAAAAAATTACCGTGGGTAGGGGAGAGTGGGTAACAGTGGATCACGGGTCACAGCGGATTATTCGCTATAATTCTTACGTGGGATGCTTTACGCACACAAGCAAACGCGTGGCTACTGCTCGTCGATACCCCCCTCCCCCCTGTCACGCGCCAGTCTCTGCCGCGCTCGCCGAGCGGAATCACGTGCTGTCACACGCAGGCCAGTAGGTAAGTACGAAAGTATTTTTTTACGTAATTTAGAAATTTGTCGTATTCCCAACCCTTTAATAAATATAAATGATAGTTGTATGTTTTGAACTTGTTATTTGTAAAATCCGTTGTGGGTAATGTAATTTTGGCTTGGGTATAAGTAGTTATTTAAAAAAAAAAAAAAACTGTCGTAACGGCCTATGGGTCACAGTGGACTTAATAGTTGAGTTAGCGTCAACAATGTTCTTATTAAAATGTTTGTTATTGATTAGGTACTGAAGAAGTAATATATGTTTATTTGAATAGAGAAGAGAGCTTTATGGAAATTAAAGGAGAAAAACTGTTGTTTATTCAAACAAAATGTTGATTAGTTTAGGTCTCTTTATACCAGCATAATTTGTAAGACTTTTGTTAATTTTTTATAAGACTGTGATAGAGGCCTGTCTTAGAATAGAATATAAATAAATAATTATGTAGAAAAGTAGTATTTTATTGAACTTTTTTTTAATAGATCCAGTGTACACCAAGCGATTCCCTGTCACCCATGAAAAGATCCAAAGTGACCCATCCACGGGTCACAGTGGATCATTTCCCATTTTTTTTAAAACTTGTTATAACTTGTAAATTTATGCCGTTTTTGCCAATAATTGCACTTGGTTTTGTAGATTAGGGACGTATCTTGTGGTTAATTATCATAGATTAATAAAATAGGCATAAACTTGGGATTTCTGGAGCTTAAAAAAAAGTGACCCACTGTTACCCACTCTCGTACTCATTGCGTTCATTTAAATTGTATTACTATCGTATGTTCCCATAACTAAGTTTTCTCAAACATGCAATGAAATGTCGTCATTACGTGCGTTATAAATAACAGGCTTCAAAGTGTCACGTTTCGGGCGGAACAACTCGAGAAATATGTAGAGGAATTTCATACGAAATTGAAGGCCTAGGCCGGGAAGTTTTTTTTTATTTACATTCCACAATTTGTGGCACAGCATCACGCCGTTCAGCTTTAAAAATTAGTTTGATTTCTTGGAGTTTTATTTATTTATTTCATTGCATGTTTGAGAAAAGCACTATACATGCCTGGTTGTGATAAGGGCTTGCCGGCTTCGTATCACTTAGGGGTCCGTGACATGATTGCTAGGGGTCTACGGCCTTTTCGTTCACTCTTAACGTGTAGGTAGAACACGACACACGAGTTCTTTTCCTCATTTTCTTCAACAGGGGTCTGCGGTACTTTGAAATTCTGAAAGTGGTCCATGCCTAACAAAAGTTTAAAAACCACTGCTATATACTCGCTCGGCAAGCCCTTTCCCGGCGTTTGCAGTAGTACTACTACTTGATCCGTCCCTTATGCGGCACGTACGCGTGGCTGTGCGCGCGCGCGTCCCGCCGCCGCCGCCGCCAGCCGCGCGCCGCCACCAGCAGCGCGCCCGCCAGCGCCGCCACCAGCACGCCGCACGAGACCAACATGGCGGACAGTGCTGACGTCTTTAGACACGTCTGCCCTTCTACTGGACCTGGAAAAAATTTAGAATGAAGAAGTTCCTGGAAAGTATTGTTCAATCGTGTGTATGTAGGTATGTAAGCACTTTATTGTACACAATAACAGGTAAAAAAATATACATCGAAATACAAAGGCGAAATAGCTAACCTTTGAGCAATTGATAGGAAGGTAGGGGCTTGTGCACAAATCACGCGAGGTTCGATAGGGGAGGGGGGGGGGGGGGGGGGGGTCAGGAAAAAATCACGACAGGTCACGTTGGGGGAGGGGGGGGGGGGGTATAAGGAGATCTCACGTATATTTTTTTACAGTGAACGAAACTAAGAAAATATATTACCACACGAGTAAATACTTTTTCTCGGGGTCGTTAAACATAAATCTTTACTTAGCACTTCAAAATAGCGAGTCTATTTCACTAAGATAGAAAAATAAACAAGATTTACTATGTACAATACTATTTATCATACAATTAGGTCGAATGAAAAAAATATACCTAAATATCACCAAGGGGGAGGGGGGGTCAAAAAGTAGCCGAAAAAACCTCGCGTGATTTGTGCACAAGCCCTAGGTAGAACGACCGACCGTGTGATTGTGGTAGGTACGGAAGTTGCTGAACGCAACTGTGTGTTCCTGAATTGATAATATGTAAAAAAACGATGCAATTTGTCACTCCAACTTGCTATTGTTAGAATAAAAGATGAAAAAGTAATATTATACTGTCTCATTCCAACATAGAAAGTTGCTGTGACAAATTGCTAAGTGTGTGTAATGCCAATGCCCATAAATCTCGGACCTTGAATACTTAATAGGTAACTCGGTTAACAATCACCTAGCTGAAGTTTCATCAAACTTACCACTGCTAGTGGCGAGCTCGCTATCCTCCTCTCCCTCCTGCAGTACGCGGAGTGACTGGAACAGCGAGATGTTCTCGGAGAGGCGCGGCGGCGCGGGGGGCTCGGCCGACCGTCGCCGCACGGACTTCATGTTCCGCCAGTGGCATGGTTGTGACTAGGGAGAAAAAAAAAATATTTAAGGCCTTCAAATCTATCATTATACTAGAAGTAGGGGAGAGGGGTCGAAAAGAACGATTTTGACATAACAGGCTATTATGTCTACATTTTTAATAAAATCTGTTCGGTAAATGTTTTCAGCCCTAGCCAGGATATTTGGCTATGTAACAAACAACAATGGATAATTGACCTCATTGTGGTATATTTTTATAATAATAAGCGTTTTACAAAACATCGGAAAACGTTTCAAATGACCCTGAGCCTGGCAGCCTGGGTCGGATGAAACTAAGGTTGGGGTTGGTTGAAACAACTAAGATTAAAATATTTATTAAATTATAATAATCACTTAAATAATTGGTGTCCTGCTAAATAAGTTACCTGATATCGTACTTACGAATGTAACATAATGTAGTCCCAAGTGACTTTAACATGCCCATAATTTAGGATTTATTTTGGTAACAAGACCTAGGTACTTAGTTAAAAAAACATAAGCAATTAGTACTGTTTCTACTGCCCTCGGATTTTTTGTAACAACTGCCCCGTCTACCTCTTTCTAAATATTAAATTATGTAGAAAAATATCGGAAGCCTCTGGGTACGAGTAAGATAGTATAAAATTGACTTGATCTAGGTTTACGTAATATTTAATTAGCGATCATTTGTTTTTGATTTATAAACCAAATAGTATACCAAAAAAATATTACTCAACATGGTGAAAATGCATATCCTCCTAAAAAAAAAAATGGGTTCGATGCCACTACAGTTATGGTTAGACAAGTACCGACACTAAAGCCGCTAATTTCCTTCCTGGAGACCCCACCGATATGATCAATAGTCTAGGAGTTATTAAGCTTGTTTCAAATGACCCGCGTTCCTATTGACCCCAGTCTCCCCTAAGTCAAGATATGGACATACGACACAAGATACACGACACGTTGTCCTAGGACGGGTAAAGGAGAAGCGGTCCCGGGCGAGCCGGTGAAGCGGAACGTCTTCATGTACGCGAACACCTGCGTCTCGAATTAACACGCCCGCCTCCGACCACGAGCATCTCCACTCTCTTACCGGGCATCTCCCATGGCACATGCGCACGTCGCACTCGATGTAGAGTGCGGGCGAGCCGGTGAAGCGGAACGTCTTCATGTACGCGAACACCTGCGTCTCGAATTAACACGCCCGCCTCCGACCACGAGCATCTCCACTCTCTTACCGGGCATCTCCCATGGCACATGCGCACGTCGCACTCGATGTAGAGCGCGGGCGAGCCGGTGAAGCGGAACGTCTTCATGTACGCGAACACCTGCGTCTCGAATTAACACGCCCGCCTCCGACCACGAGTATCTCCACTCTCTTACCGGGCATCTCCCATGGCACATGCGCACGTCGCACTCGATGTAGAGCGCGGGCGAGCCGGTGAAGCGGAACGTCTTCATGTACGCGAACACCTGCGTCTCGAATTAACACGCCCGCCTCCGACCACGAGCATCTCCACTCTCTTACCGGGCATCTCCCATGGCACATGCGCACGTCGCACTCGATGTAGAGCGCGGGCGAGCCGGTGAAGCGGAACGTCTTCATGTACGCGAACACCTGCGTCTCGAATTAACACGCCCGCCTCCGACCACGAGCATCTCCACTCTCTTACCGGGCATCTCCCATGGCACATGCGCACGTCGCACTCGATGTAGAGCGCGGGCGAGCCGGTGAAGCGGAACGTCTTCATGTACGCGAACACCTGCGTCTCGAATTAACACGCCCGCCTCCGACCACGAGCATCTCCACTCTCTTACCGGGCATCTCCCATGGCACATGCGCACGTCGCACTCGATGTAGAGCGCGGGCGAGCCGGTGAAGCGGAACGTCTTCATGTACGCGAACACCTGCGTCTCGAACACGAGCATTTCCACTCTCTTACCGGGCATCTCCCATGGCACATGCGCGCGTCGCACTCAATGTAGAGCGCGGGCGAGCCGGTGAAGCGGAACGGCTTCATGTACGCGAACACCTGCGTCTCGAACACGCCCACCTCCGACCACGAGCATCTCCACTCTCTTACCGGGCATCTCCCATGGCACATGCGCACGTCGCACTCGATGTAGAGCGCGGGCGAGCCGGTGAAGCGGAACGTCTTCATGTACGCGAACACCTGCGTCTCGAACACGCCCGCCTCCGACCACGAGCATCTCCACTCTCTTACCGGGCATCTCCCATGGCACATGCGCACGTCGCACTCGATGTAGAGTGCGGGCGAGCCGGTGAAGCGGAACGTCTTCATGTACGCGAACACCTGCGTCTCGAACACGCCCGCCTCCGACCACGAGCATCTCCACTCTCTTACCGGGCATCTCCCATGGCACATGCGCACGTCGCACTCGATGTAGAGTGCGGGCGAGCCGGCGAAGCGGAACGTCTTCATGTACGCGAACACCTGCGTCTCGAACACGCCCGCCTCCGACCACGAGCATCTCCACTCTCTTACCGGGCATCTCCCATGGCACATGCGCACGTCGCACTCGATGTAGAGCGCGGGCGAGCCGGTGAAGCGGAACGTCTTCATGTACGCGAACACCTGCGTCTCGAACACGCCCACCTCCGACCACGAGCATCTCCACTCTCTTACCGGGCATCTCCCATGGCACATGCGCACGTCGCACTCGATGTAGAGTGCGGGCGAGCCGGTGAAGCGGAACGTCTTCATGTACGCGAACACCTGCGTCTCGAACACGCCCGCCTCCGACCACGAGCATCTCCACTCTCTTACCGGGCATCTCCCATGGCACATGCGCACGTCGCACTCGATGTAGAGCGCGGGCGAGCCGGTGAAGCGGAACGTCTTCATGTACGCGAACACCTGCGTCTCGAACACGCCCGCCTCCGACCACGAGCCGCGGAAGCGGGAGATCAACTTGTCGTCCACTGGGCATCTGGAAACAGCATCATCATTATTAGCTTCAACACACCACGATATTTCACTATCGAAGCCTGAAAACAGTTTTTAGGGTTCCGTAATCAAAGAGTAAAACGGGACCCTATTACTAAGACTCCGCTGTCCGTCCGTCCGTCCGTCTGTCTGTCACCAAGCTGTATCTCACTGATACCGTGATAGTTTCAGATTAAATTTTCACAGATGATGTATTTCTGTTGCCACTATAACAACAAATACTAAAGACAAATAAAATCAATATTTTATTGATAATTGTACGGAACCCTTCGTGCGCCCAAGCCCGACTCGCTCGATAGTGCTTTTCTCAAACATGCAATGAAATTAATTAATAAAATCCTCAAATCAAACTAATTTTCATGGCTGAATGCCGTGATGCTGTGCCACAAATAGTGGAATGAAAATTAAAAAGTTACTTTGCAGGCCTAGGCCTGAAAAGTTGTATGAAATCCCATTTTCAGGCCGCCTCGAGATGCTGCGCCCGAAAAAGGATACTTCCGAGTCTATTATAAGGAACGTAAAGAGAATATTTCATTGCATGTTTGAGAAAAGATAATATTTCATTTCATGTTTTAGAAAATTATTTTACAACTGTTTAGACAACTAAAATAAATTTGACCAACCACGTGGCGGTGTGGCGCCTTTACTGAACTATAATGAATTTGACCAATAGAACGTCGCCATGGCCACAGAAGAAAAGACATCAACGAATGCTAAGCCTGTGGCTACGCTTCGTTTCAGCAGGGCTTAGATTTTCAATCAGTTTTGTTTAATTATTTCAGTTGACTCGTAGAAAAAGTATTGTATACCATAGTTACACAATTAGCTCTCAAATTCTCGTACCTTACGAGCATCTCCCAATTCAATTAATCAATCATTCCCGGGGACGGGCGTGGAAGTCTGTGTCTCCCGGTGACGGGAGTGGAAGTCTGTGTCTCCCGGGGACGGGCGTGGAAGTCTGTATTTTCCCGGACCGGTCGTTTGAGTCTGTTCTTGCTGGTGAAGTTGTCGTCGGGTTCGCAAAGGCGACGTCACGTTTCCTGAGCTACGGGCAGTGACGAGAGATGCTGGTAGCTGTACCGAATCGCGTCCGGCGGCTAATTTGGGACATGGTTATGTAGGTAGTCCATGTAAAGGTACTGTAATTACCTTTAACATTTATCATGCTTAATGTACTCATTAAGTGGCCCTCATGGGCCGGGCGTAATTATGTTATGTATGTTGTATGTACTCATACAACATACATATAATCACTCCCGGCCCTAATTCAAAAATATAAAAGCGTACCTACTGTCGGTCTCAGCAGGGGTTGGCTTAATGAAATGAGAAGTAGTAGGTATTAACTTGGTTCCTAAAATGAATAACTTACCCATGCTCATCGATCAGCTGGATGCGCTTCGTGGCCCCGTTGTGCGCAAAGCAGTCGTTCACAACGATGTCGAACCCGTCTAGAATTTTAATGAAATATCACTATTTTTCATATTTTTATATATATAGAATTATATTACATTGATTGACAAAAACAAAGGCACTTCAAAAACCAAAGTTGTACTGGAATTGAACTTTTGATTTGCCTGCCTGCAAGACCAGACAATGGATGCTATGTATGACTATCTGAGGCCGGGAATCCCCTAGACACCAAAAAATCATTGCTACATAATTAGTTGCAGGATTGTATCGCATAAAAAGCAGACTGCTAAGCATCTATCGGACCGGGTGTCTGGCCAAAGTCGTTGTGACCGCCGAATAGCCACAACATCCATCCCGTTGGCCAAAACCTCGGGTCGGAGTAATATGATGCTTTACGCATTTGAGGGAAAGAAAGCAAACGTACGAGAAACACGATTATCAACCTCCTGATTAGCTTACATAAAGGCTCCCCTGATAATCGTTGAAACTGGGTATTTTGAAATATAATTACAAAGCAACGGATAAATCTTAAAATT
Organism: Epinotia brunnichana; assembly: GCA_963854355.1. Lineage (NCBI taxonomy): Eukaryota > Metazoa > Arthropoda > Insecta > Lepidoptera > Tortricidae > Epinotia > Epinotia brunnichana. The sequence goes on from OY977949.1 coordinate 20,942,758, forward strand.
CGGTATTCAAGTTCACTCTCAGAGCAGTAAAAGTTAGATCCAGTTAACGGCATCGGCATTGTCCGAGGCAATGAACCTGATCGAGTGTCTACAGGATTACCAGTCAATATGGCGGTATGGCACGCGATGAGATGCCGTTGCATCCAGTGCCCTTGTAGCGGGGCATGTTTTTAATGTAACAACCTATTATTGTAGGTGCGGTGCGTCACGCTAAATAGGGTCTATTTCTGAGATTATTTTCGCATTTCAATTTGAATGCGTTCCGCTTGCCCAGTACCTCGCGCGCCAAGCTAGCTTGTCGGACCGAGCGCGCGAAACAGCCCCATGGTAAAGTGAGGAAAATGTTAGAAATGTTACTCGGTTTTTGTAGCATAGACGTAACGTTTAGTACTGCTTTAATTAAAATAAATTAAATAGTCATTTATTTCAGATTTTGCATCCATATTTTACACATTTAAATGGGTTATGTTCATTAAAAAATATCAATAAAAATAAAGATTCATTAAAATATCCTACTATAATACTATAATATTATAAATGTGAAAGTTTGGATGTTTGGATGTTTGGATGTCTGGATGTTTGTTACTCAATCATGCAAAAACGGCTGAACGGATATTGCTGAAACTAGGTATAGATATAGTTTATAACCCGAATTAACACATAGGCTAAATTTTATCTCGAATTGTTTCGCTACTTTTCGCCGAATATAAATTTTGGGTATTAATTTCATATTAATTTCATGATTTTGAAGTTTATTTAGTTATTTACGCCATTTAAGGTGTTAAGTAACTATCAATAAGCAATATAATGGCTTGAAACGAAATAATTACAAATATAATGCACATTGACGTATATTTTGGCATATCGAAGTTTTTGTATCTCAAAGACAAAGTGGCGTATCCATTGAAATATTTATGTTAAGAAATATAATCGCGTGCAGAATATAATCGATTTGTGTTATTTTGACACAAAAAGGCGCAGTTCTTATGTAATGTTTCTAAATGAAATGTCAGCTGCCAGCACTCAAGTCTTTTTACAGACCGGCAATGAGGTTCGCGTATATCTTTTTCTTTCGCTCAAATAAGAGCGGTAGAGATGGAGATATACAAGTATCGAGGATGTATTCACAAAGCTTCCCGACAATAATTTATCGACGCATGGCTAGCACGTGATGGTGCGTGACTTATGAAGTCGTCACTTTTTAACTGCTCTAATTAGAAAGAGACGGGTAGCCTATTTCGCTCGCTGTTATGTTCTCAGTGCTAACCGTGCAAACGAACTACCTATTTATGTCGAAGTTCAAAGTTTGTATATCTCCCTCTCTATCACTCGAATACGCTAGTGCAATAAAGACGGAGCTACCTACACGAACGAACGATATTGTATTGGAGTTACATACTATGAGTGTAACCTCCATTCTCCATCGACCACGCATAATAGTTGTTCACTTCATTCATGACTTCAACAGCACGCCCACTATCTGGCCTATTAACGAACTGCTGAGTCACCCATCGAGCCTCGGGCGCGGTGCGATGAAGATGTTCAGCGGCAGGCAAGTGTGAGGGCTGAAGAAACGTCGGAGCAGCGCCAGCACCGACTTCAACAGCACGCCCACTATCTGGCCTCTCAACGAACTGCTGAGTCACCGAGCCAGTCTCAGGCGCGGCGTGAAGAACAAGCACAGCGGCAGGCAAATGTGAGGGCTGAAGAAACTTCGGAGCAGCACCAACACCGACTTCAACAGCATGCCCACTATCTGGCCTCCCAGCGAGCTTCTGAGACTGCGGAGCAAGCGGAAGCTAGAAGACGAATAAGTCCCAACTTCCTTCCTGTAGCCAATGAACAGTCACAGTTTTTGCAGGTTTACTTTTTAGGTGACGGGGAAGCGCAACTTGATCAACGGTCTTCCATCGTACAAGGCGTTCAGAGACCAGTACTACAAACAATTCAAAGAGTTCTGGAGGACAGTAACGTGCTAATACATGAATTTAGAAGCACTTTGAAGAACATGACTGACGAAACGTTTATGGTAGTGATCCACCCTGACTGCGTGCCCCTTGGGCAGCACGAGCGGCGCTACAACGCGCCCACCACCAGCGAGGTGGTGGCCGTGGTCGCCGGCTCGGAACCCACCGCCGGCAGTGACATCATGCTGCGCGCGCGCGAAGGCCGGCTCTGCCGCATCGCCGACACTCACGGGTTCCTAGATGCACTCCAGTATCCAGTCATATTCCGGAAAGGCCAGGAAGGGTATCATTTTGAAATACCTCAGGTGAATCCACAGACTACGCAACCAGTACCAAACAAAAACGTTTCCTGTATGGATTTCTATGCATACAACCTTATGGTGCGTATAGCAACGGGTTCAATCTGTTGTTACGCTGCAAGCAACTTCTGCACCAGTTTTTAGTCCATATGTATGTTAAGCTTGAAAGCGAACGCCTTAGGTACATATCACTAAACCAACGCAAGTTGCGAGCAGAAAATTACATTCACTTACAAGATGCTGTAAGGAATGACGCGCAAGTTAACGCCAACGATGTGGGGCAGATAGTGATACTGCCCTCCTCCGTCGTGAATAGCCCGAGATACCTCCACGAGTACACGCAAGCTGTGTTCGCGTATGTTCGGAGCTACGGCCGTCCGGATCTGTTCATCACGCTTACATGCAACACGGCATGGCCAGATATTACCAATGAACTAATGCCTGGATAAATAGCCACTGAGAGGCCCAACCTCATTGCATGGGTTTTTTTTAAATTAAAATACAGAAGTTGGTCGCCCTGTTAAGTAAAGGTCAAATATTTGGAGAATCGCAGTGCTGAAAATGAAGTATATTACTTTTGCGGAAGGCGACAGATTCTAAGTGGACTGTATCAAAATCGAGTCCTTGCGCGGTCGCCGTGATATTGCAGAATGCATGTTAAAGTTTGGGTAGATTGCGTATTGGCTTACCTGGACGTCTTGAAGGCCAGGCTCAGCATCCGATGAAGGCACTATAGAGTGGCAATAGCGAAGGTTGCCCCATGTACCTACACCTTTTATTGTGGCTAAAGGAGAAATTGCGTCCCTGTCAAATCGATGACGTAATTAGTGCGGAAATTCCTGATGTCAATGTTGACCAAAAACTACACGACACTGTCGTCAAAAACATGATCCACGGTCCATGCGGTGCACTTGATATGTCACCTCCGTGCATGAAGGATGGGAAGTGTACAAAGAAGTACCCCCGAGCGTTACTAAAGGACACGCAGACGAGTGAAAATGGGTATCCACTGTACCGGTGAAGAGCACCTGACGATGGAGGACGCACTGTTACTACCTACTAGAATTCGCGGTGCAGAAAGCCTCATGTTGGATAACCGGTGGATTGTGCCATATTCTCCGCTTCTGATCAAAATGTTCGATGGCCATATTAATGTAAAATTTTGTAGTTCAAGGCAAGCTATCAAATACATATGAAAACATGTCAACAAGGGCAACGATCAGGCGGTCTTCAACGTTAGGCAAGCTGGTGATGTAAATATCGACCCCAGGGATGAGGTGCAAACGTTTAGGGCGGGCCGATACGTCAGCAGCAATGAAGCGGCGTGGCGAATTTTTGGCTGGCGAAACATTGTATGTCCACGTGTGGCACATCAATCGATAGGCCTTTCAAAATAAGTATAAGGTTTCTTACCAATTTTTTTGATTAAGTGAATATAGTCGGAGATAATCGCCCCGAAAGTCATAAAAATTGTGTCCCCCCCTCTAATTTCCAAACGGTGAATAAAAAAAAATTCAAAGAAATTGTAGACATAGCGCTTATTAAAGTCTTTTACCGAAAAGTATTTTGAACAAGATCGGTTAAAAGGTTTTCGAGATATTGCTGAAAAACTGCCTTCCCTGCGGAAAAGGACGTAAGTGTCGTAAGATTTCTGTGACGATACGACCTTTTTAATAGGCCCTTCGTTGTGCGTGGTTCGACACGCACTTGGCCGATTTTTTTTATTTTATCATAGCTGCCTTCAATGTTAGTGGATTATAGAAGAATACAGTAAATATGATTTAACAAAAACGACGAAACAGTATCCTAAATACATACTTAAAGATTGCTTCTTGCATTTTTATTCGTAGGTTTTATATTCGTGTGTAAGCCTATACAAAAACAGGTTACCCCTCCTTTTTTTCTAACCACAATACCATAATAACCCACAATACCGTAACAATTTGCAAGATAAATAAGGTTCACAAATGGTCAGTTAATACCTAGAGTTGTCGATTGTACGTATTCAACGCGAACGAAGTCGCGGGTAAAAGCTAGTACCATAATAACCCACAATACCGTAACAATTTGCAAGATAAATAAGGTTCACAAATGGTCAGTTAATACCTAGAGTTGTCGATTGTACGTATTCAACGCGAACGAAGTCGCGGGTAAAAGCTAGTAATCTATAAAAACAAAAACATGTCAATTTTGAATGTAGAATATAGGTGTTAGTAACATTATTTTACATCTAGTGTTAGTACATAAAAATTATGACATGGAATGGAGCTCAGTGCAGTGGTTTAGGTAAGCCCCATCCCACCTGCCTGCAAACATTGCTAAGATGCTGTTGGTGCTGGCCCTCACCCTGCTAAGTAGCGAGGCGGCTCGCTTGCGCATGATGGCAGAGAAGCTATCGACGCGCGCCTCCGCGAACATTGTCGACGCGCTGCAGTAGCGAGGCAGCCCCATCAGCACCCTAAATGCATTGTTGTACTACACTCGTAAGGCGCTGTACTGCTTTTGCGTATAGTCCGCCCACAGGCTACCCGTGTAAAAAGACTTAGCGTGTGTCAAGCTCTACTTATACCTAACAGCCTTAGGTGTCCGCAGAAAGGCAATATAGTTAGGTAGGTATTAGGTATATTCCACCGTAAATGGTTCACGGGTTTTGGTGTCCCTCACTTCGTCCATTAGGTAGTGGCGTGTGGTGCCGACTCCACGAATATACAACAAAAGCCCGTATGATAAAATGGTGACGAATTGTGAAGCTTGCCACTTCCCCTGATGTGACGACCACAAACACGCTGCCAAGAGTGTGCCGACGAAGAAGAATAAGGGCGAGTTGCACCAACTAACGATTATAGACCGATCAACGCTAAATATGGCGCCGGCAGATTCTATAGAAACTTGACAAAATTTCCACACATTCAGATTTAAACGAACATCGCTTACGATTAAGAACTATATCTATAATACAGCCGTAGGTAAACACAGAAAGACAAATAAGGATCACACTCTACCCGCGAAAGATTCACAGATTTTAGTGTATTGTGTTGCTCAACTAACCGTAAGAGCTCCTCATATAGATGAGTAGCGTGAGTGGGTCTCCAACCCGCACGGGCCCCGACACGCGCGCGCCGCCCGCGCCGTAGCCTGCGCGGATCTCCATGTAGCACTCGGGGGGCTGTAGCGTGAACACGACGGGATTGCCTGTCGCCACTCTGCAAACATTGCAAACAGTATATTCAATCTCTATCCAAAATTTGGATTCCAAATGAATTTATTGCCAGCCAAAATAACACCACATCAAAAGAAATAAATAAATAAATATTATGGGCCTATTTTGACACATATCGAACAAGCTCCATAGTAAGCTCAATAAGGCTTGTGTTATAGATAGATACTAGACGACGATATATTTAATGGATATAAATACTTCATAGAAAACATCCAAGACTCAGCAACAAATATTCGTGCTCATCACACAAATATGTGTCCTTACCGGGATTCGAACCCAGGACCTTCAGCTTCGTAGGCAGGGTCACTACCCACTAGGCTAACCGGTCGTCAAAGAAAACACAGTACCTTTATAAAATAATTAAAGAAAGAAAGAAGACATTTATTTACTACACAAAAGACACGCAGATACAAAGGGAGTAGACCTACATTACAATTCAACACATATTGTGTGTGTCTTCGCGGCAGTGAATCGGTCGCTGTCTCAGCATTATGCCGAGGTGTCAGACAGACACCTACAGCGATGATTTTCAGACAGCACCGTACGTGACCCACGGAACGCAACACAACATAAGACCATTAATAAACACATAATTAATGTATACAAATAATAAATAATTAATGTAATAAATTTGTAAAATATGTACCAGTAGCGTAGCCAAATGGGATAGGAAGAAAAACACAAAGCAAAAAACGCGGCACGGTTGGGATAGGAAAGTGTTGGATGGGTTAGGATTGGAATTAACAACTTAAACTAAAATAATGTGAATAACAAGAAGACTAGTGTCGCTGCTATACTTAGTGTCTGCAAGTGGACACCACTCAGCATATGCTCTGACATTAAATAATAGCACAGCGCTGGTCCTCCGTGGAGCCCAGAGCCGTAAGGTAGTTCCGAACAGCAATAATTTACTTTGAAAACAAAGTTTTAACCGACGAAAAATCAATCATCCCCTATTTTCCTACCCTTAAGGTTGGTTTTTCTTTTCCAAATGTATATGGGACCAACTGGGATCAACTTTCCAATAAAAAAAGAATTATCAAAATCGAACTACTCTGTAAAAAGTTATGCGTGGTCATACATAATAAAAAAATATATACGCGTCTACTTGAGAACCTCCTCTGTTTTTTTCGTCGGTTGAAAAGTGGCAAACGTGTTACTACATATATTAAGTGATAAATTAATAAGATCATAACTAGTGACACAGTGAGTAAGATCATAACATAAAATATTGACTTATGACTTATTAGAAGATTTTAGGTTCGCCACATACCTACAGGCTGAACGTGACTGAATTTTGTCTTACAAAAGTGGAATTCATGTACGTATGGATCATTTTCACTCAACAATTATCCTTCAGGAAATACAGTTTATTGATCCACGAGGAAGCGCCCCACACCTCATTGCGTTGGTATTAGTGTGTCCGTATAGATACAGGAGTAATATGTTTCATCGTCAACTTCTTGCTTTTCAGCTTGTGTTCTCGAAATATTTGTACCGTCGTAGGTGGGTATTGCTAACGAAAAACTCATATTGAACTCACTCAACATCCAAAAAGGGGAAGGTGACGGTTTTCCAGAAGTCGTATCCGTACTCGCAGGTGACCTTGAAATGCTCGTCCAGCTCCTCCTCGATCAGCGAGTTGTACTGCACCGTGATCGTGTTCCACATCAGGTTTTTCTAGAAAATATAAGATTATGAAAGACTATGCGGCTTTCCAATGTGAGATTGCCTGCATATTTAGTTGAGGCATAAGTATCGGAGATTTAGGTGCGCGTGTATTTACTTTACGAGGCGCCTTGATCCTCATTTGTCTGCCGTGATCCATAGGAGAACCAGAATTAATGTAGGTACTTACAGAATAAAACTACTCCGTCAGAAGCAGCACTACTTATTCATCCCCTTCTGATATGCACTTTTTGTTCACATCTAACGCTAGAGGTTGAGGCCAAACGCAGGTCACATTTTTTGGAGAAAAACTCAAAACGACGCATTTATTGACACATTTACCTCGGGTGGCTATACTTTATGAGTTCTGCTCAAAATTGAACTCCAGCTTCCTTAACTTTCGCGTCGGGAGAAGAAGAAAGAACTTATTATTTTATTAAATAGGTCCATTGTATATTTAGATGTCCAACTTTACTTTTAGCCAATTTATTATCATAAAGGGGGTATAATTTTACAAATAACGTCTGTCCCACAAAACGGTTTACACAGTTTGACTGTGGGATCTGAGTCTCTACACTAACTAAATATGACCATCACTAACTAATTCTTAAATTCTTAAAAAAAAAATCTTAATGACCATCACTATACTTACGAGTATATGCTATCTACTACTACGCTATCTATGAAATCAAAATCAATTATTTATTCTGCAAATAGGCCACAAGGGCACTTTTACATGTCAAATAGTATAAATAATTTTCTTTTAAATGTGGCTCTATTGGCCTCCAGTCTGATATCTGCCGGCACGCAGTTTAGAATGTAGGGTAGGCTTTTCCGCAGTTTTATAATGGATGGATCAGACTGCAGCAGTGCGGACCACGGGATCCTATAGGTGCCGGAAGCACGGCGTCCGGCGAAACCAAGATCACTTCATACTTGATTTTCGTCGTCTAGTAACGACACTTACGACCGATCACTTCACCATTGTGGCGTGTTTAGAGATTTGCCACAATGGATGCGTTCTGTGGTCAGACAAAAACAAAGGTGCCCTGACCGCAGACCGCATCCAGTGTGGCAAATACCTTAGACTTATTTTTTTTTTTACCTGTAGCTTCGTGAAACGGGCCATGGGATAAAAATAAGGATCAAAGTGTAGGCAGGACTTACTGTGGGATGTTTCCTCGTGTCGTCATGTTCGCTGTTCCGCCCAAGAGTCCCGCAGCGGTTCAGCTGGATGTAGAACTCGTAGTAGTCGCGTCCGGAGCCGTTGATGTACATGCAGTCTGGGTCGTAGGAGTATCCTGAAGAAACAAATTATTAAACAATTTGTCCATTTATGAACAGCATGAAGTAGTAGAAGAAGTAGTAGTGGAAGTAGAGAGAACTTCTCGATGCACTAAATATATTTTAAGGGCGAGGTTTGCAGCTTGCGAGAAGATAGCGCTCGCAGTATATATTTTTTACCATGACGGTGAGCTACGGTAGCCTAGTGCCCCAGTGATTCAGGCATACAGCTGTCAAGCGGCGGTCGTGGGTTCGAATCTCGGCTCATACCAATGAGTTTTTCGGAACTTATGTACGGGCTATTTACCGTTAGCTATTCGGTGAAGGAAAACATCGTGAGGAAACCGGTCTAATCCCAATAAGTTCTAGTTTTCCCTCTGGGTTGGAAGGTCAGATGGCAGTCGCTTTCGTAAAACTAGTGCCTATGACAAATCTTCGGATTAGGTGTCAAAGCGGACCCCGCGCTCCTTTAGGGGCACAACCGGGAATAACGCTAGGAGGATGATGATGGTTGCCAACAAGCATACGGTGAGCATGGTGGTAAGCAGACACTAGGTAGCCTATGGCCGCTTGCGACTCCAGAGGACTCATAAGCGCTTTGCCGACTCTTTATTGATTTTGAGCTTCATTGTGTCGACAGCTAGAGACAATTTGGTGGTGGCTCACTCTCAACGCAACGCATACTCAGGAGCTCTGGCGACCTTGATGATATTGTGAGGGGACACCTGGTCGGAAACAGGCGGGCTGTCGATCGTTTTTCCCGTTCATTCAGCCCGATTCCAGTTGGAGCCTCAGGTTACTGTTCCGGCGGCGTCCCCACATCATCATCATCTGGCGACCTTACTCACCACCAGCAACACGAGACACTATTTAACGCATAGTACGTGATTTCGCCGTCGGACAAATATTAGTTGAGGGCAAAAGTTTGTGGGAAAAGTGAGCGTATCCAGAGCGGTCGTAGCATGGCTGCCATTTTATCACTATCGTTGTGGATAAGACATTCGTCACTCTCGCACTCGCATACTTGTCAGCGAGAAGTGATAGAATGGCAACTAAGCTACGCCCGCTGAACTCCAGTGGGTTAATGTAAGTACCAATCTCAAAACACACTAACACCAAAACACTAGGCAGATAAAGTCGTGGTTTGGACCCAACCAAATTCCATTCAATCTATTATAGTCGACACAACGCACTCGCTACACCAAAAAAGTAATAGATAATTGCCATGGCCACTGTGTCACTTAAACTGACGGCGAATCGGTAACTACCGAAGAGATTAGCTGTATGTAGGCAAATAGGCCAACAATTTCGCTAAACCGACGTCCAATTTTAAAATTAAGCGCCATTAAGTTGCGGTTAGACCTGGAATGCGTTTTGGTCGAGTAGTTAGGTGTTTTGAAAGATTCGATTGGTCTTAAATATTCAATTTCGTTTTTCAAATGTTTTTATTTTAAATGGTACCTACAAACTTTACTGTTTCACCTATCGGTGCCCTGCGACAATTGATGTCGCATTTAGTACTGAAGTCTACACCTAACCTATACTGGCGTCACATCACATTATTAGTAGGTACCTACCTAGGTCTACCTGTGAAGGTTCCGATGGGTTAATATGAATAGTGAGACTTCCGGTGTAATTTCTAGAATACGCATAACTTCAAACTTTAAAAATAATGGACTTAGGTACAACTGCCTAGGTATAAAACTGTTAAATGTCGCAGACCTAGATTTGTTTTTGACATCACGTTTAATATAAACCGCAGGCGATTTTTTGTCTACAATTCAAAGTGGGTTAGATCGAAAGTCACGAAAAACTGCAAACGTGAAGTGTGACGTCATATACTTTTAACTGAAACAGAGCCGGACTCCTTTTAACATTTGATCTTCTCTTCTTCAGCATAATTGTGTTAAACTATTACATTATAAAAATACTTATAAAACCTATGTTATTACAATAAGGACGTAATTAGAAATCATCCTTATTGACATCAATAAAGTGGGATCTTTACCCTGGGACTGATACATAATATTCTCGTTTGCCGTATTTTATCTTAGGATAAATCTTTTACGTCATACCTGACCATAAAGTAGGAATTACCGCACGCTATGCGTGCGGTAAACCCCACTTCCTGGCCAGATAGAGACGTAAAATTTTGTACTCACCACGGACGGTAATAAAGAAAGCCTCAGAGCGCATATTTATCGCCCTTGCCTTCGGCTCGGGCGTCAAATACCTGCGATCTGAGACATTCTTTGTTTAACCGCCCTAGGTAAGTAATGTACTATAGTAGAAAGCGTTTTCAGTTACTGATCACTAGTTTTATGGGCCCCTTCCCAACTTAAAAGGCAATGTTACAAGAAAAAAACATTATAGTTCTGAATTCAGATGCTGTTTAAGATCTGAATATTTAGTGTCTGGATATTATAATCCCACCAAAAACATAAATGTAAAAAAAGGAGAGCCAAGTTCAATACAAAAATTATGCTTGGCTGTGGGCTTCGCCGCAAAAAGAATGGAGATCTAAATGAGTGCCAAGTACTATGCAAAATCCAAATATGTATTTATCTGAACAAAATAACATTATGAACATGTATTAGTATTAAACTCTATGTCTTTGCTTTATTGGATAGGTACCTATAACAATTGCTGTTATTTAAAAATGTAGGATCTTAAAGTAGGTTAGAAAATAGGCAGGTATTGAGATTTACTTCTGTTCTTCTGTGTATAATTATGTGGTGCCGCGCGCCGCCGACGACACACCGTTGGCCGGTTGTTTAGCGCGTATTACAAGTTTTTTGTATGGGGACACCACTTATTTTTTGACCTAACTTTATTTTTATATTTCTGTTATATAGCAAATATAATATAATACATATATTGGGATAGTTTTAAATATCTGCTTGTAACGGTTCCAACGCCAAAATTAAAAAAAAAATGTATGGGGACCCCCCCTATTTTTTAACTTTTTTTTTATTTTTAGATTTTTTCCTACGCTTACACACAATTACCGAGCTGGATTCCAAATTTCATTCTTCTAGGTCATCTGGAAGTAGGTTAGGTTCAGTCAGTCAGTGCTAAAATTTACGACTTTTTGACCTTCATATCCTAATAACCGTTTGAGCTAGCTTCATGAAATTTTGGCTTCTAGATGTCATTATGGATATAATTAATCACACGTAGTTTTATGTGTTTACGTTAAAGAGGTTTTGAGTTATAGAAGAGTCAAAAGTGGTACCAAGTGGTTCGTGTAATATTACACTTGGCGCTGGCTAGCCAGTTCTTTTGCTTGAACTTGGCTTATATTGCTAAATACCCATAAAGCAGCTAGGTATCAACACATTTTGCGAAGTGTCCAGTTATTGCTGTTGCTTACCTTCAATGTAATACAATAAACATTTAAGTAGATACATTTTTTCCACATATACGATAAATAAATAATTGGGAGGTAGCCAGTAAAAGGTAAGTTTCGATATTTGAGTAAAGTGAAATCTGTGACGCCATTTCAATTAGACTAAGTACAGATACATAAGTATGTGAAGAACCATAGGTACCATAAGCTCATAAAGTTTAGTCAACTACAAAAATAAAGTTTCATCTTAATTGCTGATGGGTGCTAGCCATTGTACATCTCTATCTACTCTTTCCAAGAAAACATAAAAGGTCAAGAACCACCGTTTCCCTAAACCCTGAGCTACGTAGGACGCGACAACGATTCAGAGATAAACCACATTGTCTAGGAGTCGTGTGTTTTTTCTCATAACCGTTACCGCAGAATTGCTGTATAAAGCCTGTATAAAAGCGATTACGAGGCAATTAAACAATTGGCGGTCGCGGGCGATGAGCGGGAAAGGTCGCTTGAAGCAGTGCCTGTCGCCTTCTACAATGTCGCGGCTTTCACGAGGATTTGCCTGGATTGAATCTTTCGTGCGTTCTGCGGTGTTGTTTTGGAACGTTAATGTATTTTCTCGTTAAGGGGCTCCAAGCGCTAATTGACGAGTTTTGATGTGTTTTGAGTTGATATTCCTCCGTCATAACCATAGATATATTTATGGTACAAACGTTAATCGGTTCTTCAATCCTTTATCTACTTTTGCAAGAGAGTTTTTTAGAAAAAAAATTATACATATTTTTTTATGAATTATTCAAACATGGTCCAAAAAAGCTCTGTTTTCGATATTAGTATGTTGTTTATGCACTTTTATATATGAAATTTACATGTAACTGTTCCTTATTGACGTCTCTAACAACCCAAGAGAGATTTTTATTTTTAACTCATTTTCACAAAAGTTACGTCCAAAAAACCGGTTTTTTGGCCAAAAACTGCTAAAGTTTAGTGCCATATATTTCGAAAACGGTGAGTTTTGAAGTAAATATGGGACACTAATTCGTTAAACCTCGTTGTTGTTAATACGGTAAGCCACAAAAAAACACGAAAAAACGGACAGTAACAGATCGAAGGTCATTGGGAGCTGTAAGCCCCTTAACTGTTATAAGCCAAAACTTCATCAAGAAAAGATGTTCCAGTCAATGTAAGCCCTTCGGCCGTCTACGTAACCGGGGTTTCGTAACCTGGTTACGATCGAAGCTTTTTTTTTACTCCTCGGTAACTAGCTTCGGTCACGCACTTTGTTTTACTCGTGCGTAACTAGCTTCGGACAAGGACTTACTTTACTTTTACGTAACTGGCCTATGTTTCTGGAGTTAGGCAATTTTTTTTTAAATAATTCTTTTACTTACCTATCCCAAGTTAGCTCAGCTCAGTGTGTGCTTGTTTTAAAGTTAAAATAAACAAATAAAATACAAACGATTATATTTTTGGATAGCAAAATTATTTATTCATAGTTAACTAAAACATCAAAATATCTTGGTTACTATTATACGCACAAACACACACACACACACTATCTATATTATTTCTTGCAGTGTATTTACAATCGGCAATAGGAAACCTAATTTCATTATCCTAATAATATCATCGCAGTGCGTTCGGTTAAAATCAATTAAGTTATCTTCCGCCTGGACTATTTCCTCCCAGTCCTGGGTACGTTGGATATGGTAATGACACACACGCGTGCCCGGGGAAATATATAGATTCCTTTTAATCAACATTTTAGCTTTTAAAGCGTCAGGAATTGCACGTAATGTCATTAAAGGGCATCCACCAAAGATACAGGCGTTTCTATTTTCCGGCGTCCTCGTTAAATTTGATGAATTTTCAAAAGTATCCATTGTAATGACCAGAACAGATTTGATGACAGATGACTAGATTTTTTATTGACAGTTAATGATGACTGATTCTTTAAAAAAAAAATCATCCCAAGATAAAAAAGAGGACTGATAGGTAAGATAGGTAGCAATTTGACGTCCTCTCCTCTTTAATCTTATTTCTACCTCTTCACATCGTCAGGTGACATGCAAAACTCACTAACTAACATCATTAAAATTATTGGATACTAAACTCTGTTACAAGTGTAATAAAGTTGGTTGTTACTATAAATTTTTGAGTGTACTTAGTGAGTTTTGCTTGTCACCCGACGACATACAAAATTAGAGTCAAATAACACTATCAATTAGAAACATTTATTCTTTAAATTAGGTTAAAAATTAACAAAATAAACTTATTAATGCATTTAATTCTCATCTAAAAATAACGAAATTTGAGTTTTAGTTAAGATATCTCTTTGTATTGAAAATCAAAATAAAAAAGCATAAGGAGCAACTATTTCAACGCAGTGACCTACTGTGATTTGCCCACTTTTTAATTCATTATTTGCACACTCAATTTCAGTGTCGATTTCAAGATAGCGTTTCGACTTTTTGTTTTTGGTTTTGAACATGTCACTGACTTTCGTCTCCTTGATTAAAATTTCCAGCAAATTAGCAACTGTATTATTTTTTTGTCCAACGAAACGATTAATACGACTGTGCCATCCTTCCAAATTATTCGTTGTTCTTATTTGCTCTTTGCTACAACAACAGGTTTTGTTAAAATTTGTTTTCTCTAGCCACTCAGATTTGAAATACTTGTTGAATGTTTTAACGTCATCACCCGCTGGACTCCTACGCATAACGTACTTAATGCCGCTACCAGCAAATTCTTCTGGCAAGCGTGCAACTCCGGCACACCTGGACACATGACGCTTCTTTACGGGGGTTGCCATTTTTAATTTCTTGGCCATTCTAAATAGGCATCTATTAAAATGAAAATAACAGCCTTTTACTTTTATGCCTTTATACACGTGTGCAACTGCTTTCATTGCTGCCTTTTCAAAGTCCATGGTTATTTTTGAAGGTTTCCAGTCCTTAAATACGGATTTAATAAGCGTGAAAAGGGTTTTATATGTTTTTTGTTTTTTGTTAGGTAATAGGCAGTAAATTAGGGGAATCACAGTTTTGCTGGTTTGGTTATATCCATGTATCGAATATAATTGCTTGAAAATCTTTGGACAAGATTTAAATGTGCCATCACACAATATATGGTCGTAGCTAGCAATGAGGACCCGCACATCTTCACGACAGAATATAAGGATTCTTTCACCATCACTTCCTTCACCCACATAATCCGCTAACAGAAAATTTTCAAGAAATTTTTTTGGTACTATGACTTCAAATGCTGACGAAAAACGTACCTTAGGCACACCCAATACTCTATTTCGATTGTTAAATAGACCTGTTTTGATATTACTGAAATGTGGTATTTCAGCCATCATGTGTACACCCTCTGTTTCTAGTTGGTATACCATTGTGTCATATTGCTTTTGGATGGAATTAAAGTTTGATCCAGTTATGTCTTTAAGCTTATCTAATTCCTTTAATACTCTATTTTGTGCCCGGTTGGGTACACAATCTTCATTATGTGGTTTCGTCTTTTGTTCCACTACTTCGTTCGTCTCGGTTACAGTAATACTACCTTTGCAACCGTGATCATAATTACAACACAGCCAAAATGATTCCTTCTTGTAAATTTTCCTTCGATGATATTTATGTCCTTCATGTAGAATGGCAACACCTCCCCTACGCGTTGAGATAAACTCAATTTTTCGCAACGACATATTGTTCAGAACACTTACTGCTGATGTTATTAACGAGTAGCACGCAGCTAAACAGATTTATTTAATAACGTTATTCTCACTGACCCGATGCACTTTTTATCACTGTCATATATGACGCAGTCATAATCATATCTAATGGCTGACGTATTGTTTATATTTAGAGAATTAGAATAGAAACCGGCCAGCATATCCAGAAAATTTTGCAAAAATATAAAGAAGTTTTCATGTAAATAATAGGATTATTTACAAAAATTGCCTAACTCCAGAAACATAGGCCAGTTACGTAAAAGTAAAGTAAGTCCTTGTCCGAAGCTAGTTACGCACGAGTAAAACAAAGTACGTGACCGAAGCTAGTTACGGAGGAGTAAAAAAAAAGCTTCGATCGTAACCAGGTTACGAAACCCCGGTTACGTAGACGGCCGAAGGGAATGTAAGTACGTAGCTCTATTACTTATTCTGTGATTTACGAGTAAGTCAGGTAACAATCGACGGAGTGTCTGCGGTGAGGCCGCGTCTCGAATATATTTTATGTTTAATCAATCAATCAATCAATCAATCAAATCGTTTAATTCAGACTAAGTCCATATACAATTAATTTCTACAATTATTCATTTTAAATACAAAATAAAATACAAAATAACTACAAATAATCATCCTAAGTCTAAAAAAGGGACATACAAAACAAAGACACTACGAGTACACTACATACAGTAAATTGGTTTGCCTGTCAGTAGATGAATCATGTGGCAATGGTTCAAGTACTGACAGTCAAACCTAGCTGCAAATGCCCTCAGGATGCCGTTGGGGCTGTCTGGCACCCTGCGCGTCAGGGATGTGCATCGCTTGCGCATGGTAGTGTAGAAACAGTCTACCCTGGCTTCAGCAAACATTCCTGACGCGCTACAGTAGCGTGGAAGACCCATCAGCGCCCTGAAGGCATTGTTGTATTGTACACGAATGGCGCTGTATTGTTTTTGCGAATATGAGACCCACAGGCTTTACCTTAAGTAAGTATGTCCGTGTTACGGTCACCGGACAAAATATTCCTAAAGCAAAAAAATTAAGCTTTTACTAAGGGTCCAAATAGTGCTCATCGATCGTCATCATCAGACCATATAGCTAATATTCCCTCGTTACACGTTACCTCTCGTTGATTTGCGGGTATGTCATAGTCAACAGGTTAACACCCTGGCCCAGTGCAGTATGGGGTGTTGGGGACCTCACATATACAGAGTTTTAAACTTCTTTGCAGATTAATGCAGCTCTACCCAAACATTTTCCTCCGAAGCCCACAAAAAAATTTCATTATTGAACTTGGGATAAGCAACTTCGTATCCAACTTAATCCAAGGTCATTAACAACGAAGTTAACCTCATTTAGTCTTGGCAATTAGCTGAAGCAACCTTCCCCTTAACTCTTTTCCCCGTAAGCCCTACACAAGCATGCACACTATCTAAGATCAGCTCGGAACGTTAAACGTCCACCATCAGATCTCAGGGTTGTCATTTACAATGCTGACTGACTCTCTTGAGCCGAGCCAATGTAAGTCAGGGTCTCCGATTACGCGCAGTCGTTACGAATCTCAGCGTCAAGATATACCAGGGGTGAGTGGTGAGGTTAGTCAAGACAAGTGAATAGCTAACAGATCTCAGCAGACAATGTAGTGACACTAGTTAGTCATATCAACTGGGCCAGTAACTGGATACGTGCAAGTAAATGAGGGGAAACATGAATGTCAGCATCATGTTCATTATTTTCAGTTGGCCTATATCAAACTATCCTAATCTACACAAGTTGTTTACATAATTCAAGCTTTATTAAAACGTGACATATTTCAAATTCTAATACAAAATTCTAGATTACTTCATGAGATATGTCGGTTAAGGAAACGTGCCTCGTGGCACATTTGTTGCCCTCCATAAAAAAATATCATTTTCAACCTGGAGGTCAATCTGACTAAACACTTTTTATACCAATATGATATCAATATCCGCCGATAAGGCAGTTCTTTCATACTTGCGTGTTCTTGCCAGATGCGTACTCGTTTTTTTTTGTTTTTTTTTTGGTACCTACTTATGTATGGATATAGCATGCTACTTTACTAGCAACTTTCCAGATATACATGCTAATTGCTAGAAACTAGCATGTGTCCGTGCTACTAAAGAGCATATGTATATGTGTACCTTTACACTAAAACAGCAGCAGTGGCGGAGCGCCCATACAAGCCGTTTCCCACCGGCTTGCCTAAAATTTGTTCTTAGGCAGGCCTATAGTTATACTCTTTCATAACTTTTTTGTTCCGGTTTGGCCATTGAACATTTTCACGCGCCGCCACTGAACAGCAGTCACTTTTTTATTAGGGTTCCGTAGCCAAATGGCAAAAAACGGAACCCTTATAGATTCGTCATGTCTGTCTGTCTGTCTGTCCGTCCGTATGTCACAGCCACTTTTTTCCGAAACTATAAGAGCTATACTGTTGAAACTTGGTAAGTAGATGTATTATGTAAACCGCATTAAGATTTTCACACAAAAATCTAAAAAAAACATTAAGTTTTAGGGGTTCCCCATAAACAGAACTGAAACTCAAAAAAAAATTTTTCATCAAACCCATACGTGTCGTCGTGTCCATCTATGGATAGGTCTTCAAAAATGATATTGAGGTTTCTAATATCATTTTTTTCTAAACTGAATAGTTTGCGCGAGAGACACTTCCAAAGTGGTAAAATGTGTCCCCCCCCCCCCCCCTGTAACTTCTAAAATAAGAGAATGATAAAACTAAAAAAAATATATAATATACATTACCATGCAAACTTCCAACGAAAATTGGTTTGAACGAGATCTAGTAAGTAGTTTTGTTTTAATAAGTCATAAATCGTAAACCACAATTTATTTTACGAAACCCTTCATGTGCGAGTCCGACTCGCACTTGGCCGCTTTTTTTATTGATAGACAAGGGGTGATCGAGGCTAGTAACTCACATTGCACTCGACTGCCGGCATTTTATAAGTTTTGTATGTTGACATTGGAAGATACCTACAGTAGGTAGGTCATGTGTTTATTTGATTACCTGCTGAATAAACCAGACCAGCGAAGGAGCCGTTGAACCCGACTCTGATCTTCATGAAGTCGTCCTGGCACTCGGCCTCGATATCTGCAAACAAACATTGTTAAGTCTAGAGTCGCGTCATCGTCATTTTGTTTATTGAGGAGATTTTGAACAGAAGCTTCAACGTTTAAGTTGGTAAGTAGGTATGTATAGTCACTCTACAAATGGGATTCTGTAAGATATTTTAGGCACTTTGTCTTGTCTTTTATTATTACGGGCTGTACCTAACTGCTTTTCTCACGCAAAAATCCAAGTTTATAAGTTTAAAACTTATTTATTAAAACTTATTTAGGCAAAGGTGCACACAAGTCATCTGATAATGTAGTTCTTAAAATCAACTATTTCTTCACACTAGAATCCGCTAATTACCTTGTAGACTAGAAAAGTTCTATCTCCTTCAATGAATGGCTCAATGAAGAGGTATAATAAAAAACAAACAAAGGCTTGCTCAAGCGCCACGCGCGAACATCGATACCATCTCCACGCTACAAACAAACCTTGTGACATACCAAGTAGTTCTTATTGTGTTGGAAAAAAGTTCATCCTTGCTTGATTCATATGTCAGTGAAGTATGTAGACATATAACCGACCAACTTATAATTGCAGTTTTTTAAGTCGTTATACCAGCGTGATAAGGTCTGTTATTGTATTATTCTCATCAAATTAAGTTGACGGTACGTTTCACAACGCGTTTTGAATGAACATTCATGCCGTGTCCAGTAGCGGTCGTAGCTATCAAAGGTGATCTCTTGAATGTCTGAATTTAGCATAATGGTGATATTATTGTTAGGGAAGGTCGTAGTGGTGTGAAATTAATTGATATTTAGATTTAAGGATAACTTGGGAGTTTAATTAAAATTCTTATGATTCAAATGAAGTGAAATAATATGCGTTGTATCCTCTCAGCCACGGGATGGAGCTTTGAGCTTGGCTACGCTACATTAATGATCCTTTTTTTTCTGTTTTAACGCTTAGAGACAGTATACATCTCTATAAGAACATTAGAATAATTATTAATTGTATTTGGACGCTCAGAGACCTTATACATCTCTGGGGTACTAAATTAATATCATAAACTTATTGTTATATCGAATGTAATTGATAATATTTTACAATTTTGGGTTTTTTTAGTTTTAATTTTTAGTGACATTTAGTTTGTTAACCGTTTAGGTACTAATTGGTTAAAATCTGCAATTTTTTAATAATTATTGTGTAAGATTATTAATATTATATTTTAGAATACCACTTGACATGTAAAAGTGCCCTTGTGGCCTATTTTGCAGAATAAATAATTAATTTTGATTTTTTTGATTTTGCTAGTGGTTGAGACTTGCACATTTTCCACTACGGGTGCCACCCACGCTACGCCACTGTAGCTTACAAACGTCCGACCGACCGTTACTATGGGTCTAAAGGTACTGACACATATGCTCTTTAGTAGCATGCTTATTTGAGCATGCTCAATTATTACCTATGTATCGAAATAGCCTGCTAGTTTACTAGCAACTTTCCAGATATACATGCTATTTGCTAGAAACTAGCATGTTTTCGTGCTACTAAAGAGCATATGTACCTATCTGTACATTTACACTAAAACAGCAGCAGTGGCGGAGCGCCCATACATGACGATTCCCACCGGCTTGCCTAAAATCTCTTCTTAGGCAGGCCTATAGTTATACTCTAAACTCTTTCATAATCCATGCAAGCTCAAAGTAAAACAGAAAAGTGCATACTATATGTGTATACGAATATTCAATAAAATACCTTCAACTATTAAGACACTGCCTAATGCCGAATTCAAGTTTAAATTCAAAAGTATTTTAAATAACGCATGATTTTACACAATTGACGAAAACTTTAGTTATAAATTTTAATTCTTACATCACTTTTGACATTTAAAATTGTACTTTAAATTATAATCTAATAATAATGAATGACATTCCAAATTAAAAATTTTGTATTTATGTTAAGCATGTTCTTAGGCAATTGACAGTTATTTAATTTAATTTATATTTTAGTATATTAGTATTATGCCATTAATAATATATGCACGCAATTTAAACTTAATTTTAATTTTGACATGAATGACTGACTATGTCATGTCATAATAATTATTTTCACATGCCTTGAGGCAGAATGTATTAAGGGTCAACAATGTAACTACACTTATAACATCTACTGAACTTACCATATGTTCGTGAATAAACTTTCATTTCATTTCATTTCATAACTTTTTTGTTCCGGGTTGGCCATCGAACATTTTCACGCGCCGCCACTGAACAGCAGTCACTTTTTTTATTTTATTGGTAGACAAGGGGTGATCGAGGCTAGTAAACTCACATTGCACTCGACTGCCGTTGGTCCGCTGACGGCGATACTCGCGCTCCCAGGCGGGGGGCTCTCGCCACGGAATGTCCGCTGGGGGAGACCGGGGCTTGATGCTCACCGGTATGTAGCTGTTCTTCTCTGACAGGAACACCACCTGATGGAAGAACACATGTCATTGATAAGCCGGATCATTCAATAAGTTTTATAAACCTCAAGTCCTCACTACAGAGGAATGATAGGAGTCTTAGGAGTAAGTAGATACCTACTTAGGTATACAGCGTGTATTTTTAATATTACCTCAAATTGTAACCAGACGTAGGTGTTAGGGATATGAACCGATTTTTCAAGAAAAATTTCTTAACCTACCAATTTTTTTTCCTTATAAAATAATTCAGCACGCAATGTATCACTACTTTGTCTTACTGACGTGACGTCACAAATGTCAGAAGTGACCCGCTTCTTCCATGTGTCAAAGGAGTGTACGCAATACATTGCTGCTCCATAAATTTTCAAAAATTAGTTATACTTTTAAAATTTTCTTGCAATATCGGTTCATAGCCCCATTACCTACATCCGGTTACAATTTGAGGTAATATTAAAAATACAGGCTGTATAAACACTTAATTTAATTTATTGAAACTGAGATAAGAATTAAGATATTAACTTAAAGCTTCGATGGCGAATAGTAAAATGCCTACTGTCGATATTTTTCTATGGTGTCGAGGGGTGGACCATTTAATAAGAGCATGGAGGCTAAAATAAATGCATTCGAAATGTGGCTATACCGAAGAATGTTAAAAATTTCGTGGAGAGATAAAGTAATCTCTGAATAGAATGAAAAAAAAACTTATGAGCACGGTCAAGAAAAGGAAAAAGTCATATTTTGGCCATAAATATAGACACGACAAATATAATATAATCCGTAACATCTTGGAAGGGAAAATCGACGGTAAAAGAAGCAGAGGAAGGAGAAAGCTAACCTGGGTAGATAACATTAAAAGTAACATTAATGACACTGCCAGTCTTTGCAGACTGGCACAAGATAGAAACAAGTTCAGGAAGATGGTCGCTGACATCCGCTGAGGATATGGCACCAACAAGAAGAAAAAGAACACATTATGGATCAAATACCCTGAAATAAATATATTGTATTGTATTGTATAATACCCAGAATGTTACGCGAGGCTATTAAAATCATGAAATAACAGGATCTCTAGTACTTGTTTGTGATCTCGTAGTCCGTCTGACAAAGGAATAAGCAATATAGGAGATTGCAAGACCATGCTCTGGCAAGGGCTCGAAATAACGGCTTATCCTACAACGGTATGACGTCTATTTACTACAAGTACTGCACTCTTTGTACACCTCCTGTACAACCTTGCCAGCCCTCCGTATCTAATACTAATTATGACATGTTATCAAGATTAGACAAACAAAATGCCGCGGTGCGGATGCGGCGAATGCCTTGCGAAACATCAGATAGCCATGAGATACGACGCGGCTAAGTACCTCCTTCCGCGGACGACTTTTGACTGCCGAACCTTCGCCTTTTATAAACTTAGTGTACATACATTAAGAATGATCGCTAAAATTAAGTGGGTGGGGCACATTGCACGTAGAACCGATGGCAGTTGGGGCGGAAAGGTTCTCGAGTGGCGACCACGTACCCGAAAGCGCAGCGTGGGTAGGCCCCCCCTCCCACAAGGTGGACTGATGACCTGGTGAAGTTCGCGGGAGTCCGCTGGATGCGGGTGGCACAGAACCAGTCATTGTGGCACTCTTTGGGGGAGGCCTATGTCCAGAAGTGGACGTCTTACGGCTGATATGATGACGATGATGATGATGGAGAATGATTACGAAGATAACATAAAAACGGATCGTGTAAAGATGAAAGAGCGAACGGTTGGGCGTAAAACATGATCGTGCAAAGTTAAATTGTAGCCTGGTAGCCGTAGGCTAGTTCTTTAAGAAGAAATTGAGTCTTAAACGACGTTTCACTTGAATCAACCGTGGTTTCGCTTGAATAAACTACAAAGTAAACTTGACTATTAAAATATTCGCTGCCGGGAACCCGCACAGCCGTAGGCGCTTTCCACTCCTTAGCAGGAAAACCACAGGATCAGCTGCGAGCGGAGCGCGTAGCAATTCTTGGCAATGAATGTGTTAATATGTACTCACTCAGGGATAGACCAAAGTCCCTATGATAGTAACGCTCATCCATAGCGATAAAAGACATAAACGCGCGCGTTATACTTCTGAATGAACAGATAACATTCAAAATAATATGTTGGTTGGACATACAATTTACATTCAGATTGGCCTCTTAAACGGACATCATTGTACAAATTATAAAAAAACCAAACCATCCCATCCGTTAACATGTATATACCCTACTCTATTGTACCATCATTGATCCATTAGACTGCATAAAACGCCCAAAAAATACTTAGTATGCAATAAAAAATAATCGTAAATGAAAATGACCAATTCTTCTGCAGACCTATGTCCCAAAAACAAAACGCATTAACTCAACGATCAAATCAATTGCAATTCCAATTTGAATATCGAAGCACTTCAGTCTTAAACGGTTTGTTTACTTACTCATTTGTCTTGTAAAATTGTGCATTACCATAGCCGTCACGAACCCTTAGAGTGCACAAAAAGGTCCTAAACGGCGCTAAGTGTGCCAGGGCGGTTCGCACGGCGCCGCGCACGCATTATGCCAACTGGGGCACTGGCACTATCGCAGTATCATTAACCTGCCAGTGGTTACGCTGTGACTTGTGGGCATTATGGCAATAATGGAGCTGGATTTGCGTTTTTTTGGTCGATGAAATTATTAGGGAAAAGCACTTTACGGTATGATGTGTGTTGTCATTGGTACGAAAATAACAGTACCTACGCGACCTACAGCTTAGATACATTGATTATATAATCAATCTATCTGGCCCATAAAAGTATTGATATTAGGAACAAACAATCTTGCTTTAACAGAAAATTAGATGCGATGTGTTGCACTCATTCGTACACGATATGTTCGGCGTGCGTGCACTTATCAATATGATACCAATTTGTCAAGTCAGGTAGACCTCCTGATGGCTAAAGTAGTAAGACAGCTCACACTATATATTTACTAACCCCCGGTTTTATAAAAATCCGATAGGCCTTATGTCGGAAAGTAATGTCAAAAGGTGTACTAAATTACTAAAATTTGATCGGACATTTGGTCTATCTAACGCATCTTTATAAAACCGGGCCTTAGTGTAATGGATAAGCTGTATTTTGTGGACTAGACGAAGTATCACAAATGCATTCTCGCTCCACTCTGTCAAATTGGTTCCAAAAAAACGCCGACTACCCGGTCCGCTGCATACTACCGTTTATCGTTCAACCCAAATGGAAATAAGAAGAGATAATGGCCATCGAACTGCTGACACAGTTCCGAAAGCGCTCAATTACTTAATGCTATCACGAATGGAAAATAAACTAACTTAGGCTCCCGTGGAGAAAACAAATGCTTTATAAGGTGTTAGTGTACAATCAAGACAAAATATGGACGCATTTGCACTTCTCAAAATATTTAATGACGTCTTAAAAAACGGTATCGCACAATTTTACGCGTTCAAAGACATTAAGTTCTCCCATCTCTTTGAATTTTATTGCCCCAAATGATTGACTAATAAATATATTTGAGTCCAATAAGAGAGTACATATTAGGAGTTTTTTAGGTGTTTTTACCGTGACAAACGGAATATATATTGTTGCAATCATTTCTGCGTGCTTGCATATCTAAATATTTTGAAAACAGATTTGGGTTTTTAAGACTCCTTACTCCTACAGACGAGCGTAAGTATTCATAATCGTTATCATTTCTTAAACGAGGGGCTAAAAAAAGTTCATATTTTCATTTTTCCTTTCTAAACCTAAAATAAATGAGTTTCTTGGGAGTCTTTTTAAAATTTTGCAGTGTGAAGTGTCGATTCGGTTCTCAATTTTGCAGTAAATAAGAATCATTTGGTCCATGAATGATTACAATTCAATTCACCATACGACGAGTACGAGGGGCTGAGATGATTAAAAATCAAAGATTTATTTTTAAAAAAATGCCCTCCGAGTCTTCTTAATTTTTTTGGTGAAAACAGAATTACAATATATTTTTTACCGCAAATTTCACTTATATTTTGCTTTAAAAATAATATTATAGCAAACTGTAACTTTATGTTAACCCATAAAAAATATATCATAACATTCATAACTATAGAACCTACGTTGCCGTTTGTTTATATTTTTTTAAAGACAGATAAAATTAAAATTTGAACTTTTTTTAGCACCTAGTTTAATAAATGATTATTTAAGTACGTTATGAGTTTTTTGAATAAATACTACGTACGTAGTTACGTCGTAATCTTGAATGAAAAAGGAAGCATTTTGCAAAATACGCTCGTCTGTAGGAGTAAGGAGCCTTAACGCAAACACATTGAGAACTCACAACAAAACGCGTTAGCTATAGTTTTTCACTTTAACGTTAGTTTCAAAATGAAAATATATTTGCACCACACTAACTGTGCCCGCGTTTCCGGCGTTTCCGCTTGCATGGGACTGAATCCTTTTGTCAAGTTGCCTTCATCAGCTCGTCACACCAGCATCAAACAACTCCAGATTTCAAGAAATGCCCTATCCTTCCCTCCGGCTCAAGCCCAAGCTTTCTGAATGCCAAATTTCATCAAAATTAGTGCCGTCGTTTAGGCTTGAAAAGGTGGCATTCAGACAGAGTTACGTTCGTATTAACTACATAAGGGTATATATAACATAATTATATGGCTAACATCGGTAGGTCCTTTGTACCGTTAATACGTAAGTAACTACAGATTTATTGTAGTATCAATCAACACACCAAAAAGCAAAGGAATGAAAGGTGCTGTTGAATGGTCCTCCCATTCAACATAAGCGATGTCACAGAAAATCTGATCTAACCAAGTAAAACCCTTCACTACAAATCGAAAAGGCATATCCCTTGGTATTATATGTAGGTAAGAAAGTCTTACGGTTCACGGTAGCAATGTAAGCCACATAACAGCCACCTCACGCCGTGTGGCGGGTCAGATGACTATCTACGTTACATACTTTACTACTACTAAATACACATTGACAATGAACCAAGTTTCACAAGCGTTACTATGTTATTCGATCTTGTATTGTCTGTCTGTCCATCTAGATTGCTAATTGTATGGGAAATGTGTGGCATCTAGATTATTTATTTACATACACTATATTTACATTGTCTCGGTGTAAAGGTTTTATGCTTATCTTATTTATGAATGGTGCTTTGAGATACTGATACTTTTAGGTAGACAATATTTAGGTAGGTAAACACATGAATAAATATTAAAGGAGTCTTACTCATAGAACGAGCCCTATGGTAAACTCAATAGGCCAGAGTTATGGGTACGAGACGACGATATGCTTATTTACATAAAAAACATCCAAGACTCAGGAACAAAAATGCACATGCGCAGCACACAAATATTTACCCCTACCGGGATTTGAACCCAGGACCGGCAACTTCGTAGGCAGGGACACTAGCCGGTCGTCATATTTATTGGTAGGTATCAAAACGTTATCCACTTTATTCATAAACTTTACAAACCTCTGTTAACGAAAATGTGTTTTGTGCCTTTCTCACAAAACAGAATAGGTTTATTGAATGTTTATGAATAAGGGCATGAATCTGCAATGTAAAGGTACAATTTCAACTCTCGTCTCAGATGCGTTGTTCTACTATTGCAAACACAACATTTCAATTAATTAGATTTCCATTACCTACCATTTACTTGGAAACCTACGCTACCTATAATTATGTTTCCAAATCTCGTAAACTCACTGGATCTCCACAAAAGTTTCACGCGTCAGTTGTTCAGGGCTCCGTTGCTTAACCCCGTAGGCCTACTGACTTGTGCAATATAGCCAATATGGATGGCTACAATATCGTTTGTGGAGGGACTATCTCATTGGAGTATCGCTACCGTTTAAAAGATTTGCAATTTTTAATTGCTTTAGCAACATGTATTTTTACGTATTCTCGTACAGTCAGCATCAGATAGTTAGTAGCAGCCAAAGTAGCCAAATATATCGTAACACATCCTTACTCCATCGGCCATTGTGGCACTCTTTGGGGGAGGCCTATGTTCAGCAGTGGACGTCTTTCGGCTGATATGATGATGATGATGATGACATCCTTACTCCTATAGTAATAAAAACGTGTTGCGATATATTTCGCTACTTTGGCTGCTACTAAATATCTGATGCTGGCTGTACATGCCATATGCACCGCACCGCGCATTAAAAGTGGTCATTCAACGCCGTTTCATCGAAATTCAGAAACTTGAGTGATGGTCATAGAATTTTTTTACAAAAAATTGCATATGTCCCAGAAAACCCGCGGAGGCCATTTGTCCCATGCGCTACTCTATACATAACCCTATACTATGTACTTTATGATTTAATAGCAAAATTAAAAAAGTCTGAAAGGTAACCGTGATTTCTTTATATTTCTAATATTGCGTGACTTTTGAGTCACGATAGTATGCATACATATTTAGTAGTTACTATGGGGCGTAATTTACTAACATACGTTATAATAATTAAGAATGTGATTATTGATTAATTATATTTTAGTGTAATGTGAGAACGGAGTCTTTTATTAGGGGGTAGATAATCACAAGTATTTTGTTGTATCCGGGCTTTCATACAAGAGTTCTTTGGCTTATTAAATCAATTAATAAGCTGACACTATTTCCACAGCCCGTCTCACTTATCACCAGATTACTACCTACGCATCACTTAACAATGGAGCCAGATAATCGCTTTTCAGACTCACTTTCTAAAATAAAAAACAAAAACACATCGTGTAACCGGACCAACTGAAAAAAACGATCGCAGCATTAATAAAGGATCGCTATAGAACTAAGAATTGTATCTAATTTGTTTTTGGTTTAAACTAGTCGTCTCCAATCGCCAAATAGCTTGTCAATTGTTCTGTCGGCGTTGAACAAATGGGAACAAATTGGCGTTAATGAAATGCCTTTCACCCATTTCCCTGGATACTTACCGATGACTGAGCACATTTCGAGCGCTTATGGCGCCCTCAAATCGGTCCATTTTAGTCGACACTTTTTGTGATTAAGTGAGAGTAAGGCCTTTTTACGGTTTTCGCTCTTTTAGGGTTCCGTACTCAAAGAGTAAAACGGGACCCTATTAGTAAGACTTCGCTGTCCGTCCGTCCGTCCGTCCGTCCGTCCGTCTGTCTGTCACCAGGCTGTATCTCAAGAACCATGATAGCTAGAGAGTTGAAATTTTTACAGATTATGTATTTCTGCTGCCGCTATAACAACAAATACTAAAAACAAAATAAAAATTTTTTTTAAGGGGGGCGCCCATACAAAAAACGTGATTTTTTTGCCGTTTTTATAGATAATCTGTCACCAGGCTGTATCTCAAGAACCGTGATAGCTAGAGAGTTGAAATTTTCACAGATTATGTATTTCTGTTGCCGCTATAACAACAAATACTAAAAACAAAATAAAACATTTTTTTAAGGGAGGCTCTCATACAACAAACGTGATTTTTTTGCCGTTTTTATAGATAATGGTACGGAACCCTTCGTGCGCGAGTCCAACTCGCACTTGGCCGGTTTTTTTGGCTTATTTACCTCATATCTATGTTGCAACTGGAATACTAAAGTTGATGTCGAGTGGTACGAAAGCAGAAATAACTTAACTACCCATTACTCTAATTTCATAGCTAGTATAACCCGGGCTTTCTCTAAAGTAACTCTCAAGTTTTAATGACTTTGTCAGCCAAAATAAATGTATCGACATCTTCCACGACCGTCTATCTAAGTTTAAATAGACATAATTGCCAAAACTAAAATAATTCTGTCGCCATTTTTGCAAATAATATTATTAGTTCTATAGATATTTACATACAAATTCTGTTAATATTAGTTGAGTTCATATTTTGTATTGTATAAGTTATTTATAACTTTTATTGATATCAATGCAACATGCGTAGCCAATGTACTTCCGTAATTGTTGTTTATATCTGAAATAAATATCTCTTAATATGCTAGCTTTAAGTGAATTGTAATAAATATGATGTGGATGTACTTAATAAATATAATTTACTTTCAAAACAAAGTTTTAACCGACTTCAATTCAGTACTCCGCCAAGCCACATTAACATTTCCACATTTTTTTTCCAATTTACCACATGAACTGACTTCCTAGAACAAAAGCGTTGATTTTTAGACCAATAAACCAAATCGCTGTATGTGGGCCGATACTATTTGAGGACTTCCGTCGATTCCTCAAGGATCTCAGAATTACCTTTGGCACTTCATTGTTTGCTATTTCAACGGAATAATATCAGAATCTGTAGTGTGACGTACTTATATAGTTTGAAGTACATCATTGAGAAGTTCCACAAGCCATCTGTGGTCTTCATCATCACTTCCACTTCACCAAATTTATGATTTCCGGGTGTAAATACACGAGTTATAATAGAAAATACCGAAATTACTACACCCGTGCCTAATATATTTGAGGAGTTCCCTCAATTCCTCATGGTTTCCATCATCCAACTGGGGTTTTGGAAACAATGGGACCAACCTGGAAGCATATACTTTCAGTTAAAAAAGAATCGGTTCATAAATGACGGAGTTCTGAGGTAACAAACATAAAAAAAAAAAAAAAAACATCCGAATTGAGAATGCGGGATGGTCATGGTACAGAGATGGTTATTTCGTAAACCAGCTTGACATTGGGCTGCATTACAATGCTAGAGATTTGTGGGGCCATTAAACACTATGAAAGAGTGCATCACGGCAACGGCTCATTGTTCAGTATTCGTGGCTTGTGGGGCAGCTACGGGAAGAATTTTATCGCGATTCATAAAGTGCGTCTAAGACGCTGTTACATAAACTATGTCATGAACAGTTATTGTAACAATGGTTGGCACTAATTTATAATGTTTTAATTTATGCAGTGTAAAATATGCTACATTAGACGAGTACCTATGGTACAACATACTTTATACTGCATTTATAATATCACTGACAATATTAAATTGTATTTTTTTTCTAATACCAAAACTACCTAATTAATTACCAAATATTTTTATTAAACGTATACTTAGTTTTAAAAGTAATAACAAATGTATGTTGTTGTAGATATAGGAGGTTTTGAGTGCAAAATAATAATAAAGATTACTTACAGGGTCTTGCTCACTGCCATCAGTCTTCAGGGCTTCTCTCGTCTCATTCTGAAAAAGATGGAGACACGTTCTTATTGAACTCATTCGTCACACAACTGTGAATAAATTTTATAACTGACAATAAATACCCTTAAACTTACTTATTATGTTACGATTTAGCACGTAAGTAATAAGTTCAGTACATCATTCCGAAGAGACATTCGTCCAAAACAATTTTTTTCCGAATTTCATAAATCCGAAAACCATGTTCCGATGAAGGAATTTTAGATTTTTTAATACATAATGCTAAACTATAATGCTTACCTAACCTATTATATATTCCATTAAATCATTTGCGTAAAAAAGTTCGTTTAGCGGAAAATCGCGTTCGGAATTTTGAAATTTCGGAATAGTGATTGATGGTTTCGGACAAATTACTCTTCGGATTTTTTTGTGTTTTATGGAGAGATAATGTATTACAAAACACCTTTAATATGAATACGAGAATAATTAACAGGTAATGGCAAAGAACCAGGTGGTCTGGCTGACCCGTATGTAGTCACCAGCATTAATATCCGCCATAACAAAGCGGGCAAACATATCTGACACGTCTTAAACGCCCAAAATTGTTATGCGTCGCACTGTACGGTCTTATGTTAGTTTTTAAATCTAATCTTAAGTGCAGCTTGTACAGTCACCAGCATTAAATTAATGTTTGCCATAACACAACGGCCGATAAAATCTGACACGGCTTACGACTGTAAGAATAGAGTCATGTCAGATATGTATGCGCGCTTTACTGTCGCAGATATTGGTGCCTAAAGGTCTAAAGCTTCGGTAGCCTAGTGGTTCAGGCATGCGGCTGTCAAGCGGCGGTCGTGGGTTCGAATCCCGGCTCGTACCAATGAGTTTTTCGGAACTTATGTACGGAATATTTACCGTTAGCTTTTCGGTGAAGTAAAACATCGTGAGGAAACCGGTCTAATCCCAATAAGGTCTAGTTTTCCCTCTGGGTTGAAAGGTCAGATGGCAGTCGCTTTCGTAAAACTAGTGCCTATGCCAAATCTTGGGATTAGGTGTCAAAGCAGACCCCGGACTCCTTTAGGGGCACAAATGGGAATAACGCTAGGAGGATGATATTGATTCTTAATGGACGCTGGTGGCACTCAGGTGGCAGTATAAATTTCGATGTTCAACGAAGTTTTTCTATGACTTCTTCTGTATATACCTTAGCAACACTGGTGACTGATGGTTCAGGCGGGTCGTCCCCGGACCCCTCGTGCAGCTCACTGGAACTGGACGAACTGACAGACACCACGGAGATCTCCGTCGACGACTCTGATGATTCGTCGTGAGGCACCGCCGAGTGAACTTGCTGTGAACAAGAGGTAAATGTTAATATTGTATAGTGTGCAATTCTTGTAATGGAGATTCGTCTGACGTTGGAATGTTAGAATTGTGAATCTTCACTGGTATGGAATCTGGGATAGACATTTAAATATCATCCTTGATTTAGGTACAAGAACATGTTACCATCAATTTGTTACAGCTGGGATTTTTTCCCATCTTTTACCACTTAAGTACTCGGTGGTAACTACTGGGAATATTTTTCCCATCTACCACTAAAGTACTCGGTGGTAAATACTTTTTTTTTTTTTATACAACGACGGTGGCAATCAAGCTTACGGCCTGCCTGATGTTCAGCAGGTACCGTCGCCTATGGACACTTGCGACTCCAGAAGAATCACAAGCGCGTTGCCGACCCTTTATTCACTTGAGGATTCGCTGTGTTGGCAGATAGAGCAGGAAAAACTACTTAAGGAAAAAAACCCAGTAGTTACCTACCATCAATTAGTATTCCCATTATTTCCCACTGGTAAAAGATGGCGAGAAATCCCAGCTGTTACCACTGGTAACAAATTGGTGGTGACAGGTGGTAATAACCCGAACAGATGTGACATGTAGGTACAGTCAAGTGCAAAAATATGTATCGAATGAATCCTCGACATATAAGAGCGATGGCACATATTTTAGAGTAAATTGAATGCACGCATATTCTTGCACTTGAATGCATGTGAAGTCCAGGGTAAATATATAGATTTACATACTCACTTTTATGACTAGAAGAACACTGCAAAAGACGAGCCATCTGAAACAATAAGTTTTTGTTTCTCAAATTAGAAAAAAATACACACTAACATTACATTAGTTAACTTGAGTTTGAAGTACAATACATAGCCCTACAATTTTGTGAGTAGCTACTCTAATATACAGTCTATACTAGGTCAGGGTGTGTAAGACAGCTATAGGCATCAAGATCCTAAGAACGTTTACATTGGCTTTAATATTTGTATCTACTGATTCAACCTCTTTTCCGTTAGATGTTGGTTCGAAAACTGAACTTTAGGACACCAAGATCAAGATAGCTTTTAGTAAACTAACAAACAAATCGCCAAGAAATCAGTTGCCTCATCGGAGCTTCTGGGTAATCGCAGGTCAGAGCACGGAGGGGTAATGACAGGCAGGGAATGAAACCAATGTCTATAACGATTGCTGTGATTGTTTCCACGTGTCGGTGTGGTCAGAGAGGTTCAAGTAGGATTATGCGTTTTGCAGCGAAGACTTCATTCCATCAAGCGCCAACAGCGAAGCAATGGAGATGCATGTGAAAAATCGTCGAAGCTGGTGAGATATTTTTCCTAGTCCTAGTTCTGAAAGTTGCACTAGTGTATGAAATGGGTACTTTATGTCAAAGCAATATGGGTTAAATTCGAACTAAGAATATTTTTTCATTCGAATTTAAGCCATGTCACTTTGACATAAAGTGTCCATGTCATACACTAGTGCAACGTCGAGGACGAGAATGTTTGCCGAATAAGTTTTTAAACTATAGTTTTCGAAAACAGACTGCATTTCATGCCAGAATGTTTACTTTTTGCCCCGTCATAACACGGTGAACAGTTTCTCTGGCATCTTATGCAGCATCAAATTAGCCTTGCGATTTAAAAAGGAAAACCATAATATGTGATGCGAGGGCTTTCATTTCATTTTATATGCAACTGTAAATGTGCTAAAGAACCGTGTGGCACTCTGTCAGTAGTTTGGCAAAACAACATTTCGGACACGAATGCTTGTCATCTTGTAACAAAGTACCTACGTATAAGAGAATAGCGAATCTTGTATACGTGTTGTATAGCATTAACTGCCCATGCGCAATTATTGGTTAGCGGAAAAATTACCACACCAAATGGTCAAGGTCATTGTGAGTGTAGAGGTAAACCAGATATAATTGTCCGTCCGTAACAGACGCCGTTAGAAGTTCGTGTGAAGAATGGACCCTTCGTCACGCCGATTAGAGATTACGATTTTTCCGCATTTAATTACTATGCCTTGATCAATTTAAAATTAGTGGTGGATCCGGAACACTCCACAATGTGAACAGCTAACACAAAACGCCGCGACGCGATGCGGACACGAGAAAATCTATCGGCCTCTTTTTAATTTGCACAGTGCGAGTGAGACATGAGTTTGAAGATAGTTGTGGACGTCATATACCGGAAATTTACTGGTTCTATGGAAGGATTAGTATGGAACGTACGGAAGTATCTGATGACCAGCGATACCCCAGTTATGGCGTGTCTGTTATATCGACTTGTCACATCAACTGGTTCCCTGACCCAGAAATTGACAATAATATAATTCCTCCTACGGCCGACCACTACGGGCGAAATACCTGACTCTTCGGAGAGTTTGGGGGGTTTTCTTGAGGATGAGTGTTCTCGCTGCCGTATCGCATCACTAACTGAGCCCGTTCTGAAGAAAAACTCCCGAAGAGTTCGAAACACTATTGTAAAAAAAAAAAAGTTACGCCATTGCAATAAAAAATCTTGTTGCAAAACTCGTATCACTGGATGCACGCCTAACGGCGCTGACGCCGATCACGACACCGAACGATTATAACCGAGCTAACGACGGCATCGAGCACAATCGGCCACAATCGGTTACGTTCGGTTACGATAATTGTGACCGCGGTCACGAGCGGTCAGAGTTCAGATATAACTGATATTAGGAGCAGCGATTTTAGGTCTGCCACGTGAGCTGCGGTAGGTTAGTTTCAAATATTTGTGAATTTACTGTGAGTTGGTACAGTCACCACTAGTGACATACGGGACTTTAACCATATAATTCTGAGTACTGTTTTAAACTTGACTTAGTCTAGTTTAAAAAACACAAACTAATACGTGATGAGGAGTTGGACGGTTCTTCATAAATTGAACAATCAGACTTTGCAAGTTTTTGCGGAAATCGTGTTTTAGGCACGAGTGGCATATTGGCACGTCATCGCTGGTCATGGCCATCGCCCGCTTGTTTCAATTTTAAGAGAAATTATTTATGGATCTAATTGGTTCCTATGAGGCCCCTCACAGACTGGCGCGGCCTGGCTGGTCATAGCTGTCAAATTTACTATGGTCCGCCACCGCAGGCCGCGCCAGTGTGATGCAGGCTTAAGAAGATTTTTACGAAAACCTCATGGACCGTATTTTTTAAACTCGATGGCGTTGTGTCGTTTCTTAAGGCTGTGTTCATGTACAAACGACGCGTGCGGCGGCGCGACAGGCGTGCAGTCGGGCGAGTATGGGAACGCTCAAATCTATGCATAAACGCTCCTAAGAAACGCCTAAGTATATGTAGTAGTAGTAGTAGTGTTGTGGATACTCGATGCTGTTTAAGAACCCTGTTGGTTTATTTTACGCATATGAATGCAAAATATTGACTTTTCGTCACTTGAGTCTTTAAGCCTCGGGAGTCTTTAGGGTTCGAGTCTTTAAGCCTCAAAATGAGCGTTATCCACAACACTAAGTAGTAGTCAACATTTTATTGCACAAAAAAAAACAAGTACCTACATAGCAGAAGAAAAAAAACCTTTATACAAAGGGGAACTTATCCATTTAAGGGATCTCTTCCAGCTAACCTTTATATGTTCCTACTTATTTGTGGAAATAACGCCCGCCCACCGTTGGGCGCTTTCCATGCCGCATCTTCAAATGCCCCATTTGTCCATAAACGACGACTTTACAGAATCACCTTTCAGCATCATTTCCATTCCTCATCATCGAAGTCCGAACATTCAATACGATAATGGTGCATTATCGTATTGAATTTTCGAACGATTTTCACACCCATTTATGTTTTGCCAAATTTCGGCTTAATTGAACACCGGGATGTAGTTCAAATTTCACGTGATATGCTAACGTACCTATTTACACACTAAACACCAGGTAAGGTAAAACTAAATAAAATTTGAAAAACAAGAATAATACCTACAAACACATTTTAAATAATAAAAATTATAAACTAAGACAAATACATTTGTAACGAGATGTTACCTAATAATAAAATCGTAATTATTTGGAGTTAACTAAGACTGTAAATATAAAAGCTTACATTTTCATTGAGTCATCGTTCAATTATGCAAAGTTACGTAGCTCCGAACCAACTGATTACTTATAGAATAAAACAATGGAATTCACAAACAATTGAATGCAGAGTTGCTACCGTGTGTTGGAAGTAAAAAACAATTGCAAGAAAACACCAACAGTTATTTGCATTATCTACAATAATTAGAATTTTACTTAACTTAAATCGTATCTCAATACCCTGCAAGTTTAGTGACCTTTGCCCGTCGGAGCGTTACCTTAGTATCCTTTATTCGAGAAATTGATTACTGGAGGCGCGACAGCGAATCATTGGTTTGCGTAAACAGTGGTTTGGCTCAATTACGTCAGTTTACCGAACTTGTAACATTGCACCTGCCTCACGGATCAGAGAATCACTGAATGCATCTATGTACTATCGACAACATCCATTTATATTAGTATCTCCTACGGAAGCGCGCACGCGCAACACATTGAGTTCATATTGGTATGCGATATCTCGCGTCAGATTTACCTCCTGCTTTCACTGAGCATCTATGCAAACTTTTTTTGCGACAATAAGAAATCAGTAGCCAGCAGTTAGCTATGTCTCAAAGGTGTCAGAGGGCTTCGACGGGTGTACGGGAGGCAACTTGAGGCTAACTTCAGAGACTCAAACTTATGTGACGCGTGTTGTAGATTGTCTGAATATTTAACGTCCAAGAGTAAATATATCTGTGTAGAACAGGGGCACACTTTGGAACGCGTTTTAGACGTATTAAAATCATATGTGGTGTGACCCGTCACGTCTCATGCGTTCCCTCTTACGTTAGAGAGTATAATCAAGTGTATACGAGCGAAAAATTAATTGTTGCTACATTCGCCAAGATCAAGACCAGAACAAGATCAGAGACAATTTAGAGTCATCTGCTTACCGAAAATAATCGCGGTTATATCGGACTTTAAGCATTAGTTCCTCTCCCACTTACATACATACGTAGATACGTGTTAGTAAGGGACGAATGATTCTAGCCCGACATAAACTTTAATGGAAATGGTTGATCGATTCCGATACAATATTTATTAACTAGGCTTAAATTAACAGCACCTTGTCGTGACGACCGCGACAGTCTGTGACAGAGACGGCAACAATTCTTTACACACTCTTAACGAGCCAGTTTAAGCTGGCACTAGACTGTAAAGGACCACCTTTACACTAGCAAGGCTGTGGGGAACAAAAACTCTAGCAATTATTTTTGTTTCAATTTAGCTAAGCTCTTCTTCAAGCTAAGTTCTTGAACTCGTTTCTACCTTCGCACCTAGATATTACCATGAACAATACAGTATCGAATCCTGTACAGGCCGGAAAGGGTGAGATAATGATACATCGAGACAAGACAGTACGCGTAGTTAGCGGTGTTCAACACGTCATTCATCAAACAAGAATGGAGGTGTCATAAGTGCATCATGCTGTGTGTAGTGGTGCATAATTAAATTAACTAACCCTCTTTCAGATAGACGTGTCTTATCGACTATATATGTACGTTATCTATGAAAAGGTAATATTAGCGCCACGACAATAAGGTCTGTGCAGTGATAACATCACATCTAGCTTGATATACGAATGTCACCTAAACCTCACAGAGGTGTGCGCAGATAAAAACAAAGTTACTATACAATGGATCAAGGGGCACAGTGGCTCAAGAGGAAACGATGCAGCGGATGAACTGGCCAGGAAAGGCTCAGAAACAACGGCATACGGACCGGAGCCAATCTTGCCCCTGCCACAAAGCTACATATACCATCAACTGGACCAACACACTAAAGACCTACACCAAAGATACTGGGAGGAGATAGACACATGCAGACAGACCAAAGAGAATCTGTCGAAACGCGACTACAAACTCACAACCACACTACTAAGGACACATAGAAACCAACTGCGCAAGATAGTGGGTATAATAACAGGACACAACACCTTGAACAGACACCTCTATAACTTAGGTATCACAGACAGCCCCATGTGCAGAGCGTGCATGGAGGCAGAAGAAACGACTAAACATATACTACTGGACTGCAAGGAGGTAGAAGTATACAGAATTAAGCACCTAGGTTCTCCAAACACACTACGGGACGCAGTCAGCAACACCAAGGCACTCACCAACTTTTTAGACGAGCTGGGGTGGTTAGAGTAGCGCCACACCGCCGTTTCACGCAAAATAGGCACAATGGATGTCGACTTGCGGAAAACGCCCAGTATAACTAACTAACTAACTAACTAAGGTCGTGTACTCTGAGAACGACACATTAAGTATGTGCACTTTTTTACAAGCTTTTATTTAGTTTCACCTGTCCTGTTGTCTTTCTGTCTGTAATCAAATTTTGCAAGTTAAATTTGATCCACTTCCCGGTTTCCGATTGAGCTGAATTTTTGCATGCATATGTACTATATCGCATGACAATGCAAGATTATGATGCTGGAAGGTGGCCATAGGAACTCCGCAATAAAACGACACAACCCCATGGAATATCCTAATTGTAGGATTTCACTAAGTACGTATTCACATACTAAGTGCGTGTCAGTTTATACCGGACATCAAATTTTCAGTGATGTAACTAAAAATGTACGGTTTTCGCAATTTTTACAAGCTTTATATTAACTTGCACTGTTCGTATGTATGCAAGTTGTCCGTCAAAATTTGTAATCCATTTTTCAGTCACTTCCCGTTATCCAATTGAGCTGAAATTTTGCTTGCATATGTATATCGCATGACAATACAATATTATGATGATTTGGAGCTAATCTGATGCTGGAGCAGGAAGTTGGCCATAGGAACTCCGCAATAAAACGACACAACCCCATCGAGTTTGGGCTCGTTAGAATCGTCTCAATGAGTACCTAGTTGATGATGGTATGCAGAAAAGTACAGTCGGCAGTAAAAGCTTGTACCAAAAATGATTTTTTTTGACAGAAACTTGTTTATATACCATATCGTAACCCCTATGGTTGGTAGACACGGTAGCCTATGGACGCCTGCGACACGTCAATTGTGCGTATATGTAAATGTAAAAAAGTTAACGTAATATATTACATGAGACTGTGTACACTGGAATATAACCACGATGTCTTCAGGATACGAGTGAACAGGCATCTTCGGCCTTGTATTAACTTTCCATCATCAGGTTAGACGATGGTCAAATCAAACGCAATCCCATTTATAATTAAATATATATATAGTCCACTGAATGCGGGTGGCGCAGGACCGGTCATTGTGGCACTCTTGGAGGAGGATACATATATTTGCCACTGCATTCATGTCAGATATTATTGTGGTGACTGTACCAACTCACAGTAAATTCACAAATATTTGAAACTAACCTACCGCAGCTCACGTGGCAGACCTAAAATCGCTGCTCCTAATATCAGTTATATCTGAACTCTGACCGCTCGTGACCGCGGTCACAATTATCGTAACCGAACGTAACCGATTGTGGCCGATTGTGCTCGATGCCGTCGTTAGCTCGGTTATAATCGTTCGGTGTCGTGATCGGCGTCAGCGCCGTTAGGCGTGCATCCAGTGATACGAGTTTTGCAACAAGATTTTTTATTGCAATGGCGTAACTTTTTTTTTTTACAATATGGATGAAAATTTTAGTGCCTGATTATTTTTTGGTGATATGAATAACCTTCCTTAGCACCAGAAAAAAGTTGCAGATTTTTCAGCTGTGTCAATTATTTTTGAAAAATATAAACAGTTTCCTTACTTAGGTTTTGGGCTTAGAACGGCGAATAAATAAGACACTTTGCTTGATCCGTCTCATATAACAAAAGAAAATCTTAAAAATCCGTGGTAAACTGACACTGGCAATGATATTGACAGCTGCAGCAGCTACATTTATCATTGCACGGATACAACTCCACACTCTACGCCGCTACTTCTCTTTCACACTGGGGGGTTTTCAAGACACTTGCCTATGCAAGACATTTTACATATAATGTGGTTACCTATAATTAAGTAGACAAGCTTCAGCCTTGATTGGAAATTAGATATGGCATGTTTGATGATTGATCCGTTGGTAACTCGAAATAAATAACCAAAATACCAGCTAAGTGCGAGTCGGAATCGCGCACGAAGCATTCCGTACCATTGTCTATAAAAATGGCAAAAACACGTTTGTTGTATGGGAGCCCCCTTAAATATTTATTTAATTCTGTTTTTTAGTATTTGTTGTTACAGCGGCAACAGAAATACATCGTCTGTGAAAAAATCAACTGTCTGTCTGTCTGTTTTACCCTTTGGATACGGAACCCTAAAAACGTTTGATATTTAACAGTACCTAGCCATTCGGTTACGAAAAACATCGTCTCAGCCTAATTCCAAACAAAATCTAGATACTTTTAGCTACACAGGTCAAATTGCATTTGCTTTAGTCATACTAATGCCCTACGCCAAATCCTAGGATTGGGTGCCAAACAAAGCAGACCCCAGGCTACAACCAGGAAAAACGCTAGGAGAATGATGAACTTCGTTTCCATATGGCTCGAAAATCTCCAAATTTCTACGGCCATCATAACTGTGTCGGAACCAAACGATTTGCTTAGCGTAAGTAAAACGGCGCCGCTCATGTAATCGCCGCATACATCAACGCGTGCGCAGCTTCCCGCACCGTTACACTTTTCGACTGCCGCCGCTATCATGTACGAAAACATAAGCCACACCGAGTAAAGCGCTGTACGTATCGCACCTGTTAGTTAGTTATACTGGGCGTTTTCCGCAAATCGGCATCCATTGTGCCTATTTTGCGTGAAACGGCGGTGTGGCGCTACTTTAACCACCCCAGCTCGTCTAGAAAGTTCGTGAGTGCCTTGGAGCTGCTGACTGCGTCCCGTAGTGTGCTTGGAGAACCTAGGTGCTTTAGGTGTCGCGCCTGTATTACTCCGCCTCGGCTGCTGACATGGTGGAGTATATTCACCAGAAGACTGGCTACTCGGTGAGGATTTTCCAGCTGCGTTCGCGCCACTACGTGCACTTTAGCTCTTTTGTGGTGCGCGTGCCGCGGCCGCTGCAGGAGACCATCGCGTGTGCTGACTTCTGGCCGAAGGATGTCATGTTTCGGCGGTTCCGGGGCAAGCTACCGAATTGTACACCGGACTTGACGGCGCAACGGAGCCACACTGTCTTTGTCTCCTAAATAATTTCGTTTTAAGGCGTTCGGCTTTAAGGTCTTAGGCTTTAACTTAGAAATTTACTTACTGAACTGAACTAGCATTTACTTAACCCTTCACTTTAATTGGCTGGGCCATTAGCTAATATTTTTGTAATGTAAGTGTATCCAGACGCTGTTAAGGTTTGAAAATACGACAAAACGCTTCGAGAAAAGGAAGGTTTATCTTGACTAGGTATAGTGCCCCCTGGACACGTGCATAATCATCATCCTCTTGCGTTTTCCCTGTTATAACCTAGGACTAAAGGAGTCCGGGGTCCGTTTTGGCACCTATCCAAGATTTGGCTAGTGCCTACGCCAAGAAATGAACTCTACGAAAGCGATTGCAGAAGGAAAACCAGATCTTGTTGTGATTAGTCCGGTTTCTTAACGATGTTTATCTATCCCAATATCATAAACCCTCCATGATGCGTTCAAGAACCGCACATTATGACCACCATAAAAACAGACTGTTTTGTTAGAACAAATTTCTTATCTGTAAAAGTGTTATTATTGCTAAATAATAACATCGATTTCGATAATATTA
Source organism: Epinotia brunnichana (assembly GCA_963854355.1). Taxonomy (NCBI): domain Eukaryota; kingdom Metazoa; phylum Arthropoda; class Insecta; order Lepidoptera; family Tortricidae; genus Epinotia; species Epinotia brunnichana. Next base: position 20,984,097 of record OY977949.1, read on the forward strand.
TTTCATTTAAATTTCGAACATCTCTGAAAAACAAAGAAATTTGATTTGACCTCTATTCTAATATCAGTCGAGCGAGATGACGTTTAGTCCGAAATGAATTGTCAAGTTGCATACAAATTTGACATATGTCGCACGTAAGTAAGATATCGAACGTTATTATAGTTAGAGCTGACTCTAGTTTGTCTCTGAATTAAAAAAAAAACTTTGACAGCTGCCAGAAAGCAACCCCGCCATGCCGGTCTTAATATGCGGCTCCTGAATGCATGATGGAGGCTTATGATAATTATGTGGATAGATAAAGCAGTGTATGTAACTGTACATAGTTAGGCATTAAAGCACTCGTGTTTGATGCAATTCATTATGTACAGTCACATAAACTACTATTACGTCACCGAAAAGATACTGTTAAATTAATATCAAATGTAATGTCACCAACGGTGCTGGCTGAAAATCAGCGCTGTAGGTGTCTGACTGACACCTCAGCATAATGCTGAGCCAGTGTCTGGTTCACGGCCGCAGAGACACACTTGTTACATGTTTTTTACTGTTATTTTTATTTATTTTTGCTTAATATATGTGTCCTGTGTGTTAGTGAATAAATGTATCTTTCTTCTTTCTTTCTTTCTTTAAATGAAATATCGTACATAAGATTTTTTGAAAAACCCTCGATCTTCTGATTAAAAGTCGCATGGCTTATCGCTTATAGTATTTGTACCGAACAAATACTGAACGTAATTACTACTTATCAGTTAAGCAACAAAAGGGTGAATTGCAAAAAAATTGTACATAGTTAAGAGCCTTAATCTAATCTACGCTTTAACTTTTTTCCATTGTGTAACGGCAATTACCCATACATTTTATATGGGTAACTTTCGTTACACAATGGATTTTTTTTTTTCTCTTTATTGTTTTAGGAACATTTAATCACTTAAGATTACGTCAGTTCCATTGTACCTTAACCTAAATTACTAAAGCTGGAAAAAAGTTAAAGCATAGATTAGATTAAGGCCCTTAATTATGTACAATTTTTTTGCAATTCACCCAAAACCCGAAATTAATTAAGTGGAATTGATATAATTGATATAAACATTAATAGTGGTTTATAATATTATCTTGCATTATATTTCCTTCCTGCTTTCCGTTCCTTTTATTTATTTATTTAAACTGTATAGCACAAACAAAAACTGGACTTAATGCCTTAAGGCATTTTCTACCAGTCAACCGCAGGGCTATACAGAAAAGCTTATAGGTGCAGGCATGTGCCAAACAAAACAAATAAAAAGGATAGGTAGATCTAACTAATGAGAATACATTTCCTAATATAATATATAGATGGCGACTTACATAAATACCTACAATAAAATATAATATAAATACATACATATTAACCTACCCGGTGTAAAAAACAACGTCGTTAAACTAACCAGAGATATCGTCGAGAAAATGCTTGCACAACATGCGCTTGACGGTGAGTTTTGTTTGTGCTTATCTGATAGTAAGCGGGAAAGCATTCCGAAGCCTACTTAATAGTACATTGTTGTAGAGGCTAGAAAGTAAGCAATAGATGGACGAGTTAGTTCGAGGACCGACGCGTAGCGGAGGCCCTCGAAAGTACGAGTCCAGCTATTGCACTTTCGGCCGAGGCTTAACATAGTGCTTTTCACGTCTACTGCGAGGGAATTGCAAATAATCATAATTTTAAATCAAAGTTAGGTTCCTAATTGAAGATCATAATACTAATCAAAAAACAAAAGAAGCGCGGCACCGCTCGCCGGCGCGGCGGCGCCGCTCCTCCCGCTCGACGCCCTGTGATTGGTCGAAGAGCTGTTCAAACTGAACAACCACTATTACAATGACCAACCACTCAAAAATAATCGACCAATAGCAGAGTAGAAAGTAAAAAAGGCCGCTAAACACTACATTTTACTTTGCAAATCTACATTGTTTGACTGTTTTTGAATTGTACTAGTAAGAACTACTTGCAGCGGCGTGAAAAAATGTATACCTATTGAAGCAAATTTTCTTTACACAAAGTTGCACGCCCACTATTTATCTGCTTTGCTTAACATTGTCCGAAGTGGAATGCCGTATGGCATCAACTCCACCTTTTGTATAGTCAAGTGCAAAAATATGTATCGATTTAATCCTAATCATAAATATGTACCGAAACGTCCGAAACCGTAATCCGCCGACATAAGACCTATGATACCTACATTATTTATGAGTAAGTTGCATGCAACCATATTTTAAACTTGATTGTACCATAGTACCTACACTTATTCTTTTGTTTTATAGATTACATAAACAATATATACCTATCTCACTCGCTTTTTTCGGCCTCGCACCACTTCCCCCGGCCTCGCTCGGCTTCCTAGCCGAAACCAAGCTGCGGCAAGGGCGTTATAGGCGCATAACATGATAACACATTCCGAATCAAACGGAGATGGTTTATTTTTTGTACCGGTCTCAATCCATTGAGCGCTAATATTAGCTAGGTATATTGATGGTTTACGCGACAAAAACGAATTTTTATTTTACAATGCGTGTGCTCGAAAAGAGCGTTTTCCAAGCAGCCAAATCGTGCGGAAAGCGCTACTTTTTCGCACTGTTAAGTTGTAGTGCGTTTTAGAGTTAGTTTTTCGTCTTGAGAAAAGATTAACAAATAATACAAATATATAAATGGTACAAAAATACAAATAATTTGTAAAAGTTTGGCTGAACGCAGATTTTGCTTATGCATTTTGCGACACGGCATGGGCAGTAGAGTAGTACATACGTTGAGCGCGCATGTATTAAAAAAAACCGGCCAAGTGCGAGTTGGACTCGCGCACGAAGGGTTCCGTACCATTATCTATAAAAACGGCAAAAAAATCACGTTTGTTGTAAGGGAGCCCCCCTTAAAAATATATTTTATTTTGTTTTTAGTATTTGTTGTTATAGCGGCAACAGAAATACATAATCTGTGAAAATTTTATTTCTCTAGCTATCACGGTTCTTGAGATACAGCCTGGTGACAGACAGACGGACGGACGGACGGACGGACAGCGAAGTCTTAGTAATAGGGTCCCGTTTTACTCTTTGAGTACGGAACCCTAAAAAAGCCCGCCATCATTGTTTATTTTGGCTAAAAGTTTCAGTTTGTTTCTTAGAACTAATAAGCACATACCTGACAACGTAGGTAAATTCAACTTTAACCTTTCTATTTTAAACTGAAATTTCAGTAAATATTTATTTAATTTCCTCGCACAAGGCATAGTAAAATGTTGTATGATACTCGCACGTAGAGATAATTTCTGACTCGTGTCGAATCGCGCTTCACTCGCTCATGTACGAGTATGATACTCGTCGGAAATCACATACTTTCCACACTTGTAGCATAAATAACTAATTTGTCATATCGCGAAGTATCGCGATACAAGAGGTCCATAATGGAATTCTTCTTAATTTTTTTATAGTAAAGCAGAGCAACGCATTATGTTTGGTTTTCTTTGTATTCATATTCAGGTTACTTATTTTAAGTAGGTTAAGTACTATACTTGTAATAAGCTTTTTTTTGTAAAAAAAATGACTGACTGTTGGGTTTGTTTCGGCGTTTCTTCTTAACAGTGGTCTTCTTTTTCAGAAACGCTGGTAGAATTTAGGCCTGTAACCGTGCCATTGCAGCCTACTTGCAGAATAAAATTCATTTTTTTTTTCATTTATTTATTTTAATATTTGATACAATATCAAGGCAGTCAGCCATTTAAACAATTCTTCGAGATTTATTTTCTTTCTTTCTTATTTTTCCTCAAAATCTAAGTATTATTTTGCATAGCTTAAAATATGTATTTACTTATTTATTTACATCTATTTATTAACAATAACAATATACTCGTACAAACTAAACTACTTATGAAAAACACATAACTTGAATATTAGGTAGTTAACTAGCACTTAGCAATACCTAAATAAGTTATTTTTTCCTTTTTGAATCTATGGTCTATCACTTTCGCTGTCTATTATTGTAAGGTAAATCCTATAGCGATATAGACTAAAGGTACGTTCTTGTTCCTGCCAAGTGCATTAATTATAGTCAATCAAGCCGGTGACTGATTTGGACATTCTGTTGGATTTCGTATGTTGGTCTTTCCGACTTTAATCTGTTGTCGTGTCTATACTCGCGATTCCTATACCTACATCATCCCTTTCCAACATGCGCACTGATATATCGCGCCGTCTTTGTCATATACACGACGTGTGCGCTACGCTTGCCCCACCTGGCGAGAGTAAAGTGTTGTTGAATTCTCCCCCGCGTGCGTGTAACATCCTCCGCTGATAAAAGACATTAAATCTTATTAAATCCGCCGCAAATCTCTGTACATCGTTTGAAAACTATATATGCTGTCAGCTCAGCATTAAAAGGTGTTCGACTGTTCGTGAAGTGAAGGTGTTTTTGGACAATTTGGGATTGCGCTGCGCGCCCCACACGAGCACATGGTGTGCCACGAAACGCTAGCGTGAAGGAGGAGTTCACCCAAATCACAAGTAAGTGCGCATGGCTCCTATAACCTTCTGTTAGCTGATTCATCCACCTGTTCCGATTTCCAAAGGCAGCTAACTTTCCTGCACAATTTCGCATCAAGTAGCTACGACAATAGACCACACGGTTGGATACCTACATACAGTCCACTAACGCGCTAATCTCTGAAAAGGGAAACTAAAAAGCGCACCGCAAATTAAAACACCCTTGCAGGGCGTGATCAAAATTCAATTCTGTACGCCCCAAGTTTTGGTCACTAACGATCCGGATAATTATATTTCATTCCCAACCTAGGATTTATAATATTTATATCTATTTAAAGTAGCTTCTTGACATTATATTATATAATTTACCCATAGATACGTAAAATCTACGTACTTCGCATCATATCTTCGTATCATTATTCTAAAGATACTAACATTTCAGCAACGCAATTAACGATTCTTAGTTTTCAATTGATGTACACGTCACAAATACATGCTATTGTTCACACTGGAACGGGAGCGCTGACGAGTTTCGTTCATATCTACCCGCTTTTATTTCGTTCTAATCTTTTCTCGAACTACCGCGTGCCGCGCGCTCCGATCTGTGCCGTCAATAGGTACCTATACGGTCATCGCTTAACCTACTTTGTAGACGGAGAGTTAAACCGCCTTATTCTCACAAACTGTTTCTTTTTTGTAACACATTTCCTTTGTATACTTTTATTTCCCGCGATTTGTGTTACATACCTACATCTATTTTAACCGCACTTTTATTTCCGCGACTTTTGTCAAACATTTATTATAACCGCTTTTTCCCGCGACTTGTGTTTACGAGTAGGTACTCACAGTTATTTAACCGCACCGTTATTCCCGTAAATCGTGTTTACGGACATTTATTTGAACCGCATTTTATTCCCGCAAATCGTGTTTACTTATATTTTATTTGTGTGGGCTAAGTTTTATAATCATGCCACCGAAAAATGACCCTAAGGACGAGGCGGCTAGGGACCCCGTCCAAAATGAACTAGTTATTTTAGAAGCTAAGCGCAGTGCCTTCTTCGCCCGCTTACAAACCATATACAAATTGTCGGTTAAGGCGTACGAAGACGAAATTCAACGTAAAACGTTCTTAAATAGCGTATCAAATCTAGACCAATTGCGATCAGATTTTGAGCGTGTTTTAGACTCGTACAATGAATGCGTTTTACGATTAACGCCTGATGCAACCGCTAATTATCAGTCCTGGATCGCGTTTGAGGATATGTATTGTCAAATCAAACGCATTCAGTCTGAAATCGAAAGTTCGCCAGAGTCTCAGCGGCCTTTGCAATCCGCTCTAAAGCAAAATCTCCCGCCTATGCAGCTAATGGAATTTAATGGCGACCTTCGTAATTGGCCATTATTCTATGAACAATTTAAAAGTGTGATTCATAACAACTCACGCTTAACAGATAGCGAACGCATTCAGTTCCTAGTAGGTAAACTGACTGATAAGGCTAGGTCGGTATGCGCGGGGCTGCCAGCCACAGGGGAAAACTATCCCATAATTTGGCAAGCGCTTGTTGATAAATATGAAGACAAACGCGCCATGGCAGCCGGCTATATCAATCAGCTGTTAGACTTTAAACCCATAGCGAATGGGTCCGCTTCTAATTTGGAGTATTTTCTATGTAATTTCGACGCCTCCGTTAAGGCGTTTAAAGCGCTTAAATTACAAGATTTAGCGGATTTTTTGTTCTTGCATATCGCATTACAAAAACTAGATCCCGAATCGATAAAATTATTTGAGATGTTTTATCGCAAGGAAACGTGTCCTTCGTACAAAAATCTTATTGATTTCGTCAAAGAACAATCCAGGGTTGCATCGCATTCGACAACAAAACAAACATTTTCACAATCACAACCGAGATCTAATAACAATAAAAATATACCGCTACCAAAAAACAATTCGACGAAAACATTCGTTAATACGCAAACGCCCGCGATTGATTCTTGTTTGTTGTGTAAAACTAATAAACACGAACACTTATATCAGTGTGCCGCTTTTACAAAAATGTCCCCGTACGAAAGATTTAATTTTGTAAAAACTAATTCCGTGTGTAACAATTGCCTTAGTTATAAACACAAATTTTCCGCTTGTATGTCACACAGAACGTGTAGTATATGTAATGCACAGCACCACACGTTATTACATTTTAATCCGCCGCATAAACAAACTTATTTACCTAACTCGCATCAAACCAGTACCAACACTTTTGTTGACAAGGCGAATTCCACACCGCGGCCTAGCAGTAGTAACGGGGTGGCAAGCAATTTGCAATCTTATCACCCGGCCGATAGGGTTGATAATGGTTTGAGGCATGACTCAACGTTGAATCATTTGTCGGCTCGGAGTGCAAATGATGATGATAACTTGAGAACGCTTATGCATAAAACAACCTTATTAGGGACCGCAAAAATTCGACTTTATGACGCAAGCGGTAAGGTTCATTATGCAAGGATTCTGGTCGATCCTGGAAGCCAATCTGATTATATAACACTCGAGTGTTGTAATCGATTAGCGCTGCCGATTTCGAAACAGAATCGTTTTGCCAGGGTTCAAGGTATTGGGGGTTCGTCCCAAAAAATACTTGGGATGTCAATAGTGCGATTTAGTTCCCGATTCGACAGTAATGGCGATAACTCTTACACTATTCAGCCTCTGGTGGTGGAATCCATTACGTCACACTTGCCTGACTCGCCTATCGACATATCTTTGTTTGATTGTTTTAAGAATATACCTTTGGCCGATGATTGTTTTAATGAGCCCGGGCCCATTGATATGCTTATAGGAGCAAATTTATTCTGTGACATCTTACTTTCTGACAAAGTCCGAAGTGCCGGCTTGCCTTCGGCTTTGGAAACCACCCTGGGTTACGTCATAATGGGGGACGTCACTGTGACGTCACCTCCGCGCGCGACTCGTGCTCTCTGTGCGTTTACGCACGAACCGCTTAACCAAACTTTAGAAAAGTTTTGGAACTTGGAGGAAGTACCCTCAAAGAAATTTCTACGTCCCGATGACAAGGGATGTGAACAAATATTTACCGCAACGACGACGCGTAACGATAATGGTTCTTACGCAGTCGATCTTCCCTTCAAGCAAACGCCAGATAATCTGGGCAATTCTTTTGTAACCGCTAAAAGAAGATTTTCGATGCTCGAAAATAAATTCTTAAAATACCCGCAACTCCGCGACAAATATGATGACGTCATTCGGGATTACCTGGATAAGGGGATTATTTCTTTGGTTCCGCCCGAAGAGTCCTCTACGCCAGGGTTTTGTATACCTCACCACCCGGTCATCCGGAACGACAAATCCGCGACAAAAATCCGCCAAGTTCTGGACGGTAGCTGCAAATCAGACAGTGGACTGTCATTAAACGACATCCTACATACTGGCTGTAATTTGCAAGCAGACATTTTTCACATTCTTTTGAATGTTCGCATATTCCGCGTTGCCTTTTTCGCTGACGTCCGCCAAATGTACTTATGCATAGAAGTACATCCGCACCACCGCTCTTTTCAACGATTTTTGTATCGCTTTTCGCCTGAAGTACCTTTGGAGATGTATCATTTCAACCGGGTCTGCATTGGACTCCGGTCTTCGCCATTCCTCGCGCTTCGCACGCTCCGCCAGCTCGCTAGTGACGAACGCGAGAGATTCCCGCACGCTGCCGCCGTTCTCGAGGGGGACGTTTACATGGATGATCTAGCTTCCTCTGCTTCTTCATCCGAGGAAGCAGTTGCGATAGCGAATCAACTAATCAGTCTCTTCGAGGCTGGCGGGTTTGATCTGGTCAAATGGACTAGCAACTCTCCGCAGTTGCTAGAGCACATTCCCATATCTCACCGCCAGTCGGAAGACGTCTCCTTCGGTGACGGCGACACTTTGAGGATTCTTGGTCTTCGACGGCTTCCCGCTTCGGATGAATTTGTCTTTGACGTTTCTCCTCCGCAACTCAGTGGCACGAAACGTTCTATTATTTCAGCTACTGCTCGTTTGTATGACGTGCTAGCACTCGTCGGCCCTGTCATACCTTATTCAAAGCTTCTTATAAAGGAACTATGGCTCTTAAGGATGGATTGGGACGATTTGCCACCACCGCACATATCGCATTTATGGGAGCAGTTCATCAGTGAGCTTCCACTGATTTCAGCTCTTAAATTTCCGCGTCAATTCGGTGTCGAGCTTGACGATGGTTTTTCTCAGCGTCATCCAATTGCGGATACGTTTGCATTTTCTGACTCTGAAGTTGTCTTATGTTGGGTGCACTCTTCACCTCACAGATTCTCAACTTTTGTAGCGAATCGCATTGCTCAATATCAAAATAATTTTGCAGCTTGTAAAGCTTACCTAAACGAGCTTCACACGTTTCTTCAGTTTGATCCGTATTATACGCATTTCAAGGACGACCTTGCAAAAAATCGAATTACTTGGCGTATGAGCCCCCCAAACTCGCCTCATTTTGGAGGCATTTGGGGAGGTAACATTAAATGCTTTAAAACTCATCTTCATCGTGTTCAAATCCTGATCGAAGCAATTCTTAATATACTAAGTTCTGACCCGTCAGAACCCACCGCGCTAACGCCAGCTCATTTCATGTCAACCTCGCCGTTGCCGCGTTTGCCCGCCGCCGACTTAAGCCAGGAGCGACCGAATCTATTGACTCGTTTTTCAATGCTAGACTCGCTTGTCCAATCATTCTGGAAACGGTTCCGAGTTGAGTATCTTCACAACTTACAAAGCAGAGAGAAATGGAATACTCCAGACAAACCGATAGCAGTGGGAACAATAGTTTTAATAAACGTTGCTAACGCGCCACCCTTGCAGTGGCCGCTCGGAATAATAACTCGTGTATTCCCTGGGCGAGACGGTGTTGTCCGCGTTGCTGAAGTGCGGACCCGCAACGGTACGCTCGAGCGACCGATCGTTCGGCTGTGCCCGCTGCCTACGCAGTAGGGTTGCCACCACATACATATCTATGTATATATATTTTTTAAGTTATCATAAATAGTTATTATTTTAGTATAATTACCTAATTATAGGTAAATTGTACACTTCGCTTATCTTTAGTTATATGGTGCGATATTATCTTTTTGTATGTACATCCATATGTACATAATTATTATTTTTCTCTTTGAAGGGAACCCTTCAAGCCGGGGGAGATGTTGGATTTCGTATGTTGGTCTTTCCGACTTTAATCTGTTGTCGTGTCTATACTCGCGATTCCTATACCTACATCATCCCTTTCCAACATGCGCACTGATATATCGCGCCGTCTTTGTCATATACACGACGTGTGCGCTACGCTTGCCCCACCTGGCGAGAGTAAAGTGTTGTTGAATTCTCCCCCGCGTGCGTGTAACATCCTCCGCTGATAAAAGACATTAAATCTTATTAAATCCGCCGCAAATCTCTGTACATCGTTTGAAAACTATATATGCTGTCAGCTCAGCATTAAAAGGTGTTCGACTGTTCGTGAAGTGAAGGTGTTTTTGGACAATTTGGGATTGCGCTGCGCGCCCCACACGAGCACATGGTGTGCCACGAAACGCTAGCGTGAAGGAGGAGTTCACCCAAATCACAAGTAAGTGCGCATGGCTCCTATAACCTTCTGTTAGCTGATTCATCCACCTGTTCCGATTTCCAAAGGCAGCTAACTTTCCTGCACAATTTCGCATCAAGTAGCTACGACAATAGACCACACGGTTGGATACCTACATACAGTCCACTAACGCGCTAATCTCTGAAAAGGGAAACTAAAAAGCGCACCGCAAATTAAAACACCCTTGCAGGGCGTGATCAAAATTCAATTCTGTACGCCCCACATTCCTTTAAGAAAACCCTTGCACACAAACTTAACCATTCATTTTGATAATGTGCATACGTGCATACCATCGTTTTTTTTTAATTTGACTTTTAGTTACCTACTTGAGAGAGTTGTAATGAACTCTTTAAATTAATAAATTCTTGAATATTGTCCATCACAATTCTTAAATCCTGAGGAGCAAACACCTTACATAGAGTCATCATAAATTATATTGAATACGCCCTTATATTCAATATAATTTATAATGACTCTATGTAAGGTGTTTCCTACTCGGGCTCAACGCAAATTAATTCTGACCAAAAAAGCTCCCAATTTTTTTTATTCCGCTAGTGATGATTTTTCATACATTTTGTTGGACGTTGCAAATACAAGTACCTACATGGAATTTTCGCGAAAAATTATTCGCGTTTCTTTTTATCGAAACTCCTTAATGATGCTTTTATTTTCCCCAGTCAATCACCTCGTTCATAGTTCACCTATATGTTTATTTGGCAGTTATCTCTGCCCTACGTGTGCGGGCGGCGATGCGTAATACGCGCCGTTATACCACGCGTCGGGTGACATCGCGGGCTCTTCGCACCTCATCTCTATTATACCATTCACGAATACTACCCGACTCAAGAGAACCAGTGTAAACAGGACTGTTCTTCGCATTTTGGTGGGAAAGGACTCTTGTCAAAGGTGGTCATTAAAACAAATGTTTTTCATGTGGTCAATAGAAAAAGGACTTGGTACATATCGATACCCTAGGACTAGGATACAATCTTAATTACGGGCAAAAGAGTGGTGTAACTATATATTTATACTATTAAACGAGCAATATTTGTATGTATACCTATATATATTTGCTATCACGTTCTCGGAAACGGCTCTAACGATTTCGATGACATTTGGAATATGGGGGTTTACGGGGGCGAGAAATCGATCTCGCTAGGTCTCATGTCTGGGTAAATTCGTTTTTTCCGTATTTTTACCCGAGCTGACCTCGGTCATCCAGTATGTAAGCACAAATCATAAAGTTACAATTTCAATCAACTTTGGCAATGAATACTGGGAAATACGTGAGCCTAAATCTCTGTATGAACCTCAGAGCATAGAATACAAGAGAGAGGACAAGCCGCCGGCGGCCGTGTCGCAGCTGTATGCTCAATGGGCATACACTGTCATACTGTGCACGCGTGCTGATCGCAGAGAATATTACGTTTTTTCCCAAAATGCCTTATATGATGCGCGTTTATTGTCAAATAAGCGTGTAGGTATACAAGTGTGTGTGTTTTAGATGTGTGCGTGCTTTATCTTGTCAATTACTTGGGCGTTGTGTGGGTTAATGTACTTGCGACAGGCTCACTCTATACAAATCGGCCGCCATGTCCGATCTCCTTATATTCATACATCTGTGGTATGAACCGTAAAACCTTACTAGAATCGTTTAAGGTTTATCATAGGGGAGGGGTTTTTACATATACTGTGCTAAGTATATAACGCTGGCCTCACACAGTCGGAATAATTTACTGAATTCAGTATCTGGCCTACTTAAGAGCAAAAAAAAGGTACACCCGATGTTAAAAATTCTGCACCATTTCATATGCTCTTGAGTGAATCAGATTATGATTCAGTGACTGAATTGCTTTTAGTGTAAGGCCCCTAAGCCTGAGTTCTGATTATTTAATCTCCGCAGCAACTATTACTATACTTCGATTTTTTTAGCATTAGAAAGACCTTTACAGAAGTAAGTGTAAGGTTTTTTATAGAACACGTTTTACGATACCTGCCGTAAATGCGGCGGAATAGTGGAAAACTATGAAAACATTTTTTAAAGCATTTTGCATTATTATTACACGATAGCTAAATGTGTAATTTGCATTTACTTAAAAGGATTATTTAACAATACATCACTAATATTTTATTTGTGTTATTTTTAATGTATCGCAAAAAAATTGCATGATAAAAAACCCAGAGAAGCAGAGGTTTCAAACAAACGGAACGTTTTAAACGTATAAATTGCGACTAAATTGAAAAGATCGTGTCCCACAGTAATAAGAGTTTAGCGTTTTGACATTTGCAATCGTTCGGATAAAATGTCCGCCATTACATTGTTCATGTTTGTTTTTAAACGTCACTCTCATCTCGTATGTCATGCGAATGCAAGTGCGATACTTGGTCATTATCCCAGAATCTTGTTGTTTTGAGTTATTAAGTTTCATTGTTTTCCGTTAAAGTTATTTGTTATTGTTATTATCTTTCGTTGATAGTGCGGTTCACAGCCGATGGATCTATCCCAATTCAGTGTAGTTAAAGGTTAGGTTAGGTTAGGAATAGTTAATAATAATATATATTTACAAACCTAAGTGATAGGAAATGTGAAATCATTGATAAGTACCTATGATGTAACAAAGAAAATACACAATAATTTAATATTTTATTATCAACTTCTGAAGAAACAGGTTTACGACACCTGCTTCTTTGTTTATCGAATTTCTAATGCTAAAAAAATCGAAGTATAGGAATCGACCAAGTTAAGCGACACTTGTGAATGTAGCTGTAACAGAAGCCCGCTTTAACGTGTGCTCTATGCGTCCGAATCCGAATGAACGACTAAACGCATTGAAAACATAAGTGCGCTTAGTACCTTTTACAAGGCAGCTACAAGACAGGCGACGGCGATAAACGAGTCATGTGCGAAGAAAAGCGTGCGCGTTTACAACCTTTATACATGGATTGGCGAGTAAGTTTTTTGCAGATTTTTGCCGGAAGCTAGCGGCCTTCAGAATGAAATTGTTGTTATAGCTTCTGTAATGGGTTTTGTGTTTTTGTATTGCGTGTGTAAAATAGCGACTGATTTGTGCAGTATTGTTATTAGGTATTGACAGCCTGTTCGATTTTAGTGTGATATTTCGGAATAAGACGATAAATAGGAAAGTATAAGTACTTAGATATTGTATTCGATTGTAATGCCAACTTTGTTCTCTATTTCATCTACGAACAGCCCTTACAAGTCTATGTCATCTACCACATGGATAATAATAGTTTTTGACGTGTTAACGTCTTATAAATCGATGAGCGCCGGCTGCACGCACGAAAAAGTGTGACTCATTGTCCCGTTCCGAACGCCGGCTGCGTGCACGAAATATCAACGCACAGCCCAAACCGCTGGTTCTAGAGATTCCAAGTTTGGCACGTCTGTTCCTTATAAGGTCAAGGGGTGTACTAAGACAGGATTTTTCAAAATTCACCCTCTAAGGGTGTGAAATGGGAACCCCCATAAAAATAAAGAGAGCTTATTTTTCTCATAAACTTGCAATTCTATCACAAACTAAAACGAAATCGATATGTCACGATCCACTTTTAACCATCTACCGTCCCCTTTCTGCCATAAATTAGTCTTCTGACAGCATAGCCAAGCCACCGCGTCAACCTACAACCTATACAAAATAAATGACTACAAATCCGAGGTCGCCACGCAAATTCAGCGTAATCTCGCCAGAGGAATTGTTGTATTTGGAAGTGAGGGCAATAGAAATGCTATTTACAGCGATCAACCGTAGCGAGGTCACGGAACTAGCTTTTCAAACATTCTTTTTCGTGTGGTGAATCATTTATTGATTGTTTGTGGTTAGAATTGAGGGTTTGTGGAGATTAATAACTGTTAATCAGAATCGTTTCACAAGTTAAGACTGAGACCTAAGAATCCACTGTGACACTTTCAAAATTGGATGCCTAGTTTTCACTCGAGCAAATTTCGCGAAGCTGACCGAGCAGGTTAAGTGAGCTGTCGTTGATTTAGGTTACCTAGCCTTGACCTAGCTTTGCTATATATGGTTTACATTTGGTAGAGTAAGTGCTTTCGTCCCTCTAAATTTTCATCTCTTGTCTCACGCATTTTATAAATCTTATTTCATGAAATGTCTGGATGCTCATGCCCAAATCACGCAACTACCGTTATATCAATTCACTCTTACGATGCTGTTTTCTGTTTTTCTCTATATCGGTCAAGTTGGTATAGATCAGTACTTTTTTAGGGTTCCGTACTCAAAGAGTAAAACGGGACCCTATTACTAAGACTCCGCTGTCCGTCCGTCCGTCCGTCCGTCTGTCTGTCACCAGGCTGTATCTCACTGATACCGTGATAGTTCCAGTTGAAATTTTCACAGATGATGTATTTCTGTTGCCGCTATACGACAAATACTAAAAACAAAATAAGATAAATATTTTTATTGATAATGGTACGGAACCCTTCGTGCGCGAGTCCGACTCGCACTTGGCCGGTTTTTTATTATTATTCATACGTAATGCAGAGCATACGCATGAAGTATGGCGTCTGAAGTATGTATGCGCATAAATTCATTTGCCAGATTATTAACCCCCGACGCAAAAAGAGAGGTGTTATAAGTGTGACGTGTCTATGTATCTGTGTATATGTCTGTCTGTAGCATCGCCTTCGCTTCGCATGAAAAATCGCTACATGAAGAAAGACGAACATTATAAATTGAGATCGTGAAAAAACGCAATGTGAAATATGCTAATATGAAAAAATGCTTTTGTTAAAATACCTAATCTAACAAATCTTTTTTTTTCGAAAGTTGACTTTTCAACTTTTCTAAGTTGTTAATTATTTTAATAAGCAAAGTAAGTACCGTCAGTACGCGTGCGAAGAGATCAAAATTATGTAAACGCGATTGTATTATAATATAAGGCAATAAAAACTTGTTTAGATCATTGTGAGGTCTTCGCCCGCGGTGCTGATTGTACCTACCTATCGACGAAACGTTTTCTGGACTGAGCTCGGTATATTTCCATTATTCTAAGTTTAACGGTGTCAGAGCTCAGAGTAGTGTCTAAAGACTCTCGAGGCTTAAAGACTCAAGTGACGAAAAGTCAATATTTTGCATTCATATGCGTAAACTAAACCAACACGGTTATTAAACAGCATCGAGTCTTTAAGCCTCGGGAGTCTTTAAGGCTCGAGTCTATAAGCCTCCAAATGAGCGTTATACACAACACTGGCATCGAATTGAAGTTAATTAGGCACTGGTCTTCCGCTGGCTACAGACTATAAGCTATCGGCGATTACTCGCCCAAGAAACGAACAAAAGATAATAAATAGCTCAAGTGTAAATAAATTTATAGTTCATCGCCGGCGGTGTGAACAGCCAGCTATAAACTATAAATAAATATATAACTCTCTCTTTTATTTACACGAAAGCGATTATGTTTTGTTCGTTTCTTGAGCTAGAAAATAGCCGATAGCTCATAGCTTACTCGCTCGCGGTGGGTCCAGTGCCTTAGGACCAGAACTAGGCTGTACCCAATCCAAAATATACAATCGAAGACAAAGTTATTTAATTCTTCAATTTACCTAGGCATTAACTATGCACCATGCACCTATGAATGTCGATAAACTACCACCGGTTCGGAAAGAAAACCTCTGCCTCGAGAAGAACTGCCTTTAATGTGGAGGACGTGACAGTCTAGAACATACATTTAGGACTTTCACTGTTCCCACTGAGGCTATACCTAGATGAGAATTCATGTTCATGCAGTATGCACACACACCGACTAAGTGTTATTTCTATAGTTTTAATAAATCATGATTCATGATATTTATTAATTAAGTATGTATGTAATCATATTTATTTTTGTTAGTATATTTGTCACGCCTCTTTCCCAGAGAGGTAGGCAGAGATCAGGGATCTCCATTTGCTACAATCCTGACAAACCACTTTCGCTTCACTCACTTTCATAACATTTCTCAATATTTAGTTTATCAACATATATTTTATTTAATTTAATATTCTGCTGATATAGTAGATAAAAAAACTGATTTTTCTCACTGCACCCACACCTTAGCAAGTTTCTGTTTTGCCCTACGGTTAACTGGTAGAGAACGCCTTGTGGCTTAAGTCCGCCTTTTCTGCATTTTTTATTTGTGCAATAAAGTTTAAATAAATAAATAACTGAATCTAAAGAGGTTTGTCTTTGTATGACCTACCAGTTTATTTATTGATCGAAGCGCTCTGACCCGTAAAATTAAAAACAAAACTCATTTTCCAGGGCGTTGTATATAAGTCACTCGCGATCCCACTGCGCCCCCATTAATGGCAGGGACGGAAACGCCGAAGTGATTTTAGTGGGTAGACTCCCTACCCTTTCTCTTTAAATATAGTTGGCTGGAGGGTGAGAGTCCCACATACCCCCCATTTTAGCTTACCCTAGGCTGGGGGGATGCGTAAGAGCATTTCCACTCCGTCGAGAAGAAAAAAAAGGGCGATATAAGTCAATTGTAATATAATAATAGGTACCTATTTCAATTAACTCAATTGACCACTTACAATCCAGACTCAAATACAAGCGACATATTTACTGTTTAACTATGCACAGCAAATTCCCCGATTAGGTAGACTCTCAATAAAATTGCTGAAACTTGCATTAGACATAAAATCTACTAAGGACCTTTCCTAACTTTCGATTACCCGGAATCCGATATAATAAACACTTAAATAAAGAATGCATTTCATTTGCTAAATATTCTTGAAACTCCGGAAACGTCAAAGAAAATTACATACTCCACTTACCTCACACTTAACACCATTTTGCACACACTTAGCGGTCCGCACTTCTCATAAAACTGTCATTTATCGCCACCAAAACACACTTATAAAAAATAAAATTAAAAAGAAAACCAACTTTTTAAACGTTCAAATAAAGAACGCGTTCGGAAAAGTTTCAGCCGCGCGCGCGCAACGCGGGAAAATTTGAACACAATAGAACGTTGTCTGTGTACGTTCGGCACGGCAGTTGGTTCGTGAATGCTGGTGGCTGCGTCTCGGTTCGCGAAACGCTTTTGCTTTGGACAAACCTTAATCACTTCCTAAAGCGAAACCCCTGTTTGAGACGTTACGGTTAATCCGCTTATTGAAAACGCTAATGGAAGTTGGGAAGCAATTAGTGAAATACTTAATGAACTACCCCGTTAGTGTAGTTAGTGCCATGTGCTATAAAATTTTCAGACAATATGAGTTCTACATATTAAATACGCCTAAAATGTCGTAGGTGAACATTCTAGTAACAAATTTTACTGGCTATAAACATTATTTACCTCTCATTGCAGCAAAAACTTACAAGTTTACAACATACAGCTTAGGTAATCAATATCCGAACAAAATGAAGCAATATTTCAAGCATAACATAAATATATTTTTGTAAGAAAATAAATATGGTTAACAGTTTTCACAATTATAATTTATAAAACAATTATTTCGAAAAAGTATTTCAGTGCCGTCAAGTCAATATTTTATACGTTCTTTTTACAATTTCGAAAATAAACTCTCTATAACATAGTGCTCAGATCATAGTTTTAGGCCGAGCGACAAAAAAAAACACCGACCAAATTTAAAAATGGAACATTTATCGTAAAATGCTTGTGTATAGTTTCCGTATGCGCAGGAGTATATTGAGCCCCACGACGAATGATGTCAGTGCCATAAACCCTAGCGTGATCTTCATTGGCCTGGGAAACCAAAAATATAGGTATACTTAATGACCACCTATTGCTATTTAACACATTTTTTTCGTAAACACCGCTGAAGAGTGAGAGTTTAATACAATAGGGAACATTACGCAAAACTCTTCGTAGGTGGCGACACTAGCAGCGTTGACATTGTATCTCGTTTCCACTTGCGGTATTGTCTATGCAAGCATCCTTGTCACTCATTTGACAATCAATTGTGCATGTGTGAGTGAATCCCTATATTCCTATACTGTTTTACTATTAGTGGTAGTGCTGCCTCTGGCGGCAGAACATTGCAGTAATGTTCCCTATTGTCACAAGATTAATAAGAGCTCGCGAACCCACTTTAAGCCCCAAATACACACGCCAGTAACTGGCACACTTGCATAACAAACTCCTTGCACATGCCAGCTATTGTCATGTTTATACACTAACTGGCACGCCTGTATATTGCAACCAATTTGATTTACTGGCATGCAACATGAAAACGGAACGCGGGGGGCTGCAGAACTAGCACGTGTGAACGTACGTGACAGTTACCTACAGGCATGCCGGTTATCATGTAAACTTCTAAATTGCATGCAAGTTCAACTTGCAAATTTTTCACTTGTACATGCCGTTAACTAGTATGCCTGCTACTGTTACGTTTCACTGGCATGTGTATTCCAGGCTTAAGCTAAGAATACACATGCCTGTAAAACGGATCAGTAGCTTGCATATTAGGTAATGGCATGTAGAAGTAACTGGCCCACAGTAAATACATTTGCAAGTTGAACTTGCATGCAATTTCAAACTTTACATGCAAACCGGCATGCCTGTAGCTCTCACATACGTTCACACCACACGTGCCGGTTTTGCAGCCCCCCGCGACCCCTCCCTCATATTGCATGCTAGTAATTCAAATTGCTTGCAATCTACTTGCTTGCCAGATACAGCATGCCAGTTAGTGTATACACATGACAATAGCTGGCACGTGCAAGGAGCTGGTATGCAAGTGTGCCAGTTAAAGGCATGTGTATTCCCGGCTTTATTTTGGGTCACCAACTTGATTTTCACCATCGGAGTATATTATTTATATACAAGAAACTCGAGCCACTCAAAGCGCAGTGTAATTATGTATTACAGTACTAGAGCCGTCGCAACCACCACCAGCTTGGCCTGTACTGCATTTACTGTACCAGGAAGATACCTACTCACCCCTCGGGCGTTACGGAGGAAGAACGCCTGCATACGGCCAAGCTTTCCAATTATGAAAGGGTCTAAAAAAGGTTGATAGCACAACGAGAGGTGAGTGAGTACCAGGGACTATACCAGGTAGAGGGACGGCGTACAAGGAAAAAAACTACCAATAGCATTGATTGCCTCGCTCATAGTCATAAGATCTTTGTAAGCCTTGGGGCAGAACATAGCTGTACTAATTTATATGTTCCTACCATTTAGCATAATTACATTATGTGCATACCTATTGTTCACAAATAAATGATTTGAAGAAGTTGAAGTTGAAGTCGCTTTCTATTGAATTCCATATAGTGAATATTCTCCTCGCTCACTGCTCCTTTACCTCGCACAGCTCAAGTGCTCATCTTGATTGAGACGATCTGTATCCAGCCCTATATGCAGCACAGCAGCGTAAAGCGGTCTAAACCACCGTTAACTGGAATAGTTCAACCACTACACCCACTATGCACCAAGCTCGCGCCTGCACTTGTACCTATTATATAATTATGATAAATAAATTTCAGTGTTTACCGCCAACGATACTGCAGCCTATGTGCCAGGAAACCCGGTCATCATTCAGGCATGGCGAGGAAGACCGTCTGTATACAGCCGAGCTGTTCAATTATGAAGGTTCAGTCTACTCACTTATCAGCTTGACGGAAGTACAGCGCCACTCGAAGCGCTGTATAGACGAGCTACATCCAGACATATATGACCTACTTAGTAGCCACCACCGCTGTTGCAGCAGTTTTACGACCTCACCCACCACGCCCCACGGACCTATATGTATATAGCTAACTATACCAGGAAGAGGTCACCCATCAGGCATTGTTGAAGAAGGACGCCTGTATTCAACCGAGGTGTTTATTTATGAAGGGGTCTCACTTGTCGGCTTGACGGAAATACAGCGTCACTCGAAGCGCTGTGTAGACGAAACGCATCCAGCCATATATGAAGTAGTACAGCGCCAAAGCCGTTGCACCCACCGCGAACCGCAGTAGTTGAATCAGCTCACCCACCATACTCCAGTCTCGCCCCTGTACATTGAAGAACGTTGGTGTAACGTTTTAATTCTAAAATTGAAACTCTGGCTATATGCTTTTACCAAATAATCGTATTCGGACATTTTCAAGAAGCCTTAAAGGAACCACTAATAATGGGAACCGACGACAGTCTGCTACTAGTCAGGTTATCCAGACTATACTAGTACCTTCAATCTCTCTGGTAACATTAGGCAACGATCGCTGTTTTAATCAAAGATGTATCCGTATTCGTGCTGTTTAATCAAACCTGTTTTAGCCGCGGTTCTTATTGCCGTAATCTCGAATAAATGTATCTTTCTTTCTTTTCTTTCATTCTTTCGTAACAAAATCGTTACCGTAAAATGTGGCTATTTGGGACAATGTTTTGACTAAAACATCAATAAAGCCATATTCCACCGGGGGTGGCTCGGGGCGGGCTTTTTGACCAAGTTAATAATTTATTATTAACACTCATTGTACCTTTTTATTTATTGTCTAACTGTTTTATGTTTATCAAATATGTAATATTTTTAATAGATAAAACGCATAATGTTCCATCATTATATATACTGCACGTGTCTTAATTGTTAATACAGGATGAATAATATTTTTTAAAGAGGTGTTCTAAATAACCTCGTATTTGGGGCTTTATGGGAATCAACGGGTTTCGAACTGGTTCTGGCTGAATTTTGAGGCTTTTGTTATTTAAAACATAAAAAATTATATTTGGCACGCTTTAGGAACGACCGCCGAAGGTATTAAAAGCAGAGTAACCATATTTTCAGAAAAAATACGGGAGAAAAAAATTACAAAGTTGTACTAACAAAGTCAAGTTTTATTAAAATATTTTTTTACCTGTAGCACACTTTTATGGACCCGTAGTTACATTTATACTAACCCAAAATGTGCTCTTTTATATAAACATAAAATAAACGTCCTTGACGACAGTAAATCAAGTATACATATGTAAAAAAAAATACTTCTAAGTCAACTTTTGATAGAATATGTTTCTTTGTTATTTCCTTAAGTACCTATAAAATGTTTATAGAAAAATGACTTAACTGTATTTGGAAAATCTACATATTACTTAAATAACAACAGGCATAATTAGCAGTATCAAAAACAGTCGTAATTTAAATTATGTTTCTCGTCAGCTTCTGCCAAAGACGGAGCTGCCACGTCGGCCAAAGCATTAGCCAATGCTTCTTGGGTATAGGTATGACGTGTAGGGTTGATTTTTTTCCCTTCCGGCAAAAAAAGATGGTCAACCTACCTTTACAGTAAGGGGTATATTTGGTACTAGTATCGAAATAACCCCAGAAGCCGTCTCAAATAGCCTCATTTTAAAAACCCGTTCATATCTCATTCAAAATAACAGCTAAAATTATGTAATATAGCTTAAAAAACTCCCGAGAATATGTACTTTTAGATATGTATACTAAAAAAAATCATACCCCACAGCCAGCCAAAATTTGAATAGAAGTAGGACGGTGTTTAATTTCACTGATTTTCCACCGACACAATCAAGATTTTTTTTAAACGCATGCTTGGCCCTCTGCGTTTCTGCAACCACTAACCAACTTCACATTAGACTTAGGGTTGCCAGACGAAGATCTACGTTTCTACCATTGCCAGGACAAAAAATATATGGACTCAAAACTTATAATTTTTTTTTTCCAAATAGCCTCGCATGTTTTAATTAGCCCCGTTTTACGGTATTTTTTATCTATTATTTTGACTTATTGTGTTAGTGAGAAAGAGACAAATCACATAGTAGTTAACGGATCTTTGTAAAATTGCATGCATAGGTATAAGGACGTTAACATGGCTATCTTTACCTATTGGACAGAGAGCGAATCTCGCAAATGGAGATTTAAGTATCATGCCTTAGGCCTCTTTTATCCAACTGACCTAAACCTGCCGTATGCAACTTGTAAACAAATTGTCTATGGCGTGGTCTAAATATCGTATCACATTTTCGCACAATTTATGGACCCTTTTTCAGGTAAACATGTATCTTAATTTGGACAAGAAAGCCTGACATTCATTTGTGAATTTTCAATATAGCTCGCCCGAAAAACGCTGAAATTCTTATATAAAATTATGCCTGTATATAGGACCATTAGGACCCCCTATGTATATAGGTACAGGCATGATTTTATATAAGAATTTAATTTAAAATTCAAAAGATTTTTTTATTAATTAGAGCACATTTAATTTAATGTCAGGGCCGCTTCTAGCACTAGTCCCTAAATTTAAAAGTAGAGAGAATACGATTCTAAAACTTCTATCATGACCCTAAAGTTTGCCTACTTACTGAAAAGTGAAAACACAATACTGTTAAATAAAATTTCTAGCGCCATTTTCTGGGGGTAAAACCATCGATGGGTAAAACACTTACTTAAGGTGGTTCGATTGCCATACAAAACGTTATTTGACATTCGTAGGCTAACGGCGTGATATTTTAAGAAACTTATGTAACAAACTTTCATAAATTGGCTTCCTATTTTCGCCAAATTCCCCCTTTCCTACAATAAACTTGTATAAACTAGATTAATTTGAGAAATTGGTTTGTCACGTGATATTTTGGGAAAACTATATTTCTCAAATTAATCTAGTTTATACAAGTTTATTCTAGGAAAGGGGGAATTTGGCACAAATGGGAAGCCAATTGATGAAAGTTTGTTACATAAGTTTCTTAAAATATCACGCCGTTAGCCTGCGAATGTCAAATAACGCTTTGTATGGCAATCGAACCACCTTAATTGCTATTGTTATTTTAAACCGCATATGTAACATAAATACAATCTAATTTCAAACGTATTTTTTTTGTATCCGAATTTGTAACAGCGTTTTTGTTAAAACAAGCTAGATCTTTGCCGATATCTAACCCAATTCCATATCGCACAAAACAACTGTACATGGTCTTAACCTAGAGAGATCCCTATCGCACATTACATACGCGTTAATTAAGCATCACCTAACGCTTAACGAGCAGGTAACCTCATTTAAACCAACAAGGTTTAACATTAACTTGAAATAAGTAAACAATTACGTTAACTTTTATCGTGTAAGTGATATCAAACCAGCCTTCGCGCCTTCCGGTGCCCATCCGCCAGGTAAAATGCTTTTCATAAACGATAAAGTATTGTTATAGCAAACAAAATATTAAGGTAAGAATCTATGTTATATTAAAAAGGCTAGTATTTACTGATTTGCACATCAAAACCTAATTTCGAAGTCAGTATTTTATGGTACGCAGTCAGTATTCTTTTTTAAGTTTAAACGCGCGCGCTTTAACCGCATAATATTTTTTTCTATTCAAAATAATGGATTGGTATTGATTTGAATGATTTTAATTTTTTTGCGATTAATAAAATAGTAAATTACTTAAATTACGTACAACTTCATCGAACTGTGGTTATTGCAGGCGTTGCATAAAGTTATGCTTTTAGAGCTGTCTCTATCTTAATTATGTACAGCTTGAATATTTTAAGGACTATTTTTAAAATATACTCGTACCATATGCTGCAGCTTATTGAAAAAAGTAAGCCAAACTTTTCGCCCCGGTAGGTATACCATATAATAATAAACCATTTATTTCAGGCATCTAAGGCCCATAGTTACAAATACCTTAAAGACATACATACAATTATAAAATTAAAACCGAATTATTATTTAGGCGACGAACGAAACAGCGTGGCTCCGTTGCGTCGTCGTCAATCCCGGTGTAGAATTGGGCAGGTTGCCCCGGAACCGCCGAAATGCGACACCCTTCGGCCAGAAGTCAGCACACGCGATGTATGTACATGGTTCAATACTCTTTGTTTATTCAATAGTTACTTTAAATAAATAAATATTACGGGACCATCTTACACAAATCAACCTAGGCCC
This sequence comes from Epinotia brunnichana, assembly GCA_963854355.1. Classification (NCBI taxonomy): domain Eukaryota; kingdom Metazoa; phylum Arthropoda; class Insecta; order Lepidoptera; family Tortricidae; genus Epinotia; species Epinotia brunnichana. The sequence goes on from OY977949.1 coordinate 21,008,114, forward strand.
ACGGTAAGCTCAATAAGGCTTGTGTTGTGGGTACTAGGCGACGATATATATAATAGATACTTATATACATATATAACATCCATAACTCAGGAACAAACATTCGTGATAAACACACAAATAAATGCCCTGACCGGGATTCGAACCCGGGACCTCCAGCTTCGTAGGCAGAGTCACTACCAACTGGGCTACGGAGGCCGTTGAATGCAAAGAAATTCTGAAATGAAAGTAGCACCATAAATCGCAGCGTTCCAATAACTCCTATCAACTATGAAAAATATGATATTACGTAAGCAACCAAGCACGAATAAATCTCGATTTCTGCCCGCTGGGAACTGCCAAAGGAAGAGACTCCGTCACGAACCCCGATCCTATCAAACACGACTGTTGCTAACAAAAACTCCGAAATATCTAACAAACTATCAACTTTCAATACTCGGAACGATATTTACACATTTTTCAACGATGATCGGATTGAGGAGTTTGTGTGATCGGTTTGGTCCGAGACGATATCCAATAGGAAATAGGAAAATACATTTGACCGTTCGCTCGTGCAAAAATAGGTACCTACGAATAATAACAAATTATTACCTATTTATTTATGTGGTATTCTATGTTTTTATATATTTATTAACGAAAAAACAATTGTCAACGTACAATAAAAGTCATAATATTAGATAAGTTTACAAGTCAATAAAACTTAATCAAATAACCCGCCCCGTGTCATTCCGGGTGCAAAGGTGGCCCATCACACTCGCCGCATTGCCGCGTTGAATCATTATTATAATAACAAAATATCTATATTAGTATCATAAAGAGGAAAAGTCTGTGAGGTTGTAAGTTTGTATGTAGAAGGTATTCTACGGAACTACACTTCCGATTTCATAAATTCTTTCACCAGTTTAAAGAACATTTTTTATACGTGGGGTACCTATAGGTAATCTATAATACTTGGGTGGCGCCGCGCGGGTTGCTAGTTTGGTATAAAAAACTAATCCAAAAGTATCTCTTGCAAAAATTACTGCACTACCATTTCCAATTTTCTGTTCGTCATTTCCTGCTAGGTACCCCAAAGGCTGTCTGGAAGAGATCGCTTTTTAGCGATAAGACCACCTGTTGCTACCTAATTTAGTGTTAAGTATTTGTTTTGTAATAAATATTTTATTTTTTATTTTTGGTGCAATTAAGTATATTTTTATTATTATAGATTATTTTGACGTAATTTACTGAGAAGGCTGTCTTGAACAGCTCCGAAAAAAAAGAATTGAAGAGGTTTTGTAAAAGTTTAAATTAAAAATAACCTACGTAACATTTTTGGGTTAGGCATTTTCTCTAAGAGCTTCCAGCCACAGATATGTTCAATGTACCTAGTCTTTTTTCTCTCTTTATTTCAATAAACGATTTTCTGCCAAAACTTAATTTTCAGGTTTTATTGCCGACTGTACTTTTCTATATACCGTCATCAACTACTCATTGAGACGATTCTAACGTGACCGTCGGTTAAGTACTGAATTCCCATGGCCACCTTCTGTCGCCATCATCAGATCAGCTCAATGGTACCATAATATTGAATTGTCATCCAAACTATACCTTTACTAAAAATTTCAGCTCACTCGGTTGAAAATATCTGCTTCAAAATTGAGTTGCAAGATTCTACCCGAACAAATGTAGCTATACATAGTTAGGTATATACATTGCTAGTTAACAGAAAGCTTGTAAAAAAGGATTTGATCTAAATTGAACACGCCACCCTTATTGTTACATCACATCATTTTATTGTCTACGCTTTATACCTAGGCCCTAGGTTGACAATTTCAATTAACTTTCTCGCTTTTCTGTGTCGTGTGAATACTAGGATAGTTAAAGACGCCTAATTCATATAGATCACGATGATAAAATCTTCATACATCACCGTACATTCTTTAGCTTAACCTACAACAACTATAAGTTGAAAAGAAAACTCTCTTCCATGCATCCGCGTTTATTCAATCTGCGAAAATCAGAATAATCTATCATCCCCAGTCACACCTAACACATGTACCGAATTCCTTTGGTAACAAGCAAAACATTCCAACGACAGTACAGTCAACCGCGATATATTGACCCACATGACCGTATTGTTATGGTGCTTGATGTTAAGCGGACACCGTAACTTATACACAGCAACAACAGCCTTCTGAAGGAGCTGGCAGAGCGTCTCAACTGTCCGCTTACCATGTACTGGTCGCAGGTGGTTATTGGGAAGGCCAAATATATAATAAATTTTGTTAAATAACGTACTAACATAGTTATAATTTACTTATTGTTATTTTATATTTTTTGTACTTACTAACTAACTAACTCTTACTAACTCTCTATGGATCGTATCTAGGTCTGAAATAAACAATTTTTATTTTATTTTATTTATTTTATAGACGCCTGCAACTCAAAAGTATTTTTTTTTGTTAGCCTTTATAGTGTCCCACTGCTGGGCAAAGGCCTCCCCTTTTTTCCGCCACTTGTCTCGGTCCAGTGCTAGTGTTCGCCAATCTGTACAAAAATGTGTCAAGGTCGTCCCGCCATCGCCTTTTCGGTCTGCCTCTACTTCGGAAGCCATCTTGTGGGGTCCATTCGGTGGCTAATTTGGCCCATCGTTCCGCGTGCATTCGGCAGACATGTCCAGTCCAGTCCAGTCCCACTTAAGCTTCGCGGTCTTGGCACCCACATCTACGATGCCAGTTTTGGTACGCAGCTCCGTGTTCCTAATCCGATCGATCCTACGAACTCCGAGTATGCTGCGTTCCATAGCTCGAAGTAACATACATACATATTAATTTAAGGATTCGTTATCTCGAGTATCTCGACAGCTACAGACAGATGGAGGTTACAAACTCTACACATCATCCTCGGGAACACCGGCTACCTTCACACAACACTACATACCCGCAGAGCAAGCTGTAGCGTAATTATCGTTGCGGTCTTCTACAACGTGTTCATGACCATTTCCGTTAATTGCAAGGGGGCATCATCATCATCCATATCAGCCGAAAGACGTCCACTGCTGGACATAGGCCTCCCCCAAAGAGTTCCAAAGTGACCGGTCCTGCGCCACCCGCATCCAGCGGACTCCCGCGACCTTTACCAGGTCATCAGTCCACCTTGTGGGAGGCCTACCAACGCCAATGGGGCATAGTTTAGATCAAATAAAGTTAATTTCTCCAAGACAGTAGTGTATTAACTCTTACTGTTATCAAGATATTCAATGTTTAATTTAATCAGTTTTGCAGATTTAACCAGTGTTAGGCACTGGTCCCACCGCCGGCTACAGACTATAAGCTATCGGCGATTACTCGCCCAAGAAACAACAAAAGATAAATCAATTTATACTCATTATTTAGGCTCAAGTGTAAATAAATTTATAGTTCATCGCCGGCGGTGTGAACAGCCAGCTATAAACTATAAATGGGCGTTTTTCAAAAAAAGTGTACAAAGCTTTTTTTTCAGTATTCGATTTTTTTTTGTTTTTCTTACTCAGAATCGTTGATATTATTATCGATCCTCATACAAGAAAAAAAGTGTCCCAGATTTTACTATGTTATTTTTTCTTCCAGTGCGTCACGATCATATAAATAAAAAAAGACTGCATACAAAAATGTGACGATCTGGAATGGAATATTTAGGACACTTTTTTTCTTGTATGAGGATCGATAGTATCAAAGATTCTGAGTAAGAAAAACAAAAAAAAATGAATTTTGAAAAAAAAATTGTTTTAGTACACTTTTTTTGAAAAACGCTCAAATATTTAACTCTCTCTTTTATTTACACGAAAGCGATTATCTTTTGTTCGTTTCCTGAGCTAGAAAATAGCCGATAGGTCATAGCTTACTCGCTCGCGGTGGGACCAGTGCCTAAATGGCTCTTAACTGTGACGTCATAAGAGCTTTTAAATTTCGTAAGGTTCCTATACACTACAAGAAGATTTAAGTGAGTTCGTTCGATATTACATATTTTTACACACATATTTTTTATTTCATGTGTTTCAAGACCCTTGTACAATAAGACAATAACCGTTAATGCTACATTAAATGAATTTGTACAAAAATCGAATAAAAAAAGTTTTTTTCGTTGTTTTTTTCTCAAGAAATTATTATGCTAATTTGTTTCTGTGAATGTACCAAGCACTGTACCGCAAGTTAAAGCAAATTAATAAAAACACCCTGTTTAAGGCGGAGGCACTTGCACAGTTAAGTCATCTCACTCTCGTCTTATTTATGGTGTAAATTAGGCAGCCCACGTTAAAACTAAGTGTACGGCCTGAGTGCACGCTCTGCTACGAGGAAGGACGTAGGAGCGGGAGAAATTTAAGTCGTGGCCGAACCCTAAGGACGTGGACCATAGAGAACCACCAGACCGTTGGATTGTGCCTGTATCGCTGCAAAAAATATCGCCGTGTATAGTGCCTCTTAGTGTAGCTTGTGACACAAGTCACTCTGACTATTTGACGTAATTGTTGCTGACTGTATATATCTGAAGAAGCGTCAGGGCGATGGACGATAGACAGACAGACACGAACTTGAAGCACGACCATAGCTCGCCCTCAGTGATCGTATCATTTCGCCAATTAGCCAATCGGTCACTTTGGAGTCATTTGTTGAAACGGTATTGACATTTTAAACACAATGGAACTCAATACTTATACATAACATAATACTACAGTCGCGGGATGTAAAGGTTCGTTAGTTTTAAACCCTCGTGGAGTCGAAATTAAGTCGTACATTAATCCAAGACAGCATCATTACAGTTCGTTTAAAACTCTCAGTCGCACGACTCGCACTGTCGCACTGAAAAATCAATTTCATCTGTTATTTCTACCCCCTTTGGGAATACAAGCGTGAGTTAACGTACAGTCACCAGCATCAATATATGATGAAACAAAGGCCGCAAAAATATCTGACACGCTCTTACGGCTCTAGGAATAGAGTTGTCATCAGATATTTTTATGGCCTTTGTTACAACATATATTTATGCCGGTGACTGTACGTAAAAGTTGTCATTTCACGAGTAAAAGTTGTCATTAAATCATGTCTGTTTCGATAGTTAAGAATACGGTTATGATGGTGAAATGCCAACTATTTTTTTTTATACAACGACGGTGGCAAACAAGCTTACGGCCTGCCTGATGTTAAGCTGGATTCACACATTCATCACATTGCAATTGAAATACAATGTATATCACTCTCTAGTTCTGACGTATAAGTGGGTCGTTAAGTCAGTCAATATACGAGTGAGGGAGAGGATAATACTTGAACATACCTTCCTGACACTGTTGAGACGCGTTCTATTGTTCCCATGATTCACGGGCGCGGCATACACCTCCATCTCCATACTGTCGCTGGGCAACTCTTGTATCGGGCGGCGGTTGGTAATGAAATCCTTAACACACTCTTTACACACATTACCCTGAAGAGGTGAAAAAGATTCGTTATCTACTTTTGCTACTGGAAACTGGTTCAAAGCTATGAACTAAACCCCACCTAACCTTACTCTAGGGCTTAGATTTTCCGATTTGTAACAAGACTACTAATCGTGGGCGGTAAGTACCTAGTAGTATTACAAATCGGAAAATTTAGATTTTCCGATTTGTAATAGGAGGTTTGTGTTGTAGGGCTTAGGCCCTAGAGTTGACCTGGTAAAGGTTGCGGGAGTCCGCTGGATGGGGGTGGCGCAGAACCGGTCATTGTAGCGCTCCTTGAGGGAGTCCTATGTCCAGCAGTGGACGTCTTCCGGCTGATATTATGATGATGATGATGAATAGGACTACTTAGGGAATATTCCCGATCTAAAAATAAATCTTCACAGGAACGCCACTTTACTACTAAGGTTTATATTTGATTCAAGGGGATGAAGCGGTGTGTTTGAATTAGAATTGAATCAAAGTCGACCACAAGTGACCGGAATTTGAAGCATCATCACATCACGCTGTGCAGAGAAACTTGTATTGTGATCGTATTCGTATGTTGTAAGTTTAAGGTCACAGCTCATTACAGCCACCCGGCACCTGACCCGCACCGCCTAGTCGTTCGGCGTCCACGCGTTGTCGACAGGTGGTCCACGGGTGGAACGCCGGGTTGTCATCAGTGAACCTCGCGTGGTCACCGAGTGGACCTCACGTCGTCAACGAGACCCCCCCTCCCGAACCACGGTTCACGCAAAGCAATCATGCCAACATCCGCGCGTGTACAGGCGATCCGGAGATGCTACGGAGTTGATGTAGTGAGCGCATGCCCATACTAATCCATATGAAGAATACTAGCCGCTCGAGGCGAGGCGGTGCGGGTCGGGTGCCGGGTAACTGTAATGAGCCATGACCTTTAGTCTACTTAGAACGGGGTGCACCACTTGTACCGACTTACTATCGACGTTAAATATGGCGCCGACAGCTGTCATTCCATATAAACTTGTCAAACTTTCCGTACATTCAGATTTTAACGAACACCGCTTACAATTACAGACGGTTTAGTGCAACCCACCCATAGAAGTATGTGGTAAATGTGGTATATATGTTGATAGTTACGTTAGAATATCCATATTTGGGCACAATCAGGCGGGTAGGGGGGATCGGCTGAGAGGCCGGGAACTTGGTGAGCACGTGTCGGATCTTCTCGCTTGTGAGGAGACAGCCGCATTTCTTGCTCTTATCGACCGGGGGATTGGCTTCCAGAGGGATGAGGTTCTCTAGATCCATCTGGTGACGTGATTCTAGTTCAGTAGGTATATTAAGTCTAGTAGAAGTTGGTTTAGGATATGAATAAAAGTTGACTGAAGGTACAGCTATCAAAAATATATGTGTTATGAACACGTCTATACTCTCCAGGCGTTAGGGTAGGTAATAGGTATATCTAAAAGAAATGTGCCGCAGTCTGTTTCGTATTTTTGACAATTAAGGGGCTCACAGCTCCCAATGACCTTCGATCTGTTACCGTCCGTTTTTTCGTGTTTTTTTTTTGGCTTACCGTATTAACAACAACGAGGTTAACCAAAATAGTACCCCATATTTACTTCAAAACTGATAGTTTTTGAGATATATGGCACTAAACTTTAGCAGTTTTTTGGACGTAACTTTTGTAAAAATGAGTTAAAAATAAAAAAAACTCTCTTGGGTTGTTAAAAACGTCAAAAAAGAACAGTTACATGTAAATTTCATTTATAAAAGTGCATAAACAACATACTAATATCGAAAACAAAGCTTTTTTGGACCATGTTTGAATAATACATAGAAAAAGAAATATACATTTTTTTCCAAAAAACTCTCTTGGAATAGTAGATAAAGTATTGAAGAACCGATTAACGTTTGTGGCATAAATATATCTATTCTAATGACGGAGGAATATCAACTCAAAACTCATCAAAACTAGTCAAAAAGCGCATGGAGCCCCTTAACGGCATACAGTGGCAGTGGGCGGGGCTCATTGCACGTAGAACCGATGGCCATTTGGGCGGAAAGGTTACCGAGTGGCGACCACGTACCGACAGGCGGAGCGTGGCTAGACAAGGTGAACTGATGACCTGGTAAAGGACGCGGGATTCCGCTCGTTGCGGGTAGCTCAGGGCCGGTCATTGTGGCACTCTTTTGGGGAGGCATATGTCGAGCCGTAGACGTCTTTCGGCTGATATGATGATGATGATGATGCTTAACAGCTCGGGGTAAAATAAATAAATGAAAACTGAAAATGAAAAAATATGAAAATACAGCTTCGCACATTTCTAGTGGACTAGTACCTTGAGAGTGCATTTTTAGTTTAGATAATATACATCCTCCTCAAGAGTACCTACTGATATATTAGATGTCGACAGTACACAAACCAGTATATTGTAAGTCTTTGACACAAACCAGCAAACGTGTTGCTCTCGCTGAAAGCCCCTTCGGCCGCCTACGAAACCAACGCTACGTATAAACCAGTTACGTGTGAAGAATTATTTTTCTTGCTACGAAACTAGTAAATAACGTACAAATAATTATTCTTCCTTGTTCGAAACCGGTTACCATCGCAAAACATTAGGTAGACTAGGCTCGTTAGGCAGCTGCAGATGCCTGAAGGGCAAACATACCAGAAATAGGAGCCCCGCGGAGTGGGGCTCCGTCGAAACTGTCCAAATACGAAAAAATATGTCGTAACTGGTTACGTAGGAAGAAAAAAAAATCTTTGGCGTAGGTAACTAGTTTCGTAGCCACAAAAAACATTCTTCACACGTAACTGGTTAAGTAGATCTGGTTTTGTAGGCCCGAAGGGCAGTGCATGACTTATTCACATATCGAAAATTAACCAAAATTAGTATATACTAATTTTAGTTAATTTTCGATACATTAATATTAATGTACAATTCTTAGACAAATAAGGAACTCATATACCTGTATTAAGTCGTAAAACATTCCTGGCATGGGCATTGTTCGAAAAAGTTACATAAGAGCTGTTATTTAGATTCAAAAGAAATGGTATGGCTGATGCAAAAGTTACATAAGCATAAATTGATCTAACATCCAGAAAGTTGGCACTAATGGAAAATTTAAAATATTCTAAAACTATAAATGGTTGAAATGGTTGTTTACATTACACGAATAATTTTGAAACAACTAACACAAATAAACAATCACAATAAATAAATGTTGGCTAACTGTCGCGAGCATCAGAAGTCAATTGACATTTGTGTAGGTAATGTCATTTTTGTTGAATGAACCTTTTTTTTATAATTTAATCATTAACAGCCAGTATTTTTCATTTACAAACCTTTTTAGTACCGAAAGACTAACCAGTTTTAACCGAAACCGAAGAAACCGGTTATTCAAATACAAAACCAAATGTTTTATATCAGACCACACATCCATCCATTATATTGTTAGTTACAATTTGCCTTAAAAACTATGTTAGTACTAGGTACTAGCAATTACTTTATACTAAAGACTACTTGACATCCGTGAAAGTAGTCATGACCTTATGTACCCAGTGCCACAATTTGGATGGGGCAGTTATATCCGATTATTTTGACAAAATTTCATAACCGGGTTTCGGAATTTTGCAAACCCGGTTACGGTTATTTTCGGTTATACTTTTCCATACTTAAATTATCAAAATAAATTAAGTGTCTTACATTATTTCTGTAATTTTGACAAATAAATTTAGTTTTAGTGGTCAATTATTGGATAATTGCTTAAAAAAGGCGAAAACAGTGTTCATGTTGTTAGTTGTAGCTGTGACTGCACTAACTACAAAACAAATACCACGAAGTATGGTGATATGATATGATGTTAGGATGGATGCGGCATAGATGGCCATTAAGGTGTGGTCGTTTCCGTAAGTATGGTTTGTGGTTACATTTTAATAATGTAATTTTTTTGGTAACCTATTAAAATATTAGGTGTGTTTTTAAATGTTTTATTTCAGGTTAAATAAATTTAAACTTTACTGTGGCTATTAGAAGCATAGTTTGATGTTATTAGTTATGTAAAATCTTAGATGTTTTTAAAGCTTATCGATTCCTTAAATCTCTCGGCAGTTGATTAAGTACAATTTGGCACCTTCATAATCATAACTAATGTTTTTTTTACCGTAGTTCGTTCTGGGGGGACGCAACATAACCATACGGACATTAAATAACCATAACCGGTTATAACCGGTTTTCGGTTATTTTTCCAGCATAACTGAAATCATAACCGGTTAGTAAATATGGCCGGTTATTGCATTCACTACTGTGGAGGCATAGACCTCCCCCAAAGAGTGCCACAATGACCGATCCTGCACCACCCGCATGCTTGGTTGCCACCGAACCGTCGTAGTATAAAAAAACCGGACAAGTGCGAGTCGGACACGCCCACCGGTCCCGTACAAAATTACAAATGTTTTCAGATGTTTCCCTGTACTTGTAGTTGTACCTAGTATAAGGCGATTAAATATATTTGCCAAATTTCATAGTTCTAGGTCAACGGAAAGTACCCTTTAAATATTGATTCCCTTGAGAGTGTCGAAATATACGTTTTTTGCGGTATAAACGTTAACTTAGAAGTTTTTTCACAACTCGATACCCACGCGTTACCGAGATAAAGGGTCTTGATCTTGACAGACAGACAGACGGACAACAAACTAGTACTACTCGTATAAGGGTAACATGTTAACTGTCAGTCAGAGGGAAACGATTAGTTTCCTTCGTCATTGGTCTCGGCAAACAAATACTGTTAGAAAACACGTTTGATGTAAAAACCACGAAAACACGACGCAGGGGCGGGTTTACAGCTATTACATATTAAAGTAACAAAGACAATAGCTAATATTATAGTCATTACTCATACATAATATTACAGTCACGCAGGGGCGGCTTTACAGCTATTACATATTAAATAATATAAATAGCTAATATTATAGTCATAGCGGTAACGGCGTTGTTCAAATTGCAGTGTCATAACATGGCCCAGTGACCGATGGTGACAGGCACGTCCATCCACCGTGTGAAAACAACCTTGCCATATTTCACGCTAATTCTTGGCCCGATTCCCTGCAACATAGCTGTTTAGCACAATATAAGAAAGTAATTACCTAGATCTAAACTGGGACATGCAAATTTGACGCAAATTTGACACAGAGTGTTTTTAGGGTTCCGTACTCAAAGAGTAAAACGGGACCCTATTACTAAGACTTCGCTGTCCGTCCGTCCGTGCGTCTGTCTGTCACCAGGCTGTATCTCGCTGATACCGTGATATTTCCAGTTGAAGTTTTCAAAGATTATGTATTTCTGTTGCCGCTATAACAACAAATACTAAAAACAAAATAAAATAAATATTTTTATTGATAATGGTACCCTTCGTGCGCGAGTCCGACTCGCACTTGGCCCGTTTTTTCTATTTTTAAAAGACTGTCCAGTGATTCACCCTGGTCTCACCTGATGGTAAGCGACAACAGAGCCTAAGATGAAGCTCACTGGTTCAGTAATAGCCTATTCACTCTTGTTTTGAAGATAGATCGTAGTTCTCAGAGGAAATACAGATGAAGGGAGCAATTCCATTCCCTAGCAGTTCGCATTAAGAAAGACGAGGCAAATCGCTTCGAGCGAATAAATGGTAAATTGACAACATAAGGATGGATAGATAATGGTTTCAGATTAACTAAGAGAGAGGTACAGTGATAAGTTCACGTGAATGTATAAATAGGTTTCTAAGATATATTCAGAGGAATGACGCGTAGAATTGCAGTAGGTATCCAAGAGGCCGTCCCTTTCACAAAAGGTCCCACCCCTTTCGCAAAACGTCCCTTCTGAGAAAGCCCCTTTCGCTGAAAGTCCCTACTGGATAACGCTCCTTTCGCAAAACGTCCCATCTGCGAAATTACCCATTCGCAAAATCTTGTTTAAGTAGCGACTATAATATAGGAGTATAATATTATAGGAGTCTTCTCATGGGATAAGAGATGACGGGTGTTTGATAGGTACAACAATTTTACTAACAATAAATGCTGCATTCGCTTGAATCCGATTCTTGAAAAGGTGATATTTAATTGATGTTTTGTGTATTACACTGTCAAAAATCCCAAAAAGACCTACGATGAAAACGAAAACAAAATAAGAAACTACTTAAATAAATATTTACAATACCCTAAAACTAAACTTAGAAACTAAGAAACATCTAAATAAGACCCCCGCAGCATCGTACCAAAGATGCTGGCAGCATTACCTCGCTGAATCGCAATGCTAATGCGTTGAGCGAGGAAGCTGCCAGCTACATATATGGTCACCAGTTGTGTCGACGAGCTTTTTTGAGCTTTAAAATAAAAGCTTCCTGGCGCCTCGCCTGGACCTCACGGCTCCAGTGTCTCAACACCGAATGCCACGAAGTGGTAATGAGGGCCGAGACACTGGTACTTTGCAATTTTTTTAGTTTCAGCCGTCTCTGCTGCCGCACCATCCCTCGTTCGGGGAAGATGAGACGGTGACAGTGTGTCAACGCAAGTAGCATCCCAGACCAGCACACGTCCCATCGTCCATGCGCCTTGGAGTGCCTCTCTTGGCGATTGCGACCTCGCGTTCGTTAGAACTATTATATAATCTGTGCCTTGCGGACGAACCTGTACCGAAACTCGCCCATACCTCTCGCGCGACGGCTCTCCTCAACTCCGTGCTCGCAGCATCACCGCAGTGTGATGTGTTTGTAACAGGGATGTCGCGACTGATGACTGAATGTAAGAGGGTATTAGAGAGACGTATGGATGGTTTTTAGTTAGTAGATACTTGATTTAGTTAATAGGTAATTTAGATTAAGTTGAATCGCTGTAACATTTTGGTTAATACTGTCATGTTGCACATTTTATGGTTCAATAAATAAATAAAAAATAAGTAAATAAATAAAATGCGACGAGGGTCATCCCGTCCGGCCTCTTGCCATCGTCCCGCGAAACGCCGTTGGGTTCGAGAATTGCCGGCGCGTTGACGATTAAATAGCATCATCATCCACCTAGCGTTTTTCCCGGTTGTGCCCTAGAGGAGCCCGGTGTCCGCTTTGACACCTAATCCCAAGATTTGGAATAGGCACTTTTACGAAAGCGACTGCCATCTGACCTACTAACCCAAAGGGAAAACTTGACCTTATTGGGATTAGACCGGTTTCCTCATGTTTTTCGTCGCCGAAAAGCCACTGTTTAGTATCAAATGATAGGTATTTCATACATAAGTTCTTTTGGAGAAACCCAAATTACTTAAAAAGTAAATACTCTGTCCTTTGCTAACTACTCGTAAGCTTAAAACTAACTTGATCAAGGTACAAGCTAACGGTACGGGAGTCGAACCTAAAATCTCTGAGTCGTTGAAACATAATGAATATAACGATGTGCTAAGTAGGTGCCTAAACGCCGATCGCGGTTCTTTGTGCAAATAAAAGCTTTTGTTAGGCACTTTAATAGTATTTTAAGTGCATAAGTCACTAACGGGTTCAAGTATGTGTATACTTATTTTATTTCTGACTGCGGGTCCACACGATATTAGGGATAGGAAGTGTATTCTCTCGTCAAAAACTTCTTCTTCGTCACTTTAAAGACACACAGTATTTTTTATAAATAAATTATTCATTTAAAACGATTAATGTTATTATTTCATAATATACCGCTGATATGGAACGCAATCATCATAATAACTTGAAGAGAGGGTTGTAAATTAAAAGTCAAAGCAAAGCTGAGGGTTCTTAACTGCAGAAGACAGTTCTACGCTACTACCTAGATGTAAGTATTTCCTGCAAACCGTTACAGCGAGGTAAGTAGTTATACAACTGGCACTTCCATTTCGACCTCTAACTTTCTTGAACAAAATCTAAATCACAATGATCACACACTTTTAAAACCAACTTGAATCTATTCACCAAGTAATTATTTTTCATCCCAGGCAAACCCAAGCTCCCAGCTTCCTAGGAACTACTCGAAATGGGAGGTCAGATCATATTGGATGGCGGTCCATGCCTGTCAAAGACTGTGCGTCAAATTACATTACAAACGCTTCTTAAGAGTTCCCCTAGCACACTACGTTTTACGTCGCGATTTACGTGACGTTTCAGTACATTTTCGCCGACATAAAACCTAGTGTGCTAGGGCCTCAGGGGTGAATATAGATGGGCTTAAACTAATTTTGTGTAAATAATTAGGTGGCTTCCCTATTTGCCAAATTAGGTACCTTAGTGACTCTCGATCTCACATAAACAAAAAAATACTTAAACCAAAATAAAATAAGTACTTAGGTACTAGGTAATCTTCTAAAAATAACCGTGTGAATGGTAAAGTAACGAGATTGACAATGGCGGACGTTATGGTGCGATCATTTATTAGGTAATTTGCGAAGCGTGCGTGTTTTCACAGCCCATAACACTAATCCCCGATTGAAGAAAGTCTTAAGATACGAAGAATCTATACATATAATAAAGCTGAAGAGGGTCGAAAGTCTGTACATGAAAGATATTCGAAAAAAAATTGGCTAGGGATACTTAAAATCGATAACAGAACACGTTCCAACAGTTTTTAGAATTTTTGTCTGTTTGTCTGTTTATCTGTTTATCTGTTTATCTGTTTATCTGTTTGTCTGTTTATGTGACCGCGCATCACATGAAAACGGCTGAACCGATTAAGATGAAATTTAGTATAAAGATAGTTTGAGTTCTGGGGAAGGACTTAGGGTAGTTTTTATCCTAAAAATCAACCCCTAAGGGGATGAAATGGGGGGTGGAAATTTGTATGGAGCTACTTAAACCGCTGCACCGATCTGGATAAAATTTGGTATTTTATGTAGTTTTAGTCCCGGGGAAGGTCAAAGGATAAGTTTTATCCCGAAAATCTTCCCTGTAGGGGGTAAAATGGAGGGGCGAAAATTTGGATGTAACCCATTTTGATAAAATTTGGTTTAGAGGTAGTTTAAGTTCTGGGAAATGACATTGGATAGTTTTTATTCTGGAAATCTTCCCCTAAGGGGGTGAAATGGGGGGTGAAATTTTGGATGGACTCCGTTAAGACCAAATTTGGTAGGTATAGATATAGTTTGAGTCCCGGAGAATGACAATGGATAGTTTGAATCCCGAAAATCATCCCCCAAGGGGATGAAATAGGGATGAAAATGTGGATAAATCCCATTTAGTTAAAATTTGGTATAGAGATAGAAAAAGTCCCAGGGAAGGACAATGCATAGTTTTTATCCTGAAAAATCATCTCCTGAGGGGGTGAAATGAGGGGTGAAAATTTGGATAGAACCGATTTAGAAGAAATTTGGTATGGATATAGTTAAGAGTCCTGGGGACGGACTTAAAATATTTTTTAGTCCAGAAATCATCTCCTAAGGGGATGAAATGGGGTATGAAAATTTGGATGGAACCCATTTACGGGTAAAGCGAGTTGGAGTCTTGAAGAAGGACATAGGATAGTTTACTCCCGAAAATCATCCCCCTAAGAGGGTGTATTTGGGGGTGAAAATTTGTTTGTGACCCATCTTGATAAAATTTGGTTGAACGATAGTTTGAGTCCCGGAGTATGACAACGGATAGTTTTAATCCCGAAAATCATCCCCTCAGGGATGAAATAGTGGGTGAAAATTTGGATAAAATCCATTTAGATGAAATTTGGTAAAGAGATAGAAGGAGTCCCAGGGAAGGACAAAGCATAGTTTTTATCCCGAAAAATCATTTCCTGAGGTGGTGAAATGAGGCTTGAAGATTACGATAGAACCCATTCAGATGAAATTTGGTATAGAGAGAGGTCTCAGTCCAAGGAAAGAACATAGAATAATTTTTATTCTGGAATACATGAAAAGAGGAAATCATCCCCTAATGGGGTGAGAAATGGTGGATGAAAATTTGGATTGAACCCATTTACGGTATAGCGATAGTAAAGGAAGGACAAAGGATAGTTTCATCCCGAAAATCATCCCCTAAGGGGGTGAAATGGGGGTGAAAATTTGGATGTAGCCCATTTAGATGTAATTTTCTATAGAGATAGTTTGAGTCCTGGAGAAGGACAACGGATAGTTTTTATCCCAAAAATCATCCTCTAAAGAGATGAATAGGGGGTGAAATATTGTATGGAACCTATTTACGGTATAGCGGTAGTTGGGAGTCCTGGGGAATAGGAACATTACATAGGTAAATATATGTATGTGACGTTCCAAGGGTAAAGGTACCTTATGGCGGTAGTTTCGAAGATGTTTTCTAAAACGGGGTAATAAAGACGTTTTATTATGGCTATTTTGAAAACTATTCGATGTAACATTTTGTTGAAAAATCTTTATTTTTAATATAAAATATTTAAATTACAAGTCAGTTAATTTAGTCCTACGGTTTAGTAGAAAAGGGCCTTACGGCCGTGTGATATGAAAATATGCAAAATAATACTGAAAAAAGCCTACATGCATTTATTATGGTGAGGCGGGTCATAGAAACCAAGTTTGCGGCGGAGTCTATTCTGTAAAAAAAGGCGTTCGGAGTAAGGTAATCTATAAAATCATGCAACTCAGCCATAATGACCCTTTCCTTCATACAATCCATACTAATATTACAAATGCGAAAGTAACTCTGTCTGTCTGTTACCTTTTTATGCTTAAACCGCTGAACCGATTGAGATGAAATTTGGTATAGAGATATTTTGAATTCCGGGGCCTTCCCAAAGAGTCCTTACTAAAGATAGTTTTTATCTGGAAATTCATCACCTAAGGGGGTGAAAAGGGGGGAGAAAGTTACAATATAAACGAGTTCCGCGCGGACGAAGTCGCGGGCAAAAGCTAGTTTATAATAAAATACTTCATTTTGTATAAGTATTGCAGAACAGTTGGAAATAGCGGTAAACAGACGAATTCTATACGTCTCTCAGCCCGTACTTGCAAGCCGTGAGAAGGCCCGGTGTGCTACCATGCCAAATTAAAACATCCCAACTTCTTTCAAGTCTTAAAGATTTATACGTCCTTCTTGTATTCGCCGAGTAGCACACCAAAACAACATGATGATGTAGTTGTAGAAGTTCTTATTACGTTCGAAGAAAGATGGTTATTGCTTGATCCGGATGCTTCTCACGGTGTCGGTGACTCGCAGTTTTGCTTGTTACGTTTTCTCGCGAATTACGTGAATTGTGACGATATCCTGCATAACTGGGGTGATACGGGAATGCTGTGCATGTGCAGTGATTTAAATTGCGTCATGTTATGATCTCTGAACTGTAAAGCGAGTACATTGTCGTTTAGGAAAACGTGGTATCTGCCTGGGAACTTCATTTCTCGAGTGAGACAAAAGTACGTCACAATTTTTGACACACTCGATGCGAAGTTCGTAAGGTAAATATGTACTCACAAATCTCGCGTCACTTATACCCTGAGAAAATTACGGTTTTTTTAGAAATAATTCAATATCAGGCTAATTATTTGTAAGTATACGGCTTTTATATGTTATTTTAAACAAATTTTACTATTGAAATCAATAATTCTATGGACCGGAAGTTAGGATTTTTTTTAACCCGCAACCAAAAATGCTATCAGTATTTTTATAATGAAAACATGTTTGAGTACACAAATTTGGAGACTTACCTGAATCCAAAAATATATGCATCAGGAAATAACGGCATTTTAATTAAATATTTGTGACCTTGAGATAATATTGAATTTCATCTGGCCTATAGAAAGGTTTATTAATTAACAAAAATAAGTGGATTATGCGCGTATCCCAAAGAACGTATACTCGTATAGACGTAGTCAATTATAAAGTAAAGAAAGTTTATACCATTTTCGCCTTATTTTTACGGAATTTATGAAGTAATACTCTTCATTATTTTTTACCGTATCGGTATTAAATTTAGGTGGATTACTCGTATTACCTAATGAATATTTAGTCAAATTACCCAACCTATTTTTTGGTGTAAAAATATGGCTGAATATCGATATACTCGTATTGTTGTGTTTTCATAGAGCGAAACCGTAAAGTTCTCAGGGTATTATTAGATCTTCGTTTCCATTTTGTGGTAGGTATTTCAAATTCACATGTGTACCTAAGTACTTTTATATAAATTTCCCCTTATTGTAGATTATATTGGTACCGTACCAGTCCTTACTATCTGGGCATTTTTTTTTCAAAGTGTACCATGTTATTTGAATAGGTACCTACTACTTGGGCAGTACTTTAAGAAATGGCGCCTCATACCAAATGCCGATAAGACGGAGGTTACAGCGTTCCACCTCAACAATAAAGAGGCAAAGTATGAACCACGTGTCATATTTGCGGGAACAACCCTTAAGTACAATCCGACACCTAAGTACCTGGGTGTAACCCTGGATCGTAGCCTCACCTTTGCCGCACATACCAGTAAACTCAGCATGAAGCTACAAACTAGAAATAACATCTTGCACAGGCTGACTGCAACATCATGGGGTGCAAGTGCTGATGTACTTCGTACAACCGGCCTTAGCTTGGTGTACTCAGCGGCTGAATACTGCGCGCCAGTTTGGCTAAATAGTGCGCATACGCAACGTGTAGATGTGCAGCTGAATCAGGCGATGAGGTGTATTTCGGGAACGATAAAGAACACTCCACTGCAGTGGCTACCGACACTAAGTAATATCGCACCTCCACACCTTAGAAGGCAAAACGCACTAGTCCGCGAAGCGCAAAAGATCGTGGCTAACCCTGAACTACCGGTACACGAAGACTTCACCAATCCGCCGTCACAGCGGTTAAAGTCGCGCCATCCTCCGTATCTCACGGCTATGGAGCTTCTAGGTAGCCACTTTGAAATATCGGAGCAGTGGAAGCAAGAATGGGCAGAAAATCCACCGAGAGATGTCGGGGCTGTTCTAACCTTAATAAACCCCACTGTGAAGTTGCCGGGGTTCTCACTACCCAGAAGAGACTGGTGCCAGCTAAACCGACCGGCTGTGGTCGCAGCCGAGCATACATGCACCAGTGTGGATGGAGAGACTCGCCGGCGTGCGAGTGCGGCGCCGCCGAGCAGAACATCGCGCACATCATCAGTGCGTCCGCTCACCAAGTACAGCGGGCAACTGGAGGACTTGTTCACCTTGGAAAATGACGAGGCTATCCAATGGGTCCAGCAGATGAACATTAGATTATAAGAACGATTGAATTAGCCATACGAATAAATAAATAAATTTGAATAGGCGACATTCCATTACTTAAGAGGGCTACTTTACCATACAAATAGTAACGGAATGGACGTAACGGAACGAATACTTCGCAGATTAAAACACGTGTTTAATATGCTGTTTTTAACAATTTTAATAGTATTTTACTGAAATCATGGTTAATGATAATAACAGATTAAGATAATTGAGTCGCATTAGCAGAAATATTATAGGAACCTTCGTAATCTCGTAACGGAACCAGGACACTAGTTTTTGGGTCCACCACTCGACGCATCGTTCGCGCGCGATTTCTAGCCACTACTGACAGCTTGTAAACAAAACGAATGATGTTACGTAACGGTATGTGTAGCTAGATGAAAATAAACACCTAATTTGGTAATAAAAATACTTCGTTCCCACAAAATCATCGTAGCGGAATGTGGACATGTCCACTTTTCCAAAATCACTGGACAAGATAAATTTTAGTTTATTATGTAAAAAATACTTTAGCGAGATAAATACAAAGTTTACTATTTAAGAAAATTCATGTTTTCCACTATCAGAAACAAGTATTTCCAGGCACAATATACAAGTCCTAATATTTCGAATCGATACTTGAAGTTGGCTTTCCACAAGTGGACAGGCAAAAATCGAGGGTCGGCAACCAGAAAAACCAAGAAAATGTGGTTAATGCTAAATGATAGGTTTTTTTGGGTTTTTATACGATTTAGATATATTATAGACGTTTTAAAATCGCTACAAGTACAATTTTTCAACGTGTTTCGTATTTGTAGGGTGTCAAAGGACACGCCAAAAACATCAAGGTACAAGAAAAATAAAAAATGCCCATTTACTTACTGTGTTACTTGCTACGGCAAGTAGCATCCACTGATATCACCAAAAAAGATCCTACACGTGACATGATCGCTTTTATGTCCATCTCCGTCATAAAGAAATCGTCCCTCGTAGGTACTTACAAACCTACCTGCTAATAAGGGAACGGTATATACCTAGTCAGCTACTTAGGTAATAAGTATGTTTTAAGTTTTACCTAAGTTTTCTCTTCAACCAAGTGCAATGGAAAACATGCGTTTGCCCAGCCGTGAGACACAAAACGTTCGAAACAAGAACAACCTTTGTTCTTACTATACCTTTGTGATAGATCTACAGGGTGTGGCCTGTAATAGGAGCAAATATTCAAAAGGACGTTTCCTTAGAGCATTTGCAAGTAACCCCTTGTTTTCATGATTCACTTTCAAAATTTTTGGTTTCGTAGAAATTTTGATCTAAAGTTACCACGAGATCATATCACGGCAGTCAATGCAGATTTTGAGGTAACATCATGTAATGAGTCATAACATAACCGTTTTTGCATTTTTGTGTTCAACAAATAGTTTTGTGATTTTTTTGATTTTTTTTTGGTGTTTTTAAATTAAAAAGTTACTTATAGCACTCCAGAAGAGTAAAAAATACAAGTAAACTTATTTTAAAGAAATTTTTTTCCAAAAAAAAATTTTTTTTTTCGCGTAAATCCACTTGGAATTAATTGTTCACAAACTTAATAATCTACCGTTTAATTTTTTGCTCCTATTACAGGCCACACCCTGTATAACTCTAACTACTCTAAGTCGAATGTGGTATTAGAGCGCGGTAAATGCGAGGCCTCAATTGTCAATATTGACCATAACTTTATACAAAAAGTAACCTAAACTAATCAGAAGTCAACAAGTTATAAAATAAAACAAATGGGGCCCTGCGATTGTACACAGATGTTACAAATCTAAAGCTGCGGTCCGTGCGCCAGCGGGCAGCAGAAAGACTAGCGGCAGTCTATCCTATACCACGTTTATACATTTGATCGAGTTCAATCTATGAACGCCTGCTCGTCGCCCCGCTGCCGCTGGTATACTTACTCTTTGGTCCAGATTCCAGATCGCAACCAAAATCACACTACAACGAACGATGCAATTTGTCGCACCAACTTCCTATAGTTGGATTATTCCAACACAGCACTACATTTATTTATCCAGAAGATCTGCGAGGTTGCGTTGCGGTGTGCGAGGAAATAAAACACCAATAGTTTAGCTGGCTGCGATGACGCATCGCCTCCCATTGGTCCCCAGCACAGCGGCGCTACCACGAACTTCGAATCTCGAACTTCGTATATCTCCGTTTCGGTCGCTCGAGTACCATGAACCATAAGTGCGATAGAGACGGGGATATACGAAGTTCGAGATTCGAAGTTCGTGGTAGCGCCGCAGGCCCCGTAACATGGACGCAATAACATGTAGGTACATAATGAAGGGCATTAAACACGAGTGTTTTAATGCCTAATTATGTACAGTTAGGTACTATTACTTATTCTGTGCAATAAGTGACATGATAGAGCATCCGTCCCTGGCTGACACCGTTCGATAGAACGAGACGACACTGTTATCTTGTCACTTATCGCGTGATAAGCCATGCTACGGGGCCTGGTGGATCAAGCACGTCTAACAAGCTTACAGCCCGCCTGCGGTGACCCGTAGACTATGGATGCTTGCAACTCCAGAGGTGACACATGCGCAATGCCGACCCTTTAAAAATGTATACTCTCACTCTACTTTCTTTATACAATAGTCCTTCGGTAGCAAGTTGTTGTAACAAATTGGTAGGTGTGTCAGGCCTTAAGAGTCCAATGAAACTTAGTAACGAGCTCACACCAGCCCCGCTATTCTGTCACTTGTTTTAACCTCACCGCCGTTCCCCACAAATATATCTTGATGCCGCGATGCGTGTAACTAAGCGTAGGTAGAGGTCTAGTTTCGTTAGGCGTGAAGGGTGAGGTGAGGCACATGAGCAAGTTCCGAATAACAGCCCAGGGGAGTGACATGCGAATTCCCGACCCTTTAAAAATGTAAACTCCTTGAAGAACCAACTGTAGGAAGCAAGTTGTTGTGACAAAGGCCATGCCAGGATAAGCTAAGTGAATCTGCCCCCAGCGGGTTTTGACTTGTAATTTTTTTTTTGATTTGTTTTTCTATTAGTATCGAGTATGCCAAATGTCAGCTCCCCAAACTTCGTTCAAAACAATGTGTGGTGATGTATTCAATAAAATAAGTTTCTGTCAAAATTTTCATTTTTGGTACAAGCTTTTACTGCCGACTGTACCTACTTTTCTGCATACCATCATCAAGTACTCATTGAGACGATTCTAACGAGCCCAAACTCGATGGGGTTGTGTCGTTTTATTGCGGAGTTCTTATGGCCACAATTTGCACAATACGACTGAGACAGGAGTCGCTGAGTCGCGCGCGACACGACTTAGCAGCAAGTTGTGCTAGACGTACTGCTGTGTCGCGGCGAGATATACTATCCGTCTCTTTCTCATTAGAACGCTTAGAAAGAGTCGGATAGTTTTTGTCGCCGCGACACAGCTAGGCGGCGGCGGTTGTGATAGCCGTGCTGAGAACGTTCGTGAATAGATATACTATCCAAGACGCGTGCCTTACCGTTATCGTTACTCAGAAATTGATTTTTATTGAGTTTCCGTGAAATTCTTCTGCAGCACGTTGCGCCATCAGCCTAAGGGAGCGACGGTTAGATGGTCGACAACAATGGAAACCAATCTAACGCTATAGAATGATTGGTTCCGAGTTCAACGGAGACATTTATTAATTGAAATTGGTGTGCAGGACGGCATAGAATAAACCCGCTATAAACATAAAATTGTCAGTCGCGACCTAACTTGTAATAATCTAGCTTATAAACCTTCTTATAACATAGGCATTGCGCTACTATTGCCTTATGTCATCGGCACCTGAAATAAAGAATAATAGGCCTCACATTTCATTCCTACATAGTAAAAAAGGGTAATATACCGCTGGTTTCCTAAATAACGAGTGGATAACACTAAGTTTCCACTAAGAAATATAGACAGACTAAAGGAAACCTAGAGATCCTACTCGCGCGCCAGTCAGGCAACGACTGATGGGCGAGCGAGGGGGGAAACCCGGTATTTATACCTCAGGTGGGGAACGAGGTACGTATATACGGGCGGACACGGAATCCCCGCGTTTCAGATGCATTTTGACGCCGAACGAGCGGGATCTCGTGTAATAATGTATTATAAATAGCATAGAAATAGGTATAAGCACTGTAAATAATGTATTAGAGTAAGATTGAACTGTAATAAATGAACATGTCATTTCGCGCCAAAATTTCCCGCGCAAATCGCTTTCCCGCCAAATATACGGGGCGAAGGGGCGTCCGGCCGAGGTAACTTAATAGTATAAATTGGGCGGCCAGACCCCATGAAATTCAGTACCTACAGTAGCAGCGAAGTGACATTACTTGAAAAAGTAAACAAGCCTTTCAATTCAGAACCCCGACCCGACCAAGTTCCTGCTAAGCCGTAACGACCAACGCCGAAGGTGCAGGATTTCCCTTCAAATTCTACTCAGCCCAGAGCCAGTCATAGGTGCGTCTCGCACATGCTGGTCCATCGAAAACCGGATTCTACATAGAGGATGCCCCTTACAAGATCGAAAGCAGGAAAACGCACGTTCGGTCAACTTATCGCAGCGAACATCAGAGAAGCCATGCTGGAAGAAGCAACCACGTCCACGTCGGGAACTGCTACTACTCAAGAAGGTTCGAGGCCCTCGCAGGAAACCCCACAGACAAGCACTCCTGCGACGCCGGCGCCTCGTCCAGACCCACAGCCGAGGTCACCCATAGGGCAGCATCATGATGCCGCGCAGTCACAAACACTGCCTCATGAAACCCCACAGTCAACGCTGCCACCCATAGTCCCGCTGCTGCAGGAGAGCCTACACCCTGCAGCAACACTGCGGCAGGAAACCCCACAGTCAAGCCAGCATCCTGCCGCACGGCCGCCGTCAAAATCGGTGAAAACAACGTCGAGTCATCGCGTCCGCCGTCTCGCACAAGCGCGAGAAGAAGCCCTCCGAATCAAATTGGAGCTCGCGCAAGCGCGCATAGCCGCCATAGAAGCCGAAGACAGCGACGATGACACCGGCACAATATCTACAGTCCAACAAGAACGCCGCATAGATGAATGGCTCGAGACCAGCCAGAGACATGTCCTCGCCATCTCCAATGCACCTTACATCGAAGAACCCGAGCCTGCAACCCCACAGTACGCCGAGCAGGCTCGGGAGAGGAGCCCCGCCGAGGGCGCGGGACAGGGCGCCGCTGCCGTGCGCCCCGCCGTCCCCGCCCCTCCCCCCGCCGGGGGAACCCACGCTCCCGTTTTCGCGCCAACGCCGCCGCGCCCACGCGAAACAGACGCATATCCGCCGCCGTTAATGTATTCACAAGCGAATGCGCAAGAAGATAGCGCCATAGTAATGAAGAATCAACAAAGTGTGAACCTGAGTGAGCTCGCCTCTGCCATCGCCATCGCCGCGCGTGCCGGCCCGAGAGAGTCATCACGCTATCACGCCGAGTTGCCGCCATTCAGCGGCTCGCATCAAGAATGGCTATCATTTAAAGCCGCCTACAACGGAACCACCGCAAATTATAGTGAAGTGGATAATATAGCAAGATTAAGAAGATGCCTCAAAGGGAGGGCCAAAGAAGCCGTCGAGAGCCTCCTCATTTACAACGCTCGCGCAGACGAAGTAATGAGAAGCCTAGAAGCCCGCTTCGGCCGCCCAGACGCCATTGCCCTCGCCGAGCTCGAGCGTTTACGCGCCCTACCGCGCCTTAACGACGGGCCGCTCGACATCTGTGTCTTCGCCAGCCGTGTAGCCAACGTCATAGCCACACTCAAGGCTCTTGACCGCGCTCACTATCTACACAGCCCGGAGACGACACGGGCAATGATGGAGAAATTTACGCCCGCCCTACGCTACAGATGGTTCGACTACGCGAATACGCAGAAAAACGACGAGCCTGAGCTAATAAAGATATCAGCCTTCCTGCAACGCGAGGCGGACTACTGCGCACTCTACGCGCAGCCCGAGAACGTCGACGGTGCAAATCCTCATCCTGCAAAGAGGACACACCGAGCCTTCGCGACCACAGACAAGCCTTCACCTAAGTGCGCCGCCTGCAACAACACCGGTCACCCAATAGATAAATGCACTAAGTTTATCGAAAAAACCGTTGAAGACCGGTGGAAACTAGCCAAAGATCAACGGCTATGTTTCCGATGCCTGCGCTACAAGAACAGGATGCACTCATGCAAGCGCACGAAGTGCGAGCGAGACGGCTGCGAATACTTCCACCACAACTTGCTACATTATCAAAGAATTGAAGAAAGAAACGAGGCCGTCACATCGACGCGCGCCTCCCGAGAAGCGAGAGCCTATCTGAAAATTATCCCGGTCACAGTCTCTGGACCGGCGGGAGCCGTCGAGACCTACGCCCTCCTCGACGACGGCTCCACGATAACACTTGTACAAGAAGGGCTCGCGAACGACTTAGGCCTGGACGGCCCGACAGTGCCGCTACAAATAGAAGCTATAACGAAAGAAAAAATCGACGCATCGAGATCACGCCGTGTTACGCTCAGCATCCGCGGCACCGACCAACCTTATAGGGTCGGTGCGCATACCATAGACGATCTGAGCCTATCACCACAGTCCGTCAAGAAGGAGGATCTCCGCGAGTGCGCACACTTATGCGACATAGAAGATAGCCTGCGGTACGAGTCAGCGAGACCTAGAGTATTAATCGGACAAGATAACTGGCATTTACTCGTCAGTAATGAAACGCGCCGCGGCCAGCGGCATCAGCCAGCGGCATCCCTAACGCCGCTAGGCTGGGTGCTACACGGTGCACACACACGCATCACAGGCAAACAAGTACATGCGACGCATCGCTTGACCACTATTGAAGAAGCCGAGAAAAATGAAGATTTGAATTTACAACTCAGTGAATATTTCGCGCTCGAAAACCTACTTATCGAGCCGAAGTTACCCCAGTCAAGCCCGGAAGAGCGGGCGCGTATCATGTTAGCCCAGTCAATAAAGACTACAGCCGACGGCCATTATGAAGCACCGCTATTATGGAAACAACCCGACAGCAGCTTGCCTGACAACTACGAAAATACACTGAGAAGACTTCATAACATAGAAAAGAAACTCGACAAAAATAAAGAGCTTAAAGCCAAATATAGTGAAGAAATGGACGCCCTTGTCTCGAAGGGCTACGCCGAGCCTGCGCCGCCCACCAAGTCATCGAGAGTGTGGTACCTCCCCCATTTCCCGGTGCTGAATCCTAGCAAGCCCGGGAAAGTCCGAATCGTCCACGACGCCGCCGCGCCTACAAGGGGCGTGTCGCTCAATGACCGCCTACTGACGGGCCCGGCCCTCCTACAGTCGCTGCCAGGCGTCCTTATGCGCTTCCGGCAACACCCAGTCGCCGTGGGGGCGGATATTAAAGAAATGTTCATGCAAGTGAAAGTCAAGTCTGAAGACAGAGACGCCCTGCGCTATCTATGGCGGGGCGACCGGCGGGGCGACGACGCGCCGCAAGAATATCGCATGACTTCACTCATTTTTGGCGCTACTTGTTCACCGTCAATAGCAATATATGTGAAGAACGTCAACGCCCAGAAACACGAAGAAACGCATCCAGAGGCCGTCAAAGCAATAATAAGACATCACTATGTCGATGACTACCTACACAGCTTCAAAACAGAAGAAGACGCGATTCGAGTGTCAAGTGATGTACGCGATATACATAGAGAGGCCCATTACGAACTACGCCAATGGACCTCTAACTCCACGCGGGTCCTCCGAGCCCTCACTTCGGAGGACGCCACGTCCGCGCCCGTCGAACTGAATAAGAGCGAAATGAAAAATGAACGAATCCTGGGACAAATATGGAAACCCGCGAGCGACGAACTCGCCTTCAACTTGGACCTCAGCCGCCTACCTCCCGGAGCCCTGGACGACATCGAGCCTACCAAAAGGCAAATATTGAAAATAACAATGTCGATCTTCGACCCTCTCGGGCTAGCGGCGCCGGTAACCATCATAGCAAAGAAAATCCTACAAGAGGTGTGGCGGCGCGGAACTGGCTGGGATGACAAGCTGGATGCAGACTTAGCGCGCCAATGGACGGAGTGGACGCTGCACCTAAGGGCATTGCGAGACCTCGCGATTCCGCGCGCCTACCCCTACTACGGCGACGCCCTCGAAACCGACGCCGCGCAACGCGGTATCAGCTGGCGCTTCATACCGGCGGGAGCCCCATTTATGGGCGGGGCATGGGAGAGGATGGTACGAGCCGTCAAGAGAGCCCTACACGCCGTGCTCAACGAGCGCCGCCCCAGCGAGGAGACCTTGACTACTCTGCTCGCCGAGGCCGAATATACAGTGAACAGCCGCCCCCTCACTCACGTGGCGGTTGATCCTGACGAGCCAGAAGCCATCACGCCGAACCATTTCCTCCTCGGTGGCTCAGCCCGGGCCCCCAACCCCGGGACATTCGACGACACCGCACTCATCGGCCGCGCGACTTGGCGGACGAGCCAACGCCTGGCCGAGCACTTCTGGGCCCGCTGGCTCCGGGAGTACCTGCCCTCACTCCAGTACCGGCGGGAGCCCTACGGTCATGGGCGGCCTATCAACGTCGGCGACATCGTGTTAGTGGCCGACGGGAATCTGCCTCGCAACACATGGCCACGAGGCCGGGTTACAGCTATATACCCGGGCCCCGACGGCGTGACACGAGCAGTGGACGTGACCACCAAGGGCGGAGTCTTCAGAAGACCGACCAAGAAGCTGGTGATCCTGCCGACGGAGCCTGAGAACCTGCACGCAAAAGAAGATCCAACGTTCACCCGAACGATGGTCGGCGGGAGAGATGTGCAGGACGGCATAGAATAAACCCGCTATAAACATAAAATTGTCAGTCGCGACCTAACTTGTAATAATCTAGCTTATAAACCTTCTTATAACATAGGCATTGCGCTACTATTGCCTTATGTCATCGGCACCTGAAATAAAGAATAATAGGCCTCACATTTCATTCCTACATAGTAAAAAAGGGTAATATACCGCTGGTTTCCTAAATAACGAGTGGATAACACTAAGTTTCCACTAAGAAATATAGACAGACTAAAGGAAACCTAGAGATCCTACTCGCGCGCCAGTCAGGCAACGACTGATGGGCGAGCGAGGGGGGAAACCCGGTATTTATACCTCAGGTGGGGAACGAGGTACGTATATACGGGCGGACACGGAATCCCCGCGTTTCAGATGCATTTT